>CM077190.1:27306530-27906530 GCA_039654105.1 Coreius guichenoti
CACTCAAGGACACCTAAAATAACACTCAAGGACCACAATAAAACAAATCAACATTAAGGCGCTGCATGACTAAAAGCTCGGGACCCCATAGAAGTTGTGCAAGTTCGAAGAAGTGTGAGTGCAGAAGATGATCTTAAAATACAAGTAGCAGTGTAGATATGAAGAAGTTCAGATAAGTATGAAGGGGCAAGATTATTGAGTGCCTTGTAAGTAAGAAGGAGGATTTTAAAAATCAATATGATATTTAACCGGGAGCCAATGCAAGTGTTGTAATATGGGAGTAATGTGTTGAGTTAGAGGAGTGCTGCAAATAATTCTGTACTAGCTGGAGTTTGTAGAAAAGCTTTGAAGTCAGGTCATTAAAAAAAGAGTGTTACAGTAATCAATACAGGAAGTGACTAAAGCGTGAACAAGAATCACAGTGCTCTTTACTAGGAGAACTGAATAAAGTTGATATTACGACTATGGAAATATGCAGAGTAAATGACTCTGACAGTACTTTATCATTCGAAGCACATATAAACAAAGATGACACCCAAACTTTTAACCCGTTTAGAAACAGACACTGGAAAATTATCAATATTCACAGAGTAACATTTAGATTTGGCCAGATTTTTTAACCAACAAGAAGAATATCAGTTTTACTGCTGTTAAGCTTAAGAAGATTTGATGTAAACCACTCTTTAACCTCAGCTAAACAATCTGAGAGGATAGATGAAGGAAAAGTAGTGGAATTGAATACCAAATTTCCTAAAAATATTACCAAGGGTAAAGATAAATATTAAATAAAAGAGGACCCAAAACCGAGCCCTGTGGAACACCAATATTGACATATGAAGGCTTTGATATAAAAATTTGATCTTAAAAGTAAGTATGACCTGTAAAATAAGATCAAAACCAAGTTAAGAGGGTACCAATGATTTCAGTAGACTACAATCTAGAATCAGTAAATTTGCATTTAACCAATCACTATATCATTGACTAACATTTCTCTCCTACATTGTTTTAGTTCCCTCAGCCATCACATTTAACTCCATAACGGCCAACCCATGGCTCAGTCTTACATCTTCGCTCACTTGTGTACGCTACCAGACCTTCAACAACACGGTGCAGGACAACCCACAGCGCTTCAACGCCGCCCTGTCTCTCATGGGCAGTCAAGGATTCACTAAAGGCCGCCACTACTGGGAGGTGGAGGTGTACAGCAGCACCGTGTGGACCGTAGGAGTCGCTCGTGAATCCGTCACGAGAAAAGGCGTCATCAATACCATGCCTGCCAACGGCTTCTGGACGCTCTCACTGTCGTATGGAGTTCAATACATGGCCGGGACGTCTCCACCAACATTACTGGCCTCGGAGGAGCCACTGGCAAGGATCGGCGTGTATCTGGACTACAAAAGAGGCCTGGTGTCCTTCTACAATGCTGAGAGTATGACGCACCTCTACACCTTCAAGGACACCTTCACTGAGACCCTCTACCCTTATTTTAACCTGGGCTTCCTGGATAAAGTGCATGAAAATGAGCCTCTTAAGGTGTTCCTACCTAAAATCTGAATTTTAGGTTTTAATATTCATACATGTTCATATTTCATAATATTAATATTTCTTTTTTATATATAACACTAGGCTGGACCTGGATATTTATAAAAAAAAAAAAAAAAATTTAAAAGGTTAGAGAATTGCAATTTCCACAAAAAAATATTTTGCAAAAGCATTTATGTCTATACCGTCTTAACGTTACAGTGGGTTAGTGGAGGCACATGGAAAATGAAACCAAATCTTTAAAAAATGGTTAGATCCCATGGCTTATCACCCTTTATCACTTTAATGCTGCTGTAAGCGATTTTATTTTGGACTACCAATAAGATAAGATACCCTGACAGATATCACTGCCTTTCTGTGATATTTCTACAAAGGGGTGAGTGAAGATTTGGCTGGTCAGGATAGTACACCGTTCTGGGACCAAAAAGCTTTTTTTTTTTCTTTTTTTTTTTCTTTTTTTTTTTTCCCCATCGACAGCCATTCAAAATTATCTGTAGCCTATATTTTTGTCTGTTGCCAACATTTTTTTTTTTTTTCGAGCAACATCATCAAAATGATTTCAATATATTACAGTATATACAGTGTATCCGGAAAGTATTCACAGCGCTTCACTTTTTCCACATTTTGTTATGTTACAGCCTTATTCCAAAATGGATTAAATTCATTATTTTTTTCCTCAATTCTACAAACATTACCCCATAATGACATTGTGAAAGAAGTTTGTTTGAAATCTTAGCAAATTTAAAAAAAAAAAAAAAAAAACACATGTACATAAGTATTCACAGCCTTTGCCATGACACTCAAAATTAAGCTCAGGTGCATCCTGTTTCCACTGATCATCGCTGAGATGTTTCTACAACTTGATTGGAGTCCACCTGTGCTAAATTCAGTTGATTGGACATGATTTGGAAAGGCACACACCTGTCTATATAAGGTCCCACAGTTAACAGTGCATGTCAGAGCACAAACCAAGCCATGAAGTCCAAGGAATTGTCTGTAGCCCTCCGAGACAGGATTGTATCGAGGCACAGATCTTGGGAAGGGTACAGAAAAATTTCTGCAGCATTGAAGGTCCCAATTAGCACAGTGGCCTCCATCATTCGTAAATGGAAGAAGTTTGGAACCACCAGGACTCTTCCTAGAGCTGGCCGCCCGGCCAAACTGATTGATCGGGGGAGAAGGGCCTTAGTCAGGGAGGTGACCAAGAACCCGATGGTCACTCTGACAGAGCTCCAGCGTTTCTCTGTGGGGAGAGGAGAACAACCATCTCTGCAGCACTCCACCAATCAGGCCTGTATGGTGGAGTGGCCAGACGGCACATGACAGCCCGCCTGGAGTTTGCCAAAAAGCACCTGAAGGACTCTCAGACCATGAGAAACAAAATTCTCTGGTCTGATGAAACAAAGATTGAACTCTTTGGCCTGAATGGCAAGTGCATGTCTGGAGGAAACCAGGCACCACTCATCACCTGGCCAATACCATCCCTACAGTGAAGCATGGTGATGGCAGCATCATGCTGTGGGGATGTTTTTCAGCGGCAGGAACTGGGAGACTAGTCAGGATCAAGGGAAATATGAATGCAGCAATGTACAGAGACATCCTTGATGAAAACCTGCTCCAGAGTGCTCTGGACCTCAGACTGGGGCAAAGGTTCATCTTCCAACTGGACAATGACCCTAAGCACACAGCCAAGATAACAAAGGAGTGGCTACAGGACAACTGTGAATGTCCTTGAGTGGCTCAGCCAGAGCCCAGACTTGAACCTGATTGAAAATCTCTGGAGAGATCTGAAAATGGCTATGCACTGACGCTCCCCATCCAACCTGATGGAGCTTGAGAGGTCCTGCAAAGAAGAATGGGAGAAACTGCCCAAAAATAGGTGTGCCAAGCTTATGGCATCATACTCAAAAAGACATGAGGCTGTAATTGGTGCCAAAGATGCTTCAATAAAGTACTGAGCAAAGGCTGTGAATACTTATGTACATGTGATTTTTTTTTTTTTTTTTTCGTTTTTTATTTTTAATAAATTTGCAAAGATTAAAAAAAATAATGAATTTAATCCATTTTGGAATAAGGCTGTAACATAACAAAATGTGGAAAAAGTGAAGCACTGTGAATACTTTCCGGATGCACTGTATTTAACCAGTGACTGATTCTTTTCTGAAGGACCTTAAAAGCATGAAAATGGATGTTTAGCTATTTCCCTCGTCTGCTGCCTTTGATGTCATAGCTCAATGCTGTATAAACAGCAAAATAGATTCAGTTGATGTTGGTGCCACCAGTGCAATTATGCTTATATTAGCATAAAACTAGACTTCTATGCATGAAGCATGGTCCTTATACAAATCCTGCTGAGAAAAAGAAACTATACACGTGAATAAAACAAGAAAGTGATAGGGTAATGTGCACTCTAGTTATAGTCTAAAATCTATAAGCCTAATGATTTTATCATTTTTTAATAAAAACATGTACAATCTCTGAAAGAAATTAATTAAAAACCAACCAAAATTTTTTTTACTTTATTTTACTGTCTGGTAAACAAATTCTTTCCCGCCTCATGACTTCATATGGTTAATGCAATTACCATTACTAACCACGAGGAGGTGTAATTGTACTGTTGTTGCGTTATGCCAGGGGTGTCCAAACTGCCTAAAAGTTTCTAGTAAGACCTTGATTAGCTGGTTCGGGTGTTTAATTGGGGTTAGAGCTAACTTTTGCAGGACAATGGCCCTCCTGGAACAGGATTGGACACCCCTGTGACTGCATTAAGCCAACACAGAAAGGGAAAGGCGTAGTATCCATGCTGACATGCGGTCTAGATTTCTGGGAGCAGCAATTAAACATAATTAGGCCTACACCAAAGCTCTTGATTTCTACCTTTAAAATTATTAGACACAATGACTTAACCAACATGTGGCATGAATCATGCAGTCATTTAGACTTACAATGAAAAACTGATCTGGCTTTATTTTGCCCTGTGGGGTCCTACTTGGACAACTCATGTCTTAGCTATGAACGTGCTAATAAAAGACTCTATAATTACAGGGTGAAAAACGGTGTTAAATAATCATACATGTCAGTTTGGAGAGAATTAACTTTTCTACAACTAGACATATATTGTTTTTTTTTTTTAAAAAGGTAGTTCCGGATCTGGATAATGATACAAACACAGCATTCCATGAGGGTATTCCAGAAAGCAGGTTATGTGACATACCTGGGTATGTTTAAGAGTAAGTAAGCGGATAACCTCAACTTTCGGTTCCAAAGACGGAGGTAACTTTCAGGGTATGTAAGTAGCCATAGCAACTCACTCTCTGAACATAACCTGCTCTTATTATAAAGACTGAAAAATTGATTCCACAACCACTAAATAGGTGGCGTTTTGCACTAAGTAGGTCATGTAAATCGCCATTAAACAAAAGAAGAAGTAGAATGGTGTGCTTTTTCTTAGCATCTGTTTCCATGGTGAATCATTGATTCGTTGCCCTGTTGAGAATGTCTTGTGTGTTAATCAGGAACATACTCTGAGTTGTCTGAACTTACTCACGGACATGTTTTTTGAACCAACATACCTCGAGTAAGCAAGGTTTGGGTTACTTAACCGATAGTTTAGGGTATATGTGATGGTAAGTTAACCTTGCTTTCTGGAATACCCCCCTGCTGTGCTAAAATGTAGGATACGAAGTTAGCCTAGTTTTGTAAGTATCACTGCGCATCACACATAGAAAAACAGAAATTGTTTATGTGCGACTGCTAAGGACAGATCTTCCAGCGGAAGGATAGCATTTAATGATGTTTGCTGAATAAAATGATAAAAATAAAATTATTCACAATTCAAAATGGTCATTAATTTATTTTTTATTATGTATTAAATGTCCCATAAAAGCAACAAATACATTTGAGGCCATGCTATATTAAGCATGAAATGGTATGACTTTTTTTTTTTTTTTTTTTTACCATCTATGGGCCTGACCATCTGAAAAGTGTCCAAAACCCCCTATAAAACTAGCCAACACACCAGCCTGACCAGGCTAGGGAGACCAGAAAAGGTTAACAAACCATAAAGATTAACAAACTAAGCTGTTTTTTAGACAGTTTGGCTCACTGCAGACTACACATAGGCTGTAGACTAGTTTCAAAAGATCATGGTTTCTGATAAAGGTTGTTCTTAACTCATACACTACTTATTGATGATCCTAGCTAATTTTATACACAAAGTCAAAAAGAGCAATTTAAAAAAAAAAAAAAAAAAAAACTTCATCTCAAATTATGTTTATTAGTCACATTAACATTTTGTCTTACAGTTCATTGCTTCAGATGGACAATTTCATATGCCAAACAATTTAAAGGCACAATATGTAATTTTTGCCACAAGAGGTCGCTTATTCAAAACAAAGGTGTAGATTGATGACGCCTTGATTTCATGGAATCATGGGAGTTTAATACATTAGCTCATCCAGCTCATTCATGGATGAGCTAATGTATTAAAGATTTATTAACGTTACTGTAGTATGAAGCAGGGTGGGGCTAAAAGCCGTTGGAGCGGAATGAGGCCGCTGGAGCGATTGCCAATGAGAGAAACGCGATGAATGTATTCAAACAGTTGCGCACCTGTCTAATAAAACACATAATATATTAAAGCATCTTTGGTGTTTCCATGGTTTCTGCAAAATAAAACGGAAATTGATCGAAAACCCTCGGAAATCGAGGGTAACGTGGATATGATGTCACTGATAGGTGACGCACGGACATGGTCCGTGCCCTGATTAAAATTGCTTATTTCTCTGGATTTAAACATTCTTGTAAACATTTGGGATAATGCAAGTACACAAGTCAACAAAATATATAACATTGTTCTAGTGGTTTTGGGATATTTTAATCCAAAATTCATACATATTGTGCCTTTAAGTCTAAGGAAAGGCTCTCAAGCCAAAACATGTTGGTATTCCCTTCACCACAAGTGTTGCTGGATGATCTGGATCCCTCTTCATTGTTGCTTTGTTACTTTATTCCATGCACATTGTGAGTGGGTACAGTTGCACCAGATCTATTTCTACTAATATAATTTAAGTTTAGCAGTATGAATAATCACATACAACTCTCACGTAAGGAATAGTGCTAGAATTGCTTTTTACAAAAAATATAATCTTTGTAATTATCACTGAATGATATTTTATACATTTCCAAACTCAATTACCACCAACCTAGATTTGTGGCAATAAAAAAAAAATTATGATTTAATTTTTTATAATAAAAAGAATTATCTAAAAGTCTTTTAGATGCTATAGCCTTCAAGGAATGGAAGAGATCTCTGGGAGGCAAAAGTGCATCAGAGACATTTTGAATCCAATTCTTCCTTCCTCCTTTATTTGCAGTCAACAAAGCCTTTCATACTGATAATATCTGCCAGTCTGATGTTCCATTTCCTAAAGTTTTCAATGGATCCTTTGAAGTACGACAGGACAAAAATCCCTACATTAAGCCATATCCCTACATTAAGCTTGTCATCTCTGCTTTTTATAGCTGAAAGGCTACATACGGGTTTGGCACCATTAGGACTTCCTCTTTGCAGTCTGGAGGGGAGGGAAACAAGGGGCCCTGGGTGGCATCAATAATAAAAGGTGCACAGGAGGTATATCAGAGGCCCCTGGCTGCTATGTTTTCCAAGCTCTTCTGTCATGAAGAACTCACTTACTAGTGTGCAGGGTGTCCTGGAACTTGGTGCTTGTGTACCGAACATGGAAACCTTTCTTGTTGATGGTGTCGTCCGAGTGAAATTTGATGACAATGGCATCACCAGCTGAGTAGATCTCCTCAGGCGGCTATAAAGGATCAAACTGATAAATTCTTACCCTGCAAAATGTATGTGCTTTCGTTGGTTTAACAAAAATCTTAAGCTTACCCCAGACCCACAGTAGCGTCCAAGCCTGGGCGCTTTGACATCAGCACCATCAAACAGCTCCACGTAATCATAGCCGCAGTCAGCTTCCTCCTCAATCTCAAAGGTGTGGAAGATGAGCTCCACCCCATAGCCCTTCTCTGCTGAGATCACCCACTGGCAGTCTGAAGCTCCAGGATAGTTGTTGTCACCAAACTGAGCGTGGGAATACAGATCCTTGGTCTTTATCTCCGCCTTCAGACTACCGCCACACTCTGAGAACAAGGACGATTATTGGTGACCAAAATCAAACGTTCATGGAGAACCTCTGGATTACTCAGAGAAAGAAATACCTGCTGAATGAGAGGCCTTAAAACCCCTTTTCTGTACTGAGTTATCCGAGAAGAACCGCAGGAACATGGTGTTACCACTGGAAACGACCGGCGATGGCTTTTTGCTCCCACAAAAGCGGCCAAAACTGGTCGCTCTGCCATTTTGGCCATCATATATCTCCAAGTGGTCGTATGCACACTCCTGATGAGCCTCCATGTTAATCTCTTCAAAAGCCTATGGGAGAGAATACAATTTGGATTAATCACCACACAAACAGAGCTGGTGGAATGGTTTACTAGTGTATACTGTATCTTTAACCACTCATTTTGTCAGGCCGAATGATGCAAGTACAAGTTTAATGCGGTGGCCTGGGGTGGTGGATAGGGTCCATGTGCAGGCCTTCTTGCTGGGGTATTTATCAGGCCAGTTTGGACTTGTGATGATACCGGACACACTGGTAATGGCTTGGTCACAGCCCACTAAAAACACAAAACCAGGGCATAGATGATTGTTGATGATTGTTGCAACTAGGGAATGGATGCATAGAAACTATTTTCTATAAGCTAAATGAAATATCTTATTTTCATAGTAGTTGTACCGAAAATTGTAGTTAGTAACAAAATCTGTTACATTACACATTTTTGGTAATATAATCAAAGTACTCTGATTACTTTTGACTTTTTTTTTTGGCCGTAACTTGTTTATCAGATAGATTTGAAATGGATAGATAATCTTGTACTATATTGATGTAACAATACAAAGAGAAAAAAAAATGTTGAAAATTTGACCAACAAAATGAAGTGCATTAAACATTACATTACGAAAAGGTTTCCCAAACTGGGGTTTCTGAACATACATAAGCAATAGGCTGTTTTAGAAAGGACAATTTAAAAGACAGAAAAGAATAATTAGTGAGAATTAACAAATTATTAATAATTTACTGTAATTTTGAGAATATTAAGTAATCATGTAATCAATAATCTAATTACAAGTATAATTTTTTGGAATCTGATTACATAATCCAGATGACATATAATCAGTTACTACCCAGCAGGCAAAAAAAATAAAATAAAAATAATATATACACCGATCAGGCATAACATTAGGTCCTAATATTGTGTTGATCCCCCTTTCACTGCCAAAACAGCCCTGACCCGTCGAGGCTTTGGACCCCACTAGACCTCTGAAGGTGTGCTGTGGTATCTGGCACCAAGATGTTAGCAGCAGATCCTTTAAGTCCTGTAAGTTGCGAGGTAGGGCCTCCATGGATCGGACTTGTTTGTTCAGCACATCCCACAGATGCTCGATTGGATTAAGATCTGGGGAATTTGGAGGCCAAGTCAACACCTCAAACTCGTTGTTGTGCTCCTCAAACCATTCCTGAACCATTTCTGCTTTGTGGCAGGGCGCATTATCCTGCTGAAAGAGGCCACAGCCACCAGGGAATACCGTTTCCATGAAAGGGTGTACATGGTCTGTGACAATGCTTAGGTAGGTGGTACGTGTCAAAGTAACATCCACATGGATGGCAGGACCCAAGGTTACCCAGCAGAACATTGCCCAAAGCATCACACTGCCAAAGCCGGCTTGCCTTCTTCCCATAGTGCATCCTGGTGTCATGTGTTCCCCAGGTAAGCGACACACACGCACCCGGCCATCCAAGTAATGTAAAAGAAAATGTGATTCATTAGACAAGGCCACCTTCTTCCATTGCTCCGTGGTCCAGTTCTGAGGCTCACGTGCCCACTGTTGGTGCTTTGGTGGACAGGGGTCAGCATGGGCACCCTGACATGCCTGCAGCTATGCAGCCCCATACGCAACAAACTGCAATGCACTGTGTATTCTGACACCTTTCTATCAGAACCAGCATTAACTTCTTGAGCAATTTGAGCTACAGTAGCTCGTCTGTTTGATCGGACCACACGGGCCAGCCTTCGTTCCCCATGTGCATCAATGAGCCATGACCCTGTCGCCGGTTCACCACTGTTCCTTCCTTGGACCACTTTTGATAGATACTGACCACTGCAGACCGGGAAAATCCCACAAGAGCTGCAGTTTTGGAGATGCTCTGACCCAGTCGTCTAGCCATCACAATTTGGCCCTTGTCAAACTCGCTCAAATCCTTACGCTTGCCCATTTTTCCTGCTTCTAACACATCAACTTTGAGGACAAAATGTTCACTTGCTGCCTAATATATCCCACCCACTAACAGGTGCCGTGATGAATCAGTGTTATTCACTTCACCTGTCATAATGTTATGCCTGATCGGTGTATATATAAATATAAAATTACGTCTCAAGGGAACTTTATTATTCAAAAGAAAAAAAAAATATTACTGATATTAATCATATGTGTATATATATTTTAATTGGTAATCGTGAAATTATATGTATTTATACTTGTATAAAAACATTTTTTATATTTATGTTTTTATATTTATATATCGATATATCAAAAAGAAAATTGATATACAGTATATTCATATCAGTAATTATCTTTTTCTTTTTGATTAAAAAAAACATTTTATTAAGAGGTCATCATAACTTCAGGCTTTAAGCGTTTACAAAAAAGCAAAGGGAAGTGTTTTTTTTGTGTACTCAGGGCAGCCTTGAAGCAATAACGAAACGGCGCTTCACAAAAAACATTCATCTCTGCATCTGTATGAGTTAAAAAAAAAAATACAGAGCTCTGAAGTACTTAATTTTGTCATATTTATGCCAAATGAATGCCTTCAGTTTATTTTACAGATCACTAATATTTTCTAATACAAGAATGATTGGTAACGTGACGTAAAGCCGAACCTTCTTTGCAGTCATGTTTATTGGTGTGCAACACAAAGCCGCTGCGACACTGACAGCTGTAGCTCCCAAATGTGTTAACACACTCATGCTGGCAACCTCCATTCTCCCTAGAACACTCATCCATGTCTGCCAGAGAAAAAGAGGAACTGCATTATTCTGTAGCCTGTTGATTGACACAATACGCCCAATTATATAAATAACAGCGAAAGAAGAGTCTATGACATTCATGAAGGCTATTAAAGGAAACCTGACAGTTTTGTACTTCGCCACAGACTTCCATTGTAAGTAAGTACATTACTGTAAATGTACGCATTTACAAAGTGAAGGACAGCTTGACATTACTTTCTGAAGGTTTTTGTACTGAACCAAGAATTTTTCTTTAAAAGAGTCAAAAACTGTCAGAAAAGAAAGTCAACACAGTCCGAAACTTATTTATATTGTTCGTTAGCTGATTAACGCTGCAGAAGAAAAATGCAAATCATCAATCCTAATGCTCACCAGAAAAGAACTGAGCTTTGAAGCCTCTCTTGGACACAGTGTTGTCTGATTTGAACTCAACACGCATACTGTTGAGCTGGGACGTGATCGCCTCTGGTTTCTCTGTGCCACAGAACTTCCCATGAAGCTTTGCATCAGTGGACAAACCACTGTGTACCTCAACATAATCATATTTACAAACCTGTAAACAGACAGACAACAACCAATTAGGGATGCCCCGATACCACTTTTTACAGGACGAGTCTGATACCTATACTTTTATTTGTAGTACTTGCCGATACCGAGTACCTATACCTGTATTTTCATTGCATTTTTAATTTTTAAATAAATTGGGCAGAGAAGCCAAAAGAATATGAATCAAATTAGTTGGCTTAGCAAATAGACATTTCCTTCAGTTATATATCATGCCTAATTTTGCCTGTTAAAATGTATTGTAGGAGCTATTGTTACTTTCACTGTTCATATCATTGCTTATCATATTTTATCTTTAATAGTACAGTGAATATTTAGAGCTGATCCAGCAGGGCTCTACCAGTCAAGAGCAGCGAGTGACTTTGATGTTTTTTCCTGTTAAATTAACATTGAGGACAAATACAGCAGGTGGTTTATTAGGCTGCTGTCACTTTAAGAACTGGGCGTATCCAACACACTGTTACACACGTTTTCTTTTCAACTATTTACGTTCACATAACCGATTCACAAGGATACTTGCCTATACGGGCATTTTGACATAATTTTGTGTGAATTTGTCCGTTCAAGCGCAGGAAAACATGAAAGAATCGATTTAATAGGCTATTCGCTTATCAGTTCGTGCACATAGGCATACATATTTAATTTGTTTAATATTCTATTAATTCGATACATTTACTTCATAGACATTCTTCTCTGATATATCCATTCTGCTCTCGGTTTGCTCTGTTGTCGGTGTTTCTTTGTCACAAGCGCTGTACACGCTGCATGGTACGAGTACGAGTATGAGTACAAGAGCGCAGTATCGGAAACCAATGAATAGATTTCGCATTAAAAGGTACACTATCTAACTTTTTTTTGTTAAAAATTAACAATTTAAATAAACAATAGCCAATACATCACCAATCCTTCTTCCAAAATGTGTTTTTGTCCCACCCTGATTCATGATAAGCCTATTACAAGTGTTTATATTTTAGACCTGTCGGGATGGTTTTCGTGGGAAATTGCATACATACGTCACACTGTAAAGTGAAAGTGACGTGCCACATACTCAGAATTTGTCGATTGGGGGCTAGGTGCCTTGTTCAAGGGCACCTCAGTTGTGGGTAATGAGAGTGAAAGAGAGCGCTGATCATCACAGAGCTGAAGCACAACTAAAACAATGTTCTTCCGCAAAATGCATGCAGTTTTATAACCACTCTGTAAATGGTACATGGCGTACCTTTAAAGGGGACATATTATGCCCCTTTTCACAAGATGTAATATAAATCTCTGGTGTCCCCAGAATGTGTCTGTGAAGTTTCAGCTCAAAAAAGCTTGCCAAATTTGCCCCTATTTGGGTGTGAGCAAAAATGTGCCGTTTTTGTGTGTGTCCCTTTAAATGCAAATGAGCTGCTGGCAGTGCTTCCAGCATTAAAACGTAAATAAGCAGTTATTTCGTAATATTTTAAAAATCGTGTACTGAACTTTTGCTAATGTACACTATTTTTTTTTTTCCTAGTTAGATATCTAGGCTATTCTTGTAATAATGACAACCTAAATAAATGAAAGTGTAATAATAACGCATTTGCATGTTACTTCTATTGTGTTTTTTCTTCTTCTTAGTACTTAAATTACATTTTATTACATTTCACTTAAATTAAAATTACAGCATTCTTTCACGCGGGTTCATTTTGCCAACTGTTGCTATAGAAACGGATAATCCCCAGTTCGAGGACGTGAACAGCTCCGAACACATCGTCACGTGTTGTCATCTCAAGATTCCGGTAAATACAAGGTGACGTGAACGCAGCAAATGTCAACAACAAAAAGAATCTCACTCAGCCAGAAATAACCAGTTGTGGAGTGCACCCTTATGCCAGGTTCCAGGCAACCTGTAACCCGTGTTTTTCCAACCTTCTACCCGTGAAAGTGCACTGGAACGGCAGTCAAACCCGTGACTTCCCACCCGTGAACTCGTACTAGATCGATGTACTCCCAGTTACGTGCTCTGATGTCACATAGCTTGCGAAACAACAATGGCAGCCCCTACGGATGCGGTCTTTATGAAAGTCGTACATTAAAAACCAAATCGTTTATT
The DNA here is from genome assembly GCA_039654105.1 of Coreius guichenoti. Lineage (NCBI taxonomy): Eukaryota > Metazoa > Chordata > Actinopteri > Cypriniformes > Gobionidae > Coreius > Coreius guichenoti. The sequence continues at coordinate 27,319,852 of CM077190.1, forward strand.
AAAATAAGGTATTGCTCTAACGTTATTTATCCGCAAATGTTATGCATTATCAGCAGCTTTTCTAGCGTTAGCTAGTTTTCAGTCCATTGAGTGCAAGAATAAATTAATACCAAATACATTTCCAAATATACAAATAACGTAAAATAAAAGGTATAACAGCTTCTTTTGCCTTATGCGCCGTTTTTTCTCCTCCGATTCCCTCAAATAAGCAAGGAGTAAGCACCTTTGGCGATAGAAATGATTGTAAATGAGCATAAGCCCCGTACGGTCCGCCATGCTTTGTTTACATCTAGCAACCACAATTCTTCGCGCTCAAGCAGTTTGGCGTGACTTTGCCTGGAACGCTACAAAGTCGTGAGTCGTGGTTTGAAATCGTAACTTACAGGCTCAAAAACCTGCCTGGAACACAGCACTACTGTTTGAACCGGAATCGGACACAGATGAGAGACTCAGGAAGAGGTTACAACTTTTAGACTGCACCTGGACGTTTCTGAATGGTTAGTGGATGTTACGTTGATTCAACTCATCGACTACCGTCATGTTAATCTATAAATTGTTAGGTGCTCGTGAGGGAACGTAACATGTCCGTCACCCAACTATACAATGCATAATAAATGAGCGTTTATGAATTATGCAGACGGTGAGCGTTTTCGGTGATAAAACTAACGACATAGCTCATCTCTGTGAATACAGTCAGAGACTATGGTAACTTTAGCCATATTAGCTGTACAGCATTCTAGAAAGCTCATTCAGAAAAGAAATTGGCAAACATTCACAAAATATGAAGTATCAACCTTACTTGTTCTGGATATGAAGGTAGAGCGCGAAGTGTTAGCATTGACCCATCCTTCAGAAACAACTTTTTTGCAAATTAAAATTTGCTAAAATAATATATAATATTTTACCGACATTCTTCGGCACATTTCCTTCAAAAATGAAATTTAACCACGGTGTCCTCAGTGGCTTGGATGCCGGGAGTCTATGGAGACTCGTATGTTCGTTGGTACATCCAGCAACAGAACATTTGTAATGTTTTTTGGCGCAGACATTGTAATACTCTAGCTAGCTGATACAGCGAGTAAACAGAAATGGCAGTCTCTGTGCTTCTCACTCAGGGGTATGTCTATGCTAAAAGGGCAGATCATCAACAGTCATGGGCGGGGTTTCCCTACTCTTACATAGGAGTAGGGGGCAATGTAAAACAGCTATGTTATGATAGATTGATAATGTTTGATGGGGATTATAAAAAAAAGTATTGGGTGGATTTTTACCATTATAGGCTATAGTGAATTTTGCATAATAGGTCCCTTTTAACGTACAGCTTATTTTTTTGTCATTGTGGTCAAAAGATAATTTGCTCTTGGAAACCATGGTACAAGTCACAATTTCCAGCATAGTCAACTTACATCGTTTCCCTCAATCTCAAAAGTGTCAAAAAGCAGCGTGATGCGGTACTGCACGGGTGCAATGAGCTGCCACACGCAGTTCTTGTTGGGCGGGTATTCCTGCGGCCATCCTGGACTAGTGAAGGAGCCGTTGAGTTTGGAGATGAATCCTCCGCAGGCTGCTGCTGGGATCAGATAGAGAAGTCATTATTATGTTGGCTTGACTGATTTAGACTTTGAGGCAAGCCAACATGCAAAGGGATACATACATGACACAGAATGTTAAACATGTTAAACACAAATATTCTGACTAGCCAAACAAGCATGCCTTTGAAGGCATTCAGAAGAAATTTTCCTGCTTTCACCAACTCAATTATTAATCCGTGCCATTGCCAGAAACATCAAAGCTGGTCAAAGATCTAAAGCAAACTGAAAGCAAGCATCAATGAACCAATTGTATGAAAACACATTATGGCTTTTAGATGCAAATAGTCCATGTAATCGAAAATTGCTGCCCATTCTTAAACATGAATAAAAGTTTGCTTGGTATAATAAATGCATGAGCAGCGTCGAACATATGCCTTTTATTAGTCCATATTCCTAGAATTAGTGAAGAATTAGTCTCTGCTGTTTTCTCATGAAAGAGCTGCTAATAGAGAGAGGAGACAGAGATCTCTTTCTCTAATTGCTGTGTGTCCTTGCTGTTCCCTGAAGCAGGTAAGTATTGCATTGCACACTCAGACCCCACTTCGGGTTGCTATGCCATCCGAGTCGGGTCCCTGCACTCTGCTGCGCTGCCCCGCTGCGGGTACGTCTGTGGTGCCGTTGGTCCCGCTGGTTCGGTCGCTGGGAGCCTGGCTAGTGCTTCCCAGCCCGTCCCGCTGGCTCATCCATACTATCAGACTCGGCTATGCGATTCAGTTCGCCTGGCGGCCCCCCCAAGTTCAGGGGCATTCACTTCACCTCCGTGTCGAAGAAGGGACGCCCCCATGCTACGGGCGAAAAATCGCAGTCCTACTGGCGAAGGACGCGATAGAGCTGGTCCCTCCAGCCGTTATGAAGACAGGCTTCTACAGCCCGTACATCATTGTACCCAAGAAAGGCAGCGGGTTACGGCCAATCTTGGATCTGCGGTTCTTGAATCTGTCCCTTCACAGGCTGCCGTTCAGAATGCTAACGCAGAAACGCATCTTCAGGTGCATCCGTCCCCAGGATTGGTTTGCAGCGATCGACCTGAAGGACACGTACTTTCATGTCTCGATTCTCCCTCGACACAGACCGTTCTTACGCTTTGCGTTCGAGGGACGGGCATATCAGTACAGAGTCCTACCCTTCGGGCTGTCCCTGTCGCCCCGTGTCTTCACGAAAGTCGCGGAGGCGGCCATTACTCCCATGAGAGAGCGTGGGGTTCGCATCCTCAACTACCTCGACGACTGGCTGATCCTAGCTCAGTCGCGAGCGCAGTTGTGCGAACACAGGGACATGGTGCTCAGTCACCTCAGCCGGTTGGGACTTCGGGTCAACTGGGAAGAGAGCAAACTCTACCCCGTGCAGAGGATCTCTTTTCTCGGTATGGAGCTGGACTCGGCCAATCTGACAGCGCGACTCACAGAGGAGCGCGTCCAGTCGGTGTTGAACTGCTTGAATTCGTTCAAATGCAAGACAGCGGTACCACTGAAACATTTTCAGAGGCTCCTGGGGCATATGGCTACACGACCGAGTCCCGAGATGGGCGTGGCAGAGTGGCTCGTTCCGTGTCTCAGTAACACCGAAGTGCCGCCAAACCTTCAGTCCGTGGTCGGACCCTTCGTTTCTACGGGCAGGAGTTCCCCTAGAACAAGTGTCCAGTCATGCTGTTGTCTCCACGGATGCCTCATCCACTGGCTGGGGGGCCACGTACAATGGGCTTGCAGTTTCGGGTCTGTGGACGGGGCCTCAACTGCAATGGCATATCAGTTGCCTCGAGTTGTTAGCAGTTCGTCTTGCGCGGGGCCGCCTCAAAGGGCCGCTACGAGGCAAGCACGATCTGGTCCGTACGGACAACACTGCGGCCGTTGCGTACATCAACAAACAGGGTGGTCTACGCTTCTGCCGCATGTCACAACTCGCCCGCCATCTCCTCCTCTGGAGTCAGAAGCATCTGAGGTCGCTTCGTGCGACTCACATTCCGGGCCTGCTCAATCGTGCAGCCGACGAGCTCTTACGACAGCAAGTGCTCCCATCAAGAGGGCAGGGGACCTGCAGGCATTTTCGGTCGACGAATCGTGCCTGGAATTCGGGGCGGGTAACTCATGTAATCCTGAGACCCCGGCCCGGATATGTGCCCAAGGTTCCCACCACTTCCTTTCGGGACCAGGTGGTGAACCTGCAAGCGCTGCCTTTGCTGCCTACGTCGAACGTGACCGACCGAAAGGGGACGTCTCGGTTACGTATGTAACCCTCGTTACCTGAAGGAGGGAACAGAGATGTACGTCCCGTCGCCACAGTTGCTGTACCATCACTGCATGACCGAGTCACTAGTTCGGCTCCTCAGTAAAAAAAAAAAAGAAAAAAAAAAAAAGAAAAAAAAAAAAGAAAAAAAAAAAAAGTGCGCTGCATCCGCTTCCTGTTTATGCCCGCAGTGTGGGGCGGAGCGCGAGATGCAAATCTCGCACGCCAATGGCCATTGGCCCATTTTCTATACACTCGAAGCTGATAGGGGCTCCCAGAAGTGATCCCAATTCGTCGGTGACGTCCAACGTATGTCTCCGTTCCCTCCTTCGGGGAACGAGGGTTACATACATAACTGAGACGTTTTTTTGGGGGTTTTTTTGTGAGATACTGAAGCACTTTGTGCAAAAGCATTAGTCCTCCTAATATGATTATGGTACATGTACCAGAAAAAAAAAATGAGACATGGATTGACCAAAATTCCATTTTGGATGAGGCTTGTGCATCATATAGAATAAAACACAACAGGTTTCAGTATAATAAACATAACTGCATACCAGGTTTATTATAGTTAACTAAAACTCAAACCAAAACATTTTAATTGTACTTGAAATAAAAAAATAAATTGTTAACTAAAATAAAATAAAATATTAAAAACTATTTTTTATTTCAGATAGTTGCCAAGGCAACATTTAAAAAAAAAAAAAAAATTACTAAAATAAATAAATAAATAAATAAAAAATTCTAAAACTTCAACTAAAATGAAAATGAAAACAGAAAATATAAAGTAAACACTACTCTAGTGGGGAAAAAAAAAAACATATCAAAATGTATTTAAAATGTATTTTAATTTATTTCATACTAAGTATACTACAAATCCATTAACATGTTTACTGACATATTCCTTGAGACTTACTGATATAAATATTATAATTCAACTTTATTTGGAGTACTTCTTTACAATTGCACAATGCATATTTCTTAATATTAAGCCTAAAATGTGTTTAAGGACAGTATGATCACTGTATAATATCAGTCTTTAAATGCAAAATGTTTAAAGTGTACCTTAAGTATACTTGCAATAGTTCCATTTTAGCACAATCAAATATATAATCTTTAGTTGGACCTCAGCACTATTTCTGGATAACTAAAGTGCATTAAGTACAAAATTAGTTGTTCCAATTTAGCAGAATTTAAGTATAATAATTTAGTATATCAAAAGTACAATTGCAAGGTATTTATATTAAGTACATAAATATGTAAATGTATTTGTAGTATACTTATACCAAAATGTATTTTATGCTATTTATTTTTCAGTAGGGTAATTCAAAACATTAATAATAACTGTAATAGTATCAGATAACTTCTGTCATCCAAGATGATTCCTTTAATAAAGCAAATGTTCTGCAATTGATTGAGTAATTTTGAGATGTGCTTAATTATATTTTGATTTTTGAAGACAATGTCAATGGTGCTGTCCATGCAAAAGTCACTTCCACTATACTAGGGTGTTGCAAGTTGTTGCCAGGGTATTGTTATATGGTTGCTAAGGTGTTTATTCTCTATAAAAATCTGTTTTCTTGAATCCCTCCTCTAATGTAAGTCAATAGGATTTTTTTTTTTTGTTTCATAAATTTGGCAGGCATAAATCTGATCGCTTGGAAAGGTAATAGCACATCTCTCTACAACAAGCCACATTTCTCCCATTCATGTCTCACGTTACTCAGGTCACCCCACTTCAGTTAGACACATTCTAATTTTCCAGTACAATTACATTAACTGCTATTTAAATCTGACAAACTGATATGATGAAAAGTAGATTACCACTCAAAAATAACCTCAAAGCCTGATTGGAGAGCAGTGAATTAAACCTGGAATTTACCTGTAATATAAAATTACCACATCTCTCATAATTACTCATTTTCCAGATCAGTTATGGCTATTTATTAAAAGGGAACCACTTCAGGCTTGATTTCGACTTGTCACATATGGACACTTGGTCCAGACTCCTTGGCATCAGTTTTAAATGCACAGGATACCCCTTTAGTGCCATTTTTCAACGTGCACTATTTAGACATTGAGCACGTAACCCAAGCCCTAACCCTAAACCTAACTGTTTGTGTATTATATAATATAAAACGTCTCGGTTACATACATAACCCTCGTTCCCTGAAGGAGGGAACGGAGACGTACGTCGGAACTGACCGACGAATTGGGGATCTTTTTCAGAGACCAATCTACTTCGTCTATAAAAACAAGCCAATAACGTTGGCATGCGGTCCACGCACCGCCCCGCAGGTCGGGTATAAATACGGAAGTGGAATACCGCATCCTCGCTTTTCCAACTGAGGAGCCGAAAAAGTGACTCGGCCCTTCAGTGGAAGCACAGCACCTGGTGACGGGACGTACGTCTCCGCTCCCTCCTTCAAGGAACGAGGGTTACATACATAACCGAGACGTTCCCTTTCAGTCGGTCACGTTCGACGTACGTCGGAACTGACCGACGAATTGGGGATCCCTACCAACATGCCCGGGAGGCTTGCCCTTCCAGCGCACTGCTTGAGCTCGCTGGAGTGCTCCTAGGTTGGAGCAGGAGTCAGGGCTCCAAGCAGGGAAGGTCCGTCACTGCTGTTTCTGCAAGACCCACTCAGTGTGACTATTGGATAACGCTGGGAAAGCGTGCCTGTCTCAGGGAGACGGAACGCTGCGGAGCCACGTCCTCCAGGGGAGGAGAGGTGGAATACTCATAAGGACTAACCTAGCAGGGTAGTGCTACATATGGCAGTCTCTGGGGTGGATCCAACCTGGTCCCAGGGGGGAAAGAACACCACCAGAGACGACAGAGCAAGCTCTGTCAAGGGAAAGACACAGGGCTAGCCGAGTAGGGTAGCGGGTAACGTGGAGAATACACATACGGGGTCGCCGTAGGGACCGCTACATATGGAACCCAGCCTACACACACGTTCCACAAGCATACGGGTGCAGGCCTGGCGTCAGATGGCCGCAACGTCTGACACCGAAGGGGTGTCGGAGGAGCTCGACAGGGTTAGCCATTTCTGGGGAACACAACTGGAGACAATAGACGCACGTATCCGGCCCAGCGGGCGGAGTGGCGTTGCAAGCCGACACAAGAACGGGCACTTCACGCCTACCTGCCACTGGGGGCGAGTACACGGGAAGAAACCGGCTCTACACGGAGGCTATAAAATCTAGCGAACGTGTTAGGTGTCGCCCAGCCCGCAGCTCTACATATATCTGTCAGCGAGGCGCCTTGAGCCAGCGCACAGGAGGAAGCCACACTCCTGGTTGAGTGTGCTCGCAACCCGAACGGGCAAGGCACGTCTTGCAATTGGTACGCTAAGACGATAGCATCCACTATCCAGTGGGCAAACCTCTGCTTGGAGACAGCCTTTCCCTTCTGCTGGCCTCCGTAACAGACGAAGAGCTGCTCTGAGGTCCTAAAGGTTCTACAGACTGCAAAGGCTCAAAGGGAGGGCTCTGAAGTGCTCTGAGCTTAAATCCCAAGAGGGTATCGAGTGTGGACGAGGAGGATTTAGCCTCCTCGCACCTCTGAGGAACCTGACGATTAGGTCGTGCTTCCCTAAGGACTTACCTTCAACTGCGTCGTGATACGCCGCTATTGCTGCGACGTACACTTTGAGGGTGGAGGGAGACAGCCTTCGCTCATCTTGCAGGAAAGAAAGCACGACACTAACCGAACACCTTCGGGGGTCTTCCCGGCGGGAAGAGCACCACTCAACAAACAGGTTCCACTTCAGGGCACAGAGGCGCCTCGTAGAGGGGGCTCTAGCAGAAGCGATGGTGTCTGCCACCGCTTGTGGCAGGCCACCTAGAACCTCCACGTCCCGTCCAGGGACCAGACATGGAGTTTCCAGAGGTCTGGACGTGGGTGCCATAGAGTGCCCCGTCCCTGAGAAAGCAGGTCCTTCCTCAGGGGAATCGGCCAGGGAGGGGCTGTCGAGAGGAGTGTGAGTTCGGGGAACCAGGTCCGGTTGGGCCAGTAGGGCGCAACTAGCAAGACCTGCTCCTCGTCCTCCCTGACCTTGCACAGAGTCTGTGTGAGAAGGCTCACTGGGGGAAACGCATATTTGCGTAGGTCCCAGGGCCAGCTGTGCGCCAGTGCATCCGTGTCGAGGGTGCCCCCGGTCAGGGAATAGTACGACTGGCAATGGGCCGAGTCCGGAGAGGCGAACAGGTCTACCTGCACGGCTCCGAAAAGGTCCCATATCAGCTGGACGCTCCGGGGGTGGAGTCGCCACTCTCCCAGAGGTGTCGACTGACGAGAGAGCTCGTCGGCTGTCTGGTTCAGCGCACCAGGGATGTGAATGGCCCGAAGCGACCTCAGATGCTTCTGACTCCACAGGAGGAGATGGCGGGCAAGTTGCATCATGTGACGGGAGCGTAGACCACCCTGGCGGTTGATGTACGCAACGGCCGCAGTGCTGTCCGTACGGACCAGTACGTGCTTGCTCTGAAGCGGCTTTTTGAGGCGGCTTAGGGCAAGACGTACTGCAAGCAACTCCAGACAATTGATATGCCAATGCAGCTGGGGCCCCATCCACAGACCCGAGACTGCATGCCCATTGTACGTGGCCCCCCAGCCGGTGGACGATGCATCCGTGAAAACCACAGCATGCCTGGACACTTGTTCTAAGGGCACTCCCGCCCGTAGAAACGAAGGGTCTGACCATGGGCTGAAGGTTTGGCGACAGTACGGAGTAACTGGGACCCGGTACTTGCCGCTCTGCCACGCACATCTCGGGACCCGGCCATGAAGCCAGTGCTGAAGCGGTCTCATATGAAGCAATCCGAGCGGCGTTACCGTGGCTGCAGATGCCATATGCCCCAGGAGCCTCTGAAAATATTTCAGTGGGACCGCCGTCCTGCCTTTGAATGTATTCAAGCAGTTCAACACTGACCGGACTCGCTCCTCTGTGAGACGCGCAGTCTGGTTGACCGAGTCCAGCTCCATGCCAAGATAAGAGATCCTCTGTGTGGGACAGAGTTTGCTCTTCTCTTGGTTGACCCGAAGGCCCAACAGGCTGAGGTGACGGAGCACCAGGTCCCTGTGTTCGCACAACTGCTCCCGAGACTGGGCGAGTATGAGCCAGTCGTCGAGATAGTTGAGGATGCGAACGCCGCGTTCTCTGAGCAGAACAATGGCTGCCTCTGCGACGTTCGTGAAGACGCGAGGCGACAGGGACAGCCCGAAGGGCAAGACTTTGTACTGATATGCCCTCCCCTCGGGGGGGGGGGGTTGCGGTAGCGTTGCCTGAGTCAGATCCAGAGCTTACGGCTATGCTTTCCCGGGCCGCCGCGAGTGTTGGGCTCGAGTGGAACCCTCCACCGTGTCCCGAACCCTCACGGCTGGACAATTGGCGGCGGGGGGGGCGGGGGGGGGGGGTTGCGGACACCATCTCCCTCTGAGCAGACCCATCCGTCCCTGGGCTGCCCGTCTCAGGGCCGCTTACCCTTCCGTTTACTGGCCGACTTCGCGGGACCCTGAGCGGGTTGGGTGGCACCCTTGCGCCCGGCACCCTGCTTCCCAGGTGGAGGCTGCTGCTTGGGTTTGGCAGGGGCGGAGGCAGACGCAGGGGGACGCCCTCGGCGACGAGTAGGCGAAGGCGCTGCAGCCGGCGACGGGGTGGAGGCAGCAGCTGGTCGCCGGGGCAGGATATTTTTTTAAATCGCCTCCATCTGCTTCTGGGCCACCGAGAACTGCTGGGCGAAGCTCTCGATGGCCTCGCCGAAAAGGCCGGCCTGGGAGACAGGGGCGTCGAAGAACCGAACCTTGTTGGACTCGCGCATGTCTGCCAGGTTCAGCCACAGGTGGCGCTCCTGGACCACCAGAGTGGACATCCCCCGACCCAGGGACTTTCGTCGCCCGGAGGGCGAGGTCCGTCGCTGTGCGCAGTTCCTGCATCACGCATGGGTCGGAACTACCCTCGTGCAGATCCTTTAGCGCTTTGGCCTGGTAGACCTGCAGGAGCGCCATGGCATGCAGAGATGACGCGGCTTCCCCACAGGCTGTGTAAGCCTTGCCCATTAGGTTGGACGAGAACTTACACGCCCGGGAGGGGAGACGTGGGTTAGCCCACCAGTCCGCAGCGGCCCTGGGAGACAGTTGCATCGCCACGGACCGCTCGACTGGGGGAATCCCCACGTACCCCTTAGCCGCGCCACCATCGAGGGTAGTGAGGATGGAGGAGTCACTAGATCGGTTTCTGGCGCTACAGGGCGCCGTCCACGACTTCGTGAGCTCCTGATGCACTTCCGGAAAGAATGGTACCGGGGCGGGGAGCTGAGAACCAGCACGGGCCGTCCCGAGGAACCAATCGTCCAGCCGTGAGGGTTCGGGACACGGTGGAGGGTTCCACTCGAGCCCAACACTCGCGGCGGCCCGGGAAAGCATAGCCGTAAGCTCTGGATCTGACTCAGGCAACGCTACCACACCCAAAGGGGGTAACGCAGCCGAATCCTCATCTCCAGAGCCCATTAGCTCGTCCTCCGATGCAGCTATCGAGATCATATCCTCAGCCGGAGCCCCGAAAGAGACGGCCGGCCCCCCATGGAAAGGACCGGGCCACTCTTCCGGAAACTCCACCGGCGCAGCGGAGGGGGGAGGGGCCTAAGGGGCTTGTTGGCCCGTCGGGGAAGCCCTCACAGTCACCCTCAGGTCTCCACCAAAGGCATCAGCCAAAGTAGCAGCCCTCTGGTTTGCAGCGGGAGGACCACTAGATCGGGGGATGCGCAATGGGACTCCGCCCCTTCTGAGGTATTCGAGCCTAGACCGTAGAACTGCGATGGTCATGTTCCCACAATGGGAACATGAGTCATTCACGAACGCTGCCTCAGCGTGCTGAACGCCCAAACACGTGAGACAGCGATCATGACCATCAACTGGGGACAGAAAACGACGGCATCCAGAAACACTTTTTTTGAAAATAGGCTCATTTTCCAACTCCCCTAGAGTTAAACAGTTGAGTTTTACCGTTTTCAAATCCATTCAGCCGATCTCTGGATCTGGCGGTAGAACTTTTAGCATAGCTTAGCATAGATCATTGAATCTGATTAGACCGTTAGCATCTCGCTCAAAAATGACCAAAGAGTTTCAATAGGAAAAATATTTAAAACTTGACTCTTCTGTAGTTACATCGTGTACTAAGACCGTCGGTCTTGAAAAAAGTTCTACCGCCAGATCCGGAGATCGGCTGAATGGATTCGAAAACGGTAAAACTCAACTGTTTAACTCTAGGTAAGTTGGAAAATGAGCCTATTTTCAAAAAAAGTGGAGTGTTCCTTTAAGTGCCTTGAATCGTGCAGCGTTATTCAATGTGTTGACGTAATTTCCACTGAAACAGGAAGACAGGACGGGACATATCTTTTTTAAAATAGCCAATAGCGTTTTGTTTATATCACAGCTCGGCCAGAGTTGTTGAGTTCAGTAAAGCCGCTGTTTCCTCCTAATCTCAAACTGTTTCTCCTCCTAATCTCCTCCATATTGCTTTAAAATATAGCATTCTGTGCAGAATTCAAATGGGTCCAATACGTTTTCTGGTCTGCGCCGACTTGAGCATATGGTCCGCTCTGTGCTATCGTGTCTCTGGACCGAACCAGACTGTGTACGCTCTGCTGCGTTTCGCCGCAATGGAAAACATATTTACACTGTCTGAATCGTTCCCTATCCCCTATACAGTGCATTATGTGCCATTCACCATGTAGAAAATAGTAAATGTGTGAACAAATGACCGATTTTAGCTGCAGCTTCAGCGTCTATTTATAATGTAGGGGGTGGGACGCATTAGATTCTAGAGAGCATTTGATTGGACACCAAATCTGATGAGAAGCTGAAGTGCAGAGTGATGTCATCAAAATCACTGATCCATGGCGGAAGTGAGAGACTAAGTTTTGAATATTTCTTCTAAATGCGAATTTTGTCGTTGTTTTGGAACACACTGGCTTATAGATAACAGTAAGGCTAACATACTCATACTACAAACCCGATTCCAAAAAAGTTGGGACACTGTACAAATTGTGAATAAAAAAGGAATGCAATAATTTACAAATCTCATAAACTTATATTTTATTCACAATAGAATATAGATAACATATCAAATGTTGAAAGTGAGACATTTTGAAATGTCATGCCAAATATTGGCTCATTTTGGATTTCATGAGAGCTACACATTCCAAAAAAGTTGGGACAGGTAGCAATAAGAGGCCGGAAAAGTTAAATGTACATATAAGGAACAGCTGGAGGACCAATTTGCAACTTATTAGGTCAATTGGCAACATGATTGGGTATAAAAAGAGCCTCTCAGAGTGGCAGTGTCTCTCAGAAGTCAAGATGGGCAGAGGATCCGCAAATCCCCCAATGCTGCGGCGAAAAATAGTGGAGCAATATCAGAAAGGAGTTTGAAGTTATCATCATCATCTACAGTGCATAATATCATCCAAAGATTCAGAGAATCTGGAACAATCTCTGTGCGTAAGGGTCAAGGCCGGAAAACCATACTGGATGCCCGTGATCTTCGGGCCCTTAGACGGCACTGCATCACATACAGGAATGCTACTGTAATGGAAATCACAACATGGGCTCAGGAATACTTCCAGAAAACATTGTCGGTGAACACAATCCACCGTGCCATTCGCCGTTGCCGGCTAAAACTCTATAGGTCAAAAGAGAAGCCATATCTAAACATGATCCAGAAGCGCAGGCGTTTTCTCTGGGTCAAGGCTCATTTAAAATGGACTGTGGCAAAGTGGAAAACTGTTCTGTGGTCAGACGAATCAAAATTTGAAGTTCCTTTTTGGAAAACTGGGACGCCATGTCATCCGGACTGAGGACAAGGACAACCCAAGTTGTTATCAGCGCTCAGTTCAGAAGCCTGCATCTCTGATGGTATGGGGTTGCATGAGTGTGTGTGGCATGGGCAGCTTACACATCTGGAAAGGCACCATCAATGCTGAAAGGTATATCCAAGTTCTAGAACAACATATGCTCCCATCCAGACGTCGTCTCTTTCAGGGAAGACCTTGCATTTTCCAACATGACAATGCCAGACCACATACTGCATCAATTACAACATCATGGCTGCGTAGAAGAAGGATCCGGGTACTGAAATGGCCAGCCTGCAGTCCAGATCTTTCACCCATAGAAAACATTTGCCGCGTCATAAAGAGGAAGATGCGACAAAGAAGACCTAAGACAGTTGAGCAACTAGAAGCCTGTATTAGACAAGAATGGGACAACATTCCTATTCCTAAACTTGAGCAACTTGTCTCCTCAGTCCCCAGACGTTTGCAGACTGTTATAAAAAGAAGAGGGGATGCCACACAGTGGTAAACATGGCCTTGTCCCAACTTTTTTGAGATGTGTTGATGCCATGAAATTTAAAAATCAACTTATTTTTCCCTTAAAATTATACATTTTCTCAGTTTAAACATTTGATATTTCATCTATGTTGTATTCTGAATATAATATTGAAATTTGAAAGTTCCACATCATTGCATTCTGTTTTTATTCACAATTTGTACAGTGTCCCAACTTTTTTGGAATCGGGTTTATAAATTCAATTTTGATTTCATTGGGACTTTAAGGGTAGGAGTGGGGTAAGGTGCTCCAAAATATCTAAATATCTAATCTTCATGGTACTTCAGACCGCGATGGAAATGCAGAGAGCAGCAGGTCTGGGAAAAAAAAAAAAGTTCCTGGGACAAATTGTTCCTGGTCATTTTGGTGGAAACAGGGCTTATGAAAGTATAAATATTTATAAAATAATTTCTACTTTTATAAATGCATGCAAAGAATTAAATGTGTCTTGATCTGACGCACAAGGCAAACAACTGAAAGCAATGGAGCACCCTATACGTCAAAAAGTGATGCCAATGAGTCCTGACCAAGCGTTTATGCGTGATGAAGTGGGAATGAAAGTGTGTTGGTAGAACATGATCCGACATTCTGTTTTAGCCATTATGTTGAGCTTTACATGAGCAGGTATTGGTATCACCTGCACAGCTGCGGCGGTCCGGGGCGAGCTCGTAACCAGGGTCGCAGGCGCAGTGGTAGCTGCCCAGGGTGTTGACACAGCGCTGCTCACAGTGACCGTTATCAGGCTTGGAGCATTCGTCAATCTCTGCATTAGAAGCAAAGTTCAAGGTCAGAAGGTCACAAAAGTAGGCAAAGAGGTCAATATGCAATTTAGGAGTGTCACCTTTAAAGAAATTAGCTGCAAACCCAGCTTTGTTCACAGAACCGTCAGATACAAACTTCATCCACAGCTGGTTGGAGCTGCTTTTGACATCGTCTGGCTTTTCGTAGCCACAGAAGCGGCCCAGTAGAGGACTGCTCTCAGAATCGCCATCTCGCACTTCCAGATAGTCATATGCACAGTTGTCATGTTTCTCAATCTGAGTGTGAAAACAGAATCTCATGAGGAAAGAAATGTTACTTTGTGACATCTCTCTGTCAGAACAGTCAAAGAGGAACAACACAAGAATGCTTCAGACTGTCATACTGCTAATAAGCACTTGTGATGCCTTGACAACAAGCTCAAGCCGCAGTAAATCACAGATATTTCGTGGATTTATGTTGTTTTTTCTACTCAATGACTTTAACATTTTATGACATTTCCCAGTCTAGTTTCCCTCTCTCTTCCCATCATTTAATGTTCTCTCTGCACTTTCCTCCACAATAACACTTGTGAAAAAGTGTTTAATTAGACTTCATGTGCTTGTAGTGTACGTCAAATCTTAAAAGTATATTTTTTATAAAACTGTAGGCTACTTGCAGATAATATAATATGGACACACTTTACAACAAGGTCTCATTTGTTAACATTAGTTAATGTATTAACTAACATGAAATAACAATGAGCAATACATTTGCTACAGTATTTATTAATTTTTGCTAATGTTTGTTAATAAAAATGCTTGTTCATGTTAGTTCCCAAAGCATTAACTAATGTTAACAAATACAACTTTTAATTTTAATAATATATTAGTAAATGTTGAAATGAACATTAAGATTAATAAATGCTGTAGAATAATTGTTCATTCTTAGTTCATGTTAACTGAAGTAGTTAACTAATGTTAACTTGTTAACTAGTGTTACTTATAATATTAATGAAAAAATGATCATACTTAAGTACACTTTTAAAAACGTCAAATTAAAAGTACATAAAGTACATTTTAAATCATTTGATGTGTTGACTAAAGTACTTTTTATAATTTTAACAATAGTGTGTCATTCAATATTACATGTAAAATTAATATATTTTAAAAATACTAAATTGCAACTTCATCATTACAAATACTGTATATTTAAATACATGACAGAAGTTTTAGTAGAAATTACATTAAAGTATATAGTTTACCATAAGTTGTTACATTCAGCAATACATTTTAACCATATTTCAAAGACAATAGAAGTAATTATGATATTGCATATAAAGATGTACTTTAGTCCTACTTAAGTGGGTCAAAAAACACTAAACACAAAGTTCAGCTAATTGCATTTAATATCAATTTTAACTATAATACACTTTTACACTTAAATTAATACATTAATTGTGTGAAAACATTACACAATGCTACATTTGCACTTCAAAATAACTCACAATTTCATGCATAACCCTTTTAATTCAGTTGAACTCTCCAATGAACTCTCAATTTTTTTAATTTTTAAAAAAATGAGTTTCGGGTCAAAATGACCCGAGGGAAGGATGAGGGTTAAGGTATATAATTTCCATAATAAGTATTCTTTTTAAAAGTATGCTAAAGTGTACGCTAAAATTTAATAGAAACTGCTTCTATATTAATCATTTAGAATTAGACTTTTGGTGTATTTTTGGACAGATTTATGAGAAGAAAATAAGGAATAATAAATTTTTTGCAAAAACAAGCTTTATTAAAATCATTGCATCAATAATTAATTATATATTGTATTATATTAATTATATATTATATTTAGTGCTGTCAAATTGATTAATCGCATCCAAAATAAAAGTTTGTGTTTTATATAATATGTGTGTGTATTGTATATATATATATATATATAAAAAAAAAAATACATACACATGCATGTATATATTTAAGAAAAATTTGCTATATTTATATAATAAAATATATATATATATACACACACACACACACACACACACACACACACACACACACACACACACGCAAATATTTCTTAAATATATACATGTATGTGTGTATTCAAATATACATAATTATACACAGTACACACATATATTATGTAAACACAAACTTTTATTTTGTTTGCGATTAATCGCAATTAATCAATTTGACAGCACTAAATATAATACAATATAATATAATATAATATAATATAATATAATATAATATATTTATTTTTTAATTCCATATAAAGTGAAATATGATAACTAGAGACATGGCTGATATTTATATCAGTAATAGTCATAGGAACAAGAGTTGCACAAATTACAGCATTTTCTGAGAAGGACCCACCTTGATATATATATATATATATATTTTTGTGGTTTCAGATACTCTGTTGCAGTGCTGTCTGAGGCTAGTTATAGAATACCGCATGACAATAACAAAAAAAGCAAGACTCATCAACCCTACCTCAAACGACTGGAAGATGAGGCCCACATGAAACTCCTGGGGTACGATGATTTTCCATGTGCAAACTTTATTAGGCCGATAGTCGTCAGGGTAATTGGGTGACTCGATCTGTCCACTGTCTCTTCTCACTTCACCTCCACAAATAGCTGAAACCATGGATAGGAAATCACACATTAACACTGCATCTGTTCAGATGGGCGGATGAGCCTCTCAGCTGATGATTAGTGGACTACCTTCATAAACAGCAGAGAAGCCTTTCCCCACCCAATTACTGCTGCTGCGGAATTCAATCCACAGTCGACTGTCAGAGGAGACGATGGCTTCGGGTAGCTGGTCTCCACAAAAACGGCCTGAAGCAAAAGAACAAATTGATCAAAAAGTGATGGAGCTCAACTTACTTCCAGAACGTCATGGACAGGGTTGGAATATTTAATTATTTAGTGTTTCTTTCCAATAATCCTAAAGCTATTAAAACACATTTAATACAAAAACGATGCATAAATGATCTTAATAAATATGAAAACCTTTCAAAGGTGCATTTCTCCAGTATCCATCACGGATCTCTACATGGTCGTACCAGCACAAGTGACTTCTGTACAGATCCATTGAGGTAAAATTAAGAATGATCTAACAAAGAGAAAGAAGTACAGAGAAAAGAGTGAAGAAGGTTATTTATTCTACCGTTGACAGATTTGAAGTCGGTAAGATTCTTTAAATTTATTTAAATGTTTTTACTAAGGCTGCATTTACTTGATTAGACAAAAAGTTAAAAAAAATATAGTAGTAAAAAATATACAGTATAAAATACAGTAAAAAAAAATAAAATATGTAATTTCATTGATTTCTAAAGGATCATGTAACATTCTAATATGCTGATTTGCTGCCCAAGAAACATTTCTGATTATTATCAATGTTAAAAACAGCTGTGCTGCTTAATATTTTTGTGGAAATTGTGATTTTTTTTTTTTTTTTCAGGATTCTTTAAAGAATTCAACAAGTATTATTTTGAAATAAAGTTTTTTTTTGTATCCCTTAAATGTCTTTAGTGACCCGGGACGTCATTCGATTTCTAGACGTGGGCGGGAATTATACGCCCCTTTCTGCTGATTGGTCAGCCGAAGATCAAACTGTTCCGTCATCAGTTCTTCCTCGGTTCCGCACAGCAGAATAAAAGTCCTCCGCTGCTACAGCTGTACGGCTTCTTAACGCGTGTACTGCAGCTACATTTCATCTTTTATTCATCAAACAACCAGACTAACGACACAACCCGTACCAGGGCAGAGCCTAGACAGGGCTTTCTTCTTTGTAGATATAAATTCACATACACTTTGCATTAGCTGGGTAGGCTATAGCAGGATGACGGCTGTCCACCCCGATTGCCCAGTGTTTAAAATAATAAATTAAGATATAAATTAATATAATTAGTTGTAAATTAAATATTTTAAACACTAATACAAAACGGAAAGAATAATGCATTGACTTGGGTATGGGCCTATAACGTTCACGCAAGAACTGTCATTCTGACTAACTGACAACCGGAGAACAGCAGTTCACTGTAAATTGCGATGGGTTAAATAAACTGAGTAAACTAAATAAGCAGATAAACGCGCCAAACAGTCAAGCGCAGACCAGTATTGAAGTGTTAAGGAAATACGCAGCAGTTACCTTTGTTTTTGAGTTTATTTCATTATTGAGTATTAATTGATGTCTAACAAAATGGTGCGTGTTTCTCAGCCAACTAAACTTCCAAAGCACATCATGTGCGTTCTCTCCGCGCTGTCCAGTGCGTCCCGCAGCTTTCACACACAGATTTTGAGAGTTGGCCAGCCAAACAAAACAGACCAAAGAAGTAGACTAATGGACAGTGTATGGGAAAAGATGTGAGGTACATTCATATTTATGAAATAAACACTTATAATAGCCTAGCCTATTTCTATGTGTATAGCCATAAGTGGATTTTAAATTTACAAGGATCCCATAGCCTAACTATAACAGTGATTCAGCTGAAAACTAATGTGGGTGGGGGCAATGAACACAATATGTTTTTTTTTTTTTTTGTGTGTGTGTGTGTGTGTGTGTGTGTGTAAATGGTCTCCATCCTATGAATTTTATTAATACAGCAACTTTTATAATCGACCTTCGCTTTGCCAGAAAATAAGTCGCACCTGAGTGTGTCAGACCTGGTCATGTTGAGAGAGACGCGTGTGTCGCATTGTTGTAAAAACTGCATTTTATTATTAGCCTACATTCAGAAGTAGTATAAAATACCGGTAAATAAAATACAACAACATTATAAACATTAACATGTAGGCTATGCGCATTCTACTTGCCCAACAGACAAATTGTAACCATTGATCATTGTACAAAAGACCAATTAAATTAAGCAAAATAATTGTATATGTTTGGTTGTCTGTGTTTTATTTTGATAATATAGGCTATGTTGTGTGAGCACGCGCCGGCGCCATCACTTAGATTTTTTTCCTCAGCATGGGAAATAACTTAGCCTAATACTCAGTCATTTATCATCATAGGCTACAGATAAGAGTAGGACATCATAATCATCAAAACCGTAAAATTTATATTTTTATTTGTATACATTCAAAATGACTACAAAATGTCATGCCTTTAAAAAAATAAAGAAAACAACAGGATGCGCTGCATGCGTGTCTCTGTCTCCTTGAACATCTTCTGGCGCACACCACAAACATGAACCAAAATACAGCGAATACTTGACGAGCCTAATTTTAAAAGTCAATATTTAGATTATTTGACATTAAATGCATTATTTAAGTCACTTTGGAATAAATCACAGCATGTTTCATGATTTAAAAAAAAACGCGACGGAAAATACGGTATGATATAGTAAATTCGCGGACCCCCTGGCACTTTGCTGGTCTAAAACCGCTGGTCTACACAGAATAAAGCCCTGTCTAGGCTCTGCCCCGGTACGGGTTGTGTGTCGAGCCATTCGTTAGTCTGGTTGTTTGATGAAAAAGAGATTAAATGTAGGCTAGTTGCAATAAACGCGTCAAGAATACGCATTTGCCCATTTATTTTTTTAAGCGGATGCAAATATTGTAAAATAATCATATGCAACTCGTGTTGTATATTCCAAGCGTTCTGAAGGTATACTGTAGGGTTTGGTGAGAAACAAACCGAAATGGCAAGTTATATAGGCTATGTGAAAATCTTGCGTTGTAGTCCTGCGTGCGTGCGTGCACAGCAGCTCGCTCCACGCACAAGCGCATCCTTTTAAGATATCAATTATAAATTAATAAAACACAAGGCCTACATTATAAAACTCAGAAGAGTATGTATTTTAACATCTCTGTTGTTCTCCGGTTGTCAGTTAGTCAGAATGACAGTTCTTGCGTGAACGTCATTACATACCCAAGTCAAGCATTATTTTTTCCTTTTTGTATTAGTGTTTAAAATTTAATTTACAACTAATTATATTAATTTACATCTTAATTTATTTAATTAGTTTTACTGGGCAACCAGGGTCGTACAGCTGTAGCAGCGCAGGACTTTTATTCTGCTGTGCGGAACTGAGGAAGAACTGATGACGGAACAGTTTGATCGGTTGGCCAATCAGCAGAAAGGGGCGTATAATTCCCGCCCACGTCTAGAAATCGAATATTCAAGCCGTTTACGAGAGAAAACAAAAAAACCCAAGCTGAATTCTTGTTTTTCATTTTGTTTAAAAAATAAAATAAAAAAAACGAAAAAGGAGCCTTTTTTGTTTTATAATACCATTTCTAAAGCTTGAAATGGCTCAGCGATTTACTGCAGAGCAGTACTGAACGCAATCAAATATTAGTGTCACTGTCACCTGATGGTGGAGCTGGTGAAGAAGCTGTCAGCGATCAAAATATTGATTTTGAAGATGCTGAAAATGATAGTTTTGAGAATATGTTTAAGATTGCGAATATGAGCCAGAGGCTGAATGTACTGGGAAATGCTCAAACTGAACCCTTCCAAGCTCCAAAAGGTAACGAAATATGCTTTTTTTTTTATTCTTCTGTAATTGTTACTCTAATATCAGGAGAGTTTTTTTATTATCGCGACAGGTAGAGATCCATCCGTGTTAGATATACACTCACCTAAAGGATTATTAGGAACACCATACTAATACTGTGTTTGACCCCCTTTCGCCTTCAGAACTGCCTTAATTCTACGTGGCATTGATTCAACAAGGTGCTGAAAGCATTCTTTAGAAATGTTGGCCCATATTGATAGGATAGCATCTTGCAGTTGATGGAGATTTGTGGGATGCACATCCAGGGCGCACGAAGCTCCCGTTCCACCACATCCCAAAGATGCTCTATTGGGTTGAGACGTGGTGACTGTGGGGGCCATTTTAGTACAGTGAACTCATTGTCATGTTCAAGAAACCAATTTGAAATGATTCGAGCTTTGTGACATGGTGCATTATCCTGCTGGAAGTAGCCATCAGAGGATGGGTACATGGTGGTCATAAAGGGATGGAAATTGTTAGAAACAATGCTCAGGTAGGCCGTGGCATTTAAACGATGCCCAATTGGCACTAAGGGGCCTAAAGTGTGCCAAGAAAACATCCCCCACACCATTACACCACCACCACCAGCCTGCACAGTGGTAACAAGGCATGATGGATCCATGTTCTCATTCTGTTTACGCCAAATTCTGACTCTACCATCTGAATGTCTCAACAGAAATCGAGACTCATCAGACCAGGCAACATTTTTCCAGTCTTCAACTGTCCAATTTTGGTGAGCTCGTGCAAATTGTAGCCTCTTTTTCCTATTTGTAGTGGAGATGAGTGGTACCCGGTGGGGTCTTCGGCTGTTGTAGCCCATCCGCCTCAAGGTTGTGCGTGTTGTAGCTTCACAAATGCTTTGCTGCATACCTCGGTTGTAACGAGTGGTTATTTCAGTCAAAGTTGCTCTTCTATCAGCTTGAATCAGTCGGCCCATTCTCCTCTGACCTCTAGCATCAACAAGGCATTTTCGCCCACAGGACTGCCGCATACTGGATGTTTTTCCCTTTTCACACCATTCTTTGTAAACTCTAGAAATGGTTGTGCGTGAAAATCCCAGTAACTGAGCAGATTGTGAAATACTCAGACCGGCCCGTCTGGCACCAACAACCATGCCACGCTTAAAATTGCTTAAAATCACCTTTCTTTCCCATTCTGACATTCAGTTTGGAGTTCAGGAGATTGTCTTGACCAGGACCACACCCCTAAATGCATTGAAGCAACTGCCATGTGATTGGTTGATTAGATAATTGCATTAATGAGAAATTGAACAGGTGTTCCTAATAATCCTTTAGGTGAGTATAGATCCGTGTCGCTAAAGACCCAAATATGTAGTAATGATTGGCGAAACAGTCATGCATTTAAGGATTATATAGAAATCTTTAATAACATTATTAATGTTTTTACTGTCACTTTTTGTCAATTTAATGCATCCATGCTGAATAAAAAAAAAAAATCTTACTGACCCCAAACTTTTGAACAGTGGTATATATTATAAGTTTAGATATAAATGTTTTTCAAAAGCTGTTTGAAAACAAGTACAAACCCGATTCCAAAAAAGTTGGGACACTGTACAAATTGTGAATAAAAAAAGGAATGCAATAATTTACAAATCTCATAAACTTATATTTTATTCACAATATAATATAGATAACATATCAAATGTTGAAATGTCATGCCAAATATTGGCTCATTTTGGATTTCATGAGAGCTACACATTCCAAGAAAGTTGGGACAGGTAGCAATAAGAGGCCGGAAAAGTTAAATGTACATATAAGGAACAGCTGGAGGACCAATTTGCAACTTATTAGGTCAATTGGCAACATGATTGGGTATAAAAAGAGCCTCTCAGAGTGGCAGTGTCTCTCAGAAGTCAAGATGGGCAGAGGATCACCAATTCCCCCAATGCTGCGGCGAAAAATAGTGGAGCAATATCAGAAAGGAGTTTCTCAGGGAAAAATTGCAAAGAGTTTGAAGTTATCATCATCATCTACAGTACATAATATCATCCAAAGATTCAGAGAATCTGGAACAATCTCTGTGCGTAAGGGTCAAGGCCGGAAAACCATACTGGATGCCCTTGATCTTCGGGCCCTTAGACGGCACTGCATCACATACAGGAATGCTACTGTAATGGAAATCACAACATGGGCTCAGGAATACTTCCAGAAAACATTGTCGGTGAACACAATCCACCGTGCCATTCGCCGTTGCCGGCTAAAACTCTATAGGTCAAAAAAGAAGCCATATCTAAACATGATCCAGAAGCGCAGGCATTTTCTCTGGGCCAAGGCTCATTTAAAATGGACTGTGGCAAAGTGGAAAACTGTTCTGTGGTCAGACGAATCAAAATTTGAAGTTCTTTTTGGAAAACTGGGACGCCATGTCATCCGGACTAAAGAGGACAAGGACAACCCAAGTTGTTATCAGTGCTCAGTTCAGAAGCCTGCCTCTCTGATGGTATGGGGTTGCATGAGTGCGTGTGGCATGGGCAGCTTACACATCTGGAAAGGCACCATCAATGCTGAAAGGTATATCCAAGTTCTAGAACAACATATGCTCCCATCCAGACGTCGTCTCTTTCAGGGAAGACCTTGCATTTTCCAACATGACAATGCCAGACCACATACTGCATCAATTACAACATCATGGCTGCGTAGAAGGATCCGGGTACTGAAATGGCCAGCCTGCAGTCCAGATCTTTCACCCATAGAAAACATTTGGCGCATCATAAAGAGGAAGATGCGACAAAGAAGACCTAAGACAGTTGAGCAACTAGAAGCCTGTATTAGACAAGAATGGGACAACATTCCTATTCCTAAACTTGAGCAACTTGTCTCCTCAGTCCCCAGACGTTTGCAGACTGTTATAAAAAGAAGAGGGGATGCCACACAGTGGTAAACATGGCCTTGTCCCAACTTTTTTGAGATGTGTTGATGCCATGAAATTTAAAATCAACTTATTTTTCCCTTAAAATGATACATTTTCTCAGTTTAAACATTTGATATGTCATCTGTTGTATTCTGAATAAAATATTGAAATTTGAAACTTCCACATCATTGCATTCTGTTTTTATTCACAATTTGTACAGTGTCCCAACTTTTTTGGAATCGGGTTTGTATAATCTTTTATTAATATATATTTTTTGTGTGTAATGTAAAAAAAAAATGTGTTATGAAACATCCATCAAAATGTCTATATATTCTATGTGAAGTTCTACCTTTTCCCCAGGCGTGACCGATATCCTCCATATACAATGAATATATGCAGCATATCCGTTAGGGAACCCAGGAGAGGAGAAGTTTCCAGTGCTGTCCTGAAGACTTTCACCACATCCTGTGCATAAACCAGAGTCGAAACCACATTGAGAGAAACTCACAGATGCTTGACCTTGAAACCGTAGGAGTTTTGCAGATGGTAAGGTCAGTTTTTAGGATCATGATTTTATTTTGAAGTAAGAAATCACCATAATTCCAGCTAAGATTAAAAAAAGATGACTGAAACGGCAAATGTTTAGTTATAGGGGATAATTATACAGCTGTTTCATTGTCCCACTGTAAATGGATAATTAAACTGATGTCAGTCACAAATGTATCTGTCAAGAACATGCCACACTTTGGAAGCAATTGCAGAAGGAAAGGGTGTCTGGGATGTGAAGGCCCACTTACTTGGACACTTGTATAATTTTCTTGCTTGAGCGATGTCCCCTTTGCTCAGTCTCATCCGCTGTCCGATGGGAGGTCGGACTCCATCAACCTCATACCTTGGCAGCATGGTATCAAGATAGATGCCTCTATTTTTCAGACATAAAAACAACAGCTCCCCAATTATTCACAAGTGGATTCTCAGAAACCTTTTAGGGGATCTAAGATACAGCAGCAGGGAGAATGCACTTTTAAAAAAAAAAAAAAAAGTTGTTCAACACAAGTATTCGTGTTGCCTTAATTTTAAGTTTAAGCAACTTGAAATGTGAAGTTGTACTAAGTGACAACTTGGATATTTGCGTTGACTAAACTTCATTTTAAGGCAGCACAAACACTTTTTAAAGTTGAAACAAATTTGTTTTTGCAGTGTGCATCTGAAAAATGAATCCAATCATATATTGAGACATTAGGCTACATGTTATGAAACTGACCAGAGACCCAAAGATTTCCTACATGGATGATTTCCAGCACTGGAGAGATGTTAGAGAGCAGAACGGCCTGAAAATAATGCCAAGGATGCTTTGTTTAGATGCTGTAGATGGCGGAGGCTGATAGGTCCTTAACTCAGTCCTTAACTCAGCTGGAAATCACATCATTCTCTATAGGGCACAGCTGATCGGTTCTTGCTGTATCAATAGCCAATGAGCTCGCCTAACCCAACCTTCAAATACTTGGTCAGCATTTGCAGCACACTTTTAGAAAAAAATTGGGTGCCGATTCCAAATATCAACAGGGTTTCTCAAATATCGCTTACTGCGCCTTTAAATTGTTACTGCATGCAAATGCTGCACAAGCTTTTCTTAAAACTTAATTTTTCTGAGATAATTTTGCAATGGCTTCAAACACCATAAAAAGTACTACTTTTATGTCAATTTTAAACAGTATATGCATAAATGTACACTGATCAGGTATAACATTTTGACCACCTTCCTAATATTGTGTTGGTCCCCCTATTGCTGCCAAAACAGCCCTGACCAGTCAAGACATGGACTCCACTAGACCCCTGAAGGTGTACTGTGGTATCTGGCACCAAGATGTTAGCAGCAGATCCTATAAGTCCTGTAAGTTGCAAGGTGGAAGATGGGGCCTCCATGGATTGGATTTGTTTGTTCAGCACATCCCACAGATGCTCGATTGGATTGAGATCTGGGGAATTTGGAGGCGAAGTCAACACCTCAAACTCATTGTTGTGCTCCTCAAACCATTCCTGAACCATTTTTGCTTTGTGGCAGGGTGCATTATCCTGCTGAAAGAGGCCACAGCCACCAGGGAATACCGTTTCCATGAAAGGGTGTACATGGTCTACAACAATGCTTAGGTAGGTGGTACGTGTCAAAGTAACATCCACATGGATGGCAGGACCCAAGGTTTCCCAGCAGAACATTGCCCAAAGCATCACACTGCCTACGCTGGCTTGCCTTCTTCCCATAGTGCATCCTGGTGCCATGTGTTCCCCAGGTAAGCGACGCACACGCACCCGGCCATCTACGTGATGTAAAAGAAAATGTTATTCATCAGACCAGGCCACTTTCTTCCATTGCTCCGTGGTCTAGTTCTGATGCTCACGTGCCCACTGTTGGCACTTTCGGTGGTGGACAGGGGTCAGCATGGGCACCTTGACTGGTCTGTGGCAATGCAGCCCCATACGCAACAAACTGCGATGCACTGTGTATTCTGACACCTTTCTATCAGAACCAGCATTAACTTCTTGAACAATTTGAGCTACAGTAGCTCGTCTGTTTGATCAGCCCACACGGGCCAGCCTTCACTCCCCACGTGCATCAATGAGCCTTGATCCTTTCTTGATCCTTCATAAATCATTCTAATATGCTGATTTGGTGCTCAAGAAACATTTTTAATTATATCTAAGTGTCTTAGGTGTCCAAATACTGATACTGATGTTTATGACATCAGAGATCCAGCTTGCCTTCCAACCAATTCCAATATTCCTAAATTAAAATATCTGCCTATGACCCATATTTGATTGACATCTGCCCCATATATATATATATATATATATATCTCTTTCTCTCTGATGTTTTGAAAACAGAATGATTGCTCTTCACTCTTGTCCAGTTCCCATGATGACAGCACCCTGAATGGCCAGCATGAGGACGCAGAGCAGTCAGAGCAGAGTTTAAAGCATTGCCTCCCTAGACTCCGACTCCCTGGAGCCCACCCTGCATGCCAGAGCACAACAGCACTCCAGCTATGCAATTGTCCAGGACAAAAAAGCCTGGAAGGGCTTTGTTTGTTTTGGCCTAATTCCAGGATCCCCTGACAGCAAAATGCTGGAGGTAAAACCGCACAATGTGAATATTCCTAGTTGAGAGGCCATAGGACAGGGGCCACTTTGCAAAACACTAAAAATAACAATCAGAGAGAAACCATGCCAGACTCCTAGATGCAGACCAATTTGCTAGCGAATCACTCAGACTAACTTGTGAATACGTTTAACCAATTCATTAAAAAGAACCAACTAAAAAAAAAAAACAATTCACACAGCATTATGGCTCACGAGCACTTTTTTACTCCACACAAAGAGCAATATATAGCTCAAACTAGAAAAACACATTATACAGAACAGTACCAATCCATAAAATAAAATAAAATAAAATAACCCTGACTATAGCATTGTAGAGTAATGTGACTTTTACAGAAGCAGACCACAACATCCTTGAATATGTATTCTTGCTGGTTAAAACTACACCAGGATTAGGCTGGCCACAGATTTTAAGACCAATTTTGGGCCCAATTTGCAACCTCCAATGATATGGGGGGTGTGTGGCCCGATTCAAGGCTTCTCACAACTGACTTTTTGTCCAAAAAATCCTCAATTGTGTGGTGTCATTACGATTATTTTACTGCTCCCGATCACGTCGGAGCCCACACAATCCCAAATCTTGATCGGACTGCCTCTAACGTGATACCACAATAGCCAATGAGAGCGAGCAAGCTTCACCAACCGGATGTTGTGTGCTTCAATAGCTGAAATTTGGCAGCCACAAAAGTGGAGTATTGAGAAAGAAGATCACCCATATTCTTTTTTTTCTCCTTTGTTTTTCTTCCCGTAAAACAAAACTCACGCCAGGAGAACCAGCTGACGACGTCGATCGTGCTCAATTTGTTTTTCTTTTTAAGACTCGCGAGTCTCCATGAGATCTCGTCTCACTGTGAAAATGTTACAATCAATAGGTGTGTCCAGACGAATCTTCTAGTGTGTGCATTCGGAGGATTATAATGCTAAAAATTGGTTGAAACTGCCCTTATGTCTGTGGTCTCCCACAGTTTTAAAATCAGTTAAGATTTGAAAATCGTCTAGTGTGTCCCAGGCCTTAGCCTCACTGTTTCCAAACTGTTTGCAAGTTTTCAAAATGGCTAATTCAGAGAAGCTTGTAAGACCCAAAAGAATTGACCAAAGAACACTCCACCAAACGTCTAACTGCACTTCAGCCTTGGCTCCCTGTCTGGATTCCTTCCTCTTGTCCTAAACAACAGGCCTGCTCAAAGCAGCTGGCTGCATCTCCACCCTCAAGCCACTAACAACAGGTTAGTCAGCAGTCTGTGAGAGCGCCAAGCCCTCGAGTCCTGCACTGCCTCATCAGCTCAACTCTTGTCTTAAAACCAAGACACTGCAATGATGTTCCTGTCATTTATGAATAGGGCCAGATTTACTAAACATGGCAAATTAGCGTGAGAGCGCAATTTAAAAAAAAAAAAAAAAAAAAAAAAAAAATCACAGATGGGAATGGAAAGTTCTGCACGTGATCTACTGATGACGCAGAAATGACCAATGCAGTCTTCCAGTTAGCATCTGGTTTTTGGGCAGTAAATAATGGCGCAAACACCAGTAAATTCACGATTGCAAACCTTAGCAAACCTTGCATGATTCATTTAAATACTCTATGTCTGAAAGGGAAACTCCTACAAATATGCAATAAGGTCTGCCACAAAAATAACCCTGTCCACACCTTTCCAGCACCAATTTTTCACTTTGTGTCTTTAGTAAATCCTGACAGTAGTTTTTTTAACGCCAAAAGAGGGTTTGTGCTGGCGCAAGCTGTTAGTGAATCTGGCCCTTAGTGTAGAAATTAATATTTGTATTTTTTATCTTTTATCTATCTTTTAACTCACACATCAGTTGTGGTAAACAAAAGCTCAAGCATGTTCACTTGACAGAGAACCAATGAGGTTCATTCTCATGTTACGCAGCACATTTGAGCTTCACCAAGAACCAATGAGGTTCAATCTCGTGTTACGCAGCACATTTGAGCTTCCACAAGAACCAATGAGGTTCATTCTCGTGTTACGCAGCACGTTTGAGCTTCCACAAGAACCAATGAGGTTCATTCTCGTGTTACGCAGCACATTTGAGCTTCCACAAGAACCAATGAGGTTCATTCTCGTGTTACGCAGCACATTTGAGCTTCCACAAGAACCAATGAGGTTCATTCTCGTGTTACGCAGCACGTTTGAGCTTCCACAAGAACCAATGAGGTTCATTCTCGTGTTACGCAGCACGTTTGAGCTTCCACAAGAACCAATGAGGTTCATTCTCGTGTTACGCAGCACATTTGAGCTTCCACAAGAACAAATGAGGTTCATTCTCGTGTTACGCAGCACGTTTGAGCTTCCACAAGAACCAATGAGGTTCATTCTCGTGTTACGCAGCACATTTGAGCTTCCACAAGAACCAATGAGGTTCATTCTCGTGTTACGCAGCACGTTTGAGCTTCCACAAGAACCAATGAGGTTCATTCTCGTGTTACGCAGCACGTTTGAGCTTCCACAAGAACCAATGAGGTTCATTCTCGTGTTACGCAGCACATTTGAGCTTCCACAAGAACAAATGAGGTTCAATCTCGTGTTACGGAGCACGTTTGAGCTTCCACAAGAACCAATGAGGTTCATTCTCGTGTTACGCAGCACGTTTGAGCTTTACCAAGAACCAATGAGGTTCATTCTCGTGTTACGCAGCACGTTTGAGCTTCCACAAGAACAAATGAGGTTCAATCTCGTGTTACGCAGCACGTTTGAGCTTCCACAAGAACCAATGAGGTTCATTCTCGTGTTACGCAGCACGTTTGAGCTTTACCAAGAACCAATGAGGTTCATTCTCGTGTTACGCAGCAAGAACCAATGAGGTTCATTCTCGTGTTATGCAGCATGTTTGAGCTTCCGCAAGAACCTAAGTGGTTCATTCTCAAGTTACGCAGTACCCTTTAACTTATGAAAACTTTTTGTAAAGTGTTAACGTTTAATTTGTTAGAGAATAAATTGTTGTATTGTATTATCCAATTATCTGTAAAATAATAATAATATCTAGTTGTGTACAAGTACATTAAATGCTTATGAGTCCAAACCTGGAAAAGGTGTTTCTGGCGTAATGCATGATACTGTCAAAGTCGTAAACCTCCCCGAGCGAATCCACATCATCTGGCTCCATCTTTATGAAATTGTATTCCTGACCTGTAAAATGCAACATAGGCTCCATCACACAAACACTTCTACTGAATCCCATGCAATTACAGATTATTCTGGATTTTAGATATAGTATAATGCATAAAAAGTAGCAACTACAAGCATATACAGAAGTATGAGATGTTATTCCAGTTAACCAGAGGCTTAGATAGTTCTTGTACCTGGCTGGATGTTTTCTCGAAATATATCAACATGTGCGTCCCGGTCGGGTCGTGTGTGCTCGTGCCAGAATCCAATGACATGTCCAATTTCATGCACCACGATGCCAAACTTGTCACAGTTCTTCCCAATAGATATGGCCTGTGGACCTCCACCCCTCCGCCCGACAAAAGAGCAGCACCTTCAAAGAAGCCAACCTGGCGTTAGAAAACACTTTTGAACTTATTTAGCAGATGCATTTGGTAAACAGAGTCAAATTAATGTTTGTATATTTACTTTCTTCTCTGTTGCAGAGAACATTATTTCTTTAAGACGTTTCTCAGATGAAACTACACTACTGTTTAAAAGCAAAGAAAAAAAAAATAATAATACTTTTATTCAGGAAGGGCACATTAATCTAATAATTTGACAGCAAAGAAATTTCTGTCATGACAACCCTCGGAGTGTTTGGCATGGTAATGGATATGACAATGTTGATATGTTTGGTCTTGGCAGAATAGATCTGCTTGCTGCTGCTGCTGCTGGTTATTGCTGCTGAAGAGCAAGTAAGACATGCTGCTGCTGTACAATATAGCATACATGAATTACCCGTAGCAGATCTATACAGGTGGAGCTGGGGAAGGTGGAGGGTTTCTGAAAGCGTGCTGCAACTGCTACAGCAAATGCTGACCAGTGTTTGAAGGTTGAGCAGCGAGCTCATTGGCTACTGATACAGCAGGAACCAATCAGTTAAAGACATATCAGCCTGCGCCATCTAGAGTTTTATGACAGAACTTTATTTCTAGTAGTGCTGTCAACGTTAACGCTTTAACGCATGCGATTAATTTAAAGTCCTTAACACGTTTAAATAATTTAACGCAAATAAATTACAGAAGTACGTGAAGCTGCGTCATTAACGTAATTTTCGTCACACATTAGATGTTGTTAGAAGTCGGGAGTTTATCACAATCACACTGTGCATCTACAAGCACCTGTAACCCTGGTAGGAGGAAATTTCCATTCTAACTCTTTAACCCAATTCTGCTTCTCTGTTTTGTGATCATTTTAAGCCGTTAAACTCTGGACAAGTTTTCATGCAAACAGTCCTCAGCAGTCAGCGCTAATGTAAAGAAGGCCAGGCTGATTACATCAGACATATCAGAGAGAATAGAGACTCACATTGCGTTTTTAGTGAATTATTCATTCCAGTGTGTGCTTTGCTTTAAAACACGAGCTCTGTCGTATTTTGTGATTGTTTCTGAAGAGCGCAATTTTGGTGACGTACCGGAGTCGTACAGTAAGCGCGTATATTGATGCACAAAGAACAAACCGTGTATGTGCGTGCTCTCGATCACTGATCGCACGCTGCATTCATGTACAGACACATTTCAGTACATTTGCGTTGTTTCCACACAATCGGGAAGGATAATGTTTGATTTGTCGTGTACATTATTGTGTTTATTAATCGCAGGTTTATGCAGTCAAAGCGGTTGATTTAGGAGTTTTTTTTGCCTCTCTGTGGTCCTGTTTGGTATCGCAGCTTGACGTCTAAAATGGAAACAATCACGTTGTTGTCGTTCTGTATACATACTATACACTGTGAATTCTGTAAAGTTTTTTTATGTAATGTTTTTTTTTCATGGGTGCTTGGGTGTGTATAAATTTATTATATAATAGAATTATATGGACTCCTTATATTTGGTTATTTGGTGTCCTTTTGGAGTCTCCAGTGATCCTTGAAGCTTGCAGAAAATACAGTTTTGTGAGAATCACCCTTCAATCTGATTGTTTACTTTGGATATAGCAAATTAAGAAAAAAAAAATGTGTTGAATGAGATAAATGGCGTATGCTTAATTTCACGATGTGTGCAATTAATCACGATTAATTGCACAACAAAAGTGCGAATAATCGCGGTTAAAAATGTAATCTATTGACAGCCCTAATTTATAGTATTAAAAAAAGATTTTTATTTCAAGTAAATCTGTTATTTTGAACTTTCTATTAATCATGAAAAAAACGTATCATGGTTTCCACCAGTGTTAGGTAAGTTACTTTAAAAAAAGTAATTTACTAGCTACTAATTACATCTGCAACAGTGTAATTAGATTACTGCACTAATTACTCTCTCTAAAAAGTATTACATTACTTTCTATATCTCATATCAGCCTCAACCAGTTAAACAAATCAAAGGATAGACATGAAACTGCTCTAATTCTTTCAAATTAATATAAAATTGCATAAATTATTCTTCTCCCTACTTAAAGGGAGAAGGTTACATTAAAAACATACATTTTATGTTACATCCACTATTGTTTTATATAGAATTGTTCAATAGTCTATACAGTATTTAATGCAATTACATCAGAATTAACTGTGTGGCAAGCAGGACGAGGCCGAGGGACCCTGAGATACGAGACCGGTGCGGCGCCATTCCCACGGTCCCTCTGCCTCGTCCTGCTTGCCACAAACTTAAATTAAATGACAGAAATAATAAGAGTAATCCCTTACTTTACTTTTTCAATGGAAAAGTAATTAAATTACTGTAATTAATTACTTAGTAATGCATTACACCCAACACTGGTTTCCACAAACATATAAAGCAACATTATGACACAACTGTTAAATATTATGAGAAATAAAAAACAAATGTTTCTTGAGCAGAAAATCAGCATATTAGAATGATTTCTGAAGGATCATGTGACTGAGGACTGGAGTAATGATGCTGAAAATTCAGCTTTGATCACAGGAATAAATGACATTTTAAAATATATTAAACAATATAATATAATAGATAATATTTTCACAATAAAATCAATTTTAAAAATGTGTAACTTTTGAACGATAGTGTACTCAGATAAGTGGTGTTTGTCTGAACAAACTAGGTAGGGCAGAAGATGACAACCATCAAGTTCATCCTTCAGCCTTCTGATTTATCGAAGTTCAACAAAAATTTGCTCAATTCAGCAGAGACACATAATGAGCTGAATGCAGCAAACTCTATAGTCGGTCAGACCTTGAGGTCAGGATCTGCCTCTGTTGAGAAAATAAGACTGTGTGCTGACTGAATCCAAAGCAAGGATGTTTTTGTCACAGGCGGCATGGCCTGCTCTATGGGGAACTGCGGTTTAGTAATATGGCTGTTAGAGCCATGAAAACTTCAGCAAGTTACACATACACTGTCAATCATTCATTCAGTGCTATAAACTTTTTTTTTTTACTGTATTTTTGATCAAATAAGCGCAGCCTTGGTGAGTATAAGAGACTTTTTCCAAAACCATTAAAAAAAAAAAATCTTACTGACCCCAAACTTTTGAACAATAGCGTATGGCTTGTGTCTAAGGGACCCTAAGGGAATGAAAATCGAATTGCTTATGATTGTATAATTAAGTTAAAATTATATTAAAAGGATTGTATAATTATATTTATACTAGTGCTGTCAAAATTAGTGCGTTAACGCATGCGATTAATTTTTTTCAGTTTAACGCGTTAAAAAAATATTTAACGTAAAAGCATCTGTTTTTCTATCATCCTTTGGCTAGCATTACATTATATGATCATGCTCTTATTCATGCAAATTCTTTTAAACCATTTAGGCATGACAAGACAAAAGAGAACACGCTGACTGTGAATGTCCTGACAGACACACACACACACACAACGCACAGAAAGATGCGCGCCAGTATCGTGTGTGTAGGCAGCGTGCCAGAATCAAGTTCTCTCTTGCGCTTGGACAAACAATAACACAAAATTATGCCAAAATGCCCGTTTTGTTGAGTATTACCATAAGAGCAGACTTAAATGAGTTAAATAACGTCTTAAATGAACTTAAAGAGTTGTGAGAAAATGAGATGCACGTGACAGCACGTCAGATCCGCGTCATGTTCGGCAGCGGCAGATCTTAAAGTGACAGCAGCTTAATAAAGCTGTTGCTGTGATGTCATTAATGTTAATCAAAGAACAAAAGGTAACAGAGAAAAGTGTAGCTTTAATAAGGATTCATCTATATTTAATTTATAATTTATGCAGTTTAGAAAGGTGTTTGATAACGTTATTCAATTTCTGTATATGTCTAACAGGTATGAAGGCCATAGAAATATGACATTTATTATAATGGGTTTATGTAAAGATTGTTTTTAAAGTTCACTTAAATTAGAAGTTATTTTTTTAAAAGCCTAATAAATGTTGAAATTGATAGTTCAATTATACTGTAATGTTGAATGTCTATCATTAATGTTTGAAAAAAAAATCATTTTCATAGAGACATGGCCTTCATTCATAAAAAGATGCCATTGCAACAAATATTTAAAATATACTGTCTAAGTTGTTTCTACATTAATTTGGAGATTAACTGTGAAATTATTACAATATAAAAATATTGAAAAATCCAATGTTTTTAATCGCGATTAATAACAGAAAAAATGTGCGATTAATTAGTTAATTTTTCGATTGACATCACTAATTTATACATACATGTATGTATGTGTAGTCACTCTGAAAAGTAACAGAGCCATGTTTTTAATCAAAATTGACCCTATTTACCTCCTTAATGCACACTTTGGGACTCATTGTAAACGATTTATTGTGCACATTATTCTAAACAAAAAAATACCTTGGTCTGTTCTTTTTCTGCTAATGTCACTTAGACTGATTGGCAATTGATTTATGTTTACCAATAGCCAAGCTATTTAGACATTAATTTTGCAAATGCACATTCACACAATTCTGGCTATAGAATCTAGTTAGACAATAGTGTCTTTTTTGTGTGTGTGTTGAATATCCTGTAAAATGGTTTGTGGAGGGCAATTCAGTGACTACACTGCAGCACTTCCTGCTGGGAGCCAGATTTGTTCTAAAAGAAAACTTGTTTGTGCACTTGGTGCCTATAGAAAGCCAATTCAAGGAAACCTTGAGGGAGAAACTGGAATAATCAATAAGGTGAGCAACAGTAGTCTCAAACACAACAAATACACTGAGAATGTGAACTTACCCACATGGCCGGATGGTAAAGACGATGTAGCTCTCCTCTGCGCTTCTTTCCATGAAAGTCACGCAAGTGTGTTTCTCCCAGTGACGCATGGCTTGCTTGAAAATGGCTCGCTGGCTGCCTGCAGGGTGTTTGATTAAAATCAGTAAAAGAAGGGGGTCATCTAGGTCAATGGTTTTCAATCCTGGTCTTGGAGACCCACCGCTCTGCATGTTTTGTATGTCTCCTTTATTTAACACACCTGATTCAGATCATCGTTTCATTAGGAAAGAGCTTCATCAACTGAACTAAGTGTGTCAGATAGGAGAACCACAAAATGTGCAGAGTGGTGGGTCCCCAGGACCAGGATTGAAAACCACTGATCTAGGTCAGTGGTTTTCAAACCTGTCCTGGAGGCACTCCAGCCCTGCACATTTTGTATGTCTCCCTTATCAGACACACCCAATTTAGTTCTTGCAGTCTTTACTAACGAGCTGATGAGTTGAATCAGGTGTGATAAATGAGGGAGACACACAAAACGTGCAGGGCTGGGGTGCCTCCAGGACAGGTTTGAAAACCACTGATCTAGGTAACACTTTGAGCGGCAACTTACTAATGAAAATTTACAAAGGATAATAAGACTTTAACAAAATACTACAAAAACAGTTTAGGATTAGTGTTAAGCTTACGGCGAAAGAGCTTTTGTGTAAAGTTAAGTGCAATTGGAAAGATTACATTACACTGGAACATTAGGAGAGCATGCAAAAAACCACATACTGTGCAGGAGAATATAAAATTAAAAACAAAACATAGGGGCCTTACCACTAAAGTTGCCACTTATAATATAGGGTATTATGCCATCCGGCCAAACTCTCTCAGGTCTGGCTGTGGCCGCTCTCCTTCTGCGTAGAAGGCTTTGATTGGCCAAAACTGGGTCGTCCTTTGCACTGCTATTAGCTGAGGATCTGTTGGCTAGGGCAAAGACAATGCTTCAGACAAAATCTACTTTACACAGAATGTTTCATAAAGTTTGTAAAGACCTGATTGCACAGAATAAAGTATTATGCATTTATTTAATAATCAGTGCTGGCTAGATCAATTATAAATGACATGAGGAAAACAGTAGTCTGTTATGTAATCTATTTGATTATACATTTTAGGTAATATAATCAGACTACATTTTGATTACTTTTAGATTACTTTTGACCTAAAGAAAATGCATACCATACTTTGTTGTTAACATGAAATGCTTTAAACATTACATCACATTATGTCAAGGTTTCCAAAACTGAGGTTTGTGTAGGAACTGCAGGGTGATTGTGAGTTGATGGAAAAAATAATTAATTCAATCTAAACGATGTAAAATTAAAATAAAAAATCAAAATAAAAGTGGTCAGCACTAAAAAATGATTCAATATTTTATTTGTTTACCTGAATGGCAATTGATATTCAGGGAACCGTAAATTTTTTTTAAATGACATTTTTTTTTCAGTTTAACGCGTTAAAAATATTTAACGCAATTAATGCAGCATCTGTTTTTCTATCATCCATTGGCTAGTGTTACATTATATGATCGGGCTCTTATTCATACAAATGCTTTTAAACCATTTAAGCGCGACAAGACAAAAGAGAACACGCTGTCTGTGAATGTCCTGTCTATGTGACACACACGACGCACAGAAAGACGCGCGCCAGAAACGAGTTCTCTATCGCGCTTGAACAAACAATAACACACAGAATTATGCCAAAATCCCAGTTTTGTTGAGTATTATCATAAGAGCACTATTAAATGAGTTAAATAATGTCTTAAATGAACTTAAAGAGTTGTGAAAAAATGAGATGCGCGTGACAGCGTGTCAGATCCGCGTCATGTTCGGCAGTGGCAGATCTTAAAGTGACAGTAGCCTAATAAACCAGTTGCTTTGATTGTATAATATAATATGATTCAATATTTTATTTGTGTACCTGAATGGCAATTGCCTTTTTTTTTATTTTAACTTAAATTCCAGAGGTACATAAAGTAAATACTTTAGGTCAAATGGGTTTGGCTGACAGAAAAAAAAATTGAGAATCCCTGCATTACATGAAGAAACATTAATAAACACAAAGGGCCCTATTTTAACAATCTGAGCGCATGGGCTGAAATCCACAATAAACATGCAATGTAACATGCAATAAACCAATCAGAGTCTCATCTCCCATTCCCTTTAAAAGCCAGTTGCATTTGCACCATGGCGGATTCGCTATTTACATGGCGAAATTTGCGAGCGGAAAGACTGAACGCTTCTCCAGAGAAGAATCCTTTTATTTTTAATATTTGAAAATGTTTGTGTGCTGCTGCGCCTCCCTGTGTGTGTAATAAGCAGAGTGTACGCGCGTCGTGCACCTGCCTATAGGCGCATATTACTAATGCGCCCTTTAAATAACACAAAGAAATATTGCGCTATTGACTTTAGACATTTGTGCAAAGCATTTGTATTTAAACAACTTGGCACTGGACGTGAAAATGATAACTGCGTCAGGCTGAAACTAGCAAAAAACACTTGCGGTCACGCCTGGCGTCGCATTGCGCCGGGTGTTTGATAGGGCCCAAAAACAGCAATGATATTACAAATTGTAGCAAATTAGCCCAAAAGGAAATATGAATAATTAATTACTAGTTATAATTCATTATAAATATTTAGATCAGCTGTAAGAATAAACTTGA
Source organism: Coreius guichenoti (assembly GCA_039654105.1). Taxonomy (NCBI): domain Eukaryota; kingdom Metazoa; phylum Chordata; class Actinopteri; order Cypriniformes; family Gobionidae; genus Coreius; species Coreius guichenoti. Next base: position 27,357,315 of record CM077190.1, read on the forward strand.
CGTAGCAGAATTAATACCATAATCTAATAACCTGTTTGTCCAGCGAACATTCTAAGAAATATTAATTTATAGGGTATGGGAAATAACTTTCTAACTGTACTGTATTACTCGAAGCATGTAGCCAAAATCTGCATGATTAGTGCCTTAGAACTAATTGTGTGTCTGATCTGTCTCAGTCACTAAAACAACCAAAGTTTTCCAGGTTTCTTTTTTATCTTTTTTTTTTCTACGGTTTTCCAGAATCACTGAATATGATGAAGACATAGTATTTTACAGCTATACATCATATAATATGTAATCATGTAATCAATAAAAAAGTAACTGTATTATGATTATGAGCATTTTAAAATGTAATATAATCTAAATACAAGTACTTAATTTTTGGAATCTGATTAATTAATCAAGATTACATATAATCAGTTACTACCCAGCACTGAATATAATTGTTTGGCAACCGTACTCACCTGAATCAGGTACAGGGAACTTAGAAGAGTCATTCTCTGTAGCAGCCATATAGTTCGCTTTAAGCAAGCGCAAGTCCTCCTCATCTAAGGCTATGTCCCCTAGAAAAGCAGCTAGACAAAGATAATGAGAATACATCACCAGCTGAATTTCTCAAGGTCAAGTAGCATGCATGCAACCCTATATGAGACTGATGAGGGGAGAAAACATCACCATAATGAGAAGCAGCATTCAGCCCAGCTTCATGTTCTTGTTGGCGGTTCACAGTTCCCCAGAAACTAAATCTGTGCTCTGGGATCACTCCTGCAACTTGTATACCTCATAAACTCTCATAAAAACTGGTCAGATTACAGGGCGATTTTGAAAAGGAACCACACACCAACTCTAACTTCCGGAAAAAGACTCCAATGACTTTGCTCCAGGGCTTTGATAATTAACGCTACGCTATGCAGGCAGAAGCCATTCTTTATATAGTGCAGGTGCAGTGCCTTTAAAATTGAGGAATTTGAAAGCGACTTTACAAATCTAAATGAACAGGGATTATGTGTTACCTTTTCTAAGGACCTATTAGCTGCCTTTCAGCAGACACTTTGTATTTTCCAGGGACTTACAGCACAGTAATTGCATGGATGGTCCCTCTGTATTGGCGATAACAGAACAAGTTTGTGATTCTAGTATCTCCCCCTTGTCTGGAAAATGCCATTTGGGATTTCTGTGTTAGTTTTCTTGTTTGTTGGGTTTTTAATCCTTTATATTCATTAGAGCTTTGAACGTTAAGTCACCACCATCTTCAAACTGATGTATTTGTCTGTATATTAAAATATAATATTTTAGGGAGAAGGGAGAAGTGAGGTTTTTCGCAACTAAAATAACTTTTACATAACTTTTTAACATAACTTTTGATTAGGTAAACAAATCATTCTTGCAAACATGTACACTGCTGTTCAAAAGTTTTTGATCGGTAAGATTTTTAATGTTTTTAGAAGAAGTCTCTTATGCTCACCAAGGCAACAACAAAAAACTGTAATATTGTGAAATATTATTAAAATGTAAAATAACTTTTTCCTATTTGAACATATTTTAAAATGTAATTTATTTCTGTGATGCAAAGCTGAATTTTCAGCATCATTACTCCAGTCCTCAGTGTCACATGATCCTTCAGAAATCATTCTAATATGATGATTTCATGCTCAAGAAACATTTATGATTATTATCAATGTTGAAAACAGTTGTGTGTAAAACATTTTTTTAGGATTCTTTGATGAATAGAAAGTTCAAAAGAACAGTATTTATCTGAAACAAAGCTTTTGCAACATTGTACTACCGTTCAATAGTTTTGGGTTAGTAAGGGGGGGGGGGGGGGGGGGTATATTAATCAATGTATATTAATCAAATACAGTGGGGAGAGCAAGTATTTGATACACTGCCGATTTTGCAGGTTTTCCTACTTACAAAGCATGTAGAGGTCTGTAATTTTTATCATAGGTACTCTTCAACTGTGAGTGACGGAATCTAAAACAAAGATCCAGAAAATCACATTGTATGATTTTTAAATAATTAATTTGCATTTTATTGCATGACATAAGTATTTGATCACCTACAAACCAGTAAGAACTCCAGCTCTCACAAACCTGTTAGTTTTTCTTTAAGAAGCCCTCCTGTTCTCCACTCATTACCTGTATTACCTGCACCTGTTTGAACTCGTTACCTGTATAAAAGACACCTGTCCACACACTCAATCAAACAGACTCCAACCTCTCCACAATGGCCAAGACCAGAGAGCTGTGTAAGGACATCAGGGATAAAATTGTAGACCTGCACAAGGCTGGGATGGGCTACAGGACAATAGGCAAGCAGCTTGGTGAGAAGGCAACAACTGTTGGCGCAATTATTAGAAAATGGAAGAAGTTCAAGATGACGGTCAATCTCCCTCGGTCTGGGGCACCATGCAAGATCTCACCTCGTGGGGCATCAATGATCATGAGGAAGGTGAGGGATCAGCCCAGAACTACACGGCAGGACCTGGTCAATGACCTGAAGAGAGCTGGGACCACAGTCTCAAAGAAAACCATTAGTAACACACTACGCCGTCATGGATTAAAATCCTGCAGCGCACCCTGCTCAAGCCAGCGCATGTCCAGGCCCGTCTGAAGTTTGCCAATGACCATCTGGATGATCCAGAGGAGGAATGGGAGAAGGTCATGTGGTCTGATGAGACAAAAATAGAGCTTTTTGGTCTAAACTCCACTCGCCGTGTTTGGAGGAAAAAGAAGGATGAGTACAACCCCAAGAACACCATCCCAACCGTGAAGCATGGAGGTGGAAACATCATTCTTTGGGGATGCTTTTCTGCAAAGGGGACAGGACGACTGCACCGTATTGAGGGGAGGATGGATGGGGCCATGTTTCGCAAGATCTTGGCCAACAACCTCCTTCCCTCAGTAAGAGCTTTGAAGATGGGTCGTGGCTGGGTCTTCCAGCATGACAGCGACCCGAAACACACAGCCAGGGCAACTAAGGAGTGGCTCCGTAAGAAGCATCTCAAGGTCCTGGAGTGGCCTAGCCAGTCTCCAGACCTGAACCCAATAGAAAATCTTTGGAGGGAGCTGAAAGTCCGTATTGCCCAGCGACAGCCCTGAAACCTGAAGGATCTGGAGAAGGTCTGTATGGAGGAGTGGGCCAAAATCCCTGCTGCAGTGTGTGCAAACCTGGTCAAGAACTACAGGAAACGTATGATCTCTGTAATTGCTTTTCTGATGTATCAAATACTTATGTCATGCAATAAAATGCAAATTAATTACTTAATAATCATACAATGTGATTTTCTGGATTTTTGTTTTAGATTCCGTCACTCACATTTGAAGAGTATCTATGATAAAAAATACAGACTTCTACATGCTTTGTAAGTGGGCAAACCTGCAAAATCGGCAGTGTATCAAATACTTGTTCTCCCCACTGTAAATGCAGCCTTGGTGAGCATAAGAGACTTCTAAAAACATAAAAAATCTTACTGATCAAAAACTTTTGAACGGCAGTGTAGGTCTTTAAAGATGGATGAAAGAGCGACAATGTTAAAGCATAAAACACATTTGTCCTTCAGTAAAATTTGAAAGCTTTCTCATACAATTTATTTAAGTGCAATTCAAATGTAAAAGGTTCTATTTATAAAAACACAATAACCATGTTAGCTGAGGGGAACTTTTTACAAAATTTGTAATTATATTCATTATATTTGTTACAAAAGCCACATGAAATGGTTTAACTGCCATAATTTTCTTTCCTGTTTTAACTCATGTCTTACAAGAACAGAAAACTGGGAATATTGATAGACACACAACAAAAAAACAAAACAATAAAATAAAATCATATAAAATAAAATAAACAGCTTTTTAAATAGCCAGTAGCTGTGTTATTAGGAAGAGGGAACATATGAAGATGAATCATCTGTAATGTTGGTCTGTTTGTCCATGAAATATATATTTTAACTAATATCTTTTAAAAATTTTATTTTGTCAACTTTTCAGAGAGCTATAAGAGCTATGTTAATAATAATGTCTTGAACATTGGGGGCGGGGGACCAATGTTTTATAAAGACTATAGAAACATAACAGTGAAGGGAATTCTAGGTCTAATTCTAGTTGGGAAATAATCATTTTCAACTATTTGCAAATAATATTTGCATTAATTTGCATTAAAATATGCACATATGTTCTTTTATTTGTATGCCTTATATCTCGAAAACATAACGTTTCTTCTCTCTTCACACTCAGTTAGGAAATCCATGAATCATGTAAATGCATAATTTCAATTCAAAACGGCCATATTTGAGAAAAAAAGTCAAGTAGTTTGTTACTGTCGATCGTTTGACATTTCTATCGCAAAACATTTGACATGTATTAAATGTTTCGCTTCTTACCTCACTCTCTTTCAACGTTAAACTGACGCTTTGTACTGGAATTCACTCTCTGCTTCTGTGACCAGTAAACCCCGCCTACTTTGACTTGATTGGCCATCTCTGTCATTTTGACATTGACCAACGCTGTTAGACTGCTGATGCATACCAGGCTATTTAAAATGTAACTTTTAAACCTTTTGTCATCATTTGTAAGACATTTTGGGACTTGTCCCCCTCAATGTCTATGGTGGTTACGGCCCTGACTAAAAGCAATAAAACCTTATTTTGGCTTTCATTTCCACTAATTATTTTCAACCTTTATATTCTGTAAAGACATCATAATAACTCTGCATGAGTGGCTGTGAACATTCATCATGTCTGGAATTCATGACCTAGCAGCAGAATTCATATTTTTATGGACTGTGTAGCAGCAGGGAGCACTTTTATTATTTTACCCTGGTGATTTCAGCCTGGCAGGACACCTTATTAAGCCTGAAACATTTGCTAAACAAACCAAACAATATACGAGTATGTTTTTGCCTCACTTGAATTTTTCACCCAAAGCTGTCAAATCTATGAACATGCATATAAAAACATACATTCACGCCCTCATGTCACACTGTTCTCCAAGTGTCAAAAGAAGAAAGAAGCATGTCACAACATACCAATTTTGAGGTAACGCAGTTCCCAATTAAAGGTTAAATTTAAATCTGCAGTCTAAACAGCTTGACAGATAAATGGTCATGTGTCACTATTAGCATCCATCTTCATTGTTGTTCTGCAATTGCTTCATTGCTATCCCATAATTTACTCACCCTCAAGCCATCCTAGGTGTATATGTATATAAAAATTGTGGGTGGGTCCTCCCCCAGAAAAATTTTACTGGAGTAGATGTCATTTACATTAAGTGCAAATAGCCCGCCTTGTTTAAACATCTGGTTGGGACAGACAAAATTATGGAAGACACCAAATTATTTTATGGTGGCAATAGTGTAGGGGTAAGGCACATGGCAGAAAGTTTTGATGCGAATCGACCCGAGGTTCAAATCTGCCTTTTGCTGAACTCGGTCTACTCCCTTTTCCCATCACATATCAGATCAGAAAGGCATTTATTTTCAATAAAAATTAAGAAAATATTGGAAAAGTGGAAATAAAGCATCTAACGTGTTTAATAATAGTGTTTTTTGGTTAGGGGTAGGTGAACAGACATATTCGCTGATTTAGAGACGGTAAAAGTGAGGGGTCCAATATCATTGGTCTTAAAAACATACAATGGTTCCGACACCCATGCATCCATCCATCATAAAAGTATCCATACGGCTCCAGTGGGTTAATAAATGCCTTCTGAACCGAAGTGATGGGTTTTTGTAAGAAAAATATCCATATTTAAAACTTTATAAACTATAATCACTGGCTTCCGGCAACAGTCGTACGCGCATTCACGAGAGAGTCTAGTTCCGGCGGAAGAGATATGACGTAGCTTCTCTTCTCTTATATCGAAATCCTCCTACATTTTTTTTAACACTTCTTGTTTTAGACTTCTAATCTGTGACCGGCGTTTTGTTTTGCTCTATTCTCTGTGCTTCAGCATTCGTCAATTCTCACCTAAGCTTATGCTACGCCATACGTCCTACGTCGGGTCAAAGGTCACCCTCAGGAACTCTCTCATGAACGTACGTATGGCCGTTGCCCAAAGATTATACAATTTTAAATATGGATATTTTTCTTACAAAAACCCTTCGCTTCACTTTAGAAGGCATTTATTAAACTACTGGACTTGTATGGATTACTTTTATGATGGATGGATGTACTTTTTGGAGCTTCAAAAACTCAATATTCAATGGCATTACAAAGCTAGGAAGAGCCAGGAATCAGGATATTTTTTTCACAGATTGTGTTTGGCTGAAAGAAGAAAGCCATATACACCTAGGAGTAAATTATGGGATCATTTTCATTTTTGGGTGAACTATTCCTTTAAAATCTGTTCGTTTTGTTCCACTGAATCTAGTCATTACCACTACATCAACTTTAATGGCAGCAGAAACACAGTAGTTGTTCCTCTTCCAATTTCCAGTTTCAGTTCTTCTCTTTGTTAGCATCAAATTAACTGTCTCAATTTAATGCTGGTTGGGCCAACCCAAATCCTGACAGGTTTCAATGGCCTAAAGCCCACTACATGCTGTGAGGGTAATGAACAGTTGTCGGAAATGCTGCGCAGCCCCTGTCAGAAACATAAATTATTCATATATATAACTTATTTAAATGTAAATTCAAATGCCTTCCAACTAATATACTTTTTTTTTTTTTAAGCACATCTCTGCTTTCTGCGCTTGTAATTTTGATTGCTGACCAAGAAATATTTAAAGGGTACATAACACATAACACGATTGCCAACAAAACAGATATTTGATGCACTTTCACTAACCGCCTAAGGTTTCGACTCAAGACCTGGAACAAACAAACACACTTGCAGAACTCCGTTGCTGCTCCGGAAAAACAAACTGCATCCACTGTTTCCTTAACGCTGGGTTATTTGGGAAGCTCAACAAGGTGATCTTTCCCTCACAACCAGAAACACACTATGACATTGTTGATTTCGTGGTCTAAAAAAAAAAATGACAGCGCTGCCGATGGCTTCCGTAACCCGAAAGAAGCTCGTTGATGGACGCGCTCTTGCTCTCGCTCTGGTTGATGTGCGCACGCGCTCATCCGAGAGAAGTGCCCATACAAGGAATTCCACCCTTTATGACATCATACATACTCTGAAAAAACTTTACGAAATTTATACGAATCCTGAAGGAGTGTATTTGGCACATAAATACTCCATCATACGTCCAACTTGTTTTTTGAAATGGCCATGTTTAGCATAAGAATCCAACTCTTTAACAGTTTAAATAAGTCAGAATGCATGAAATAGCATTAGATTCTGTTATAATATCCTCAGACAGCATATACATAGACAACATCTGCTGTCTATTTAGTTGCCAGCTTTCTATTGCAATTACAAAGTTTTGCCCACTGAATGGGTACTTTTGTCTGAGTTAGACATTAGCATTTAAACTTTTACAGTTTGGGTAACTCAGGCTTTTTATACTGTAAATTAGGCAACTTTTTAGTTTTACACACTCTGCCTGAGGATGCTAATTTCGGAGTTGGGATAGGGGGAGGTGCTGAATCACCAGGATCCCATTCACTTGTCCCAGATCTCATGCTGTCGTGCAGTACACAGCTAAACAAAACAAAGTAACACAAACAACACAGCAAAACAACGCAAGATTAAACAAAACAAAACGTTAAGCAAAACAAAATATAAAACAAAGCCACACAACAGCAAACTAAATACAACAAAACAACTTTAATCAAAACAAAATAATCAACTTTAATCAAAACCATATTAAACAAAACAAAATAACATCAGCAACAAAACAAAACAAAACAAAACAAAAACTATTAGTTTAGAAAAACTGTGTAGACTATTATATTACCAGCTTTGCATGGGTCCTTGTAGTCAACTTCATCACTTTCTCCAGGACTTGTGTGATAGTTTAAATCCACTTTCACTGTGATCGTTAATAAAAGCCGAAGACTGAACATAAGCAAACATGTCCACAGGGAATTCATGACGGGAATGAGTGCGGATGTGGACCTGGAGCCGGCGGAGAGCTGCAGGCTGCGGTGGGAGTTTGGAAGGACTTGGGAAAATGGGAGCTCCCGGGAAGGCGAGGCTTTGCTCTCTTCAATTCCTTTATTCTAGTCCAGTGATTCGCTCAAATACCCGGGCCTCGTGCCAACTTCAAGCTTACAAACATCACAGATCGGAGGTCAGTGCACTCAAAGTGTCCTGAGCCCATCTGTGTGGGAAAACGCGAACGCGCACGCTCGTGCATTTCTCTCCAGAGCAGAAGCAAATCCGACGCTATTTTAACAAATAATATTTCGTTTATTGCACTTATTTCATTGCACTCATTTATAGTGGCAACATCTTATATTTCTTTGGATAATTTTCCTATATCTAGTGAAATGTTTCATGAGAAATCACACCTGTCTGTGACAGCCAGACTCTCCCTGCATCCCAGTGTGCATACTACGCACCCTATCCGCCCTAAATAGTATTGAATATTACTAATGTCACATACTAGGATGGATATGCACATTGAGAAGCAGGCTCTGACTGTAAATAGCAAAAGAACCAGGTGAGCAGCCTGTGCTTTTTTTTTAACCAATCAGAAACGGGTTCTGCGTGTGAATCATTTTGCTCTAATTTGTAAACAACAGAAGGCCACCCACGCTTTTTTAACCAATCAGAAACGCTCTCTACATTTTTGCGCTATAACGGAACGGCCCGCATTTCTGCCAATGTAAAAAGTAGTAGCCCATCAGAAATGCTCTCGTGCAAAATTGTGAAATTTCAGAATACAAAAAGATTTTTTTTTAAATTGTATTTAACCTGGTAAGTTATTTATTATTATAGTTATTTAGATTTAAAGGCACAATGATGTAAGATTTTTGTAATAAAATATCCAAAAAACACTTGCACAGTGTGATATATTTCATGCAGTTGTGTATTTAGCCTACATTATCCCAAAAGTTTGTAAGTTAAATGTGTAAATCCAGAGAAATTCCAATTTTAAATAATGGCTCGTCTCTTGTCATTGTCTTCTATTATTCTTTATTATTTTGAAAATGCAACCTCTGGTAGCGAAAACTTACATATTGTGCCTTTAAGCAAAACAGTCGTTGGTTACAAAAAAAAAGAAAAGAAAAAGTTGTTTCAAGTCAGCTATGGGCTTTTTTTGTATATAAAATGTGATTCAGGCAATGTTTTTGGAAAGTCATTACCTTTAACCTTAAACATTCTGTACAGCAGCACCATGTTTTCTTTGTAATGTTTTCTCTAAATATCTTGGCAGATATTATGACTTGTTCAAGGATCATATTAACTGGGGGTGCGTTACATTCAAAAGTATCATATACCTACAGTGGGGAGAACATGTATTTGATACACTGCCGATTTTGCAGGTTTGCCCACTTACAAAGCATGTAGAAGTCTGTAATTTTTATCGTAGGTACTCTTCAACTGTGAGAGACGGAATCTAAAACAAAAATCCAGAAAATCACATTGAATGATTTTTAAATAATAAATTTGCATTTTATTGCATGACATAAGTATTTGATCACCTACCAACCAGTAAGAATTCCGGCTCTCACAGACCTGTTAATTTTTCTTTAAGAAACCCTCCTGTTCTCCACTCATTACCTGTATTAACTGCACCTGTTTGAACTCGTTACCTGTATAAAAGACACATGTCCACACACTCAATCAAACAGACTCCAACCTCTCCACAATGGCCAAGACCAGAGAGCTGTGTAAGGACATCAGGGATAAAATTGTAGACCTGCACAAGGCTGGGATGGGCTACAGGACAATAGGCAAGCAGCTTGGTTCAAGATGACGGTCAATCTCCCTCGGTCTGGGGCACCATGCAAGATCTCACCTCGTGGGGCATCAATGATCATGAGGAAGGTGAGGGATCAGCCCAGAACTACACGGCAGGACCTGGTCAATGACCTGAAGAGAGCTGGGACCACAGTCTCAAAGAAAACCATTAGTAACACACTACGCCGTCATGGATTAAAATCCTGCAGCGCACGCAAGGTCCCCCTGCTCAAGCCAGCGCATGTCCAGGCCCCTCTGAAGTTTGCCAATGACCATCTGGATGATCCAGAGGAGGAATGGGAGAAGGTCATGTGGTCTGATGAGACAAAAATAGAGCTTTTTGATCTAAACTCCACTCGCCGTGTTTGGAGGAAGAAGAAGGATGAGTACAACCCCAAGAACACCATCCCAACCGTGAAGCATGGAGGTGGAAACATCATTCTTTGGGGATGCTTTTCTGCAATGGGGACAGGGCGACTGCACCGTACTGAGGGGAGGATGGATGGGGCCATGTATCGCGAGATCTTGGCCAACAACCTCCTTCCCTCAGTAAGAGCATTGAAGATGGGTCGTGGCTGGGTCTTCCAGCATGACAACGACCCGAAACACACAGCCAGGGCAACTAAGGAGTGGCTCCGTAAGAAGCATCTCAAGGTCCTGGAGTGGCCTAGCCAGTCTCCAGACCTGAACCCAATAGAAAATCTTTGGAGGGAGCTGAAAGTCTGTATTGCCCAGCGACAGCCCCGAAACCTGAAGGATCTGTATGGAGGAGTGGGCCAAAATCCCTGCTGCAGTGTGTGCAAACCTGGTCAAGAACTACAGGAAACGTATGATCTCTGTAATTGCAAATAAAAGTTTCTGTACCAAATATTAAGTTCTGCTTTTCTGATGTATCAAATGCTTATGTCATGCAATAAAATGCAAATTAATTACTTAAAAATCATACAATGTGATTTTCTGGATTTTTGTTTTAGATTCCGTCACTCACAGTTGAAGAGTACCTGTGATAAAAATTACAGACTTCTACATGCTTTGTAAGTGGGCAAACCTGCAAAATCGGCAGTGTATCAAATACTTGTTCTCCCCACTGTATACCAAAGCTTCAGCCTCGGAGGTTTGCCAGGTGTAGGGCTCAAAAAATGTTTCTGTACTACAGAGCTCCTAAAGGGACATGGTGAAGAAAAAAAATATGAAATGGGAGGAAAAATTATTTGGCAATGGTTTTGCATTGTCTCGCAAAATGTTTGCGAAATTTTTTGGGAGAACACAAAAGCATTGACTTAGCATATTTTTTTCCACCACCATGTCCCTTTAGGGGCTCCGTCTGTACTACGCCTAATTTCAAACATTTACTCGTTATTTTGCTGCACTAATAACTTCTACAATGCTAAACACATTATAAACGTTAGAAATGTATTGCTGAAACATGCTACAAAGACTGTGAACTATGTAGTACTGAATTGTGGACCTCGGTTCCCTGAGAATAACGGGAACGAGTATTGCGTCACCAGACGCTATGGGGAAACTCCTTTTCTCTGAAATATTGAAGCCTTTTTTGAAAACGCAGTGCAACTGCACAGCCATCACAGTGCAGAGCTCTGCACGCGCTGATTACCTGGGCTGTCGGTACTACAGGAACCTATGGCGATGCTCCGTATCTGCGTGAACCAATCGTGGCGCATCCTGCCGAATAGAGTGCAGAGCCCGCCAAAATGGCCGGGGCCTCTGCCTATATAAGCGGCTCGTTCGCCATAGGATTCAAGTTATTTCGACTGAAGCGACGATTGCTAGTCGTGAGGCACAATACCACGGCCATCTACGCAATTCTCGTTCCCGTTATTCTCAGGGAACTGAGGTTACGTCAGTAACTGAGTATCGTTCCCTTTCGAAAACAGTTCACTCGTATTGCGTTGCTAGATGCTATGGGGCCCGGACTAAGGGTCGGGGCCCGCAGAGGAGGTACTCGTGGGTTGGGCTCACTTGGAGGCCAACTCTCACTTAGTCAGAAAGGACTCGTGCCTGCAATGCAGGGACTTCCAAGTTGTAAAATGTAGACGGCGAGGACCAGCCGGCCACTGCACAGATGTCGCAGATGGATACACCACTGGACCACGCCCAAGAAGAGGCCCTACCTTTTGTGGAGTGAGCTCTGATGCCGATGGGGCATTGTAGGCCAAGGAGATGGCGTCCACTCTCCAGCGGGATAATCTTTGCTTCGTGACTGGGAGCCCTTTGGTGCGACCTAAATTTTGTATACGAAGAGCTCCTCTGACTGCCTAAACTGGGCAGAGCGCTCTGTATATACCTTAAGGGCCCGGATGGGGCAGAGTAGGTGTGATTCTCGCTGGTCTTCCGAAGTGGGAAGAGAAGACAGCGAAATGACCTGTGCTCTGAACAGAGTTGAGAGCACTTTTGGCACGTAGACATGCCTTGGTTTGAGGACGACTTTGGAGTCGTTGGGCCCAAACTCGAGGCAGGAAGCGTTCACAGAAAGCACTTGCAAATCGCCCATAGTATATAGGTATAGTAGGGGGTTGAGGCGGGTTGAGCCTCCTGGCCCCTTTGAGGAAGCGAACAACCAAGTTGTTCCTGCCTAGTTACTGGCCGGCCACAGGAGCGTGGTGTGCTGCTATGGCCACCACGTAAACCATGAGTGTGTAAGGGGTGCGACAAGTGTCCATTAGCTCTTGTAGGAAGGAAGGTATGAAGTAGGGTCTTGGTTCCGAACTGAGCACCAGTTGGCGAACACAGACCACTTAAGGGCATAGAGGCATCTCGTGGACGGGGCTAGCCTCTAGCCTCTAGCCTCAGAGATAGTATTCAGGACTCTCCCTGGGAGGCGCACAAGTTCCCGTTGAGGGGCCATACATGGAGGGCCCACAGCTCGGGATGGGGGTGCCAAATTGTCCTGTCCGCCTGAGAGAGGAGGTCCTTCCTCAGGTTAGTTGGCCATGGGGCTGCTGTTAGCAGCTGCATCAACTCGGGGAACCATGTCTGGGTCCGCCAGAGAGGGGTCACTAGAAGGACTGCACGTCTGTCTTCCCTGATCCGTTTGATGACCTGAGGGAGCATCGAGACCAGAGGGAAAGCGTAGAGAGGGAGGGTGGGCCAGTCAAGGGTCAGCACATCCTTGCTATTTGAAAAAAATATTGGGCAGTGAGAATTGTCTTCTGGGGCGAAGAGGTCTACCTCTGCCCTCCCGAAGACGCTTCAGATTTCCTGAACTGTCTGGGGATGGAGCATCCATTCCCCGGGGGAGACATTGTCCAGAGACAGCATGTCTGCCCCTTGGTTCAGTCTGCCCGGCACATGCGCTGCTCTCAGGTTGTGTTGTGCCCATAAGAGGAGGTGCCTGGCCAGTTTGCACAGAGACCTCGACTTGAGTCCGCCCTGGCGGTTTATGTAGGATGTTGTCCAAACGGACTAAGACGTGGTGCCCCGTCAGGTCCGAAAGGAAGGTCTTTAGGGCCAGTGCTTCTGAAGCTCAGGGTCCAGCATAATTCTAGGCCCTGGTGTTTAGGGTTGGGGAAGCGCTTCGATGACTGGGGGCGCTGTCAAGGCTCAGACACTGGCTGCTGAGTCAGCATGGCTTTTGGGCGATGAGCGTTTAGGCAGGAAGTGGCGCATTGCCTGCGAGGACTTCTGTGCCTCAATGAAGCGATCCGCGAAGCCGCTCACCACGGGGCCGAAGAGACCAGACCAGGGAGTCAAGGAAGGCAGTTTTTTCTGCGTCCTTTATCTCCGTGAGATTGAGCCACAAGTGGCGCTCAGTACCACTAGGCTGGCCATGGCTTTCCCTATAGCCTGGGCGGTGGTTTTCGTGGCACGCATTGCGAGGTCGGTGGCACTGCGTAAGTCACGAAAGGCGGCTGGGTCTATACCAGACTCATCCATAGACCGGGTGAGTTTGGCCTGAAACACCTGGAGAACCCCCATGGTGTGGAGGGTGGAGGCAGCTTGACCAGCGGATACGTAGGCTCGGCCAGCGAGAGCTGAAGTGGCCCTGCGTGGTTTGGATGGGTGGACCACTTTGGCCTTCCATCCAATGGCGTTGGGTGGGCAGAGGTGCGCAGCCACAGCTTCCTCCAGAGGGGGCAGTTTCTCATAGCCTTTTTCCTCTGCGCCGTCGATGGTAGTGAGGGCGACAGAGGCGGAAGTGTGGATTCGGGCCGAGTAGGGGGCGCGCTATGACTTCGTCAGCTCGTAGTGCACCTCTGAAAAAAAACCGGCACAGGTCGCTGGCAAGGAGCCTGCTGACGCCCCGGCAGGAACCACTCATCAAGGCGGCTTTGTGTGGGCTCTTCCGGTGGAGACTAGTTGAGGCAGAGCTCTTTGACGGCTCTAGAAAGGACACGGAAAAGTTTGGTGTCCATTCCAGCTCTAGCGTCGCTTTTGCATGTAGACGGCAGGGGGGCGGGGTAATCCACAATCGCAGCGCGACATTTGAATCAACATCGCAGAAATTTGCTCTAGAAATGTGCTCTTTCAAATTTTTGCTATTTTAGAGCGCTCGCCGGATGGCCGCAGGAAACGGCAAACAGCTGAGGGCAGCGCCGAGTCAGCTCGCTGGAACGCGCGGTGAGCAGGAGGCTGCTGACTGCTGAAGTCTGATGGCTGCAGAGGAGGTATGGCTCATTCCGCTGCTGGGCTTGTTCCTATGGCGAGAAGGCTTTCCAGAAGGAGAATCAGCGAAGAAGATCATCGCTGAAGGAGAATAAATCTGAATCCTATGGCGAACGGGCCGCTTATATAGGCAGAGGCCATTTTGGTAGGCTCTGCGCTCTATTTGGCGGGACGCACCACGATTGGTTGGCGCAGATACGCCGCATAGCCATAGGTTCATGCAATACCAATTGCCTAGCCAATCAGCACATGCAGAGCTCTGCACTGTGATGGCTGTGCTGTTGCACTGCGTTTTCAAAAAAGGTTTCAATATTTCTGAAAAAATTAGTTTCCCCATAGCAACTAGCGACGCAATACGAATGAACCGTTTTCGAAAGGGAACTAGAGCACATTCGCATCAGTTAGCCCGCTCAATCGTGAGTTACTGTCGTTATCATTACTACAGCCTACAGTTTGCTAGCTAGCTTTGCCTTTGTCACGTAAATGCATATTACCTGGTTGCGATAATTTACAAAACAGCTAAGTCTCCTCATTTAAATTTCCTAAAAATGATGATATCGAAGAGCCACCTTGATGGAAAGCTGAGGATCACCACCAACACCCGCCTCTGCAGTGAACATTTTACACCAGATAGTTTTACAAACTTTCATCTGAGACAACTGGGATTCGCTAATCCGCTGTTACTGGTGAATGGGGCGGAAACTACTATCTCCTGTCCCGGCCTTCATCCTCCCGTCCCACCGACAACTGGTGATGGGGCCAGACCGACTATCTCCTGTCCCGGCCTTCATCCTCCCATCCTGGTGACATCCGGTGCCATTGTCGGCAGTACATGCCCACCAATGAGTGTAAGTGGGCGTGGTTTCAGCGCTGACAGCGGACATGCCCCCAGCATTTGAGAGCAGAGGATACTGCTTATTTTTTCAAGATTTTGATAACTTATTTTATTTACTTTACGGTATTTTTTAACATTCAAATTTGGCTGGGTGGTTAATAACACATTTTTCTGTGGTGTGACAAACTCAGAACACATATTTAATATTGCTTTACACAGACTTTAAATAAATGAAAATTCACACTGCTGTCATAGTATGCAATATTTTCTTTCAACACCTTTATTATAATAACAGCCCAAATTCATTTACAGCATAACACCAGCAATGCCCATGTAACGGACGTAGGAGAGTAAGGCCGTGTGTCCACCAAAGCGTTTTTTCACGCGGCTGGCTGGCGTATCCTATTGTTTTCAATGGGAGCGCCGCGTTTTTAGAACGAGCGTAACGAAGCGCTGAGCGAGTATTTCACGCTCAAGCGCTGAGCGTTCAGCGTTTTTTACTGGTCGCCGGGAGTTGAAGAATGTTCATCTTTGAGTAAAACGCAGCGCTCATCACTGTCACTTTTCACCCAGCCGTCCAATCAGAGTGGAGGAGAGGCGGGACAAATACAACACAGACCAACCGCCACATTCTGCTTGTACAACGTCAACAGATGAAAACAACAAACATAATAACGGAACAAAATAATTTAAAACAAGAGCCAGAGCAAATACTTTACATTGTATCGGCATTTTTATATAGAATCATTACAGAAACAAACTATCTGTGAAATGACATACTAGTAACACTTCCACGGATATTCCGTATCATAACAAGCAAAGAGTCTCAACTGAAAAAACGCTGCGCTGCCAAAACGCTCTCAAGCGCTTACAGCAAGGCGTTTTCAGCTGGATAAAAATGCTTTGGTGGACACGCGGCCTAAGAGCTGTGTGTAAACCTCACCCCAAGAGGCGCGCTAACGGCTGCGGTCAGCGTGCCCGCCTCCCATGCCACAGCAACGCCGGTTTGAATCCCGCGGATTATATGGGTTTAAAATGTATTTAAAAGTTCATAACAATTACAGACATTTTTGTAAAAACTCATAGAGATTAAAGATTGTCATTTACAGAACCAGAGCACGTTTAAAGATCAAGCTGGTTTAACTACATTACACTTGGCAAACCTGGTGCAAATGTATGATGACTGGCCCTGACACGAGTTTCTGGTGCAAAGAATCTTGAGAGCAACATGTCTATCTATCAGTTCAGGCAATAACACTCTGAAGTGAATCATAAATCTGGACAGCAAGAACTGAGCTGACAGATAAGAATTATGTTCATATAAGTATAACAGAATGTCACCACACATGAAATAACCTCACAATGTATGTAAAAATATCATTTCATTTTTTTCTTTTTTCTTTGTGCTTCTGTATTTAGCATTACATGTCACTCTAATCTAGAGCAATGGGCACAAAGTACTCCCACATATCCACATATAATCATGCAATACAAAAAGGTTTGTTGCCCTTCTGTTTCCATCGGTGCCTACACCACACATTTAAAAGCAGAGTTCTGAAACAATTAAGGTAAAATGTTTCCATCTGTGTAAATCATTACCGACAAAACATATCAGAAGGCCTAAATGAGAATAAAAGTGAATTGTCACATATGTTAAAAATAAATAAATATATATAAGATTTTAAAATATCAATAAATACATTTTTAATTAATGCAAAAATTAAGATTTTGTTACAAATATACAGTACTTACAAAGCATCTGTGATCTGATGTACAGTGATGTCAAGTATTGTATTTACAACATTCAAAAATGGGTACAGTTTAATGCATGAGCACAGAATTTTTGGGGTTACTCTTTTGAATTAATTTATTCCCAGATATGTGTGATACGTCCTGTTATTGTTTTTTTTCTGAGTGGCATTTGTCATGCTGCAAGCCCAGATGTGGTTCATTTGCATGAAAAGTTTTAGGCTCTGTGGATTTTATTTAATCCTCCTTGGATGCAACACAAAAGTTTAATATGAAAAACAGGTGTCCGGTGGCAAAATCTCCACTAACCCACTAAATGAGACCCTCTGCTCTTGGATAGGCTACACTACATTTGGTTAAGAGTCCTGCCACTATATTTGAAACATGAAGGGTTGTGGCCTTTATAACCTCATCATCCTGGGACACCATTATGCCATTGACAGCCATTCAAAAGTAGCTGTTTATTCTGAAATAATTTTTGCGAGCAACATACAAAAATGTTCAAAAGTTTGATCTGATTATCTATGAAGCAAAGATGGCAGCATCCAGTGGTGGAGGAAGTACTGAATCTCAGTACTTAAGTAAAAGTACAAATAACCAGAGACATATTTACTTTAGTAAAAGTAGAAGTACCACAATGACAACCCTACTTAAGTAAAAAGTACCTGATTTTAAATGTATTTTAAGTATTAAAAGTACTTGCATAACAATTTATTCTCTTAATGTCTATATTCTAATTTAATTAAGTTAGTTTTGGGTTAATGTAATTGTGCTTACCATCTGTGGCCCAGTTTGCGTAGAAAGAGCGGTAATATTTTCTCCAGAGTGGAGAGCGCCTTTCTGAAGATTCCGTTCATTTCTAAAGCTCATTCCGCTCAGCGCCGCACGCTCAACCCAGAATGCCCTACTTATTTCGGATAGGCCTACATTCTAACCAGCATGTCACTGGTTCGAATGTAGGCCTATCCGAAATAAGTAGCTAGGGCTGCCCCCGACTAAAGCTTTTTTCTAGTAGTTGTTCATTTCCGTTATTCACGCGGCGCCTCCATGTCATTGTCTGCTATATTTGCTTATTATTTATTAAATCCAGGCAATTGGTTGATAAAACATTGATTAAAATTAAGATACAATTTATACAAAACGAAATTCACTTTGAAGAACGGCTTTCAACGAAACAAAACTTCATGAAGTGGTCAAAATCATTTCTGTACCCCATGTCTTCTGACACATTGCGCATCTTATGACGTGTCCTGTTCACTTTTCATAATCAACGTAGATTAAATAAAAAAAATAACATTATAATGTTTAAACATATGAAACTAAATACGTGTTTTAATTGCTACAAGTAGCCTACACTCACCTAAAGGATTATTAGGAACACCTGTTCAATTTCTCATTAATGCAATTATCTAATCAACCAATCATATGGCAGTTGCTTCAATGCATTTAGAGGTGTGGTCCTGGTCAAGACAATCTCCTGAACTCCAAACTGAATGTCAGAATGGGAAAGAAAGGTGATTTAAGCAATTTTGAGCGTGGCATGGTTGTTGGTGCCAGACGGGCCGGTCTGAGTATTTCACAATCTGCTCAGTTACTGGGATTTTCACGCACAACCATTTCTAGAGTTTACAAAGAATGGTGTGAAAAGGGAAAAACATCCAGTATGCGGCAGTCCTGTGGGCGAAAATGCCTTGTTGATGCTAGAGGTCAGAGGAGAATGGGCCGACTGATTCAAGCTGATAGAAGAGCAACTTTGACTGAAATAACCACTCGTTACAACCGAGGTATGCAGCAAAGCATTTGTGAAGCCACAACACGCACAACCTTGAGGCGGATGGGCTACAACAGCAGAAGACCCCACCGGGTACCACTCATCTCCACTACAAATAGGAAAAAGAGGCTACAATTTGCACGAGCTCACCAAAATTAGACAGTTGAAGACTGGAAAAATGTTGCCTGGTCTGATGAGTCTCGATTTCTGTTGAGACATTCAGATGGTAGAGTCAGAATTTGGCGTAAACAGAATGAGAACATGGATCCATCATGCCTTGTTACCACTGTGCAGGCTGGTGGTGGTGGTGTAATGGTGTGGGGGATGTTTTCTTGGCACACTTTAGGCCCCTTAGTGCCAATTGGGCATCGTTTAAATGCCACGGCCTACCTGAGCATTGTTTCTGACCATGTCCATCCCTTTATGACCACCATGTACCCATCCTCTGATGGCTACTTCCAGCAGGATAATGCACCATGTCACAAAGCTCGAATCATTTCAAATTGGTTTCTTGAACATGATAATGAGTTCACTGTACTAAAATGGCCCCCACAGTCACCAGATCTCAACCCAATAGAGCATCTTTGGGATGTGGTGGAACGGGAGCTTCGTGCCCTGGATGTGCATCCCACAAATCTCCATCAACTGCAAGATGCTATCCTATCAATATGGGCCAACATTTCTAAAGAATGCTTTCAGCACCTTGTTGAATCAATGCCACGTAGAATTAAGGCAGTTCTGAAGGCGAAAGGGGGTCAAACACAGTATTAGTATGGTGTTCCTAATAATCCTTTAGGTGAGTGTATAGTAGGCTACAGTACAGAGAAATTTCATGCCGGAGCGGGATTTGAGCGCACATCATTTTACCGGTGAGCGGTTCATGAGTGGAGCTCCACTCCGCTTCGCTCACATACTCTGGTGAGGTAGGCAGGTTTTTTGCATTCATTTTTATTTCCTGTCGCTCTGCAGGCTCTTTTCTCTATTGTATATGACAGTGTAAACAGCTCAATGACCCTTTTATTTAAAGGTTTATTGTAGACCCTAGTCCATTGCATTACGATTGCAAGAAGGATCAATAATGTAAAAAATGTGATGTGCAGTCAAATGTCCCGTTGTCAAATGTTGTTTAAACGAGTGTTCTCACCGATATGCTTGTTGTGCTTCGTGAAGTTTTGACGTGTTTTATAGACTCGATATTGTTTTTTATTCAAATGTGGTGAAAAAAAAAAAAAAAACAGCACCCCCAACCTAAAACATCTTCCCGTGCCCCTGCCAGAGCCTTATAGGGCTCTGATTGGGTCAAAGATTAGCATTCTAGAATCTTTGGTAGCAACCCATATATATCTATGGCAACCAAACTTCACTGGTGAGACAAACGTGTGACGGACGGTCAGGAAGACGTTTTGACAGGGAAAAACCGATCAGAAAATGTAACGAAAATGTAACGGAACGTTGTAGAAATGTAGTGGAATAGAAAGTATAATAATTGCTGCAAAATGTAATGAAATAAAAGTCAAAAGTATGCACTATTGATTCAACTTATGTAAAGTACAGATACGTGAAAAATGTACTTAAGTAAAGTAACGAAGTATTTATGGCAGCATCCGGGTCATGTGCTTAGGATTGAATGTGCCAGCCGAGCAACTTGAGCCATTGAGAAGAATGGCAATGCTACAGCTTTCTCCTGGAATATATAACTTCTCAAATGCACCATTCACTCCATCCAAGCTCCTATAACTCTGCGGGAGGCTGTAATTCCATTCATGTCCTCAAGGAGAATTCCCGGAATACCATGAGCCGTCCCTTGAGGCATTACAGCGAAGCAGCAATCTTTCCGCCTGTTGGTCACACCTCGGTTCCCGTCGGATACTTTGTTAGGGGGCGGGAGAGAAAAGTGCGTGTGACGCATCTCCGACACAACAGAGCTGCAGGAGCTGCAGGCCATAGCGGCCTGGAAGCCCCTCCGGAAGTTCTCATTGAAGAAGCCGTAGATGATCGGGTTAACACCACTGTTGAAGAACGCCAGCCAATGAGCTACAGGAAAAAGATAGCTGCTCAAGAAGTCAATCTGTTGACGGTCCAGATCCTGATAGTCCGTAAGAAGCATCAAAGTCCAAAGCGGCAGCCAGGACACCATGAACAGAACAGCAACCATGATGAGCATCTTGATGACTTTCATCCTCCTCCTGGAGCGAGCTCGATTCTCACGTAGGTTGTTGGAGAGTTTGGCAGCGATGCAGCCGTACATGATGCTTATGAGTCCCAGCGGGGCCAGATACACATGGACGAAGATTACTGTGGTGTAAGCTCGCCGCATTTCGGCTCTCGGCCAGTCCTCGAAACACACAAACAGTGGGTACATCTGGTTGTCCTGGACCATGTAGATGTCATCCAGGTGAATGACCGTCAGAGTTGCAGCAGAAGGAAAGATGATGGCAAAAGCGAGCAGCCAAATGAAGATGATGGTGAAGAGCGCAGTGACCGGCCTCAGGCGGTGATGGAAAGGGTAAACAATCCCAGTAAACCTGTCGATAGACAAGTGTAATGCTTAAAGGGATAGTTCACCCAAAAATGAAAATTAGCCCATGATTTACTCACCCTCAAGTCACCCTAGGTGTATATGACATTCTTCTTTCAGACGAATACAATCGGAGTTGTATAAAAAAATGTCCTGGCTCTTCCAAGCTTTATAATGGCAGTGAATGTCCATAAAAGTGCATGTACTCATCATAAAAGTAATCCACACGGCTCCGGGAGGTTAATAAAGGCCTTCTGAAGCGAAGCGATGCGTTTGTGCAAGAAAAATATCCATATTTAAAACTCTACAAACTGTAATCTCTAATTTCCGCTAACTGCCGTACGTGCGTTCACGAGAGACTGGCGTTCCAGCGTATAACGTAGGACGCATGCGTAGCATAAGTTCCGGTGACGAAAGCGGAAGCGCAGAGGATAGAGCAAAACAAAACTTGGTTCTCACGAGAACTAGCATATTCTCACCGAAACGTCCTACGTCATGTACTGGAACGCCAGTCTTTTGTGAACGCGCGTACGACAGTTAGCAGAAGTTAGAGATTACAGTTTGGAAAGTTTTCGCTTTGCTTCAGAAGGCCTTTATTAACCTCCCGGAGCCGTGTGGACAGTACCGTCGCAAGGGCTATGCCAAGTGTGCGACCGCACAGGGCCTCGCGCCTGGCCTGCATTTCATGTAGTTTATGTATAATTTTTTATTTCTGTTTTTCCACCCAAAATCGATAAATTAAAATGCATAAATACATTTCTAAAATAAATAAATAAATAAATAAATTTGTAGGCTGCTCTGCCTCAGCAGTCCAACAGCGCTCGTCAATGTCAAAATGATCGAGATGGCCATTCAAATCAGGTGGGTCTTACTGTCTGTCACAACGCAACGAGAGCTCGTGGAAAGATGCAAGTAGATGTACTGTAAGTGCTGTATTAGACAACTGTTTTATGATAGAAATGTTCAGCGACCGACAGTTATAGACTATCTAATGATGCAAACTACTCAACTTTTTATGAAATTTCGCCGTATTGAATTGAAAATATGCGATCATGATTCATGTAAATCATAAATGAATATGACAAGAAACGTTTGCGTTTTTGACTATTAGATATATGAATAAGAGTGAATGTGTGCTCATTTTAAAATAAAAAAAATAGTTTAAATTGATTACTTCATAACTACCTACAATTAGACCTAGAACTTATTTTACCATTCTTATTTACGTATTCCCTTTAATCATTTAATTGCTTTATTATTATTATTATTATTTTGCAGTAGATCTTACAATTTTTATGAGCATACGCGTGATTCATGCGCATGCATGTCAGTGAGCACGGCATCCCACATAAAGATTGTATGGAGCTTAACTCAGTCTATTTTAACATCTTATTGCGCAAACCACTTCCTTTATCGGAGTGTCAATTTACACCAAGTGCAAATAGCGTGCCTTGTTGGCAAATGCTATTCGGCTTAACAATGCCTGGTTGGGCCAAACAAGAGAAAAAAACAAACAAATGCTTTATTGTTTTTAGTGGCGTAGTCAGTAGAGCGTAAGATTTAAGTATCTTGGTTTTGACGCGATCAACATGGGTTCGAATCCGCCTTTTGGCAAGCTCGCTCTTCTCCCTTTTCCCATCACATATCACATTGGAAAGGCATTTACTTTCAATAAAAAATAAGAAAATGTTCTAAAAGTGGAAATAAAGTGCCTAACGAAATTATATTTTAAATAATAATAAAAGCATTTATTGGGTAGGGGTAGGGTCCATTTAATAATTTGAATAAATATAATCATTTACACTATGTTATTATTGCATCCTGTTAATGTACAACAATAATGAGGTGCAAATAGTATGTATCTGTCAAAATAAAGTATAAATTGCATGTAATTACTATTTACACATATTGCAAAGAACTGCTACTTTTACATGGTGTAAATAGAATATATCACTATTTTCACTTAGTGTGCTATTTCACTTAGTAAATAGCATCTACAGCTATTTGCACTTAATGTAAATAGCAATTATCGCTAAGAAAATATGCTATTTTCACTGAGTGTAAATAGAATCTAGTTGCTATTTACACGGTGTCTTTTTTTACACTGCCTTTTTTTATTTGTTGATCAGATACTCATGAAAGTTGTGTGTGTTACTATAGCAACCCCCCCCCCCCACACACACACACACACACACACACACAATTGCAGAGGGCTTCGCACATTAACTTCGCACAGGGCCTCGCACCTCCCTTGCAACGGCCCTGCGTGTGGACCACTTTTATGATGGATACATGCACTTTTATGGACTTCAAAACAGAAACAGCCATTCACTGCAAGCTTGGAAGAGCCAGGACATTTTTTAATATAACTCCGACTGTATTCGTCTGAAAGAAGAATGTCATATGACATGAGGGTGAGTAAATCATGGGCTAATTTTCATTTTTGGGTGAACTATCCCTTTAAGCACTCAGTTAAAAACAGGGTTATTTTCATTAAATAAGACTAAAACTATTAAAAACATTGTAAAATGATATAAAGTTTAAATAAAATATAAATATTAAATGAGCAACTTGTCTGTCTGCAACTTACACTAAACACAGTGTCATTTTAGTTAAAGCAAACTAAAAACTTAAACCAAACTGAATGAAAAATGAAACCTAAATAGTAATACAAAAAAAAAAAAAAATCAACAATTTCTTCTCTTCCCTGTCAGTCTCTGATGCGGTTCACGTTGTAAACACAGTGCAGCGCTTCCGGGTTCTACGTCAGAACGCCAGCTCAGTATTGGCCGGATCCTGCGTCAGCAGCAAACGCATGCGTCGTGGTGCTCACGTGAGCAGCGTCAGAGACGTACACGGGAAGAGAAGAAATTGTTGAATAAAGTTGTTATTTTTGTTTTTTTGCGCACAAAAACTATTCCCGTCACTTCATAACATTAAGGTTGAACCACTGTAGTCAGTCACATGGACTATTTTAATGATGTCTTTAAAGTGGTTATGACGTTGCAGTCTATGTGGGGTCAGAAAGCTCAGTCTTTCATCAAGGTCAGTCTTTCATCAAAAAGATCTTATTTGTGTTCTGAAGATGAACGAAGGACTTACAGGTTTGGAACGACAGAATTTTCATTTTTGGGTGAACTAACCCTTTTAAGTGCCCCTATTATGGCATTTGAAAAGTTCCTATTTTTGTTTTGGGAGTCCCCAACAACAGGTTTACATGCATGCCAGGTCAAAAAACACTTTCATTGTCTTATAAAATGCATTTATTTTTATCTTATTTGCTCAACGACTCCCAAAGGATTCGCTCAATGATTAATTTTTCCAAACCCCTCCTTTGCATGATGCTAATCTGCGGTGATTGGTCAAATGACCCAGTCAGTTGTGATTGGTATACTGTGTGCAGCGCATGTCGGAAACGGAACGCCTATCACCCTTACTGGATTACTGCTTGTCAAGTGTTGAACATTTTATACAGTGTATGAACAAACAGGACGAGGAAACGTCCAGAGTTGCTGATGAACCAGAAAGTCAATCGCAAAAATGACTGGAGCAGGACCTTTCTCAATGGTAAGTGTCAATGTAGTTTATGGCACTTCAGGCCGATTGAACATGCAGAATCGGAGTAAGAATGTCTGAGAACTGACGTACTGTAATCTGATTAATATTGCTGTCTGTAGCCATTTGTTAGTTCAGTGTAACACGTCACAGGCGAATTAATTGCCTAATTTATTTAAGTGCACGTGTGGGAACTGTAAATGCCAAGCGAGGCTGAAAATGTGGCAATACGCTAATGTTTCGTCTTGACGTCACAACGAAACGGCTTGGGATTCGTTTTAAAAGCGATTCATTTAATTGACTCAGAGTCGACTCTTACTTTTGAGAGACAATAACTTTATATACGATGCGCTTTCAGATGTTTTCATTCACTTAGAGCTATGTTACACACTACATGAAAGGTAATTTTCAAAATTCCATAATAGGGGCACTTTAAATCTTGTTAAGTTTGAACAAAAAAAAGTTACATAGTGTACCTTTAATAAACAGTATTGCAAAAAATAATGATCACATTCAAACTCTAAAGTAAAGTATCATCATTGGTTGGCATGCTCAAATATTGCATCAAACAAACACTGTAACAAAATTACAGATATGGGCACTGTACACTAATACAAAGCCAATGCAGGTAAATTGCATTAAATTAGTTTATAATAACACAGCGAGATTATCAAAGAATGCTTTTTGAGGTTGGCTATTTTCCATCAGCAGTGTTTTGTAGTACCTGAGTGCACTAGTTGCAAATTAAAATACTAAAAAAACCACCTTCTCATCTCTCAGGTGCAAAAGCGTATTTATTCGCACTACACTGCTTTACCAAGCATTATTTCTAATGAAAATGTTCAATGACTATAAATACTAATCATTACCTGTCAATTGCTATGGCAACCAGGGTGAAGACAGAAGCAGACACTGACATGCCCTGGACCAGGTTGCTCATAGTGCAGGTGATCTGGTTAAAAGGCCAACCTGTCGAGAAATCAAGGACAGGATTGTCACGTGAAGCAGATATCTGACGACTGTGATTATGATGATATTAATGAATATGAAAATCATGATATTGAATATGATGGTCACATTAATGAAGATTATATTGATAATGATGGCAATGATAATGAAGATGATGACCCACCGACCTGAGATGAGGCTGTCAATCAGTGTGGTGGGCACACAGAACACGCCCACCAGCAGATCACTAATGGCCAAGTTCAGGATGAAGAGATTAGTGACCGAACGCATGTTGCGGTTCCTGATGACCACCAGGCAGACAAGTCCGTTCCCCACGACACAAAGGAGCAGCACCAGCAGGTATGAGAGGATGTAGCTGATCGCCATCCCTGCTGAGTGGATGTAATACGGCAGGAGCGTGCAGTTGTCCGAAGTGAGGTTGTCAGCAGAATGGTTCAGGGTCATTTTGTAATTTATTTAATTACAAAAATAGGGGACAGTGTATATTAACCAATATTCATGAATGATTAAAATTTTTTAAAAAAAGTTGAAACATAAGCTGCAAAGAAATATTAAAATTAGAATGTCCACAATTTATTGATGATATTTGGTATTGATGATTTTAGCATTCATTGGTAGTCCGTTTGCCAGATGTTATTGTGCCTAAAAACTAAACAAAAGAAAAGAGAGAAAAAGAACAACTATAATAATACAATCAGAAATTGTAAACAACTCTGTAAAATACAATTAAATAACACATTATACAAAAAGACAATATATGTGTATTGTTATGGGTAAATAATAATGATGATAATAATAATAATAATAATAGGCTAATAATAAAAGGAGCAACATTAATGTTCACATTGTTGATTATGAAGAAGCTATTTCTTAATATTATACTTAAATGAGTTAAACGATGTGGAAATTATGGTTTTGGGTGGAATAGTGGTTTTATCAAATACTGCTAAAAAACTGAAAGACAAAAAATTAAAATTAGAATGTCCACAATTTATTGATGATATTTGGTTGATGAAAATGTCTCAACCACACCACAAAGGACTTTCTTGTTAAAATGAGCTTGTTGTAATCAATTATTCATTGGTCAAATATTTCTAACAAAGACTTTAATTTATTTAAGAGCTTGTGCTGGTGTAAACTAGTGGAGTTGTAAAATAATGAAAATTATAGCTCAGCATCTATAGCCACAGAGTATGATCATTTCAATATAAAAAGTTATGACAATACAGTGAATACAAACAAAATAAGAAAAGTCTTACAACATAGCACATCATAGAAGAGATTATATTAGTCAAAAAGCGAATAGGAATGCTCACCTGTTGCTTCTGACACGTGAAATGCGCGCGCGTGTGTGTGTGTGTGTGTGTGTTAAATCCACTCGTCTGATGAGCAGGTTGCTGTGTTCTATGTTCTGTGCTCTGGCTGCAATGCGCAACTCTCACTTTATAGTAAAGCGCAATGGACTGGAAACATGCGCGCGACGCGACAATACATTCCACTAGTGCGGTGACAGCTGTGTGTCCAGTGACGTCATCGATTATAATAGTTTTATTCACGTAAAACGTAAATGTCATTTAAACGTACAGTTGCATTTAATTATTTATTATATGTTTTGCCCTAGTGGATTACGAATAAATAAATACCATATGATTGTGTGTATTTACAGTTCAGCTATAAATTAACTTCAGTTTCAGCTACAACTAATCATTTAAAATTTAAGATGAAATTTTTTTTTAATTTGAAATTCCGGTTTCTTAACGGTTATAGTCTTTTTAGTAGCCTAGCCTACTTTTAAGAAGATATTTGAACGGAAAATGAATGCAAGTCTTACTACATTTACTGCCTCAAGCAGTCTGTTGCCATATGCTGAAATCTTTTCAGATTTCAAAACAGATGGATTTAGCATAATTCAATTCTTACACAGGTGTGTTTGAACTAACTGAACGGGATAGTTCACCCAAAAATGAAAGTTCTGTCATCATTTAGGCTACTCATCCTCAAGTTGTTCCAAATCTGTATGAGTTTCTTTCCTTTGCTGAAAACAAAAGAAGATATTTTGAAGAATATGGCAAACCAAACAGTTAACCCTCTATGATACGCAATATGATATCAATGAGGAAAAAAATATTTGTGGTGTTTTTCCTGCTTAAAATTTGACACTATAACTATATCAATACAAAAATTTCATTTTTTTTTTTTTTTTTTTAAGTTTGTTGTCTCAAGGCGACATTGCACCACAACGAATAAATTGAAACATTTGACATTTTCATGTAGAAAAAATAAATATATTTATTGAATCTTTAACCAGACACTTGAACATTTATCCAGTTTTTAATGTATTAAGTAAATTTCATATTTAATAAAAAGTAACATTTCAAATTCAGCTGTTGCTCTCAGGCAACATTGTACCATCGTGGAACACAAGTATTACCAAACCATCATATCAAGTTATCATATCCATCTTCATCCTCATCTCCATCTTCGATCTCACCCTCACTCTCACTTTGTTATTTCCTCTAAAACATTTGATGATATATAATGTAAAGTTCTTGAAAATACTTCTTTACTTACCAGTGAAGGTGACTCATATTTTTTGTGGGTGATTAACTGGACGGAAATTAGTAAAAAATGCACTGTTCACTGGAGAAAATATAGAGCCATGTGACCTGTGCACATGTGCTGCACCAGGACACAAAATGGACCCCTGTGGGTCATGTGACCACTTTTTTTGCACTTACATTGATTAGTATATGAGTTCTTCTCCCATGAGATAGGTTTGACCAATAAATTGGTGTTTCATTTTATTAAAAATAAACTAAAATAGACTATGTTGCCTGGAGGCAACACCGTACCATAGAGGGTTAATGGGCCCTATTGTCTTCCATAGTATGGGGAAAAAATACTATGGAAGTCAATGTTTGGTCTACCATCAACTGTTTGGTTACCAATATCCTTCAAAATATCTTCTTTTGTGTTTAGCAGAAGAACTTCAGTGTGAGTAAATGGTGACAGAATTTTAGTTTTTAGGTGAACTATCCCCAAGTATTTTTACAAGCTGCATAAATGCAGTTAAATAATCATCCTAAATATATTTTAAATAAAAATAATAAAGAAAAAAGGTGGTACCATATTTAATTTATTCAGAATTCATTACATTGGCGCGCTGAATGTTTTTGATCCATTATAAAGAACCGTTATTCGTTTGGGATTTTGTTTCTTGTAATTTAAGATAAATAAAATACAGTAATATTTAATTTTGTTCATCATCTAATTTTAACAAACTATACTTATTTAATTTAAATCATTTGTTTACTTTTTTCCCCTTGCTACAACAAAAATAAAAGTCACCACACTGTGGCAGTAGAGAACAAAAGTACCCTCAACAAAAAGCCCATTTGGGGGGAAAGAGAGTTGAGCGCAACAAAGAAAAAGAGAGAGAGTCAGTGTAAAACAGTTTTGAACGTTTTTCCAAAAGTAACCATGTCACTCCCTCTTTGTATTCAAGATAAACCCCCATTTTCACAGAGATCCAGACACCATCAGACCAAAACAAATTATTTTATGAAGAATTCAAACTAACCCAAGTCATTGTCAACACGTCTCAGGGGCACACTGAGGGCCAGCACTTGAAGAAGCCTGAAACACATCTGTGGCAACAGCACAGCAGTATTAGAGTTATTTGAGCGTGAGGGAGTGATTCAGGCCAGTCTGACTGGAGCTCCTCGGGATCTGACTGCAGCTCTGGGACTCTGCCACAGACATGCACTGAGACCAGACCTGCTCCAACCTGGATGGATCACAGACAAAAGAGGCTGCAGAGTAAATCATCTCCACCAAAGTTGGATGTCTTGCTTTGAGGGTGTGCTGGGAAGTGCCATTGACTTGTGCAAGGCTGCCGTTACCAAACTGGAATAATGTCCATGGACTGGCGTGGAGGTGACAGGCTGCTTGTAGGCTTGTTTGTGATGCTCATCCTGAGGCTCAGCTGCTGTACTGGACAGAGCTATGAACGCTGGGAGGCTGGGTCATCGTGCTATGGAGGGTTTGACCTGTATTTTGTGCTGGACAAGTGAGTTTTTTGCATTTCCATAATCTTTGAGTGTGTCTTTAGGCAGTGTAATGCACCTTAGAATCTGACACTGTATGGATGTCAATACAACATCCATACAGACATCCAAAGGTCAAACAGGCAATCATAGTCATTATGTCTCCAAATAGACACATCAGCCAGCGATTCAGACTGCTTGAAGCATCATTACAGTCTCTCATCCTCTTGATGCTGCAAATCATGTATGAAATTTTAGGTTTGAATGTGCCCATATATCTGGCATAATTCACCTGCAATCTGAAGGTCTTTGAAATGTATAATTTACCTGGAATTTATATTCTGTGCAGCATATCAGAGACGTCTAAGAGGGTCACCTGGGCAATTTTGCGGTAGCATGAAAACATATACTTGGTCAAAAGCATATCATCTGCCACTTTTACACTTATACAAGCTCCACATGTGCAGATCAAACCCTCAAACACAAAATTGCACTGCGGTACTAGCTTTTGTATTGTATTTTTCATAGCTATGTGGATGCATAACCGTTTACCATAAAAATAGTAACTATATGAGGACAACCTCCAGAAAGATTTTGGCATAGACATAAAGAAAAGAAAAAAACAGAAGATCTGAAGTGATCAGTGAAAAAGACTCTTTTCCTTTGTCTGGCTCTCCTGACGGTTTGCCTATGATTTTTAATATATTCAGTTCAATAACAAATACCGCAGTCTGAAGTCACTTTTCAGGGTCATTATTTAATAGAAAACCCCAGTAGATTGATGCAGGTGTCATGAGGTGAAGGTGAGTGTAGCGTTTAGGGCTGTTTGGGTTCTTCATGTGCTGAACCTTTTCACCAGCAGGGCCAGATGTTCCAAAGTCTCAGAGCTGTCTTGAATCTGAGCGCAAATGATATGGAGATGAGAAAGAGACCGAGGGGAGGGAGAGACAAAGAATGTATGCCATTGTTTAGTCATGACAGTAACATTCTTCATTTAAAAACAAAGATAAACTCAGAGAAAAGACATGTGAAAAACACACATCCTGTGATGAATTTAGAGTGCATTAGGCAAATAAAATATGCATGCAAATATTTGGATTTCTCATTGGTGGCAGAGTAAAACAATGCCTTCATTGTGCAGGACGACAGCCCAGATTTTGGAAAAGTCTTTTTAGTGATGGTTGTAGGTTCTTATCTGATGAGGTCATCGCAAAGAATTGGCTCACAATGCAAGTTTCATTTTCCTATTGGAACACTGCAGAGTACATGCAGAATGCTGATATGCTGAAAGGTCTATGTATGTTTTTAAGCGTAATCTTATCTCAGAATATCCCAATCTCCTACTCACTCTCTCAAGGTAGGCTTATTATTGACATCCTTGACACAGTGTCTGCTGTTGTATACTGAACATTTCAGTAAATGTAAGAACGGAAATAGTATGAGTAGTATGTTTTTCTTCCATATTATATAGCTCTTGATAAACAAAATGTGAATTGTCGTGAACACATACACTGAAGCAAATTGGTGTAGGGTTTACTGTGAAAATATTTTACTCAGAAACTGCTAGTAAATTTCACAAATAATTATAAAGAAATGGCAAGTAACACACTGAATTAAAAATGAAACTTTGAAGTAGAAAGACTTCCTCCAATCTTCGAAAAATCATTTTTTACGGTGTAAGTGCTGATTCTTTTTCTCAGTTTTCAAAACCTGCAAAATTCTTCATTAGGGCCCGAGCACCGATGGTGTGAGGACCCTGTTGGAATTGCTCAGCTTATTATTATTCTTCTCCCAAATGAATCGCATTTTTGAGGGCCTAAACATGCTTGAAAACTCATGAAACTTTGCACACGCGTCAAAAATTTACGTCTGATATGGGTTTCAGAATTAGGCGTGGCAAAATGGCTCGATAGCGCCACCTACAAAATTTCAATTAAGCGCCGTTCAAGCTACGTTTCACGTACGAGTATGAAATTCGGTAGACACATGTAACACCCCAATACCTACAAAACAGACCCTAGGTGCAAAATCTAAAAACCCAACAGGAAGTGAGATATTTTGAATTTTCTCAGCAAAATTTTTGCAGTTTTTGCCATTTCCAGACGTTGTACTTTAACAAACTCCTCCTAGAGATTTAATTAGATCAACATCATATTTGCACAGTCTAATCTAAAGGCCTTTGCGACGTTAAATTGCGAAGATCTTGAGTTTTCCCTAAAGGGTGTGTCTGTGGCGGCCTCACAAAGTTCGATGTTTCGCCATAAAACAGGAAGTTGTTGTAACTCGGGCATACAGTGTCCGATCTGCCCCAAACTTCACATGTATTATTAGAGTCCTGGCCTGAAGACATCTACATGCCAATATTCAGTTACAGTCATAGCGCCACCTGCAGGCAACAGGAAATGGCATGTTTTGCACTGTGATTAACTCCTCATAGTGATTTAACCAGAACAACATCATATTTGCACAGTCTAATCTAAAGGCCTTTGCAACGTTAAATTGTATTTGCTTTACACTGTAATAAACATGCTTTACACTGTAATTCCTTCCCAGAAACACATTTAAATATGCCATCAAGTCCCAAACATGCTAGAAACACATTAAATCAAGCAACACGTGGCTAAGTGCTAATGTATGCGATTTATGCCACGAAACAGGAAGTTGTTGTAACTCAGGCATACAATGTCCGATCTGCCCCAAACTTCACTCGTTTGATAATAGTCCTGGCCTGAAGACATCTACATGCCAATATTCGGTTATAGTCAAAGTGCCACCTGCTGGCAGCAGGAAGTGTGGCACATTGAAGTGACTTTGCCATATTTCTCCTATATTTACCCACTTAAATGCATGTTGCCCACTATTCGCTGTTTTCCTGAGGCCACCAGGTGGCGGTGCTCCCGGGTGCGAGGGTCCTTTCATCGCTGCTTGCAGCTTTAATTCTCTTATGGATGTGAACATTATGAAAGCTCGTTTCCGCCACAGAATAAACCGTTTTAAAAGATATTTGCGACTTTTTATCTCACAATTATGAGTTTACATCTCGCAGTTCTCAGAATTGTGAGATATAAACTCGTAATTACGTGATATAAAGTCAGAATTGCGTGATATAAAGTATAAAGTCAGAATTGCGTGATATAGTCAGAATTGCGAGATATAAAGTCAGAATTGCGAGATATAAAGTCAGAATTGCATGACATAAAGTCAGAATTGTGAGATATAAAGTCAGAATTGCGAGATATAAAGTCAGAATTGTGTGATATAAAGTCAGAATTGCATGACATAAAGTCAGAATTGTGTAATATAAAGTATAAAGTCAGAATTGCATGATATAGTCAGAATTGCGTGATATAAAGTCAGAATTGCGAGATATAAAGTCAGAATTGCGAGATATAAAGTCAGAATTGCATGACATAAAGTCAGAATTGTGAGATATAAAGTCAGAATTGCGAGATATAAAGTCAGAATTGTGTGATATAAAGTCAGAATTGTGATATAAAGTCAGAATTGTGTGATATAAAGTCAGAATTGCGAGATATAAAGTCAGAATTGCGAGATATAAAGTCAGAATTGCGTGATATAAAGTCAGAATTGCGTGATATAAAGTCAGAATTGCGAGATATAGTCAGAATTGCGAGATATAGAGTCAGAATTGTGAGATATAAAGTCAGAATTGCGAGATATAAAGTCAGAATTGTGTGATATAAAGTCAGAATTGTGAGATATAAAGTCAGAATTGTGTGATATAAAGTCAGAATTGTGAGATATAAAGTCAGAATTGTGTGATATAAAGTCAGAATTGCGTGATATAAAGTCAGAATTGTGTGATATAAAGTCAGAATTGTGATATAAAGTCAGAATTGTGTGATATAAAGTCAGAATTGCGAGATATAAAGTCAGAATTGCGAGATATAAAGTCAGAATTGCGTGATATAAAGTCAGAATTGCGTGATATAAAGTCAGAATTGCGAGATATAGTCAGAATTGCGAGATATAGAGTCAGAATTGTGAGATATAAAGTCAGAATTGCGAGATATAAAGTCAGAATTGCGTGATATAAAGTCAGAATTGCGTGATATAAAGTCAGAATTGCGAGATATAGTCAGAATTGCGAGATATAGAGTCAGAATTGTGAGATATAAAGTCAGAATTGCGAGATATAAAGTCAGAATTGTGTGATATAAAGTCAGAATTGTGAGATATAAAGTCAGAATTGTGTGATATAAAGTCAGAATTGTGAGATATAAAGTCAGAATTGTGTGATATAAAGTCAGAATTGTGAGATATAAAGTCAGAATTGTGAGATATAAAATCAGAATTGTGAGATATAAAGTCAGAATTGCATGATATAAAGTCAGAATTGCATGATATAAAGTCAGAATTGTGATATAAAGTCAGAATTGCAAGATATTTTGACATTTTGTTTAGAGAAGAGTTGGGAGTCTTAATCTCGAGACCTTTCAAGACCGCATAAAAAGTCTGCTCTGGCTCTCATTACTCAGCGTCTTGGCCTTGGTTTGGGTCTCAAAAATTTACGTTTTGGTCTAGGTCTCAGCTTATGGTCTCAGACAAGACCACAGTCATTTTTCAATGTATTAAACGTAATAATTGCCTCAACCACGGATCGGCAAGTGGTTGAGCGTTTTGAAATACATTCTGAATTTTCTCTTTTTTAACTCATTAAAATGGACAGCCAGCTTTTTTGACCTAGATTTCTAATAAACCAACCACTGTATATTACAAAAATTGTTGGCTCTTTTACAAATTGCTACTGTTCCTCTTTAGCTACGTCACTTTGGATAAAAGCAGCTGCTAAATGCATAAATGTAAATGTTGTTATTCTAAAAAAAAAAAAGAAAAAAAGTGGTCTGGGTCTCAAACTTAAAGTCTTGGCCTGGATTTGTGTCTTGGCTTATGGTTTCAGACAAAACTGCAACTTATTTCCAAAGCATTAAAGGTGATAGTGACCTCAACCACAGGTCGGTGAGATATTACAGAGAATTTGCAAGAAATCCATATAACGACCGCTGTACAAAAAAGTCGTGTTTCATATGAATACAGTAAATTCAGTCTTTTTTTCAGTTTGCTAAAATGCATGTCTTTGTCTGTATTTTAGCATTGAGAAGTTTAGACTTGGGTCTTAAATGGTCTGGTATTGGCTCCAATTCCATATCTTCATACCAAAAAATATATATATAAACTAAAGAAAAATTGAATGGCAACAAAATTAGAGACAATAATAGACTGTCCACATTCTTAAAACAATGTGTATCACCATCTGTTGAATTTATCAAGACTGAATTAGCAGCACTGGTGTGTTTGTGGGGGTGGATGTGCGCAGAGGAAAGCTTATACTGACTTTGGATGGCTTCGACGTCGCTTACGTAAGCTGAACATTCTTTTTTGATTTGTCTCCACCACAATTGCCCCGCCAGATGAGCTATTACACAAGCTGAGCCATTAAAGAAGCCCACTTAACGACAAGTTACCGACTAGATGCTCAGATATTATTCTCTGTGTCAGAAGCTTTTTAAGACCACTTTTTAAGACAGTTGAACAGGGACATGCTGCCATGCAAATCTGTAATGAATCTTGAGATAATCCTTAAATAGGATATCAAGAGTGTGTAATTTCAGGGAAAAATCACCACCACAACATATGACCAGCCTAAATCCTTCTGTGGATTTAATCCATCATGTGAACTTCTAAATCTTTTCCAAAGAGCCCCCCGCCCCCCTCCCGAAGTAGGGTCGGTATGTTACTTTGGCAGATGATGTAATGTCTCAGGCGCAAATGTCACACCTTCTGCTGTTAGACAACCGATGCAGATTTATCTCCTCTAGTCTTGTAATGCCACTATCAGTATCAATATGACAAGGTGTTTCTAACAAAATGACACCTAGAAGATTGCATTCACTGACATGACCTCTTGCACTGAAAAACTGAACCCAATTCATCCCGCATGTGTATGTTAATTCCTTCACTTTCAACGCTTCCTGGCAGTTGATTGTCTTTTGCAGTGGCCTAAAAAAAGGAATATTTGGCATTTGTGAAGAAAAAAAAGATAAAGCACACTTTTCAATCAAAAGACGTTTGTTTTTGAATAATAAAGAAAATCTGAAATACTACAAAAGAGGTACTGACATCATACTACTGTACGATAAAACCAAAACACAATTCACGATATGAAGAAAATGAGATCATGGTCTGAAGCGCGTGGCGTAAGTGCACTTAGGGCGTGTCAGAATCCACTTTTGCTAGTTTAACGACGGAAAAAATGGTCGACTCGCCTGGCGCATGGTCCAAAAGGGTTGTACCTAGTCTCTTAATGAGTCTTGGGTGTGTTTTGGGCGTAACGTGCAATAAACCAATCAGAGTCTCATCTCTCATTCCCTTTAAAAGCCAGTTGCGCTTGCACCATGGCGGATTCACTATTTACATGGCGGAATTTGCGAGCGGAAAGACTAAACACTTCTTCAGAGAGGAATCCTTTAATTTTTTATATTTAAAAATGTTTGTGTGCTGCTGCGCGTCCCTGTGTGTGTAACAGAGGGTATGCATCGACGTCACTTTCCCACTGGAACATGTCCCCTCAGCCCGGACTGAGTGGCAGAAGAGCTTAATAATAGAGTTAATAGGGGAAAAGTAAAACAAACAATTATCAGTTTAAACTAAAGGTTGGACTCGATATAGTGTTCCTTACAACTTACCAAAGATGCAGTGGTCCATGGATACTGACATGCTGCCAGGAATCGTGGTTTCCTGACATTTATATGAGCCTGATTTCGAGCCTGATTTATCACTGTCAGTCATCACAATTTCGAGAGTGAATCCCGCATTTATATGCGGATATGGGCCTATGTATTGAAGCGTGTATGTGGCCGCTTGTCAAGAATGGAAAATCAAAGTTTTATTCAAGTTCTGAATATATTATAGGCCTATTAATAATGTTTTTGTATCGCCTAGACAGCACGCAAAGAGCGCTCCCTTTATAATTACTAAAAGCTGTCACTCATTCAATGAACGCGATCTCACAAAGTTCTGTTATATTAATCAGTGAAGCTGACTACACAATGAATCTCTTATTTACATAATGTCTACACTGAGAGAGGATTAGCGCACGTGTAGAACTCAGCACTGGACAAAAACTTGAGCGGTGAGTGGATTCTAGCTTAAACACCTGTGATTGGCCATTGCCTTCAAGAAATCAACAAACATGTCTGTGATTGGCTACATTACTCGCCAAAGTGAAAACACGTTGGAAATTTAATAATTTGATGAGCATAATTACAGATACGCACTGGATCTTTTACCAACACTTTTTCGCTAATAATATGCTATTATTATGAAGAAAACAGATCCTAGACCAGCAGTTTTGTGGATTTTCCCTCTAAAAGCAATCAGTAGCAGAAGCAGCAGCAGGCGGCAGTGGTTTGAGTGAGAAAATTACATGCTATTATCAAGTCCGTCTCCCTCGGTCCAGAGGGGGGCACAGGGATGTCCATGGGGTCTGTGGCCAAGCCTCCCCTGACCCCCTCTCTGGCGCCGGGCCTGGTTTTGTGTGTTTTTCGCGGCATTCACGCTGAAAACCAATGCTGCCTCTGTCTTTTTGCCACTCAGTGGGCGTAACCACAGTCACTCTGGGTGACGGTGACGTCACGTGCATACCCTCTATAAGCAGAGTGTACGTGCGTTGTGCACCTGCCTATAGGCGCATATTACTAACACGCTCGTTAAATAACAAAAAAAAATATTATTGACTTTAGACCAGGTTTTTGTTGGTCAATGGCGCAGTTGTTTTCAGTTGCAACGCGCCAACAATGCCCCTGAACACACCTCGTTTTCAGACCAGCACGCCCATGGGCGCAGATGCATTTGCTATTTAAACAACGTGGCACAGGATGTAAAAATGATAACTGCGTGAGGCTGAAACTAGCAAAAAACACTTGCACCGGGTGTATGATAGAGCCTTAGTTGTTTACAAAACTCCGCTTAGTTTGATATTTAATCTAATGAAATGAAATTCATTAATTTTTAGTGTTGCTTAAGTGTCCATACATTTGTATGACAAAACAATGTTGATTGCATTGTTATTTTGTGCAATCCTAATACTGAATCCTTAATGCATAAAATCTTTGACATCATTCTCAGGTCTGGGAGTGTACAGCACCACTGGAATGAGATCTACTACTTTGTTGATCACCTTGCACACAAGTTCATCAGGTGATTCCAGCAGAAGCTCAGCATGCTGTATTATTTTTTGTGATCCGCTTATTGTCATTATTACTACAATGTATTTATGAAAAAGCAGTTTTAGGAAGTTGACTGTCCCAAAAAAATCATATACTGTAATTAAAAGGCTGCAAAGCCAATTTAAGTGCTAAGGGATAATGACAGCTTGTATAGCAGGAATAGCTATGATGGAAATACTAGTAGACCCTATTAATGTCAGCTTGGTGGCAACTGCAGCATGATGGTCTACGAATAAAAAAGAACATTTTGTCTATTATGCTCTGTCTTCAGCCCCCAGCTCCGCATGTCCTTCATAGTCTTTTCAACGGAGGGAAGGATCCTGATGAAACTTACAGAAGACAGGCAAGAGTTTATAACACATGCTGTGATTTCATACTGCCAACATCTCTAAATTGCCATGAAAAACTGTAAAAATTCTAAAAAATCTTATAATTCAGGGATCATATTCGTGTTGGGCTAGAGGAACTTCAGCATGTCTTACCAGGTGGAGATACCTTCATGCACAAGGGTTTTCAGAGGGTAAGAGGTTATTGTACAATACAGTAAAATACATCAGAACAAACGCAATGTTTATTAAAAAAAATATTTGTGTGGTTTTCTAGGCAAGCGAGCAGATCTACTATGGAACAGGTGACGGTACGTTATAAATCAAATTCTTTTTTTTAAATTCAGTAGCTATATATGGGTAAGTCGGGGTAAGATGATTTCAATTTTCGATTTCTGCTCTTGTTAGGGTACCGCACAGCGAGTGTCATCATTGCTCTGACAGATGGTGAATTGCGCGAGAATGAATTTGACTTGGCAGCCAGAGAGGTGAGACCTTACACCTTAGATCCTGAAATATTTTCCTATTCTTTCTCCCCCAAGCATGAAAAAATGTATTTAGCACCAACAGCCTTTAGCTCTGACTTTACCCACAGAGGCAGCAACTATTCTTAAAATAAACTGGACCTTGGACGCTCTTTCTCTCAGACTATCTCTTTTATTACCTAGATAATATTTGCATAGTTTGATATTTCACATATGCTGGCTCTAATTGAATGTATGCAACCCAGCACATCTTTTGAACCCTGTCTTTAATATGATGAAATGGCAGGCCGGTCGCTCGCGTCAGCTGGGAGCTTCTGTGTACTGTGTTGGAGTGAAGGACTTTAATGAAACCCAGGTAAGGTGAAAAGACGAGTCACCCCTTCAATGTGAGCAGGTCACCACAATTTGGATTTTTCAGTAACTGATATGCAATGTAAGAACAAAAGAATGCAGAAGCATATTTTTCATGATTTCTCATTCGGTCACAGCTGGCAACAATTGCCGACAGCAAAGATCACGTCTTTCCTGTTAATGATGGCTTTGAAGCACTGCAAGGAGTCATTGATTCAGTGAGTGGATAGAATCAAATTAAACTCAGTCACAGCTACTCTCACATCTTTCTTTTGATAATTGTATTGATGTATCTAATTAACTGTGTTCCAAAACCTTGTGAGCTGCCTAGGCAGCATTTTATGTTATCAAATGTGGATATCATAAGACGAACGCCTAATTCTGTAGCCCCGCCCACCGACTCGTGCATGTCATGACATGTTATAGATAAATAACATAGGCCTACATGGAGCTAAACTGGATCGAACTTCCAAGCAATAAAGCTTATGGCATGTTTCAAACATGCCATAGCTTCCTTCGGATTCCAATATTAGGAATGCTGAAGATCCAGCTCACGTGGGGAAGACATTGCATTTGTTTGCTTCATTTCACTGTGGATTTGTTTGTAAACAAAAGACTGGATTTGCAGACAGGATGAGATTAAAAAAACTATGCTGTGCCTTCTGGATCTGACAGGAATGATGCAACACAATTATGTGAGTAAAACAATGTTTTTTAAATGTGATAGTATTGCATTGTTACGTTTTATATCTACTGATTATGTGTCTAACTAAACATAACTTACCATGCTGTCACAGGCTGGAGTATCCTTTGTATTTGGGGTGTTGTTGGTTCATTGTGCTGCGATTCAAAAAATACAACATATAATTGCGGAAGTTTTAAACATGCTGATTTGTCTGAGGTGAAGTTGCTGATGCACGTAGTACTTGTGCGCGCACGTGTGTGTGTGTGTTAGTTCGGGCCGGCCAAGTAATAAAAAATAACATTCCAATTAATTGCAGGTGGATGAGAGAGATAAATCATTGTGTTTGTTTGATAAAGACATTTTGCAAGCCCTGTGGGCGAATCATTCCGGTTGCCGTTTCTCCACATATGAAGTTTTCAAAACAATTCCTCATGTGTAAGGGAGCCGAAGCTCATTATAATATGCAAAACTGTTATCCACTAATAGCAGTGGGTGTTTATTTCCAAGTCTTCAATGCGGCACACCCATAAAAACCGAGCATTTCAAGAGCTAGGCTCAAAACCAGGGTCGAAAATAGCCTATTACTTATTGATTATGATGTTTTTGAATGTAAAAACCACACGAACGTCATAAGTTGACCTCAGACAACAGTATAAAAAAATAAAAAATGCCAGTTCATGACCCCTTTAAAAAATAGCTCAATCTTATTAAAATCTATAAGTTTGCTCAACATATACAGTGCCATGTATTTTGATGCTGATTAGAGTATCCCGTCATTAGCTAATCAGCAAAACGCCGGTTCTACTGGCTGGCCTCCATTATTCCCAGTACACATTGTGTGATTTTGGGCTGTCCCAGGCGAAAAATGACCAATCATGGCGATTTCTGTGGCTGTGGCTCCCAAACAGTGGTCCTACATCATACAGTGAGAGAGGTTCAAAGATGGCCGTTAAGGTCTTGAGACCGCTTGCGATCATTTTCTGACATTGTCAGAAATTTAGCATGATCATCTCACAGTGTGTTTGCTGCTACGACCTACATCTACTGACTAGCCAATAAACTAGCAACATGAAATGGCATATTGATCATGGCACTAAAACTTAAAACTACCTCAAGCTCCATTTGCAAGATTGGCATGCCAAGTTGGCCTCTTTTCCCTAGCCATGACCGCATCAGCGCACATAAAAACCACAATTCATCTTGCTCTATTTGTTTACCACTAGCGCATACTGATGATGTTTTATTCTTCTATACTATCTTGTATCGTAGCCTACATGTCATACCCAAGGCCTCCATTACACTAAAGACAAACTCTATTGAAATCAATTGTTGAGTTGACACATATTAGCTGCCCATGTAGAGCACTACAATCCATCATTTATGAGGTTGCATGAGTTAAGGCCTGGGTAAACTTAATTTTCCGCGTTCCACTCCGTCTCGCACACAGTTGAGTGCATAATAGGGCTGGGACAATAAATCGATGCAATCACAAATCGAGAAATGATTCTGGATCGTTTCTGAGATTTTCCGAATGCATCGCGATTCTCTCTTGAGTCGATTCTGAGCTTAGTTTTTAACAATAGATGGCATTGTTAAAATGCCATCTATCATGCTTTAGAAACAGCTATATTGGCTCTGCTTGCTTCCAATTTCTTACACACACCACTTGAACCTTCTATAAAATAATCATTCATAAAGTTCAAAAAGGTTGAAGGGAATTACAAGGGTGTTTGCAGTGGGCTGTTTACATTAATCTCGCGTCATAAAAGCATTCTGAGGTACATTCTCAGACTCAGCCAAACGCATGATCGCTCTTCAGCGTTCTTCTTTCGTAAGCGTTGGAGCGTGCGGTTAAAAACTAGCCTAGAGCGCCATCTGCTCTTAAAAACTAAGCTCAGAATCAGTTCAAGAGAGAATCGCGATGCATGCGGAAAATATCAGAATCGATCCACGAATAGCGATGCATTGATTTATTGTCCCAGCCCTAGTGCACAAGCCTTTCAAAGTACACTCCTTTGGCCATGAATGCGGAAAGACGCTTTTGGCATGTGTGCAATCTAATAATAATAATTAGTTACATTTATATAGCGCTTTACTCGGCACTCAAAGTGCTTTACATGGAAGGGGGGAATCTCCTCAACCACCACCAATGTGCAGCATCCACCTGGATGATGCAACTACAGCCATAGTGCACCAGAAGGCCCACCACACACCAGCTTATTGGGGAAGAGGAGAGTGATGAAGCCAATTAGTATATATGGGGATGATTAGGAGGCCATGATGATGGACAGAGGCCAATGGGCATATTTGGCCAGGATGCCAGGGTTAAACCCCTACGCTTTTTCGAAGGATATGGGATTTTTAATGACCACAGAGAGTCAGGGCCTTGTTTTAACATCTCATTCGAAGGATGGTGCTTTCTGACAGTATAGTGTCCCTGTCACTATACTGGAGCGTTAGGACCCACACAGACCACAGGATGAGCACCCCCTGCTGGCCTTACTAACACCTCTTCCAGCAGCAACCTAGTTTTCTGAGGAGATCTCCCATTCAGGTACTGACCAGGCTCGACTCTGCTTAGCTTCAGTGGGTGACCAGTCTTGGCCTACAAGGTGATATGGCTGCTGGTAATATCTAGTGGACTTTTCAAGCACTCAAGTCACTCACACATGTGCTGTTGTACGTGCACCATCCACGCGGACAAAAAAAATGGGTTATACGCGGACCCTCCTGATGATGAAAATGACGTCACACGGACAGTGCACAGACCGTCGTGAAATGTAGATGGCCAAAGTATACTTTGGGCTTTAGGATGGTGCCTATTGTATGC
Source organism: Coreius guichenoti (assembly GCA_039654105.1). Classification (NCBI taxonomy): domain Eukaryota; kingdom Metazoa; phylum Chordata; class Actinopteri; order Cypriniformes; family Gobionidae; genus Coreius; species Coreius guichenoti. The sequence goes on from CM077190.1 coordinate 27,400,101, forward strand.
ACTAGAGAGCAAGCCAGCTCACTAGGTTTTGGAACAGAGTCTTTATCTCACACAAGTAAAAGTTACAGAAATTGTGTAAGTTGTCAAAACTGGTGGATATCTCTACAATAAAAGGACATCTATGACATGCTCAGAAGATTCAAACATAAATGCATTCATTTTTTCTTGCCTCAGATTCTCAAGAGATCCTGTATAGAGATCCTCGCCGTGGAGCCCTCAAGTATTTGTGCAGGAGGTAAACATACGTCAGGCCTGAAACAAAGACCTAGTTCAGACAGGCAACAAAAATCAGATTTTTTCACATATACAACTGCAAAACACCACGTGAAATCTGAACTGAACGAAACCAATCTAAACCGCAAGTGCTAAAATAGGATTTTTGGAAATGCATTCCAGCCTGAATTGTCATATTGGATTGCATGTTTTTTTTCCGTTCCGGACACATGTATGTAACATCAAACACAGTGTGTTTCCTCTGTCCCAGAATCCTTTGAGGTGGTGGTTCGAGGGAACGGATTCCTTCACGCCCGCGATGTGAGCAGAATCCTTTGCAGCTTCCGTATCAACAACACCCTCACCGTGAGTAAGTGAAAAACAGCACAGACGGATTCCTGTTCCTTGCATTGCCAGCTGTGAGTTGCTGAATTATTAACAGGCCATCGTGTGTTAGCATTAGCTGCTAACCCAAAATGATCCCCTCATTTGAGAAGAAACAAAAGTGATGGTTGTTAAATGACTGAAAGTTTTATTCATTGAGTCCAGGCCAAGCTAAACTCACCAGTGGAAATAGAAAAATAAGCATTGTCTTCATGAATGTGGCAGTGCTTTGTTTTTGTCTTTTGTAAATGATAAAGAAGCCAATTGAATTCAAATGTCAGTATGGCTGCCGTGTTTTCTGCAATGGGCTCGAGAAAGGTTGGCCGCAGCACTTGTAAATCACAAGACTTGCCTTGAACGCAAACCACATGTGCACAAACACACATCCACACACTATTAAAAAGCACACCATGGAAAATATTACCAGGACTTTTGGTCCAGGATATTAGATGTTTTTAATTGTTTTGTATATGCATTGGCTTGATTAGCATGTGTAGCGTTAGACCAATGTCATAAAAAAAACATACAGGTGAACAAATTCAATACTTTCAAGGTATGCCGGTAAATTATACTCCCTATCATATGACTCTTGCATAACTGTCACATTTGGTAACTAATAAAATGGCTCAACGCACAGCGTCTGGAATGCCTGCATTTATCTTGGAAATGAATGGCTTGAAATTGGTCTGCTGCGGTGTTGATGTCCTAATGATTTCTGAGCTCTGAGCTTCTATCCTTCTCTCTCAGCTGCTGTTTTACTTAAAGAATATCAGATGGCACAGGGGAATGCAGGGCCCATCTCACCAGTGTGAGTCTCGGCCAGGGTAAATGAGGCTTTGGAGTCAAACATTTTCCACTTTCTCATTTGTCATGTGGAAAAATGAAAAGAGAATGAAAAATTCTGCCCTTCAGCCCTGAATGGTAAAGATATGCAATGTAGTTTTAGTGTTTTTCTGAAAATAATTATTAGTGGTAATTGCTAAGGCAAGCATCTCCATTACTCATACATAGGGTTGGGGGCTTTTAACATGTCTGCAAATAACTTGTCCTGCACTGTTTGTGCTATATAAGCATGAATAATACCTCAAATCATGCAGCTTATTGAGAAGAGGTGTGCTATTACAAGAAAACGAGCAAAACAACCCCATAGACTTACAATTCAACAGGGATTTGAGTCATATCTACAGAAGAAAATATCATAGAGACTTGAGTGTGGACACTTCTGACTTGAGTCAGGGAGTCACCACCTAGCGACCACCCAAAACAGCCTAGCAACTGCACAGTAACACCCTGGCAACCAACCAGAACACTGTAGCATCTAGGCATTGAGTTCTGCATTAAGCACTGGTTTTATGCTACAAAAATATAAAAATATAGTTTATTATGGATGTGTTTATTAGAATCAATAACTAATGTTTTTTTTTTGTTGTTATTTTTTTGTGGAAACTACACTGACATTCATAAGTTTGGGGTTGGTAAGATTTTTTGAAATAAGTCCCTTATGCTCACCAAGGCTGCATTTATTTGTTAAAACAATACAGTAAAAAAAGTAATTTGTGAAATATTATTCCAATTTGAAATAGCTGTTTTCTATTTTAATCAAGTCTAAAGGAAAATGGTGGTGGGGAAAAAAAATAAAAATATGGGATAGGAGGAAAAAATATATTTCAATGCTTTTGCGTTCTCTCGCAAATGTTCTGCAAAAGCATTGCAATATATTTTTTTTTTCACAAAAGCATTGAAATATATATTTTTCCTCCTATCCCATATTTTTTTTATTAATTTTTTTTTTACATAATTTCCCCTCCCATCTGATATTTTTTTTCCCATCACCTCCGTACATGATCTTTCAGAAATCATTCTAATATGCTGATTTGCTGCTCAAGAAACTGATTATTCTGATTATTATCACTGTTGAAAAATAATATTGTTGTGGAAAACATTCTACATTTTTTCAGGATTCTTTCATGAATAGAAAGTTCAAAAGACCAGCATTTATTTGAAATATAAATCTTTTGTAACGTTTTAAATGTCTTTATTCAGACATTTTTTATATATTTAAATCATTCTTGCTCAATAAAAGTATTAATTTCTTTAAATAAAAAAGAGATTTTTACTGACCCCAAACTTTTGAACGGTGTAGTGTATGATAAAACTATTTTTGTAAGGGTGGTTCAGATTGGTTTATATGTTGAGCTGCTGTTAAATTACCCACAAACACATGATAAAATGAAACAGAATCACTGATGTCAAGCCTAAGGGCACTTGCCAAGCTGCTTGTTTTCCTGTGTGTTGTTATTCTCCAGTGAAGAGGCCTCTGGTGGTCGAAGACACGTACCTGCTCTGCCCAGCGCCTGTACTGAAGGAGGAGGGAACGTAAGTGTTGCTGGAAACTCTTTCTTCAGCTGACGCAAATAAAGCTAGAATGGAAAGAGAAACACACAAGCCAAGAAACAAATTAAAATATAGGACAGAAAGACGCCAGGCTCTCTCAAAAGGCGTTCTTGTCGCAGGCTTTTTAGCTTATAAAGCATTGTAAAACATCTTCATAATTTTATATGTAGTGTATACAGTAAAAAAACTGTTAATTTAAATCCAATTTAAACAATACATGTAGTCACATTTGAATTTACAGTGGAAACAGTAAAAGGATGTTCCCAGAAGACCCTGCATAACCCGATTCTATTGTATTACATTTTTTTAATATTTGTTGTTATGCTTATATTACCATTTTTAGATTTTACAGGATAATATACCTAAAAATGCATCACATTTTCCACAAAAATATTAAGCAGCAAATCAGCATAATAGAATGATTTTTGAAGTATCGTGTGACACTGAGGACTGGAGTAATTATGCTGAAAATGCAGCTTTGATCAAAGGAATAAATTACATTTTAAAATATATTTATATTTATTTCAAGTTATAATAATATTTTACAGAATTGTGTTTTTTTACTGTAAGTGCAATATCATATACGTGCCTTGGTGAGCTTAAGAGACGCCTTTCAAAAACTTTTTTTATTTTTATTTTACCGAACCCAGGCTTTTGAAATATGGAAGCATATTCCATATTTGAATGGTAGTGTAGATTTCATTTTATACACAATTTAAGATTGTATTTTTTTTTCGTATTTTGTGGGAAAAAAGCAGAATGGATTTAACCCTCTGGTACTGCTGCGTGTAGGTCAAAAATAACCCCTTTTTTATTTCAATGAAATTATTGTACTATATTTTATTTCGATAATGTTTTTAATTTAATATTTTGTATTTTTAGGGGATTTTATGGTACTAAATTATATTTATACAGTAGTTATAATCCATTTATTCACATTTTGAACATGGACCTGGAAATTAATTTTCCAACTTAAACGATCATAAATCTTGAATGATTTGGAGCACAGACTTAAGTTTGCTCTCTTTTTAAAGATGACACTTGGCAGATTATTGCAATTATTGCAAAATTATTGAAGTGAAAAAACTTTAAAAAGTGAACTTGAAAAAATGTTATACAATTTTAAGTTTATTGCTATGAAAAATGCACATCAAATTTTATATTATATATATTTTCCAAAACACATTTTACTCTAAAACCATAAGAAAATCAAAGCCATAAATCTAAACAAGCTGTGTTCCAAATTTGAGGTTGACACCTCAAAAAAATAGCTTTCAGTAAGATTTTGTTTGTGCGCAATACCAAACGTTTCCAACAGATGAAACTCGTTCCCCATTAATTTCCAATGCAAACAATACATTTAATATATTAGGAATATTTAACCTTTTCAAATCATGTCCATGATTTTTTTGTGTGTGTTCACACAGCAAGTGCCAAAACCTTTACCAAGTTTGGTACCATTCCGATGAAGTAAAAAACTCTTTAAAAAAAAAAATAAAAATTTTTGGGTCAAAAATGACCGAACTGCACCGGAGGATTAAATATGAAAGCACATTCAAAATTGACAAAATATTTCATAAAATAACTTTTAAAAAGAAGAAAAAAAACAAGTCTGCCATTTTTGTCTCTTTTTTTCGTTAATAGGTCTGCCTCCCTCCATGTCAGTATGAACAACGGCCTGAGTTTTATCTCCAGTTCTGTGACCATCACGACTGTCAGCTGTGTGAGTACAGTAACTCTGCAGGGCAGCAGTGTCAAGCCCACTACCACTGTTACACTGGGCAGAGCCACTCCCAGTACCTCTACACTGGGCATTACCTCTAGTTCAGCCCCATCTTCAGTCTACCCTCTGAACACAGTCAGTATATTCTGTCCTACCTGCCCTCTCTAAAAATGAACACTCCTCTGGTGGGGTGCCATTCCAACAGCACACTGGTAGATTGTAGCAGATTGGTGCTGTTTTTGCTGCGAGACCAGAGGCCAAAAAGCATCTGTATTGATTGAACACTATTATTAAGGTGTTGAATGTGTGAACATGACTGTTTTGTTCATACCATATGGTTGATCTCATGAAAACATGTCCAGGTCACATTTCACCTGAAAACCAGAAGATATACACAGTCATGGTCAGAATTATTGGCACCCCTGGTAAATATGATCAAAGATGGCTGTAAAAATAAATCTGCATTGTTTATTCTTTTGATTTTTCATTCAAAAATCAAAAAAAAAATCTAATATTGAAGTAAAAGAATACTTCAATATTTATTGGCACCCCTAGAATTTTTTATGAGTGAAATATCTCTGAAGTATATTCCCATTAATATTGACATTTTTTAGCACACCAAAGTGACTAGGAGCATGAAATTGTCCAGCCATGACTTCCTGTTTCTCAGGAGTATAAATATGAGGAACACAAATTCCCTTAATCATCCATAACAATGAGTAAAGCCAAAGAATATAGTTCTGATGTGCAGCAAAAGATTGTTGAGCTTCACAAAATAGAAAGTGGCTGTAAGAAAATAGCTAAAGCATTGAAAATTCCCATTTCCACCATCAGGGCAATAATTAAGAAGTCCCAATCAACTAGAGATGTTATGAATCTGCCTGAAAGAGGACGTGTGTCTATATTGTCTTAATGCACGGCGAGGAGGAGAGTTTGAGTGGCCAAAGACTCTCCAAGGATCACAGATGGAGAATCGCAGAGATTAGTTGAGTCTTGGGGTCAGAAAGCCTAAAAAAAAATCAAACAGCCCCTACATCACCTCATGTTGTTTGGGAGGGTTTCAAGAAAAATCCTCCTCACTCATCCAAAAAACAATCTCCAGCATATTCAGTTTTCAGACACGACTGGAAATTCAAAAGGGACCTGGTTCTGTGGTCAGATGAAACTAAAAAAAGAGCTTTTTGGCAACAAACCCACCAGATGGGTTTATAAAAAATACCCCATGTCCACTGTTAAATATACTGCTGGATCTTTAATGTTGTCGGCCTATTTTTTTGCTGGAGGACCTGGACATCTTGTTCAGATACATGGTATCATGGATTCTAGAAAATACCAACAGATAAAAAATCAAAACCTGATGGCCTCTGCTAGAAATCTTATAATGGGCCGTGGTTGGGTCTTCCATCAGGACAATGATCCAAAACAAACATCAAAATCAACACACAAATGGGTCACTGAGCACAAAATGAAGCTTCTGCCATGACCATCCCAGTCCCATGACCTGAACCTGGCCTGGGAATCTGAAGGATCTGGAGAGATTCTGTATGGAGGAATGGTCTCTGATCTCTTGTCAGGTGTTTTCCAAACTCATCAGGCGTTATAGAAGAAGACTCAGAGCTGTTAGGGTGCCAATAATAATGGCCAATGTGTTTTGGAGAAAAGCATTTATTTCATAATGTGATTTACCCCCCCCCACTTAAAATTTTTTTACTTCAATGAAAGGTTAGATTTTTCAGATTTTTTTGAATGAAAGATCAAAAGAATAAACGATGCAGATTTATTTTTACAGCCATCTTTGATCATATTTACCAGAGGTGCCAATAATTCTGGCCATGACTGTGTATATATATATATATACACTCACCTAAAGGATTATTAGGAACACCTGTTCAATTTCTCATTAATGCAATTATCTAATCAACCAATCACATGGCAGTTGCTTCAATGCATTTAGGGGTGTGGTCCTGGTCAAGACAATCTCCTGAACTCCAAACTGAATGTCAGAATGGGAAAGAAAGGTGATTTAAGCAATTTTGAGCGTGGCATGGTTGTTGGTGCCAGACGGGCCGGTCTGAGTATTTCACAATCTGCTCAGTTACTGGGATTTTCACGCACAACCATTTCTAGAGTTTACAAAGAATGGTGTGAAAAGGGAAAAACATCCAGTATGCGGCAGTCCTGTGGGCGAAAATGCCTTGTTGATGCTAGAGGTCAGAGGAGAATGGGCCGACTGATTCAAGCTGATAGAAGAGCAACTTTGACTGAAATAACCACTCGTTACAACCGAGGTATGCAGCAAAGCATTTGTGAAGCCACAACACGCACAACCTTGAGGCGGATGGGCTACAACAGCAGAAGACCCCACCGGGTACCACTCATCTCCACTACAAATAGGAAAAAGAGGCTACAATTTGCACAAGCTCACCAAAATTGGACAGTTGAAGACTGGAAAAATGTTGCCTGGTCTGATGAGTCTCGATTTCTGTTGAGACATTCAGATGGTAGAGTCAGAATTTGGCGTAAACAGAATGAGAACATGGATCCATCATGCCTTGTTACCACTGTGCAGGCTGGTGGTGGTGGTGTAATGGTCTGGGGGATGTTTTCTTGGCACACTTTAGGCCCCTTAGTGCCAATTGGGCATCGTTTAAATGCCACGGCCTACCTGAGCATTGTTTCTGACCATGTCCATCCCTTTATGACCACCATGTACCCATCCTCTGATGGCTACTTCCAGCAGGATAATGCACCATGTCACAAAGATCGAATCATTTCAAATTGGTTTCTTGAACATGACAATGAGTTCACTGTACTAAAATGGCCCCCACAGTCACCAGATCTCAACCCAATAGAGCATCTTTGGGATGTGGTGGAACGGGAGCTTCGTGCCCTGGATGTGCATCCCACAAATCTCCATCAACTGCAAGATGCTATCCTATCAATATGGGCCAACATTTCTAAAGAATGCTTTCAGCACCTTGTTGAATCAATGCCACGTAGAATTAAGGCAGTTCTGAAGGCGAAAGGGGGTCAAACACAGTATTAGTATGGTGTTCCTAATAATCCTTTAGGTGAGTGTATATATACTATATTGCCAAAAGTTTTGGGACACCCCTCCAAATCATTGAATTCAGGTGTTCCAATCACTTCCATGGCCACAGGTGTATAAAATCAAGCACCTAGGCATGCAGACTGCTTCTGCAAACATTTGTGAAAGAATGGGTCGCTCTCAGGAGCTCAGTGAAATCAAGCATGGTACCGTGATAGGTTGCCACCTGTGCAATAAGTCCATTCGTGAAATGTCCTCACTACTAAATATTCTACGGTCAACTGTTAGTGGTATTATAACAAAGTGGAAGCAATTGGGAACAGCAGCAACTCAGCCATGAAGTGGTAGGCCACGTAAAATCACAGAGCGGGGTCAGCGCATGCTGAGGCGCACAGTGTGCTGAAGTCGCCAACTTTCTGCAGAGTCAATAGCTACAGACCTCAAAACTTCATGTGGCCTTCAGATTAGCTCAAGAACAGTGCGTAGCTGGCAATCCGATGGGCGAGTCTGGGTTTGGCGGTTGCCAGGAGAACGGTACTTGCCTGACTGCATTGTGCCAAGTGTAAAGTTTGATGGAGGGGGGATTATGGTGTGGGGTTGTTTTTCAGGGGTTGGGCTTGGCCCCTTAGTTCCAGTGAAAGGAACTCTTAATGCTTCAGCATACCAAGACATTTTGGACAATTTCATGCTTCCAACATTGTGGGAACAGTTTGGGAATGGCCCCTTCCTGTTCCATGACTGAGCACCAGTGCACAAAGCAAGGTCCATAAAGACATGGATGAGCGAGTTTGGTGTGGAGGAACTTGACCTCAACCCGACAGAACACCTTTGGGATGAATTAGAGCGGAGACTGCGAGCCAGGCCTTCTCGTCCAACATCAGTGCCTGACCTCACAAATGTGCTTCTAGAAGAATGGTCAAAAATTCCCATAAACACACTCCTAAACCTTGTGGAAAGCCTTCCCAGAAGAGTTGAAGCTGTTATAGCTGCAAAGGGTGGGCTAACTCCATATTAAACCCTATGGATTAAGAATGTGATGTCATTAAAGTTCATGTGCATGTAAAGGCAGGCGTCCCAAAACTTTTGGCAATATAGTGTATGTATATATATATATATATATATATGATTACAAAATTGTAATTTTTTGATATACTATCCCTTTAACTTCAGACAAGGTAAAAATATGAATATGAGATGCTTTTTTAAAGGGTTCCTGGCATAGTCACTCACATAGAGATCAAGATATTGTTTTTAAAAAGCTCTTTGCATAAATTCCTATTAATATTCTCTCCCTAAACTCCATTACACCGCAAACTTTTAAGTGGAGCCCCATCCAGAAGGGTTCGAGTGTGGCATGAGGAAGATTATTCAATGTTTATTTCCTTTGGACCATAAAACTCGCCTGGATCTGTGTTTCTGTTCTGTCCATCAGACCGACGGAACGTTCTTGGCCATAGCGCTGCTGATCCTGCTGCTGCTGATCACGATGGCGACGCTCTGGTGGTTTTGGCCCCTCTGTTGCACCGTGGTAAGTCTCGCACTGAAGCCCCTCATCTCAGCTTTCTTATTCAGAAGTTACCCCAACCGGAGCCCAAAAACTCCAGTCATTACAGTGCTGAAAAGCGGTTTTCAAGCAGTTTTTGAGCCCATGATGTCTTTTTTGAAGTGCAAATAAATGTGAAATTCTGAGCCATGGAAAAAGTCTTGCTAAGAAGTGAGATGGGATAAAGGAAAGAAGTTTTTTTTAAAAAAATGACATTTTGCATTAAAATATGATTTCCATTCCTTCAAAGATAATTCCTGTGACATGAAAGACTGTATAAACAGTTTCTTCTCATTCGCAACAGATCGTCCATGAGCCGCCGCCACCCATGATGGACGACAGTTCGGTAAGAGATGCTTTCTTTTGGTTTTGCTTATCTTCCATGTTTCCAGAGTCCTGAACGATGTCAAGATCACATATTGCAGTCAGAAGATAAAGTCCAGTATGAACAATCAGATTTTATCCCTCTATGGTACGCAATATGATTTCAATGAGGAAAAATTATTTGTGGCGTTTTTCCTGCTTAAAATAAGACACTATAACAATAGCAATAAAAATTTTCATAAGTTTGTTGCCTCAAGGCAACATTTTACCACAACGGACAAATTGAAACATTTGACATTTTTATGTAGAAAAAAGAAATATATTTATTGAAAACATCAATTTCTTTAACCAGACACCTGAACAAACACATTTATCCAGTTTTTAATGTATTACAAATTTCATATTTAATAAAAAGTAACATTTCAAATTCAGCTGTTGCTCTCAGGCAACATTGTACCCATAGACTGTGAAAAAAAAATATGGACGTAGTGTCCGTGACATCACCCATAGGATTCTGAAGAGCAGTTTTGAAGCGTAAAGTAGGGTCGAGCTGGCCGTTGCCATCTTGGCAGCGCGTCATCGCGCGCCACACCCGGATAACTGAAAATGGGCAAAGAGGCGGGACGTGGGTGGAGCTGAGGTGACGTGATGACTAACAGACAGCGGACAAACGACAATCCACCTGTCACTCAAAGTGGCCACGCCCTTAATTATGCAGAACCTTAAGGCTTTATATAATGTAAACGAATGAGTTATAAAAAAAATTCACCCCCCTCACAGTTGTCATGAAGGGCAAAATTAGCTATATAGACCAAAACCACAATTTGCACCAGGCTGTAAACATGTTTTTTTCTGCTGTAAAGTTGGGCATTTTAACATGGGGCTCAATGAGATTATGCTCCCTTTTGGAGCCTGTCCCTAGCGGCCAGTCTATGAATTGCAGTTTAAGTCACTTCCGTATTGGCTTCAAGAGAAACTGGGGGAGGTTGCCGCTTGGTATTACCAAACCATCATATCAAGTTATCATATCCATCTTCATCCTCATCTCCATCTTCGATCTCACCCTCACTCTCTCCCTGCCGGATTGTCACTATGACCTCATCTTCCTCATCACAGTATGACACCTCATCCTCACGCTCATCAACTGGCAGTTGTGTTTTATACCTTTTTTCAAGTGCTATAGAAAATGTGCAGATCATAATATGTGCAGTTATAGTATGTGAATTATTATTCTGCATTACAAAATCATGCAAAAATGCAAATATATTTAGAGAATTCTAACTCTTTTCCTTACAAATATACTATATTTGTATCCAACCTAGTGTGTCTGGTATGGCCTTATGCGATTCCATTATGGTACAATGTTGCCTTGAGGCAACACACAGTTTTTTGTTATTTCCTCTAAAACATTTGATGATATATAATGTAAAGTTCTTGAAAATACTTCTTTACTTACCAGTGAAGGTGACTCATATTTTTTTGTGGGTGATTAACTGGACTGCACTTTTCACTGGAGAAAATATGGAGCCATGTGACCTGTGCACATGTGTTGAACCAGGACACAAAATGGACCCCTGTGGGTCATGTGACCAATTTTTTGCACTTTCATTGATTAGTATTTGAGTTCTTCTTCCCTGAGATAGGTTTGAACAATAAATTGGTGTTTCATTTTATTAAAAATAAATTAAAATAGACTATGTTGCCTGGAGGCAACACCGTACCATAGAGGGTTAAGTCCATCTCCAGACCTGCATTTTGGGTAATTTAGTAAATTTAGAGGGATAATTCATCCAAAAATGAAAATGTTGTCATCATTTACACACCCTCATGTTGTTTTCTTGCTTCTGTGGAAATCAAAAAGGAAATAAGTTAGGAAAATGTCCAGGCTGTTATTTCTGTACATGCAAAATGGATAGTAACTGGAGCTGCTAAATGAATAGTTCACCCAAAAATTACATTTTCTCACCCTCAAGTCGTTCCAGACCTGTATGAATTTCTTTCTTCTGCTGAACACAAAAGAAGTTATTTTGAAGAATGTCGGTAACCAAACATTGACTTCTAAAGTATTTTTTTTCAGTACTATGGAAGTCAATGGGGCTATTCATCTGATGCAGGGTTATTATACTTAACTTAAACTAAATCTAATTTTTGTTGTTTGAATAAAATAAACTTTAACTGAAATAAATAACACTGGTCTGAAGCCATGAGATAGCTTTGTGTAAAAAAAGGTCTATATTTAAAGGCCCACTGAAGTGCCTTGAATTGTGCAGCATTATTCAATGTGTTGATGCAATTTCCACTGAAACAGGAAGACAGGGCGGGACATATCGAACAGCTTCTACCCTTTTTTAAAATAGCCAATAGCGTTTGTTTATATCACAGCTCGGCCAGAGCCGTTGAGCTCGGTAAAGCCGCAGTTCCCTTTCGTTCAGTCACTCCGAGTTACGTCAGTGACTGACGAATGGGGGTTTCGCTTAGAAGCCTATCATCTTCGAGTTCTAAAAAAACGACCCAATGGCAATGAAATGCCATGGGTCTGCGGAATTTGCATAGCGTAACTCCGCCCCACCTCGTGGGTATATAAGGAAGGACGCTGGCAATCTCGCATTATGTTTCTGCTTCGGAGCCAAGAGCATCTCTTCACTCCTCAAGCCTGATACTGAGTAAAGTCAGTTCTTCGAGACGAGCGACTCTCCAGTCTGTGTTGGTGTGATGGCGCGTTTCAGCGATCGCACATTGCCTGCCTGCTGATCTGTGCAGTGATCTGCAACAGCTGGTGTGTGTTTCCCTGGGTGCTTCAGCACTGCTACAGAGTTTCCTCTCACAAAAAGAGCTTGCGCGTGGCACGTCTTTTTCAAGATGTCTCGCCCGTGCACTTCTGGGTGCGGTCGGTCTTTGTCGCATTCTGATGGGCACAATCACTGCCTGACGTGTTTGGGCTTACAGCACGCTCAGGCAGCGTTTGTGGATGAGTCATATTCCCACTGCGGGAACATGACCATTGCGATGTTGCGGTCGAGACTCAGTGACCTCCGTAAAGGAGAGAGAGTCCCCTCTGCCACACCCCAATCTACCGCCTCCGCGAGAGGTGGTACTTTGGCTGGTGGCCAGGGTGACCTGAGGGTTATGGTGTGGAATAAAGCCCAGACGCTTGTTCCTCGGGCCACACCCCCCTCTTGCACACGGCTACCCGTGGGTGGTCGGACTGAAGCAGCGGGACCGTCTGTTGACACCCCGCGTGTTTCGTTCGGCGCTCCAGAGGACGACGAGATGTCGATCGCCGCACCCAAGGTGGGCTAGAGTCCTCTGGGGATAAAGATTCGGCTGTGCTGCCACCTTCGGGTGTGCCAACATTGCCCGAGTCCGACCCAGAGCTGACAGCCATGTTATCTCGGGCAGCAGCGAGCCTCGGCCTGGAGTGGAACCCTCCGCCCTGTCCTGAGCTCTCGCAGCTGGACGATTGGTTTTTGGGGGCGGAGCGCCCTGACAGCCGTCAGGCCTCGACAGTCCTGGAAGTCCCCGTTGTCTTCCTGTGACCATTCAGCGGCCTCCTCCGCCTTCTCCGCCCTCGATGGGGCCGCGGCCAAAGGGTACACTGGGGTCCCCCCTGTTGAATGCTCTATTGCGATGCAACTGTGTCTGCAGAGTGCTTCAACATGGCGTGGTGATCCTAAGCACCCCTCCAAGGCCTGTAGGTTCTCGTCTACTTTGGTGGCAAAGTCCTACAGAGCTGCGGGGCAGGCCGCCGCCTCTTTGCATGCCATGGCCATCTTGCAGGGCCCAGGGCTCATGGATGAGCTGCATGCCGCCACCGACCTCGCTCTCTGGGCGAAGAAGGTGACCGCACGCTCCCTGGGGCAGGTGATGTCCACAGCCGTGGTCCAGGAAAGACACCTGTGGCTCTACCTGGCCGATATGAGAGAGGCTGAGCGAACCCGGTTCCTCAACGCTCCCATATCCCAGGCTGGCCTCTTCGGCAGCGCGCTCGAGGACTTCGCCCAACAGTTCTCGGCTGCCCAGAAGCAGACTGAGGCCATCAAACACATACTGCCCCGGCGGCCAGCTGCTGCCTCCACCCAGCCGCCGGCTCAGTTGCCTCAGCCTGCTTGCCGCCGAGGGCGCCCTCCTGCGGCTCCCGCCCCTCCCGCTCGGCCCCAGCAGCAGCCTTCACCCGGGCTGCGCTGTGGAGGATGCCGCAGGAAGGCGCCCCAGTCCGCTGCAGCCCTGCAGCCTGCCAAACGCCAGGCAAAGCGGCGCTCCTGATGCAGACAGCTCAGGGATGGGCACCAGTTCTTTCCAGGAGGTGGTAGCAGGGCCACTCCTTCCCCCAGTGGAGGGCCGGGGGAGAATCTTTTGTTCCGCTGCTGGCCCCCGGGTCAGCAGCACCCTAATGTGGTTAAAGAAAGAACTCATGTCCCCATCCCTGAGCCCCCAGAGACTGCGGATGGCAGTGTGCACCGCCCCAGAGCCTCGCCACTCTCGTCCCCCTCTGGCACCAGACTCCTTTCAGAGCAGACCCCAGTGAAACACACGTCCTACCCTGGTCTCCTCTGTCAGAATGCGGCAGATGACCATGCCCCCACACCAAGACGCTCCGCCTCCCACGTCTGGGCCGGTCACTCCGCTTTGCTGCCCCACCCGGGGTACGTCTGTGGTTCACATGACTCCGCTGGTTCAGTTCTTGGGAGCCTGGCTAGAGCTTCCCAACCTGTCCCGCTGGCTCGCGAGAACCATCAGGCTCGGCTATGCGATTCAGTTCGCACGGTCTCCTCCCCGCTTTCGGGGAGTCCGCTATACTGTGGTAGGTGGCAATGCCCCTGTCATGCGTGTGGAGGTCGCTACCTTGCTGGTGAAGGGTGCGATCAAGACTGCCCCTCCAGCCGAAATGAAGTCTGGCTTCTACAGCCCTTACTTTATTGTACCCAAGAAAACCAGTGGGTTACGACCTATCCTGGACGTGCGCGTCTTGAACCGAACCCTTCACAGGCTTCCATTCAAGATGTTGACAGCCAAACGCATTTTCGAATGTGTTCGTCTGTTGGATTGGTTTGCAGCGATCGACCTGAAGGACGCGTACTTTCATGTCTCCATTCTTCCTCGACACAGACCGTTTCTACGGTTTGCTTTCGAGGGGCAGGCAAACCAGTACACGGTTCTCCCATTTGGGTTAGTCTCCTCGCGTCTTCACGAAAGTCGTCGAGGCAGCCCTTGTGCCGCTCAGGCAACACGGGGTTCGCATCCTGAACTCTCGACGACTGGCTGATTCTAAGTCACTCTTGAGATCGGGTGTGCGAATACAGGGACCTGGTGCTCCAGCACCTCGCCCGTCTGGGCCTTCGGGTCAACTGGGAAAAGAGCAAACTCTCCCCAGTGCAGAGAGTCTCTTTTCTCGGTATGGAAATCGACTCGGTCGCCATGTACGCGCAGCTTACGAGCGAGCGCACGCAGTCACTGCTGACTTGCCTGAGACAAATCGAGGGCAAGAGTACAGTTCCACTGAAACTATTTCAGAGGCTCCTGGGGCATATGGCATCCGCAGCCACGGTCACGCCGCTCGGACTGCTTCATATGAGACCGCTTCAGCACTGGCAACCAGGCACACTCCAGGTACCAGTGACTCGGGCCTGCCATCAGACCTTCACCTGTGGTCGAACCTCTCCTTTCTACGGGCCGGAGTGCCCTTAGAACGAGTTTCCAGGCATGTTGTTGTATCAACAGATGCCTCTGCCACGGGCTGGGGTGCCACGTGCAATGGGCATGCTGCCGCGGGCTCCTGGACAGGACCCCAGCACCTCCTGCATGTTAATTGCCTCGAGTAGCTGGCAGTACGGTTCGCTCTGCACCGCTTCCAGGCGTTGCTCAAGGGCCAACACGTACTAGTCCGGACAGACAACACGGCCACAGTAGCATACATCAACCGACAAGGTGGTCTACGCTCCTGCTGTATGTCGCAACTCGCCCGCCATCTCCTCATATGGTGTCAGAAGCATCTGAGGTCGCTTCGTGCCATTCACATCCCGGGAGACCTGAACCGTGCAGCCGACGAGCTCTCACGGGTTCAGCCACTTCCTGGAGAATGGAGACTCCATCCCCAGACGGTTCAGCTGATTTGGGAACAGTTCGGCGACGCACAGGTAGATCTGTTTGCCTCCCACGACTCTTCCCATTGCCGCTTGTTTTACTCCCTGACTGAGGGGACCCTCAGCACGGATGCACTAGTGCACAGCTGGCTGCGGGGCCTCCGCAAGTATGCGTTTCCCCCAGTGAGCCTTCTTGCACAGACACCCCAGGAAATGCCCGATCGGGTCTGTGCTCTCTTTCCTCCAAGAAGGGTTGGAACGAAGGCTGTCTCCTTCCACCCTGAAGGTTTACGTGGCCGCTATCTCTGCAAACCACGACCTTGTGGAGTCGAAAACAGTAGGTCAGCACGACCTGGTCATCAGGTTCCTGAGGGGGGCTAGGAGACTAAATCCTCCTCGCTCTCCCCTCACACCCTCTTGGGACCTCGCAGTGGTCTTATCTGCCCTGCAGAGAGCTCCCTTTGAGCCTTTGCGATTAGTGAAGCTTAAGTTCCTGTCTATGAAGACATCGCTTCTGTTCGCTTTGGCCTCCATCAAGAGGGTAGGGGACCTGCAGGCATTTTCGGTTGACGAAGCGTGCCTGGAATTCGGGCCGGCTAATTCTCACGTGATCCTGACGCAAGGTTGTCCATGCCCCCAACAGGAGTGTGGCCTCCTCCTGGGCTCTAGCGCATGGCGCCTTGCTAACAGACATCTGCAGAGCTGCAGGCTGGGCGACACCCAACACATTCGTGAGATTCTATAATCTCCGAGTGGAGCCAGTGTCCTCCCGTGTACTCACTTCCAGTAGCCAGTAACTAGGACCTGTTCGGTGTCATCGCTTGCTCGCCATTCCACTCCATGGACTGGATACATTGGGGAGAACAAGTATTTGATACACTGCCGTTTTTCCAGGTTTGCCCACTTACAAAGCATGTAGAGGTCTGTAATTTTTATCATAGGTACTCTTCAACTGTGAGAGACAGAATCTAAAACAAAAATCCAGAAAATCACATTGTATGATTTTTAAATAATTAATTTGCATTTTATTGCATGACATAAGTAATTGATCACCTACCAACCAGTAAGAATTCCGGCTCTCACAGACCTGTTAGTTTTTCTTTAAGAAGCCCTCCTGTTCTCCACTCATTATCTGTATTAACTGTACCTGTTTGAACTCGTTACCTTTATAAAAGACACCTGTCCACACACTCAGTCAAGCAGACTCCAACCTCTCCACAATGGCCAAGACCAGAGAGCTGTGTAAGGACATCAGGGATAAAATTGTAGACCTGCACAAGGCTGGGATGGGCTACAGGACAATAGGCAAGCAGCTTGGTCAGAAGGCAACAACTGTTGGCGCAATTATTAGAAAATGGAAGAAGTTCAAGATGACGGTCAATCTCCCTCGGTCTGGGGCACCATGCAAGATCTCACCTCGTGGGGCATCAATGATCATGAGGAAGGTGAGGGATCAGCCCAGAACTACACGGCACGACCTGGTCAATGACCTGAAGAGAGCTGGGACCACAGTCTCAAAGAAAACCATTAGTAACACACTACGCCGTCATGGATTAAAATTCTGCAGCGCACGCAAGGTCCCCCTGCTCAAGCCAGCGCATGTCCAGGCCCGTCTGAAGTTTGCCAATGACCATCTGGATGATCCAGAGGAGGAATGGGAGAAGGTCATGTGGTCTGATGAGACAAAAATAGAGCTTTTTGGTCTAAACTCCACTCGCCGTGTTTGGAGGAAGAAGAAGGATGAGTACAACCCCAAGAACACCATCCCAACCGTGAAGCATGGAGGTGGAAACATCATTCTTTGGGGATGCTTTTCTGCAAAGGGGACAGGACGACTGCACCGTATTGAGGGGAGGATGGATGGGGCCATGTATCGCGAGATCTTGGCCAACAACCTCCTTCCCTCAGTAAGAGCATTGAAGATGGGTCGTGGCTGGGTCTTCCAGCTGCGTTCCAGCATGACAACGACCCGAAACACACAGCCAGGGCAACTAAGGAGTGGCTCCATAAGAAGCATCTCAAGGTCCTGGAGTGGCCTAGCCAGTCTCCAGACCTGAACCCAATAGAAAATCTTTGGAGGGAGCTGAAAGTCCATATTGCCCAGCGACAGCCCTGAAACCTGAAGGATCTGGAGAAGGTCTGTATGGAGGAGTGGGCCAAAATCCCTGCTGCAGTGTGTGCAAACCTGGTCAAGAACTACAGGAAACGTATGATCTCTGTAATTGCAAACAAAGGCTTCTGTACCAAATATTAAGTTCTGCTTTTCTGATGTATCAAATACTTATGTCATGCAATAAAATGCAAATTAATTACTTATAAATCATACAATGTGATTTTCTGGATTTTTGCTTTAGATTCCGTCACTCACAGTTGAAGAGTACCTATGATAAAAATTACAGACTTCTACATGCTTTGTAAGTGGGCAAACCTGCAAAATCGGCAGTGTATCAAATACTTGTTCTCCCCACTGTATGTGCGATATTTCCTCAGGTGAGTTTCCTCCTTGAAGTCCTGAGTTCCTCCAGCACTGTTGATGCCGACACCAGAGTGCATGCCCGCTTGGTCAGCCCTCGTGTTAGGCTAGGTGCCTCCATGTGCATGGTTCCCCCGTTGGGCAACCCCCACATGTGTATTTCCACTGTAAGCCTCTCTGAGCATGTGTCTTCCCTTGGCAAGCCCTTGCCACCCCTGGGGTTGAAACATTCCACCCTTCGGGCTGGATACCCCAGAGTGTTCCATATGCATCCCGTTCGCGGGTCATATGTGTATTCTGTAATCCTCCCTTCGGGCAGGCATTGTGTTGCATATTCCACATGGGATATGCTTCCCAGTGTACCTTGGTATTCCTGTGTTAAGTGGAGTCCTTCGTCCGTGCTAGTCTCACGACAGGGAGCTCACACTTGCGCAGGGCACTGGAAGACAGCCGAGTGGCGTGATTAGATTGGACCCCCATTCGTCAGTCACTGACGTAACTCGGAGTGACTGAACGAAAGGGAACGTCTCGGTTACGTATGTAACCCTCGTTCCCTGAGGAGGAAACGGAGATGTTACGTCCCTCTGCCACTTCCGCTGTACAGCTGGAACGGCCGGGAGTTCAGTCTCGGCTCCTCAGCAGGTAACATAATGCGAGATTGCCAGCGTCCTTCCTTATATACCCACGAGGTGGGGCAGAGTTACGCTATGCAAATTCTGCAGACCCATGGCATTTCATTGCCATTGGCTCATTTTCTAGAACTCGAAGATGATAGGCTTCTAAGTGAAACCCCCATTCGTCAGTCACTGACGTAACATCTCCGTTCCCTCCTCAGGGAATGAGGGTTACATACGTAACCGAGACGTTTCTTCCTAATCTTTAACTGTTTCTCCCCGTAATCTCCTCCATATCGCTTTAAAATATAGCATTCTGTGCAGAATTCAAATGGGTCCGATATGTGTCTGATATGCAGCTTCAGCGTCTATTTATGATGTAGGGGGCGGAACGCTTTAGATTCTAGAGAGCATTTGATTGGACAGAAAATCTGATGAGAAGCTGAAGTGCAGAGTGATGTCATCAAAATTATTGATCCATACTGACGGAAGGGAGAGACTGTAAGTTTTGAATGCTTATATCTTCTAAATTTTGTCATTGTTTTGGAGCACACTAGCTTATAGATAACAGTAAGGCTAACATATTCGTACTGAAGCCAAAAAAATTCAATTTTGATTTCATGGGGACTTTAAATCATTATTCAGTGAAAATCATCCCCTCTGCTATAGCTCTCAAGTCACATTTCAAGCAGCTCAAATTAGATTTGAGAGCCAAAACGGAGGGGTAGATTTCTAGCAAATAATAATTGAAATTTAATGTCGATTTTAAATGCTATGCCTTGCTGTTTTGGTAGGAGCCACAGTGCGTTCTCATCATGAAACCTTTTTCCTCCAACAAAATTTCTTCAGAGGGTTTTGCTTGTGAGGAGATGCCAACTGACATTTGTTCCAAACATTTGCTCAGCAAAGTTTTCACAGATGTGGCCACGGGTGCCAAACTGATAATGACAAAAGACACAAAGTGTCAGAAAAATTATGTGATTTAAGGTCTCAAATTTTATCCGAAAATCCACCCTGTAATGCTGATGAACTTTGAATGATTTCCCCCCCTTTTGACTAGGATAAATGTAAACATCTGGAGACGAAATGACAAAGAGCAGTTCCACTGTTAGGGAATTTTTGTACTACCTCTGCAAGTTTATGAATTTTTGAGAACAATTTAATTCTCCATAGCACATTTCAACCTGGACACGTTGTAAGTCTTTCTCTTTCCAAGTCTCAGATTTCTTCTTCAAAACAGGAAATTCCACAAGCTTAAAGCAGGTCTTGCAGTATCTGAGGTAACAGTCTGCAGTGGAAGTACAAACTGATCCCTGATTCCTGCCTCAGGGCTCATCACTGCTAAATGATTAGCTTTTGACTTCAGAAAGATCAACTGTGCTGTACTAGGGATGGGCCTACATATAACTACTGTTCAAAAGCTTGGGGTCAGTATACGTTTATTCTAAGATTTACTAAGAATGACTTTCATTCAGCAAGGACACATTAAACTGATAAATAGTGATATTGAAAACATTTACAGTGTTATAAAATATTTCTATTTCTGAAAATGCTGTTCTTTTGAACTTTCTGTTCATTAAAGAAATCCTGAAAAAAAAATCTATCATGGTTTCCACAGCACAGCTGTTCAACATTGATAACAATCATAAATGTTTCTTGAGAAGCAAATCAGCATATTAAAATGATTTCTGAAGGATCATTTGACACTGAAGTGACATTTTAAAATGTATTCAAATAGAGTGGTCACTTTGTAGGCCAACCGGTAGTTAGCATCTAGCTGGTTCCCTCGAGAAAAACCCAATAGGATTTTCCCATAGACTTTTGGATTATCGCAAAAAACAAGCTCTGTGATCAACAGAAGTTTATGATACTTACACGTTTTGTCCATCAAGATAATTATCACAGATGAACACAACTTCTATTTATTTTGAAGACTAAATGCAGTCGCCAGAAGTAAAAGGCTAAAGGTAGTCTATAAACGGACTACACCACGGTCCCGCGGTTTCAACGTCACCATCACTAAACTTCTGACAACTCTTTCAGTTTTTATCTCAAAACATTTTCCCAGAACGTTTGAGTTAGAATAGTTTATAAGAGCACAATTATGAGCATAATGAGGCTGTAAAAGCGGACTGAGCTTACCTTTACAGCGTGATGACGTTTAATCTCCTCTACAGCCTTTGCAGTCCCATTTAGCCACTTGTTAGCAACTGTCTTTTAAAAGACATGTAACAGCTTCAAAAAATCACGAGTGAGGTAATACTGATGTATTTTATGTTGTGGAATAAAACGTGAAAGTGTCTTCAGCTTGTGTTCACCACAGACCTTATTTCAGCCATTTAACCAAAACCCCATTAAAAAAAACCCATTGACTTCGGGACGAGGGAACCGGAAGTGCTAAAATGCTAACTTGCTTCTGCGTTTTGGCCTACAAAGTGATGTCATACCTGCACCACTCTATTGAAGACAGTATTTTAGGAAAAAAAGACAATATTAAGTCGTACTGACCCCAAACTTAACACATTTTTTTTATGTTTTTAAAAATAACAATTGTTATTAATTTATTTTTTTTTATTTTTACTTTTCTTCATCCATTGGTGAGTTAGTCAACAGTTCACCCAAAGGAGCAGAATTGAAAAGTTGCATTTAAAAATTAGTTAATTTATTCTTTTAAATGTAACATTTTAAAAATTGGAAATTTTTTCTTAAACCCTAAAGACTGTTTAAGATAAATTGTGGATCATTAACAAGGTTCATTACCAGATTGCCAAAAGTTTCTGTTTCTGCAGAGGGTAATATTGGTAATAAGTTTTTCTGAGTTCATCCTCCCAATCTCATTAAAACGGTTCCAGTTCGGACTGCGAGGGAACATATGGAAATCCAATTCCGTCTGATTTCTTATGACCTAAGAAATCCAGATAGATGATAGGAAGGTGTAGGCTGACATCATTTCCTGGCCGTGTTTGGAAAGGATTACTATTACATGGTTTTGAATGTTGCGCCCTTAGCACAATTAAATCAAACAAAGGATGCATTCATTTGTAATTGGCTCTTCCAAACACTTGGATCTCTTTAATGCCCAATAACTGGGCTAGTTTGGCTGGTTAGCATAAGCCAGTTAGCCCCTGCTAGCAGATGCAGTAACTACACCATTATCTATGCGAAAAATCATAGATAATAGATATTTTTTCTATTATCTTTCACTGTGTTTTTTTTAAGTAATGGTAAATATTTCACTATAATCTTGTAGATGTTGTACCAATGACAATTTAAAGCTAACGGAAGTTAAGATGGAATTAAAATCAACTATTTATTGACTTAGAACATTGATATGTATTTTCACAATCCAATCAATTCTGTATTTATAAAATCAAGTCCTGCTCAAAGTTTCTCATTGAATAATTCACGTCAATTTTATAATGTCTTTCTCTAAAGGATGAAGAGGATGAAGGCTACCCAAAGAAAAACTGGCCAACAGTGGACGCTTCGTACTACGGTGGGAGAGGAGTTGGTGGCATCAAAAGGATGGAGGTAAGTCAAGGGTGTTTGGAAAGAAAAGAACAGCTTGCATTCGCTCTGGTCCACTGCAGTGATACGAATGTGTGTGTGTGTGTGTGTGTGTGTGTCACAACTCCAGGTGCGCTGGGGAGATAAGGGATCAACTGAAGAAGGAGCCAAACTGGAGAAGGCCAAGAATGCGCGGGTGAAGATGCCTGAGCAAGAGTTTGAGTTTCCGACAACACGGACCCTAAACAATGGCACGCGAAAACCCATTTCCCCTCAGAAGTGGTACTCGCCAATCAAGGTAAATCTGTTTAAGAAGAGTAACCACAGGTTTAGTTCATCACATTACCTAAGCAGTTAATTAATGCAATGATGTTTATATATTTTAAATGTCTTACTTTTTGGGGCCAAAATCCATTTTGTTATGCTTCAGCAGATACTGGTTTGGGTGTAAATCAGGCGCTTCATCACGATTCGATATGACATTGAATCTCTTAGCATTTGATTCGATTCAGGGGCTTATATATGACCGATATATGCATATTATGATATTGTGTGCCTATTTTACACAACCAGTTACATTTGACAAAATATAACAAACACTTGAACTCTCTGAAAATGGCAAATCCTGTATCCCAATACACTTTAGTTTTTTTTTTAAATAATATAGAACAATAATAATAAAAAATATCTGTAATCATTGGCTTAACATAGTGAGACAACCAATGGCTACAGTCTGAGAGCAATGAAAAAAATCTTCTGGTTGTTGAAAAAACTAAAATATAACAGCCAAAAAAATATATATATAAAGTTGTTAAAAATTCTGTGGCAGAAACAAGCTTCCATAAATAATTTTTATTTATGGAAGCTTGTTTCCGCCACAGAATAAAAAAATAAAAAAGGTAATTGAGACTTTTTCTCTCACAATTCTGACTTTATAAATTAAAATAAGTCAGAATTGCGAGATATAAAGTCAGAATTGTGAGATATAAACTCGCAATTGCAAGAAAAAAGTCAGAATTGCGAGTTTATATCTTTATAACTCGCAATTCTGACTTTATATCAAGCAATTCTGACTTTATAACACAATTCTTAGAAAAAAAAGTCAGAATTGCGAGATAAAAAGTCGTAACTATCTTTTAAAATGTTTTATTTTGTGGCAGAAACAAGCTTCCATAATTATTAAATATTTGATGAGTTTAGTGGCTTTGTTTTATAACAGTCAAACAAGCCTTCTAACATATGTTATAGATATTTAAAAGATATATAGATTTTTTTACGTGTTCATTGAAACATTATATTGTTAGTCATCTGATGGATCCATATTAATGTATTGTTACATATTAGATGTTGTTCCCACCAGATGTTTTTTACTTTTTACTTAAATTAATTCACAAAAAATTACAGTATACATATTATTATTTTTCTTTTACTTTTTTTTTTTTATATAAAACTTTAATTCTTGATTCACCAAGCTTTGCTTGTGAACAGCATTGCATTGCTGGCCGACCAGTGACCAGAACCAAACCGGCTCTAACCAGCTTGGACCAGAATAAAAATCCATATTTGTTTAAACCAACTGGCCAGGGATGGCATTGTAAAAGGTATTGAATACCTTTTACGAAGCCAGAAAATGTTCAAATCCCAGTGTGTCCTCACAAAAACACATTACACAACAGCTATGGATGACCCAGTAGAGTGTCATGCTTACGTTATCTGGTGAACAACTAATGACGTGGCCAGCGTATGGAAGACTGGAAGGAGCTCAAAAGAAGCAGCGTGCTATTGTGGTGGCCTCGGCCAGTCCGGGAAGCGGTTAATGCATTGTTTCATAATGTCTCTGTCAGATGGAAGGGGAGGGTTAATTTAAACCAGACGCTGAACTGAGCTGACCCAAGGGAGATGAGCTTTGCAGAGCTGGTCCATTTCCCAACAAAACAACCTCCTTTTCTCTTTCTCTTCCACCTTCTTTCCTCAGGATTATGTCGGGTGACAGTCCATTATGAGAGGCAGAAATTAAACACACATACAGGTTAAGAAAAATGAAGAGAAACTTCTTTGTGTGTTTGACAGATTCTGCAAAAAAAAAAAAAAAAAAAAAAAAATCACAAGAAATGAAGTGAGATGTTATCCAGGAAAGCGTGTGGCAAATGTTACTAATAACCGTTTTCTTAGAGAAAATGATTTACCTCAGGGAGTTATAGGTGGTTCCAACAGCCAATCCTCTATTGAGCTATATTTTAATATTTGGATGTTTTGTCATATTGGAGACCTTTGTTTACTAAAAAGCAAGTCTAATGATTTGTAGCTGACATATAAATGGAAATTCTGATGGAATCTTGATGAAATTGCTACAAAGTTCAAAAAGCCTAGGTGACTAGGAGTGCCACATAAAAATAAAATGAAAGAATCAGTTATCAAT
This sequence comes from Coreius guichenoti, assembly GCA_039654105.1. Taxonomy (NCBI): domain Eukaryota; kingdom Metazoa; phylum Chordata; class Actinopteri; order Cypriniformes; family Gobionidae; genus Coreius; species Coreius guichenoti. The sequence goes on from CM077190.1 coordinate 27,424,824, forward strand.
GTATAGATTGTTTTTCATTTAAAAATGTTCACATAATTCATGATTAAAATGGTTGTTAAATGTAACAATAAATAATAAATAAAAACAAAATGTTGCATAGAATTTAAATTATTTTGAGTGATTTCTAGTTGCTTTTCTTAATCCATTTGCATTATCCACTTGTTAAAAGGGACCCATTATGCCCCTTTTTACTAGATGTAATATAAGTCTCAGGTGTCCCTAGAATGTGTCTGTGAAGTTTCAGCTCAAAATACCCCACAGATCATTTATTATACCATGTTGTAAATGCAAAAAAAGTGGAAGGAAAAGCGCGCTGTTTTTGCGCATGTATATTTAAATGCAAATGAGCTGCTGTCCCCCTCCCCCTTTCCAGACGAGGGCGGAGCCTTTACAGCTTGTGCCTTGGATACGCTAAAAAAAACTTAACATCTGTTTGGTTTTGATTATTATCTCTATCGCAGTCACGCTCACGTGACATTGCAGTTCTTCATCATCATGAAAGTTTATTATCTGCATACATTTAATGCCATATCAGTCTAAACTTCTGGTATGTGTTTTTCTGAGCGCACACATCCGAAGCACACGCACAGAAAGCTGGCTGTCAGACGGCGCGTCGCATGAGTATCAAACTAAGTTCTCTTTCACTTTTTATTGTGCTTAACCCCTTTGCAGTCAAGGATCGCTGACGGCCCCAGATTACTGTTGTTCAACATTCACTGCATGTTAAAACATCACATTCTTGGTTGATCTGGAAGTATCAGTACAAAGATTAAAGACTCCAGCTTCGATATTTGACCACTGTTTATGATAAAACTAGGTTGCAGTGACATTAATTTCTTAATTTATGCCAGGAGTGCAAAATAATGGATCTGTAATGAACAATATTTTGAATGGAATATCAACAAGAATAAAAAGCCAGTCACGTCTTCTCCGTTTTATTTGTGGTCACATACATGCACTAAACCGCATCCGTTGATCCGTTCCCTTAGTCAAAAAGTGCGCATATTTGGACAAATATAGATTTATCATCACGTTTGCAAAATGTTTCGCCATACAGAATAACATTTCTATTCATTTCTCACTGAATTATGCTGATCTGAAGAGCTGAATGACATTCAGAATGAGCTCTGTGTCTGATTCTTCCTGCTGCACGTCACTTATGATTTCAGAGCTTTCTCATTCGCTGTACAGCTGTCGATCATCTTAGTGAGTCAACGTGACCATAATCCCTGCCCCATCTGGTCACGCTGTTCAATGCACTTCCTCATTCTCATCTCTCCGTGATAAAGATTGCCAACACGTGAAACCAGAAGCTAATAAACGCGCGATTACGATGGCATATGGTTTGTGTGTGTTTTGCATGTGATTTGGTGTATTTTCATATGAATAAAGAATGTTTCCAGTATACATGCTAAGCAGGTGTAGCGATTAGCTCCATATAAAATGCTAAATATAATATTTTAACATCATTGAACATCACTGAAACCCACATTATATCGTGATCGGAAGTAAATACAAACACTCGCTGGCTGTTTAAAGGGAGTTTGGAGTTAAAGTGTAATATTAATATGTTATATTGTGTTATGTAGCTTGATGCTAACTGTAGCTCTAATGCCCCGTCACGCCAGGAGCTATATTCTATTTCACAATCTATTTCACATAAGGTACCAAGAGCATGCTTTTTTTGTTTGTTTGTTTGCTAGAAAGACTTCAGATAATAGGTTTTAATGTAAAGTGGGATGAATGTGGGGTTGATGGGCAATCCAGAATGTCTGAATAGGCTATAATGGCTGAATACAAACAAAATAATTACCATAAAAGAATAATGAGGATTAAGTCATTCATGATAGACGTGTGAAAAGTTCATTGAGTGAAAACAATAGAGCATGAATTGAGCTGTTAGAAGACTAGTTAGAAGACTGCAAGTATGTGTTTTAAAGGCCAATAACATAATGATTAGCATCTTATCTTAGCCTTTGCTAAAAACTCACATGACATGCCATACAATATGCTTCATAAAATGCGTAGTTTTAGAGATAGCATCCTCAGATTTGAAATGAAGCATGACCACACTTGTGGCTTCACTTTAGTTGTGGTTATAAGTAGTTATACTACATTCACATAATATTTTTATACATTTAAAAATATATTCTTAATATTTTTTTATTTTTGTTTTAGTGTTTGAGCCTATATAGCTCCATATTAATAACAGTCTGAGTAATTCTGAGTCTTGAACTGTAAACTCTCAAGTGTTGGCTTTCTAGATATATGTTAGTTATGTCTATTCAGAACGACTTATGAGCAGCAACAATTTTATTTTGGCTATGTAAAAATGCCCCACTTGCCAAAATGGGGGGGATGACAGGCGGGGGGGGGGGGGGGGGGGGGGGGTGACAGGCAGGGGGGGGGGGGGGTGTGTGACAGGCAAGGGGTTAAACTGTCAGAAAGTTCACATAAACACAGTCGGTTATGGCTGTGAACGTAAACAGCAAGTAAAGAATGTGTATATTAGATCTGTGTAAGTGAAATCAGCGTAATATACAGTACCTACTGCTAAACATGCTATTAATATGAATCAAACAACAAAAGAAAAACACTCTTGATTGAATAACTTTAGTAGCCATACATTTCTTTCTGGCACTCCTAGTCCTCAATATCTGAGAAAAGTAGCAGGTACTGTGTGAAAATTCTGTCTGTCCGCTACATCCTAAGCAGTGAATTTTACTGCCAAATAATGAGAAACTTTAAATGTCATTGATTTGAAAATACAAAGTGAAGAAAATACAAGGTGAACAATTTTAGGAACATGCATTTGTTTCTTATTGCTGTTCCACTTATAATATTTCTTCGATTCAGACAGGAAATGAGAAACAACCTGCATAAAATGAATGTAAATGACGTAGCTTGGTCCTCTGTCTCTTTGAATGGCTCTGGGTAGTCAATTATAGATTACCCTGACAATCATTTTTGCATTGTGGAAGAAGTGTGTTTTGCAGATTGAATTTCACACCAGCAAGCTCTGAAGTATTGATCTCCTTGAACCACTGTTGTGTTTGAATCTTTCAGGGGAAACTGGATGCCCTGTGGGTGTGGCTTAGGAGAGGATATGACCGTGTATCCGTGATGAGACCTCAACCTGGAGAGAAGGTAATAAATAGTGTAGCATAACACAAATGTATATATACACCGATCAGGCATAATATTATGACCTAATATTATATAGTATATCCTAATATTGTGTTGGTCCCCCTTTTGCTGCCAAAACAGCCCTGACCTATCGAGGCACGGACTCCACTAGAGCCCTGAAGGTGTGCTGTGGTATCTGGCACCAAGATGTTAGCAGCAGATCCTTTAAGTCCTGTAAATTGCGAGTTGGGGCCTCCATGGATTGGATTTGTTTGTTCAGCACATCCCACAGATGCTCAATTGGATTGAGATCTGGGGAATTTGGAGGCCAAGTCAACACCTCAAACTCGTGGTTGTGCTCCCCAAACCATTCCTAAACCATTTTTGCTTTGTGGCAGGCCACCAGGGAATACCGTTTCCATGAAAGGTTGTACGTGGTCTGCAACAATGCTTAGGTAGGTGGTATGTGTCAAAGTAACATCCACATGGATGGCAGGACCCAAAGTTTCCCAGCAGAACATTGCCCAAAGTCTCACACTGCAACCGCCGGCTTGCCTTCTTCCCATAGTGCATCCTGGTACCATGTGTTCCCCAGGTAAGTGACGCACACGCACCCGGCCATCCACGTGATGTAAAAGAAAACGTGATTCATCAGACAGGCCACCTACTTCCATTGCTCCGTGGTCCAATTCTGATGCTCACGTGCCCACTGTTGGTGCTTTCGGCGGTGGACAGGGGTCAGCATGGGCACCCTGACTGGTCTGCAGCTATGCAGCCCCATACGCAACAAACTGCGATGCACTGTGTATTCTGACACCTTTTTTTTTATCAGAACCAGCATTAACTTCTTGAGGAATTTGAGCTATAGTAGCTCATTTGTTTGATCGGACCGCACGGGCCAGCCTTCACTCCCCACGTGCATCAATGAGCCTTGGCCGCCCATGACCCTGTTGCCGGTTCACCACTGTTCCTTTCTTTGACCACTTTTGATGGATACTGACCACTGCAGACCAGGAACACCCCACAAGAGCTGCAGTTTTGGAGAAGCTCTGACCCAGTCGTTTTGCCATCACAATTTGGCCCTTGTCAAACTCGCTCAAATCCTTAGGCTTGGCCATTTGTCCTGCTTCTAACACATCAACTTTGAGGACAAAATGTTCACTTGCTGCCTAATATATCCCACCCACTAACAGGTGCCATGATGAAGAGATAATCAGTGTTATTCATTTCACCTGTCAGTGGTCATAATGTTATGCCTGATCGGTGTATATACACACACACACACACACACACACATACATATATATACTCTGTGCTTATTGCTTGTCTATATGACATTTTTTACGTTAGAAAAACACTACATTAAAAGGCAGAATCTGTTTCCACATAAGGAGGTAATAGTAGTTAAGGCCCAAAAAAGCAGACCTCTGGGTTCTTCCAGAATCCGTTATTGTTAAAAATGTTGCAGGCAGATTGTGAGGATCACGTGAAAAACATTGTGAGGTATATTGAGGATGAAAGGAGGCCAGCTGTTAACAATAAGTGCAGTCAGAAACAGAGGCAGAGTGAAGGTACTCAGGACTCTGGCATTGGTTCAGACCAATAGGACCCATTCAGCTAATATTGCTCCTGCCTAAAGGAATGCACCATAGTCTGCTTAAAGCATTAACCACCCTCCCCTTTCCCTCAGAGGAATGCACAGAGGGGAGTGTTGGGGTGTCTGATCTGCTGTGGTAAATAGAATAGAACGCTGAACAGAAATCAGATGGCCTTTAAAATTAAAGCAATTGGACTGCTTTGCATCTTCACAGGGAAACAAGAACTTCTGTTGACATTTTAAAGCAATATTAAACTGCAGTGAACTATATAACACAAAACTGTACTAAATTCATCTCACAAATGCCATCTGTATAATTCAGAGCCATAGTGTGGAAAAAAAATGATTTCAAACAAGTAGAAACTCTTAAAGGGTCATAAGAAATTTTCCTTGATCTTTTAAAATATGAGATTTTTATGTACTAAAAGCTTGCTTTGAATAGTAATAGTGCAACAGCTTATTCTGATGTTAGAAAACAGAACATATTAATATATGCTACACTGTAAACCCTAAAGCTCAAAATAATGGTTTGAGTAGAGCCAACTTAAATTAAACAAATTAGTTAAAACAAATTAACTTTTATGAGTATTTAGAACTTTCTTTTTCTTTTGAGTTCTCAAAACTGACACATTTTAAGTAATCTGATTTGTTTCATTGTTTTGAGTTTTATGAACTTGTTTCTTTTAATTTATAACTTAAATTTAACTGAAACTGGGCTGAGATTTCTATTTCCCAGCATGCTTTGCCATGACACTCAAAAGGGACAGTAAATGCCAAAATTAAGTGTTATATTATGTTTTTTTTGTGCAAGAATAATGTTAAGTGGGATATTTAGTAGTGTTTAATGTTTTGTTATGCTAGTTTGGAAGAGTTTCTGTTATGCTGGTTTTTATGGTGACAAGTGGAGCATGAGTTTAGTTTGAGAACAGAAAGGATATGTGAAATGTATTATATTGCTGTCCTCATTCAGCAAGTGCTATGCTAATGCTACCAAAGCATTGTGTCACCAATTAGCAAGGTGGAATTAGCTAGTTAAAGCTAGTCAAGTTTCCACTACTAAAAACTTGAGATTACATGATATTTTTAAGTTAAGTGTATGAATTAGCTTACTCAAATATTTCAAGTTTATAGCAATTAAAAAAATGTATGATTGCAAAATAAAAATCTGCAAGTTCTGCTTACTTAAACTTTAAATTTCTTATCTTAAAAAATTTGAGCAACTGATTGCCTCATTTTTTTTTGAGTTTTGCCAACTTATTCGGGTTTACAGTATACCATTCAAATGTTTGTGGTTGGTAAGATCTTTTTGTGTGTGTTTTTAAAAAGGCTCTTATGATCACCAAGGCTGCATTTATTTGATCAAAAACACAGTAAAAACAGTAATATTGTGAAATATCATTACAATTTAAAATAACTGTTTTCTATTTTAATATTTTAAAATGTAATTTATTCCTGTGATGGCAAAGCTGAATTTTCAGCATCATTACTCCAGTCTGGAAAACGTCATGCATTTTTGGTCAAGATTCTTTGATGAATATAAAGTTAAAACGAACAGCATTAATTTGAAATAGGAAGATTTTGTAAAATTATAAATGTTTTACTGTAACTTCTGCTCAATTTAATATATCCTTGGGGAATCCAAAAAAATCTCCAAACAATGTCTTTTTGGGTTTTCAGAAACTTAGCACACCCAAGTGTAAAATCATATAAAAGCTTTTATAAATGGACTTTTGCATTTTTTACTCTCTAGGGTCGGTGTATGAAATTCACCCGTGTGAAATCCTGCCCACCTCCTCGATACCCCCTTTACAACAACCCCTCGAGCCACATCTACAGCCTCCCCCATAGCAGATGCCCTCCTGTCCCACAGGGCACCCTGCCGCCCACCCCACGCTGCTCTGCCCACTCTCCAACCTCCACCCTGCCCCCTTTGCCATCAACTCCGCCCCCAACATCCATAACCCCTCCCCCTTACACGCCACCTCCAACCAGAGCTCTTCCTCCTACCTGTCTGAGCATCAATGTGACTCTGCCTCCTTCTCCTCCCACACCGCCACCACCAACAAGCTTCCTACCCCCCTCATCACCCAGCACCTTGCCTCCGCCCCCTCAGGCAGCTCCGCCCGGACGAGCCCCACCCCCTTCTCGTCCACCTCCACGCCCAGGCCCCGAGGAACCACAGTTCTACCAGGACTGAGTAGATCTAAGAGATTTGCACAAGAGAAACTGCTGGTTATGCTGGTGCAAAAATTAAGACCTACATTTTCCAGGCATTAGAAAGGAGCAGCATGATTAATACAACTGGCAATGGCTGCAAATGGCAGTAACTGTATTGCACACTTCATTCTGATTGGTTGACAAACATTCAAAGGTGTTCATTTTCTAAAACTGCACAACTATGAAGTAATTCTAGGTTTGTTGACTTTCAGTATCACCAGTATCATGTTCTTTATGAATTGTTTTGTTTCAAATTAACAGAATGCCAAAGAGAGTCAGAGCAAAAGAACCAGAAAGAAAAATTATAAATATTTGAATTAAAAAAAAAAAAATGAATGCATAGTTATTTGAACAACTGAGCAATATATACACATCAACATGAGGTAATGGTGTATTCAAACAGATAGTCATTAAATAATTGAAGACTAATGTGTTAATATTTGACAATTCGGCAGTCTGTTGACAGTTACTCTTTGGTGAAAAGTAGCCATATTCTAATGCCTACTGTCTTTAGTAAAAATGTTTCTGTAAATTATTCACATTGTATCATTATTAGCATCTTTATTCATTTTGCAGATACATAAGAAAAGGTTGAACAAGAAGCATCAGTATTACAGATCCTGTTGTACTTTAGAGATCATGTTCAGCTTTGATGCCTTTTGAATAGGTCAGGAAAACTGCAAAAATGGAAGGGAACTTTGACAAAAACTAAACCCAGAAAAAAGATGTTGGAGCCACAAATTCCCCAGGGAATTTCCAATGGGAGTTCAGAAAAATGGATTTAAATAAAATAAGATCTGTGTTAACAATATTAGAAGAGACGTTCTACGACATAAATTATAGTCATACCTTGTATGCTAATTTCAAAAGGCAAGGCAAGATGTTACAGGAAAAAACATTGTTTTTCATGCACTGGTAAATTTTGAGATTTTGGGATATTTATATTCTTAAGGTTTTTACAGATGAGTTTGATTATATATCATTGGTCTGATTTATATGAAATTTTATTCTTAAAAACATGGTGAAAATGTGGTCACACTTTAGATTAGGGTCCAATTCTCGCTAATAACTACCTATTAACTACGACTTTTGCCTCAATAAACTCCTAATTATGGCTTATTAATTGTTAGTAAGATAGTGGTTAAGTTTAAGTATTGGGTAGGATTAAGGTATGCAGAATAAGGCATTAATATGTGCTTTGTAAGTACTAATAAACAGCCGAGAATTGGAATCTAACCTAAAGTGTTACCGTTTTTTTGGCTGTTGACAGTTTCTGATATATTGAGTGATAAAAAGAGATTTCCAAAAATAACTTTAATATGACAAAATGAAACAAGAAATGTAACATTTTTAAATCTTAACGCTCAGATTTCTGTTCTGGAAATGTATGCAAATTAGTGTATAATTAACTAGATAATAGCTTATTTGTAATACATGGGGAAATATGATGATATCTATTAGTCTATACATTTTACCCTATTCACCTGTGGTGTCTTGCCTTAAGTTGTTACATACATCCACCACAGCAAAAACCCCAGTGTTAAATTAACACTCCTCAGAGTTTATTTGAGTCCACACTCAAGAGTGTTAAAAGTAACACTGAAACAGTGTTAAAGTTAGAGATAATTAAGTGATTGATCGAGTAATGATTGGGCATTAGTGATGAACACCTGCTGTTAACAAGTAGATTCGCTGAAGGAATTCACCATTATGGTGATCAGTGTTTGCTTTAGTTTTAGTTTGACCCTTGATTTTTAATATTAGATTGTGTCTGGCTGCTGTAACTAAATTATTGCAGCCAGACAAACCAAGAGAAAATTTAACCAGGTGTTGTTGGTTATGTTTTGGCGTAAATATAATCAGAGATTGGGTTGAGATGATCTCAGTTAACTGCATGATGATTATGTCACTATCAAAACAAAACCACACCTGAAGACATTTTCTCTGTGCTTTCTTTGCCACAACACGTGTTTTATAAACACACAGTTAAAGCAGCCAGGGAAAAAAAAATGTGTTTTAAAAGTCAAAGTCAAAAGCAAACACTGATCCTTCAGTGAATCTACTTGTTAACAGCAGGTGTCCATCACTAATGGTCAATCATCACTCAATTAATCTCTTAATTATCTCTAACTTTAACACTGATTCAGAGTTACTTTTAACACACTTGAGTGTGGAGTCAAATAAACTCTGAGGAGTGTTAATTTAACACTGGGATTTTTGCTGAGTTTATGTGCTTGTTGAAGAATTGGACAACCATTGTAGTCCTTGACATAGGAAAGTTTCTTCAAGTTAAGTTAAACACAGACCATATTTTACTCATAAATTGAAAATGGCTACTCTAAGGGACCATTTACATGACACCGTTTTCAACTCAAAACGCAAAACGTTTTGGCCATTCATTTAAGGTCCTTGCACACTGAGTCCGAAATTCTCATCCGAAATTTTTTGCACATTAAAAAAATTAATACGACCTCACGTTCTGTCAACCACGTTTACACACTTGCCTCTGAAACTTTTGTCTGCCATAAAAAAATTCATATCAGATTAAATTTTCTGCGTTTTTTGCATCCGTAGCAAGCATTTTGAGAGGTATTTTGACCATTACATTTTTAGGATGACGAATACGAAAAAGCGCATACGAAAATTTCAGACTCAGTGTGCAAGGACCTTTACACAACAAACTTTTGAAAACGGGTTTCAAAGTGCAAGTTTTTGAAAGCGATACTTCCATGTAAACTACAAAAACATGAATTTGTGAAACCGGTGACGTCATGCTCATGTGTATTATGTGTTCAGTCTATAGGCACATAGTGTTTCTTTACAAAGAGATATCGCCAACTACTGGCCTGGCATGAATAATACAGCGTTTTTAATCGTTTTCATGGATCCGTGTGAACGGGGATCGTTTTGACAGTGGTGTCGTCTGTACGTGAAAAATGCGAAGGAAAAACTTTTCCATTTTTAGTACACTGTTGTCGTGTAAACGTACCCTTTAGAAATTCCAGAGAGTAAATTAGCCTTCCAGGTTAGCCCATGACCGAACAACTCTATTCCAAAGGAAATTATAACACTGACCTGAAAAATGAATGCGGTTGACATTTCAGTGTTACGATCTGGTTGAATGTCTGAGGAACGATGCAGGCTTTTATTTTGTATATATGAATGCTTTCCAAACAGCTGTGCTAAGAATAGATATTCATGAGTAAAAATTCATGAAAAAAACATTCTTTAATTTAAAATGTTGTCTTTTCTTTTGTTGTTTGCCAGTGATGCATTTAAAGGGATAGTTCACTGAAAAGTGAAAATTCTGTCATCATTTACTCACCCTCATGTCACTCCAAACCAGTTTGACTCGCTTTCTTCTGTAGAACACAAATAGAGGATGCTCTTTTCCATAAATTTCAGATATTTCCCAGTATATTCTGCTAAAGAAAATCACACATTTGAAACAGCATGATAGTGAGTAAATGATCACAGAATTTTTAATAATTCTGAAAACTATTCATTGAAGCATATGGCAGCATTAGATTTTTGCAGTTTGAACTATTCTGTTTTTTAACTTCATCTGTTTTTTATTTCTCATGCAGGGTTGAAAGTTTGTGCTTGAGCTGTTGTAGATGTTCAGTGTGTGTCAGGCAATTATTTGTTAACGAAGAGCATGTTTTTTACACGCTTCAATTAAATGTTGGAATTGTATTTCTGCGTCTTACACTTGGGTCAGTATCATTTATATGGGCTAAGAAGAATTTCAGCAAAATAGCATGTTTTGAATGGCTTTTGGTGAGTATAACTATTATGACTGACTTTGAACCTTGAAACCATCCACACTGTTGATAAAGGAAACACTCAACTTGAGCCATGAGTCACATGTTACAGAATTGGTGCTAAATAGGCTTTATGAACAGCGATCAACTCATCCTTTGTAATGATTAGCAGAACTACTTTAGAGTGTTCCTGTACTACACAGGAAATATAGGATAATTCATGTGCCTCCTTTGAGTCAAGCCACTCAGATATATAATATTAAATGCTGCATGGTTATTTGTAATTCACCAAACTCAAGGTCCCTTCGAAGGCTCCTTAAATCCAGCATAGTCACCCTATTGAATTTTATATGTGTTCCTAATTGTGCATGATTCATCAGTGTACGTTTTTCAAACTAAATAAATAAATCTTTATGTTCAATCGTTCTTCAAAAATACACTGCATTGGCTTTTGAATAAAGTTTAATAGCCAGCTATTTAGTTACTTTATGCTGCTTCTCCAGTTTAATGCTGGTTAATGTCACAAAGGTTATAACAATGATTGCTGCTATTTCAGAACTATTATTCAGTGTTTGCGTTACCACTGAAGTACACTATATTGCCAAAAGTATTGGGATACCCCTCCAAATCATTGAATTCAGGTGTTCCAATCACTTCCATGGCTACAGATGTATAAAATCAAGCACCTAGGCATGCAGACTGCTTTCATCACCTTTGGGATGAATTGTGAATGCAGTTTCATGTTTACTTTAAATGGGTCCTATAATGCTCCTTTTTACAAGATGTTAAATAAGTATCTCATGTCCCCAGAGTATGTGAAGTTTTAGCTCAAAATACTCCACATATAATTTTTATAGCATGTTAAAATTGTCACTTTTTGAGGGTGAGCAAAAACGCGCCGTTTTTGTGTCCATTTAAATGCAAATGAGCTGCTGCTCCCGGCCCCCTTTCAGGAAGAGGGCGGAGCTTCAAGAGCTCATGTTAGCAGCTCCAACACGTACTGAAAAGGTCTGAAACTGTTCAGCCTTTTATGTTCAAACCGGAGTCGGACAATGGTGGAGAGAATCAAGAAGAAGTGACAACATGTAGAATTCAACAGGACGTTTCTGAATGGTTAGTTGATGAATTTATGTAGCTGATGTGGAGTTAACTATTTTCAAGTCATTGATTAGCATATTCTGTCATGATAATCTATAAATTGCTAGTGTGGGAACTGTTTTAAGATGCCTACAGAGCCAGAGAATATATGCTGCATGAAGATAGAACAGGTATAGTTTAGTTTAATTACGGTTATAACTTATGTTGCCATCTAGTTATGACATGCTATTGCATTTGTGTTACGTACTGTATTGCAATGAATGTGAAAAGACGGATGCGACAGCTAAATGTGCCTAAATGTGCTCTACTACAACAACTGTTCCTCTTCTTAACATGGCCTTTGTTGCATGTTCCCGGGGACAGGGTTTATGTAAATGTTAGTGTTAGTGATGTCACTAACCCGTGAATATGCTCGCTGTAGTCCATACCAGCCGTTTGATGTAGTCCTCAAAAAGCCATTTCTTTAAAAGAAAATATCTCCCTTTGCTTTGAACTTTGAGCGTTGTAACTTTGCAGATGTTGTTTATACTCAAACAGCAACATTACACACTAACAAAAGTTAAAAAAGTGAAATCATAATCAACCACCCCTTTAAAGCATTAAGGGTTCTCCTCCCAGTAAATATGTTTTAAAAATGTAAGACTTGCATTGGCATCTGCAAGAGCGCTACTATTTACAAACCGTCTCGCTCAATTTACAGAAAAATATGCTTGCATTCTCCTACTCGTAAGGTAAATAGAGTTTGATGAAGCGTTCAAGCAACGTGGCAGTGGTTTCTGGCTCTGTTAATACCTTTTGTCCCTGTCACAAAGGCTTTGCAGCCCTGTTTGTTGATTTATTTTATGTGAGACAATCTTCTCATTGGCAAGACCCACAGTCCTGTGGCTAATGACATAAGCTCACAACTCTCAAGAACCAAGCATAGTAAATACCTAAAAGGAGGATAAAGGATTTAAACTATTGCTGAAGTGTGGCAGACTGACCTGTCAAAATGACTTCATGGCTGATCTGGTTATAACAGCTGCAATTGATTCCTGTTTACACACACCCTACTGAAGAGGTTTGTAATACTTCTCAGATCATCCACAACAGCAGAATAAAGGGATTCTCATGGAGCAGTTTTCAGCTTCCCCACTGTTTTTTTTACTGATGGTGTTTGCATTCAAGAACAACACACAAATAGTTTGCATTGAAAACGGGCTAAAACTAACTTTTTGCCACCCCTGCCACTGGCCTGTGACTTAAAGGGATAGTTCACCCAAAAATGAAAATGACCCCATGATTTACTCACCCTCAAGCCATCCGAGGTGTATATGACATTCTTCTTTCAGACGAATACAATCGGAGTTATATTAAAATATGTCCTGGCTAATCCAAGCTTTACAATGGCAGCCCAAAATTTGAAGCCCAAAAAAGTGCATCCATCCATTATAAAAGTAATCCACACGGCTCCTGGGGGTTAATAAAGGCCTTCTGAAGCGAATCGATGGGTTTGTGTAAGAAAAAATATCCATATTTAAAACTTTATAAAGTAAAATATCTAGCTTCCGGCAGACCGTCTTCTGTATTCAATTTATGAAGAAAGTGTAACGCCTCTTGCAGTTCAAAACGCTTATGCTACATCATACATTGTGTCAGTTATGCTTTTTTCGTAAGTTGAATACGGAAGGCTATTTTTTACTGGCCATTTTTGCTAAAACAGGCAGTTATATTTCTTATAAAAGTTAAAATTCAAATTATATTCTAATTTCGATACCCAGCCTAACTAATATACATTTAAAACGTTATTAACTCTTTCCCCGCCAGCATTTTTGATAATTTTCACAATTTCATGGTCTCCAGAATATTTTGTTGTATGAATATCTGAACATGATCAAAAGAAAGAACAGACCCTCTGCTTTTAAACAAAAAACCCCCCAAAAAAACCAAAAAAAAAAAACATTTTATTCTAGCTTCATGCATTCTTTTTTATCAACACTTGAATGGTAAGTTTCATTAAAAAAAGCAACATTTTGAGCAAAAAGCCCCCTCGGTAGAAATTGCGTTCCGGGGGTGGGGGTGGGTTTGATAGTGAGGGTCCCCCTCGGTTGAAATCATTTTCGGAAGGGCACTTTCACAATTACAGGGGCAGGGGCTCAAACACTCAGAACACCCTACCAACCACATAACACACAAAAACAACTCAGAACACCTTAGCAACTGCCTAGCAACATGCTAAAACCACTCAGAACATCTTAACATAGCAAACAGGCTAAAACCCAGATCACCTCAACAACATGGGGGGGAAAAAACACTCAGAACACCAACCAATGTTGATATTGTTAAAAAAAAAATTAGAAATCATTTTTGTTATAAAGCTGAAATACAACTGTAATAAAACAAACTATAATTAATAGGTTAACATTTTAAATGTTGCCTTTAGTACTAAAATAATAAATAAAGCTAAATAGAAATATTGAATTTAATACAAATGTAATATTTAAAGAAAGAAAAACTAATAAAAAATGACAGAAGCACATACAATTTCTAAAACAGACTAAAAATAAAACAAAAACTGAAAATATAAAAAAATAAAGGTCCATTCAAAATATGAATAAATACAATAAGAGTATATAAATAATACTAAAATAACAATGTTAGCAACTTCCAGGCAAACAATCAAAACACCCCAACATATTTTTGAAAATGATAAAATCTAGGTTCTAATTGAAGCTTGTAGCCAATATTAAAGTATTATTATTATTATTATTATTATTATATTAATATTATTAGGGCTGCTAATGATGATCAATGTTTGTTTATTGCAGGATCATGGCTATGATAAATTGCCATGACCTTTTAATTTTTGTCTTCAGACCATGACACTAGAGCTACATAAAGCAGGAGACAAGGCACGACTAGTTTAGAAACGAGAGAGCGCAGGGTGGAAAATTCCACTCGTGTTGCTCAAATGTACAAACATTCACAGACAATTGGCTGCAAAACTAACCAGGAAACTATTAAAAGTGTTACGTGTAGAGATCGACCGATATATCGGTTTCCTATGAAAGCCCGTTTCCGCAACAACTGAGTAAAAAAATATAATTCTTTAAAGTCATAATAATGAGAAACTTTCTCATAATAATGACTTAATATCTCGTAATAATGAGAAACTTTCTCGTAATAATGACTTAATATCTCATAATAATGAGAAACTTTCTCGTAATAATGACTTAATATCTCATAATAATGAGAAACTTTCTCATAATAATGAAAAACTTTCTCGTAATAATGACTTAACATCTCATAATAATGAGAAATTTTCTCGTAATTATGACTTAATGCACCACATGCGGGCAGCAACTTCCAGCACATCAAGCGAGGCGGGCAGCAAGCATTATATGTGCTATCTTACTAATTTAATTTTATTCTTTATTTTTTATTTTACTATCTGTGTACTTGTCTCTGTGTACTAAAGTTTCTTCTGTCACCAAAACAAATTCCTTGTGTGTGCAAACATAGCCTACTTGGCAATAAAGCTCATTTTGATTCTGATATTGATTAAAAGGCTACTGGTTGAATTTGTCACGTGCGCCATTTATTGAAACATACAATATCATTTTTACAGGAGTATAAGCTATATTTACTGTTGAATGAAAACTGCTGCCCGATCACAACCTCATATTTCTGTTGCAACTGTTCGGCAGCAGAACTCACTGTTTCCCTGTCGGTTACAACACCATCCAACCAACGTACGTGTGTGTGTGTGTGTGTGCGTGCGTGCGTGCGTGTGCGCGTGTGCACATCAATAATCATGACATTGGCCAGAGGTTTGAAGTTGTTCAATGAATGTTGCCACCTCATGCACCTCTGTTCGGTTCTTTCTGCGCCAAAGCTTGTTCTTGCTTAAAATCCTCTCAAGAGCGCGTTTGCTCAGAGATAGGCTATTCAAAGCCATTCAGATAATAAGATAAGGCAATAATTTAATCATTAGTAGATAAAACCACAGTTAAAATACTCCTTAATGTGTTCACAACTCATCCTGTGTCGGGTCGCGGCAGATCAATGAGCAGCAAGTCATAATTTCGATTTAGTATGTCATAATTTAGATTTTGAAATTATGACTTATGTTTTTCTTATGTGCCGGAAATGGGCTTCCATAAGGAGGCCCACTGTTTGCATGAATCAGCATCAGCAACACCAGCGCCTCAGTAGATAGCATGGCGCATGCGCACAATGTGTCGTAATGACAGTTTCTCATTATTATGAAATGTTGTCATTATTACGAGAAAGTTTCTCATTATTATGAGATGTTAAGTCATTATTACGAGAAAGTTTCTCATTATTACGAGATAAGTCATTATTACGAGAAAGTTTCTCATTATTATGAGATATTAAGTCATTATTATGAGAAAGTTTCTCATTATTATGACTTAATGAATTATATTTTTTTACTCAATTGTGGCGGAAACGGGCTTCCATAGTTTCCCGATATTTAAGCATTTTCACACAATCGGGTATCGGTTTTGTAATATCGGATTCATCGATAACTGGCGCCATCTTGTGGCCGTTTTGAGAATTGCGCGCAAGACCGCCATTAAAACACTGCGTCTGAGGGGAGATGAGTCAACAAAGGTGTTCAAAGGTAAAATAACTTTATTTAACATAACAGCCAGTAATGCACAAATGTATGGAAGCCCGTTTCCGCCACTAAATAAAAAAAATAAAAAGAGTAATTGCGAGTAATTTGAGTAAAGAGTAATTTGAACACAGTCAACAACTGTGTTCAAAGGTAAAATAACTTTATTTAACATAACAGCCAGTAATGCACAAATGTATGGAAGCCCGTTTCCGCGGAGATATGCACAAATGAGATATGCACAAATAAGATTAGGCTATGAATAAGGCTATGTTATGTAGTTTAAACTTGGCGCTAAAAATAGAGACGAACTCACGAAGTCCGTGAATTAAATAAAACAGCCATGAATGAGAGCATGTTGGAAATAAAAGCGCTGAATTTATTTCTCTCTCTGTTGTCTATGCTCATCCACTCGTTTAAAACTCCTTAAATTATATTAACGCCTACTATATAACATTTATATAATAAACATCTAAATAATTACAGCTCTGTAGAAATGAATAATTAGGCCTATCTCCGCGAGAGACGTTCTGTGTAAACGCAAAGATGAAAACAGCGCTCTGTCATCAGCAGGTATTTCATAATCTAGACCGACAAAAACATTAATAATTATGACGTGCCAGATGAGATGGACTCTGTAATAGCGCTGATGTATTCGCTGTTTTGT
Organism: Coreius guichenoti; assembly: GCA_039654105.1. NCBI lineage: Eukaryota > Metazoa > Chordata > Actinopteri > Cypriniformes > Gobionidae > Coreius > Coreius guichenoti. The sequence continues at coordinate 27,441,911 of CM077190.1, forward strand.
TTCTTTTTCTGACAGTGTTTGCATATTCCAGAGAACATTCCAGCGCGTTCCGTTCTCTTCACTCTTTAGTCTATTAAACAACACATTAACCTTTTAAAACTAGTTTAAAACTAATGTATGCTTATATTTATGGGAAGTTGATAGACTGACTTACCTGTCATTTATTTATGTTCTCCATTTGAAAACATTAGACTTTGTAAATGTATTTTGCCTGTTGTTAATATGCTGTTATAAATAAAAAGATGCAACAGCAGTAATGTTATAAAGACTTAAGTGACAGTGCACTGTATATATAATTTTTTTTTCAGACTCTTTCAGACTCTATTTATTGATGTAGAAGTGTGTTTTGTATGTAAGAAGGGAGTGAAATTGCAGAAAAGTGTTAAATAAAAAAAGTGTTTGTTCAGTTCAGTGCTGATGTTATAATCGTCAAAAACAGAAACAATAAATAAATATTGGTTCTATATATCGGTTATCAGGGACATAAACATGCAAATAATCAGTATAGGTTATAAAAAAAAAAATCAATATTAGTCGATCTCTAGTTACGTGTCACAGAGAAAGAAAAGGATCATATGTATACAACCTAAAAACACAAGTCAAGGGAAGACTAAGTTTTTCATTACAAATGAATGTTTCATTTGGTTTAAAAGGGCTTAAACCAATCTTGTGAAAACTTGGTCAACGTTGTCTTCTGTTTGCGAAAAAAAACGTTTCTGTTCTTTGTACATTGTTGTCGTATAAACGTACCCTCCAAATTACAGACACATGGAGAAAAATATATTGGATACTGGTGGATTTACATAAAACAGAGAATACACGGCCATTCTGCCTTGAAATGTATTAGAGTAGGTGCTAAAGACTCCTAGCATCTAAAGCAAATGTGTTTTGATGTTTCTGTTTCTTCTGGTGTTTTCTAAAGACTTAATAAAGTAATCAATTAAAGGTAAAGGCGAATATATGAAATAAATCTGTAGGCGGCTCATGCTGCAGTTCTGTCCCAGAATTCCCTTCAAGCAACTTCAAAAGATGTAAAGAACTTAAGAAGTTCTTGAAAAGCAGTGGCATCTCCTAATTCTTTAGCTGGAACCGGCCAATAGCAGCATGGCTGTTATTTTAATACCTTGGCCTGCTTCATGGCACAGTGTCATTCCTGGATAAAACTCCTTATCTCCTGTAATTCATCAATGAATGATAAATTAACATCCTGTCAGACACTTGAGAATGCATTTATCACACCTTACCAAGTACGAATTAAATCAAGAGAGGTGCTGGTACTTTCACATTGTATGAAAATGTAGCTACAAGCCTATAAATCAAACATTTGTTATCATTCTACATAAAAAAACCCATTAATGAATTTTTGATAGACATGGCTCTTGATGTTGATCCTCAAATGCAACACACACACAAAAAAAACCTGTGTATCAGGCAGTATCTCCTCAAAAAAAAAAAAAAAAAAAAAAACTGGATGAGAAAATAATCGATGTTACAAAAATAAAATGCACATATTACAAAATGTGACATTAAAAAGTGTAAAATTCACTCGTTTTTATAAATTAACACTGTCCAACAGTGACACCCATGGGTAAAGTTACAGCAGGAGGCTTGCCTCCCCTGAGCCCATTGACTTTTAACAGACCCCCTAAAGTGTGCTCTGGGTTTGGTGGGGGGTGATAGAGTGGTGCAGTTATGGCATCACTTCGTAGGCCAACCGGGAGTTAGCATCACACTGGCTCCCTCGATGAAAACCCAATAGGATTTTTCCATAGGCTTTTGGTTTCTCACATAAAACAAGCTCTGTCATCAACAAAAGTTTATGATACTTACATGTTTTGTCCATCAAGATCATTTTCACAGATGAACACAACTTTTATGAATTTTGAAGCCTAAATGCAGATGGCAGAACTTAATAAAAAAAAAATTCACAAGTGGGGTAATACTGATGTATTTTATCGTAGAACAAAACGTGAAAGTGTCTTAAGCTTGTGTTCACCACAGACCTAATTTCAGCCATTTAACCAAAACTCCATACAATAAAACCATTTAGTTTGGAACGATGGAACCGGTTTAAATGCTAACTCGTTTCCGTGTTTGGCCTACAAATTTAGGTCACACCTGCACCACTCTATAGAGAATGAATGGGGGGAAAGTCACATGAGAGGGGGCAATCCAATAACGTGATTGGTTATGATTGGTTTGTGTGATAAGTCCTGCCTCTTGATTTTGTGCATGTTTTTAATAAATAGAACATTACATAGTGTAAAAATACAAAATAGAATTTTATTTGGTCTTTTTTTATATAATGCTTATTTAACCAGGAAAATTTAAGTGTAACAGAGACATAAATATACATTCGATATAAGAACAAGAAAAAAATGTGAGGACTTTGCCCCCTCATTTTAAAACACTGCACACCACTGATTTAAGTGAGCAAGTTAACATTTTGTGTTAGAAGCAGAAAAAATGGGCAAGCGTAAGGATTTGAGCGAGTTTGACAAAGGCCAAATTTTGATGGCTAGATGACTGGGTCAGAGCATCTCCAAAACTGCAGCTCTTGTGGGGTGTTCCCGGCCTGCAGTGGTCAGTATCTATCAAAAGTGGTCCAAAGAAGGAACAGTGGTGAACCGGCGACAGGGTCATAGGTGGCCAAGGCTCATTGATGCACGTGTGGAGCGAAGGCTGGCCCGTGTGGTCCTACTGTAGCTCAAATTGCTCAAGAATACACAGTGCATCAAAGTTTGTTGCGTATGGAGCTGCATAGCCGCAGACCAGTCAGGGTGCCGATGCTGACCCCTGTCCACCGCCGAAAGTGCCAACAGCCGGCATGTAAGTATCAGAACTGGAACATGGAGCAATGGAAGAAGGTGGTCTGGTCTGATGAATCACATTTTCTTTTACATCACGTGGATGGCCGGGTGAGTGTGCGTCACTTACCTGGGGAACACATGGCACCAGGATGCACTATGGGAAGAAGGCAAGCCGGCGGAGGCAGTGTGATGCTTTGGGCAATGTTCTGCTGGGAAACCTTGGGTCCTGCAATCCATGTGGATGTTACTTTGACACGTACCGCCTACCTAAGCATTGTTGCAGACCATGTACACCCTTTCATGGAAACGGTATTCCCTGGTGGCTGTGGCTTCTTTCAGCAGGATAATGCGCCCTGCCACAAAGCAAAAATAGTTCAGGAATGGTTTGAGGAGCTCACCAACAAGTTTGAGGTGTTGACTTGGCTTCCAAATTCCCCAGATCTCAATCCAATCGAGCATCTGTGGGATGTGCTGAACAAACAAGTCAGATCCATGGAGGCCCCACCTCGCAACTTACAGGAATTAAAGGATCTGCTGCTAACATCTTGGTGCCAGATACTACAGCACACCTTCAGGGGTCTAGTGGAATTCATGCCTCGACGGGTCAGGGCTGTTTTGGCAGCAAAAGAGGGACTAACACAATATTAGGAAGGTCATCGGAAGGTCAGACGTGAAGGTTTTGATACTGTTGATCAAAAGACAGCAGCAAAAAACAGGCAAAGAGCAGTGATAAATCGCAAAAACAATATATATATTAACATTTATAAAATAAACAGTACATAAAGACAATAACTTCTGGTTGATGCTTCAGCGTGTCCTGCAGGTGTTCAAAGGATGATTAATATTAAGGAACAGTCAAAGACAAGACATTTTATCAATGTCTTTATCATGTAAGGAATATACAGTGAATATACAGCAGATTGTTATATAGCAAAACTAGTATATCCACGACTAGATTGTAAAAGTGCTTCAATGTTTTCACCACGCCAGATGGTGTGGATGTGACCATCAGTTACTTTCAGTCCATTCTAGCCCTGCTTAGAAACGTCTACAGTACCTTAGGTTCAAGAAAAGCACAATATCAGCAAAGATACATTAATCTCCAGCCATTTTTACCTACATAAGGCCTCAACACAATTCTGTCACAAGGTTCTGGATATTCTGCCTACTAAGGTAGATAGTACTACAAAACACCTTTGAATAGTCTCATGAGCTGCTCCCTTATACAAAAATACTAGTAAACAGAGAGCAAAGGTGCAGACACATGCAACATTGCAAAATTTCACAGACGAATTCCAGTCAATTCAACAGCAATCCGTGCGATTGGGAGTTTTGCGTGAGGGTGAAAAAGTTCCCAATACAGATTTTCCTTTTGTTCAAGTTGGTCACACGAATGTGCAGCGCCAACCACCAGAAAGTTTCTTGGTTTAAAAGTTACTTCTATTTGAGAAGTGCTTCATACATTGCAAGGTAACAATTTATTTTAAGGTGACAGTTAAACGTTACTACATGTACTCACTATAGTAATAACCGTAAATTATACATAATTACAAGCAGAGCTGGGTAGATTGCTTACAAATTGTAATTGGTTACTGATTACAAATTACATGACAAAAATTTTAGTTAGTAACGTAATCAATTACATTACATATTTACGGTGACTACTTTTGGATTACTTTTAGATTACTTTTGACCTAACTTGTTTATCACATTGATTTGAGTAAAATAATCTTGTACCATATTGATATAAAAATACAAAGAGAAAGAAAATATATTCCATTTTTTATCATCAACATGAAGTGCTTTAAATATTACAGCGGGGTTTCCCAGACTGGGGTTCTTGATGGAACTGCAGGGGTTTGTAAGTTTAAAGGGTTAGTTCACCCAAAAATGAAAATTAGACCATGATTTACTCACCCTCAAGTCATCCTAGGTGTATATGACATTCTTCTTTCAGAAGAATAATGTCCTTTATTAACCCCCCGGAGCCGTGTGAAGCAGTTATATGATGGACAGATGCACTTTTATGGACTTCAAAAACGACAACCATTCACTGCCATTAAGCTTTGAAGAGCCAGGAAATTTTTTATATAACTCCGATTTTATTCGTCTGAAAAAAGAATGTCATATACACCTAAGATGATTTGAGGGTGAGTAAATCATGGGCTAATTTTCATTTTTGGGTGAACTAACCCTTTAATGAAAAGCTATTAATTAAATCATAAAAAAATGTAATTAAAATAAATAATTTTGAAATAAAAAATAAATCAAAACACTACTAATTTTTTTTTTTTTTTTTTTAAATATTTGTTTGCCTGCATGTCATGTGACCATTAACCGACATTAGAGAACCGTGAACTTAATTTTATTATTATTATTTTTTTTTTTATTGACTTAAATTTTATTATTGACCTAACTTACAAATTAAAATCTCAGGGGGCACTTCAAGTAAAAGAAATTCAGCTGACAAAAAAGTTGGGGAATCCCTGCATTGCATGTAAATATAAAATAACATGAATTTGTACATTTTAATGAGTTTGAAAGATAAAAGCCTTCCAAAGACAGTAATGCATGGTTAAATAACACTGAAACTGAGTGATAATTCAAATAATAATTAATGTGTTAATCAGGAGTTGATTAGATATGTAACGTTGCAATGTTGAGAAAACACTTAAAAGTGAAATGATTTCTGTAAATCCAGTGATCAATTGCTGTGTGGGTCTCAGTTTTCAGTGATCATGACCAATGGCCTGGTCTGTGTGTGCAGTTCCACAAACCTGGTAGACCTCCTAAATGTATACAAGCAGTGGGTGTTTTTAGACAGGAAAATATAAAAGATAAAAAAGTAGTAGGGAGAATCAATGAATTACACTGAACAAAATTATAAACGCAACACTTTTGTTTTTGCCCCCATTTTTCATGAGCTGAACTCAAAGATCTGAGACTTTTTCTATGTACACAAAAGGCCTATTTCTCTCAAATATTGTTCACAAATCTGTCTAAATCTGTGTTAGTGAGCACTTCTCCTTTGCTGAGATAATCCATCCACCTCACAGGTGTGGCATATCAAGATGCTGACTAGACAGCATGATTATTGCATAGGTGTGCCTTAGGCTGGACACAATAAAAGGCCACTCTAAAATGGGCACTTTGGAGAGGTGTTTTCTTCACGGATGAATCCCGGTTTTCACTGTACAGGGCAGATGGCAGACAGCGTGTATGGCGTTGGGTGGGTGAGCGGTTTGCTGAGGTCAACATTGTGGATCGAGTGGCCCATGGTGACGGTGGGGTTATGGTATGGGCAGGCGTATGTTATGGACAACAAAAAAACAGGTGCATTTTATTGAGGGCATTCTGAATGCACAGAGATACCGTGACGAGATCCTGAGGCCCATTGTTGTGCCATTCATCCACGACCATCACCTCATGTTGCAGCATGATAATGCACGACCCCATGTTGCAAGGATCTGTACACAATTCCTGGAAGCTGAAAACATCCCAGTTCTTGCATGGCCAGCATACTCACCGGACATGTCACCCATTGAGCATGTTTGGGATGCTCTGGGTCGGCGTATACGAAAGCGTGTTCCAGTTCCTGCCTATATCCAGCAACTTCGCAGTCATTTAAGAGTGGACCAACATTCCACAGGCCACAATCAACAACCTGATCAACTCTATGCGAAGGAGATGTGTTGCACTGCGTGAGGCAAATGGTGGTCGCACCAGATATTGACTTTTTTTTTTGGACCTCCCGGGACCCCCCCAATACAGTAAAACTGCACATTTTAGAGTGGCCTTTTATTGTGGCCAGCCTAAGGCACACCTGTGCAATAATCATGCTGTCTAATCAGCATCTTGATATGCCACACCTGTGAGGTGGATGGATTATCTCGACAAAGGAGAAGTGCTCACTAGCACAGATTTAGACAGATTTGTTAACAATATTTGCGAGGAATAGGCCTTTTGTATACATAGAAAAAGTCTTAGATCTTTGAGTTCAGCTCACGAAAAATGGGGGCAAAAACAAAAGTGTTGTGTTTATAATTTTGTTCAGTGTATGAATATTTGACTGCCATTGTGAGAATAACTCAATAAAAAGTAACTGTAGTCTGAATACGAGTATTTTAAAACGTAATATAATCCAATTACAAGTAAATCCAAAAGAATGAATCTGATTACATAATACAGATTACATGTAATCATTTACTACCCAGCTCTGATTACAAGTAACCAACCCTAAACTAAACCCTAACACTAACTGTAACTCTATACTAAGTACAACGTAACTACGTCACCTTAAACTAAAGTGTAAACCATCGCTATACTAGTGACAATGTAAAAGGAACTTTTTTGCCTGCAAAATTTCGCTAATGTGGCCACACCTTAAACTTCCTTAATTTTCACATTTTATGTCCTTTTAATACTGGACTCAATGTAAAAGTAAGAAATAATTTACTACATAGGATATAAAAAAGCTTGTATAAACCATTACAAAGAGCGTCAAAAAAGAAATGGATGAATACATGTGGATTATAGACCTCTATATCATAATTAAAAGATGAAATCGCTCTCTAACATGTCTGGTGGTGCGATGCACAGAGGCAGAACATCGTAGCGAAGCTGAGCTAAAGTGCGGTGGAAACACCAGATGAGGTGTCACGGGGGCTGAGGTAGTCGTCTCACGATAGACTACGCCAGATTTGCCACAGATACGATCAGCACTGGGGCGGCAAGAAGGGGCGTTTGCAACATTCTCAAACATTAAGGCTTTCCCAATGGGCTCCGAGGTTGGAACGGGGCCGCCAGGAAGGGGTCCATCACCGCTCGAACACCTACCGTCCAGGAGTGAAGGGGTCCGACGGGGACGGAGCTCACGGCTGCCTGCTGGCCCACGCTGGAGACCACGCGATGGGCAGCAATGGGCTGCTGGGGCATCGGCGCCTCGGCGCAATAGGGAAACCGTATTTGACTGTGCACGGGTGGATGGGGCAAAATGGGCTCGTTGCCATTCGAGCACCTTGTAAGATTTTGTGGATCGTTCCTCCTGCAGAAGGGTGCTTGGAGGAAGATGTCAGGCTGCGTATGGGCTCGTTGAAGTTGGGGAAATGGAGCACTGGTGAAGATGTCCCTACTGTCTTGCCCACATCCAGGGAATGGGGCATTTGAGAAAACGTCTGGAGAAGACGATGGCGAAAGTTTGAGAGTAGTGTTAAGGAGTTTGGAGTCCAGCAGTAGAAGCTTTGAGCCACTGCACACATGCAGAACCTCCTCTTCTTCTTCTGCAGGGACCTCTGAGCTCTGGATGTTACCGGCTCCCGATGCAGAGACGTAGCCATTCACATTAGGCAGATCATCTGCAAAAGAGAATAAGAGCACAACAAATTAAAGGCGAGAATTCTTGCTTTTCTATACTATAAAAAAGTAAAATTTATGGTGTAAAAAAAAAAAAAAAAAGCCACCTGCAGTTGCCAGACCTTTACTACAAAAATATGGTAGCAAAATTTTACTCACTTCTTTAAGTGAGTAAATGTGAAAAACTATAAAATCTTCTGAAAGGCAGGAGTTAGAAAGAGAATGATGGCTGGTTTATGACAAGGATGAATAAAAATAACATGCATAAGGTTCATATTTAAAAATTTAGCAACTAGGTTTTACAGATTATAATTAAATTTACAGTTAACAAAACGTACATTTCTTTAACTAAAACAATGTCAATATAGCAAATAACTGAAATCTGTTTTATTAACTTTATAATATACCGACAATCACCTTAAAAACGCATGGTAAAGAGACAGCCACACGATGAACCAAAGTTCATCACAATTACCTTTTCCACAAACTGAGGTAAATACTAGGTAAATAGAAGTTGCACAGTATCATACACACAAATACAAAACACCAGTACTGTAACACACCTAAAACTAAAATAATGCAATATACGTTAATTTAACAACATAAGATAAAACCCTAATGTAAGAAAAAAAACTGTTATTTCAATAAAAAGACATTAAATGTGAGCTTTGCTTCATTCATTCCAAATTCTGGGAATGTCAATTTACGTTTTTTCACTATAAATAATAGGATTACTTGTTCTAATCCATTAGATCTATTACAGTTTTTCACCATATAGAGCAGGGGTATCCAATCCTACTCCTGGAGGGCCACTGTCCTGCAAAGTTCAGCTCCAATCCCAGTTAAAAACACCTGAACCAGTTAATCAAGGGCTGCATCTGAAATCGCCCCCCATACCCTTAAATAGGGCATTATTTGAGGGGACAGCCATTTGTAGTCGTTACCGAAACCATAGAGGACACTATCGAGTGCACTCATTCAATCCCACAATGCACTGCAATAACGAGTGTACAACTGATGTATGCTCAATGGCTACAGAATACCCATAATGCACTGTGAGAGTCAGGTGCTGAATGAATTCCCGCGTCTGACCAGAAGATGGCACCCGCAGCTGAATCATCCATCCATCCATTTTCCAAACCGCTGGTCAAATGTGGCTACAGCGTAACATCATACAGGTATAAATGTCTTTTTAATTGATTATTAAATTGTTTCATTAAGGTTTATGGTGTGGGGTTGTTTTTCAGGGGTTGGGCTTGGCCCCTTAGTTCCAGTGAAAGGAACTCTTAATGCTTCAGCATACAAAGAAATTTTGGACAATGTCATGCTCCAAACTTTGTGGCCCCTTCCTGTTCCAACATGACTGCGCACCAGAGCACAAAGCAAGGTCCATAAAGACATGGATGAGCGAGTTTGGTGTGGAGGAACTTGACTGGCCTGCACAGAGTCCTGACCTCAACCTGATAGAACACCTTTGGGATGAATTAGAGCAGAGACTGCGAGCCAGGCCTTCTCGTCCAACAGTCAGCCTGACCTCACAAATGCGCTTCTAGAAGAATGGTCAAAAATTCCCATAAACACACTCCTAAACCTTGTGGAAAGCCTTCCCAGAAGAGTTGAAGCTGTTATAGCTGCAAAGGGTGGGTCAACTCCATAGTAAACCCTACGGATTAAGAATGGGATGTCATTAAAGTTCATGTGCAAGACTTTTGGTAATATAGTGTATCATCTTTTGTGTTCAACAGAAGAAAGAAACTCATACAGATTTAGAACAACATGAGGGTGAGTAAATGACTATCCCTTTAAGGTTAACTAATCAACAGGTTTTCAATGTAGCATTTTTACAATCTTTTACTGTTGAAATCGCAATATTTTTTTTTACACAAACCTTCATCACCAGTCCAACCAGACCATTCAAAGAAACATCTATAGAGGTCCAAACAATGTGAACATTAACATGATGACACCCACATTTATCATCTATTCAGTATTCAACAACTTATCCATTTCACATAGGCAATCACCAAACCGGTCATTTGTATATGGAAGCATGAGAAACTGCTTGTGAATTCTTCAAATGTGTAGATAATCAGGCCTTTGAAGAAGGCTGTTTTTGTGTTATCGAATGCCAGCAGGAAATGCACAGCCTGAAGCACAATACCAAATTAGGCTGTTCTTGCTTTGAAGCCCTAATTTATTCATGGACTTGCTGCCTTAAGAGGTCATTTAAAGTCAATGGGATTTTAATGGAATGAAACTCCATAAAATCTCCTAAAAGACTCCCTACAGGCAGCCTGGGAAGTTTGGCTACATTGACTTGTAAAACACTATGCTTGAAAGAGAATGATGGTTGGTTTATGACAAAGATGAATAAAAATAAGAATATACCTAAGATTAATATTTAAACCGCTGAAAGCTTGCACTGGCATATCTTGAAATATGTCAGTGCCCTTGTTTTGTCTCAAGACACAAACCAGTATGTTATTTTCTAAGGCATGTTCATAAAAGCTACTTAAATGTCCTAATTGAACAAAGGCCTAATCCTGTCTGTGAAACCAGGCAAAAAGGTTTTAAGACTGATTCAGGTCTGGATGCATACAGATAAAGGCTTCTGCAACAAGTAGATCTAGGACATAAAACCAGAAAGTACTCAGACGTCCTTGAATGATGTTTTGTAAGATGTGCCCTAAAGGAGACAGAAAGGCTGATGCTTTTGTCTTGTGATTCTGCAGGCTTTAAAATTAAGTTGAGCCACCTGGACTTGTGTGTCTGCCAGGAATCCACTTCCTTCATTGAAATGCTTGCAATATCCTTGGCCGTCCTATCAAATGGGAATCTTATGATTTCCAATCAGTAAACATATTTAGGTCTCAGGTGGAGGCCAATAGGATGTACTTTTTACACCTAAGTCGTATAGTGCCGTATAGTTTTTCTGTGAATGTGCAATTCTCTCATACAAGTGAATGCTCGAATGACAAAGAAGGAAGAGTGAGAAACACTGATGAAGAAATCTTACCTGGAGAAGACGCGGCTATGTCAGCCAGACCTCCAGCAAAAAGTAGAAACGTGACAAGAATAAGAGAAAACTGTTTAACACCCAAGACCTTCAATATATTATTAGATTTTTATGGCCTGCAGTCTTACAGGAACAATTAGAGGTATCATCAATGCGAATCACAGAAGCTGATAAATATGTTGGCCTTTCTAAAAATAAAAAATTATATTATATTATATAAAAATGTAAACTGTGGAGGAAGTTAACAATTCAAGTGTATTTGTATGGTGCATTTCACAATAAATATTCATTGAATGTAGTTAACAGTTTTTAATAATTCTTTTTTTCTTTTCCTAAATCCCCCCCCCCCATTTTTCTATTTGTTGATCAAAAATGTCATTAGTAAAATATTTTTAAATAATTCAATTAAACATCAATATTTTAATGTATAATATAATCCAATATATAAATATAATATATATTTTTTTCTCTTATTATTACAACAACAGCACTTCATATTCATATATTGGATTACATTATTATTCAACAGTGGTTTACATTTAGAAGATTGCTGTGCACGATTAGCTTGACAACTAAAGTGCAGGGTTTCAACAGACAAAAATGAACACCGGCACAATTTACATTCACATTTACATGTTTATTTACCACCCCTTTCTTTGTTTATTGGTTTTCACAAAAATAGAAGGTGCACATGAACCCATCACTGTTCTAACACTGGGCTGAGGGTGTTTGCTACAGAGACCAATGAGGTTCCAACTCTGGGGATAAACATGGTCATAAATATTGTTTTTCTCTGAACAAAAACAGCACATAAAAGGAATCTTTGATTTTTGCACAACAACACAAGTCAAACACTACCCGCGGGGCAAAGACCTCTACTGAGAACTACAAGATGAAGCATTAGGATTGCATAGGTTAACATGAGAGTCTGCAAACGGCTGTACAGAGGAGAGGCGAGGATATAGAAATCTCATAATCGACACTGCCAACAACAAACATCAGTATTGGAGCCCCAGCAGCATCTCTTTTCCTCTGTAAGAGCATCACTGATGTGCAGTGCTATTCTGTGGTTTTCCCACCAATGCCTCCAACAAAACACCTCATAAAATATCCCAAGCTTTCATGGCAGCATGAGCTTGAAGTTCTGATTTTTTTGTCTTTTTGTTTTGTTTGTTTGCTTTTTGGTTTCATTACTGCACTTTAGGGGTGGGCGGTATAACTAAAATCTTATATCTCAGTGTTATATAACGTTATATAACAATATATTTATTTGATGAAAAAAAAAGTTAAATACAAAAGAAAGGTACAACCTTTGATTTGTTTATCTCATTAAGGTAAGATTATTAACGCAAGGTATACACACATTTATACATGTGTGTGTGTATATATATAATATAATATAATATAATACATTTATTTATTTATATCACACAGTGGAGAAAATAATTATTTGATCCCCCTGCTGATTTTGTAAGTTTGCCCACTTACAAAAAAAAATTAAGGGTCTATACTTTTTATGGTAGGTTTATTTTAACAGATAGAGACAACAATCCAGAAAATCCAAAAAATCCAGAAAAAAAAAAATTCACATTATATAAAGATTATAAATTGATTAGCACTTTAGTAAGTGAAATAAGTATTTGATTCCCAACCAGGTTTGCACACATCTCAGGAGGGATTTTGGTCCACTACTCTTTAAAGATCCTCTCTAAATCCTTAAGGTTTATTGGCTGTCGCTTGTCGACTCAAAGTTTCAGCTCCCTCCACAGATTTTCTATAGGATTAAGGTCTGGAGACTAGCTAGGCCACACCTTGACCATAATGTGTTTCTTCTTGAGGCACTCCTTTGTTGCCTTGGCGGTATGTTTTGGTTCATTGTCATGCTGGAAGACCCATCTTCAGTGTTCTGACTGAGGGAAGGAGGTTCTCATCCAAGATTTTACAGTACATGGCTGTGTCCATCAGCCACTCAATCCGGTGAAGTCGTCCTGTACCCTTTAGCAGAGAAACAGCTCCAAAGCATAATGTTTCCACCTGTGTGCTTGACTGTAGGGATGGTGTTCTTGGGGTCATAGTCAGCATTTCTCACCCTCCAAACACGGCGAGTTGAGTTAATGCCAAAGAGCTCAATTTTGGTCTCATCTGACCACATCACTTTCTCCCAAGCCTTCTCTGAATCATTTCGAGGTCCATCGGCAAACTTCAGACGGGCATGTACATCTGCCTTCTTGAGCAGGGGGACCTTGTGGGCGATGCGGGATTTCAATCCATTGCGGAGTAGTATTACCAATGGTTTGCTTGGTGACTGTGGTCCCAACTGCCTTGAGATCATTAACAAGCTCCTTCCGTGTAGTTCTGGGCTGATCCCTCACTTTCCTCGTGATCATCCTTACCCCATGAGGCAACATCTTGCATGGAGCTCCAGACCGAGGGCGATTGATATTTATTTTGTATTTCTTCCATTTCCAAATAATCGCACCAACAGTTGGGTCCTTCTCACAGAGCTTCTTTCTGATGGTCTTGTAGCCCATTTCAGCCTTGTGCAGGTCTACAATCACAGGGCCGTTTCTAGCCATTCTGACGCCCTAGGCGAAATCCTTATTGGTGCCCCCAGTCAAATTTTAAAAAGCAACATTGGTATTACTGGTATTAATTAAATACATACATACAAAATTATATTAGTACATATTTGTTAATAAGGATCAAAATTAATACCAGTAATACCATTGTGCAGCCAGATGCCTGTATAGCCCTAGGCCTATATAATATATATATTTGTGCAATCCCTAGTTGCTAAGAAATTGTTCTCAGACATAACTACATAATTATTACGTGTTATTATTACATTTCACATGAAAGTAATAAGAATAAATACTGATTCAGTGCGGGTTTTGTTACTCATTGATGCTTGAACTTCCCCTTTAAATAACGCGACGCTATGCCCTCTGTGTGTACGACACTGCTTGCATTAAGCACTATTAGAACTGAATGAATTGATTCAGCATTCAACACCATGGTAAAGATGCATTAAATTTGACAAAGTGATTTAATAAAGGATGTATTAATGTTGTGAATTAGCACATTTTATTATACCATTTTTAAATTGGCCGTTAAAGTTTTATATGGGACCATTACAAAATACACAAATGCTATCTGCCCATTTCACAGCGTGATTTCTCGACTGCCACAAATACTGCCCTAACAAAATACAGATTTGTGCACTTTTTACTGTATCTGTTTTTTTTTAATTGGCCTTTAGTTTGAATTTAGCTTTATTGTATGGTTAAAAAAAGCGTTACCTTGCCAAAGCATTGACTGAGCTCTTTGATCTAATGGTGTTGTTGAGCGCTCCAAACACAAACTTTTTTGACAGTAATTGACAGTACTCTGATCCAATGGCATATAAGAATCGTCAGATTGACAGTTCTCTGATCCAATAGTGTGGGGGAACTTGTGGGGGCGGCAATAACATTTTAGGGTGGCCATGACACCCTTTACACAAAAATCTAGTGCCAGATATGCGCTTATTGGCGCCCACCCCCAACTGATGGCGCCCTAGGCGACCGCCTAGTTTGCCTATGCCTAAAAACGGCCCTGTACAATCATTTCCCCGATGTCCTTTGACAGCTCTTGAGAGGTTGGAATGGAAGATACAGATTCTGTGGACAGGTGTCTTTTATTCACATAACGAGCTGACATTAGAAGTGACAGGATTAATCTGTGTTCCACATGGGCACTTAAATCTGCGGGAGGCAGAATTCTTGTTGGTTGGTAGGGGATCATATACTTATTTCACTCGATCAAATGCTAATCAATTTATAACCTTTATATAATGTGTTTTTCTGGATTTTTTGGTTGATATTACATCTCTATCCGTTAAAATAAACCTACCATAAAAATTATAGACCCTTCATTTCTTTGTAAGTGGGCAAACTTACAAAATCAGCAGAGGAACAAATATAAATATATTATATATATATATATATATATATATATATATATATATATATATATATATGTAAATACATATACATTTATTATTATACACACGCAACCATTCCAAAAATTTGGGGTCAGTAAGATTTTTTGCAAGAAATTAATACTTTTGTTCACCAAAAATGCATTAAATTATAATGTTATACAATTTCTATTTCAAATGCTGTTATTTTATTCAGCAGCACAACTGTTTTCAACATTGATAATAAAAATACTTTTTTCTTAAGCAACAAATCAGTATATTACAATGACAGCAGGAATAAATAACGGTTTAAAATATACTCAAATAGAAAACAGTTATTTTAACTTTCAATATTTCACAATATTTCAGTTTTAACTATTTTTGATCAAATAAATGCAGCCTTGGTGAGCATAAGAGACTTCTTGGCAACACTTTACAATAAGGTCTCAATTAATGCATTAGTTAACACTAACAATGAGTGTTAACACTAACGATATATTTTTTACAGCTTTTATTAATCTGTTTTAAATGTTAGTTAATAAAAATGTTCATGTAAATGTAGAAATTAACATTAACTGAGATTAATAAATGCTGTAGAAGTATTGTTCATTGTTAGCTCAGGTTAACTAATGTAGTTAACTAATGTTAACAAATGAAACCTTATTGTAAAGTGGTACCAAAAACACCTTACCAACCCAAATATATACATACATACATACATACATACATACACACACCTAGCATCAAATGGGGAAAAAAACTTAACATTCTGTAAGACAAGGCGGGAAAAAAAGAAGACTTAAATCCAGAAACATTTCTGATCAGAAAAGCCAAATTTGACAGCATGGGAAAGGTAGTTAATATTTTACAGCTGTGCAAATATATCTAGTGATATAAACAGCATAGCAAAATCTCTATCGGACCGCCCAGCACCTACTGCAGTTGCTCTTATGCATCTTGTGAAATGACAACCACTGTCTCAAACTCATTTCATGCCATTTACAGATTCAGCAATGTCAAAAAGCTGATTTTGTTTTTATGATTACAGAACGTTCAATTCTACAGCATTTCTCACTGATTGGGATTCTGCTCTTCGTACAGCATTAGAGCGAGCATTTTCCCTGCTCTCAATCAGGTACTTCAATGTCTAATGACTCTCAGGTGAATGAGGAGAACCTGTGCTTGAAACCGAGGTGCCTGCTGCGGGTCCAGCCCTCCGAACGAAGCAGATAAACCATGTCAAAGACAAAACGACCTCAACACTTTCAACAACTAAGACTAGCTATTTATTTACCTCACGTCCACACATACACGCACACACATACGTACAGTACTGATATGAAGATTGGCCACAGACATGTCTTAACTTCATATTCATAAACGCTGCCATGCTTCGATATGCGTCTGATTCACGAGAACTGTGCAAGAAAAGCATGGCATCGGGCGGTAGTTTGGAGGAGGAAATGGTATACGTACAGCGTTGAGGGTTTTCCTCGAGACTACAACCTGTTTTTGTTGATAGATGTCTCCGAATAAAAGGCAATGAAAACCGAAAACAAATCCAGACGATTTGCTTGCAAATGGCATCAAACCGTGTCACGATGCTTCAAGATTGTCCTCTTTTCTTAATTGACTTTGTTCAGCGATGGCCGTTGAGGACGAAACCGACAATTTACATTCGCAAACACGTCTCAACACACAGAACAAAGAGATAAAGTTTCCTCTTAAATAGGTTTCATATACACATATCTGCATTTATATATGGATACTCGATTCATACATTCATTCTCTAACACTCTATTCATATTCACATATAATCTTAACCTTATATGAAATATTTCTTTTAAATTATTCTCAATGTATACTATGGGGTGAGACTATGGATCTCTGAAAGAATCGCTGCACATTTGGACCAGATGCTTTATACACAGGAAGAACAAATCACTTTTGATGGCGGGAGAGTCGAATACTGCAGATATACAACAATTTACATTGCTTCGAGCCAACGTACAACATCAATAGAGCTATTTACAAAGAAATAACAGAGAAGTGATGGTCTGGAGGTCATGAGATGGTGAAAACAGGTACCACTGATGGCAATGAGGAGTTTCTAGTCTAGTCAGCTTTACATGAAGTGTTCAGATCTGTTCGTACCATGCACTCAGTCTGGATGAAGATAAATTCTTACAAGCTGTGCTTGCCTACCTGCAGGTCTGTAAACATCCAGCAAAAATATTCCTGTCTGTAAACATTTGGTTCCCTTGTACTTTAATTTCTGTCTGGAAGGAACCAACAGCATGAGTCTAAAACCCATGTGTGTTTAATCTGGAGACAAGCTTCCTGAGTGCCTTTGAAAACACAGCTAAAGACAGAAGAGAAGAAGGATTCGGCAAACATTTTTGAAGCTTGCGCTCTTGAATGTGAGGCAGATGAAATGCGTGACGGTCATGTATGCATGTTCAAAGGAAGCAGAGATATGGATGCCAGAGGAAACCGGATTTTGAGCCTGTAAAAAAAAGTCGCACTAAACTCGAATGAAAAAAAGTTGAACATGAACTCATCAGGGAGATAAATGGCATGGTGCAGGGTAGGAATCAAATGAGCGATGATGCTGATGACTACAAGAAATGATGGAATAAAGCGACAGGGAAAGAACATAAAATGTAAGATGTGACGAGCAGGAAGAATGGAATGATGAAGAACTGATTAAAGAAGGAAATGGACCATGACATAGGGTGGAGGATAGGACAAAGGATAGCAGGAGGGATTCATGGTTAAAGGCAGAAGACTACAGCGGTTGACGTCATCTTCAGCACAGCAGAAATGATCTGTACGGTCTAGAGGTCGATGAGCTGGTCCACCAGCAGCAGGGAACGGGCCAGGTTGGGCAGGCTGGACTCAGAGCTGCCACTGTTACTGCGAGAGTGACCTCCTAAAAGAGGCCAGATGGACAGGAAGGTTAGGGGAGGAGGAAAGGGAGGACAGCCAAATCGAGACAAGGAGAGACCGAGGAAGGGGACAGCAGAAGAGAGAGGGAGAGAGAGACACAAAGGTAAGTAAACGTTCACGAAAAGTCAAGAGAGAATGTTACGAGAGATCATGCGTAGGGTTGGGAATCGAGAACTTGGGAACTGATTTCTTTTAAATAAACTATAAACGAATTATAGATGATATTTCCCTCAGTTAAAGACCCACAAAACACATGAAACAATGTTAATTTGTTCATTTTTAGTAGTTTCCTGCACCACTACTGAATCATAAAAAAAAAAAACGTAAGCTTGTCTCAGTGTTGCTTTTGATAACTAAAATGAAAATTAGGCACGTTGCCTTGGCTAGCAACTGTCTGAAAAAAATCAGTTCAAGTGCTAAAATTTAAAAAAAGGAAAGCTACACGGAAATATTTAAAACAAAAATATTGACTGAATAAGAACTGAAATAAAAACTGAAAACAAAGCTAATTTAATATAATACGTAAATGATACTAAAATAAAACTGGCTTGTCTGCATTGATACCGCAAAATAATACAAAGAACACAAAACGGCATATTCCTTTTGCAATGTCCTCACTTATTATAAACAATAACATACATATATACATACAGTATATATATATATATATATATATATATATATACACACATATATACAGTATATATATATATATATATATATATATATATATACACAGTATATATATATATATATATATATATATATATATATATACACAGTATATATATATATATATATATATATATATATATATACACACAGTATATATATATATATATACACACAGTATATATATATATATATACACAGTATATATATATATATATATATATATATATATATATATACACACACACTCACCTAAAGGATTATTAGGAACACCATACTAATACTGTGTTTGACCCCCTTTCGCCTTCAGAACTGCCTTAATTCTACGTGGCATTGATTCAACAAGGTGCTGAAAGCATTCTTTAGAAATGTTGTCCCATATTGATAGGATAGCATCTTGCAGTTGATGGAGATTTGTGGGATGCACATCCAGGGCACGAAGCTCCCGTTCCACCACATCCCAAAGATGCTCTATTGGGTTGAGATCTGGTGACTGTGGGGGCCATTTTAGTACAGTGAACTCATTGTCATGTTCAAGAAACCAATTTGAAATGATTCGAGCTTTGTGACATAGTGCATTATCCTGCTGGAAGTAGCCATCAGAGGATGGGTACATGGTGGTCATAAAGGGATGGACATGGTCAGAAACAATGCTCAGGTAGGCCGTGGCATTTAAACGATGCCCAATTGGCACTAAGGGGCCTAAAGTGTGCCAAGAAAACATCCCCCACACCATTACACCACCACCACCAGCCTGCACAGTGGTAACAAGGCATGATGGATCCATGTTCTCATTCTGTTTACGCCAAATTCTGACTCTACCATCTGAATGTCTCAACAGAAATCGAGACTCATCAGACCAGGCAACATTTTTCCAGTCCTCAACTGTCCAATTTTGGTGAGCTCGTGCAAATTGTAGCCTCTTTTTCCTATTTGTAGTGGAGATGAGTGGTACCCGGTGGGGTCTTCTGCTGTTGTAGCCCATCTGCCTCAAGGTTGTGCGTGTTGTGGCTTCACAAATGCTTTGCTGCATACCTCGGTTGTAACGAGTGGTTATTTCAGTCAAAGTTGCTCTTCTATCAGCTTGAATCAGTCGGCCCATTCTCCTCTGACCTCTAGCATCAACAAGGCATTTTCGCCCACAGGACTGCCGCATACTGGATGTTTTTCCCTTTTCACACCGTTCTTTGTAAACTCTAGAAATGGTTGTGCGTGAAAATCCCAGTAACTGAGCAGATTGTGAAATACTCAGACCGCCCGTCTGGCACCAACAACCATGCCACGCTCAAAATTGCTTAAATCACCTTTCTTTCCCATTCTGACATTCAGTTTGGAGTTCAGGAGATTGTCTTGACCAGGACCACACCCCTAAATGCATTGAAGCAACTGCCATGTGATTGGTTGATTAGATAATTGCATTAATGAGAAATTGAACAGGTGTTCCTAATAATCCTTTAGGTGAGTGTATATATATATATATATATATATATATATATATATATATATATATACATACATACACACACACACACACACACCATCTAGTGTAGTTTGATTTGAGGAAGAATGACTCTGTCAACAATGAATCACAAGTAATATCTTGAACGATGACTGAAACTTGATGCTGAAGATGAATCGCTTGTTGTATTCCTCAACTCTAAGGGTGCTTTCACACTTGGTTCGACTGCCTGGTCAGAACCCGAGTTTGATTGCTCTCCCCTGCCCCCGCTGGAATGTGTTCAGATTTTATTATTTGGGTCTGAACCGCGGTGCGTTTGCGTCATCAAAGCAGCAGCTGTTTACCCCGTTGCTTGGTAATGACGGCGAGGGAGAAGGCGTCAAAATGCATAGCGTTGAACCACTGAACCATTTTTTGGAACCATTGGTTTTGTTTCCAAAGCTTCAGTACGTAACGACACTACTGAAACACTGTACTGCAAATGCCCTAAAGAACACTGAAGGCGAGCAGAAATTAGATTTACAGCTCTCTGCTTGCAGTACGTCAGTCACGCTCGCCAGGAAAATGAGTGAAACACACAAACACACATTTTTATCAAATCATACTTCATTAATAGCGGTTCACTTCCGCGATTTAGTACGATTGTGTTCATATCAGCAGCGAACCGTACCAGAGTTCACATGAACCGCACCCCAGACCACCTTTATTAAGCGGACTCGGGCACGGTTCGCGGGTGCGCACCCGAGTTCGGAAGACAGCGTTCACATCATCCAAACGAACTCTGACGTCAGTCGAACCCGGGTACGCACCAAAAGCGCTAGTGAGAAAGCACCCTAAGTCGCTTTGGATAAAAGCGCCTGCTAAATGAATAAATGTAAATGCAAGTAATTCCTTTTGTCATGTCAAACTCAAAATGAACTTTGAACTAGTTACACTATTATGTGTGCATGAGGCTTAAATCTGTGAAATTATGGATTGGTGGTTCAAATGAAGATATTTATCTTATATATAATCTATTATAATGAATCAAAAAGTGGAACTGGAAACAGAATTTCTATTCAATTCCCATCCCTAGCCATATGAGTGCAAAATGGCTCATCTGCCTTGAACATAACATCTCAATTCGGCATCTTCGCAACTGCCAAAAATAAAAAAACGTCTGCAAAATATACAGCTTGCACATATGCAAATATGTACTAGCTGCTTGCTTTCATTACAATGAGAGTGAGAAGCAAATTGCTTACTCATTCTCAGAAAAAGGATTTGGTTCCTCAAAGCTTTACCTTGGGAGTTTTTGGAGACCAGTACTGGAATGGGGTCAAATTCATCTTCATTGGCTGTCTCAGAGCTTGGAGGCTCAAAGCCTGAGATCAAACAGGAGTCTGCAGCTAAGAGGTGATGAGGGTTGAGGCAAATGACAGTTTACGGATAAAAATATTTGAAAAAGGGTGATAGGGAGAAAAACAGATGGGGAGAAAAATACAGCACTGTTAGCATGATGTAAACCCTAAAACTTTCACTTTAATGTTCTTGGCTGACACCTTACCAAAGCTAAACAAATATCAAGAAAGTCCAAATAGGATAAATAAATAATAATTACTTTTCATTTTTTATTTCAATAAAATGTTAAGTTTTGTCCCCAAATTATATGCTTCACCAAGTCACATAAGCTATAAATGCCAGCAAAACAAAAGATTGGTTGTACCTGGTATGTTTTGGGAGTGGCCTCCTGAGACAGGTGCAAAGTCATCCAGACAGGAGGCGGAGCCAGTAGGGAGAGAACAGCCAAGCAGAGAGTCCTCGCCAATCAAAGGGTCTGTAGTGCAGTGGAGAGGAGGGGAAACGCATGAAAACATTAAATCATGTAAAGATGCTAACTACATAAAAAAATATCATATTTTATGTTTTTGGAGGTCCACTTATAATGCCAGTCAAGGATTTTGTGCTAAAAAGTCAATATAGTTTTTCATAATCATTTTCTACTCTTTTTCTGACCCTCAGAATTTAATGAAATTATCATTTTGATGAATTTTTAGGTATGCTGATTCAAACAAGTTTCTGCTGGCCCATCTGGACACCAAACAGGCGCATGTGTAAATGTGGACGTTCATGCATACATGTGTTCAACATCTGTCAGCAAGTTGTGGAGGTTCAAAACAAACCTTTTTTTTTTTACAACTTAGTTTCCATATATGAAATTTAAGGTGGAAAATCAGCAACATTTTCTGCAGAATTTTGTGGGCAAAAAAGGTCCATTGTCAATAGTGTAGCGATGTATGAAGCGCAACTCACACACAAGTCACTTTCAAACCAAGCAGCTTTCTGTTTTGCATGGCCAACTTGAACCTGTTGCCAAATCGGAATGGGGAAGTTTTACACAAAATTCCCAAGCACAATTTCTTTTGAAAAAATTTGCCAAATAACGGTAAATGTTACTGCACCTTTACAGTTTTTTCAAAGTACATTGAAGTAATTTATATCTAAAGTTGAAGGAAATTTAGTTCCTCATGACCTGACCCCTTTGAGCCCATCTAAAATTAACTGCTTAAAGTATAACATTCTGCAACCTTAATTATGTGGGGTGGGGGAAAAAGGATTTGGATGGAGTTTTTAATGTGTGAAAGTCATAGCCTCAGGCATTCTTTCCGCACAAAGAAAACATTCTGCCAGCGCTTAAGTATCTGATAGGGTGTTATAACACTAGGCAGAGGCTTTTCTGCCTATCTCTGATGCATATTTTTACCTGCCAGTGCTGATGATACTGGTTCAGCCTCCACAGGGTGCAGGTGAGCCTGAGGGGGCTCTAAGCCAGGAATGAGAGAGTCCAAACACACATCTGTTTTGACTGGGAGTAAGAGAGAGTGAGGATTATGCCATAATTTACATTTTTGAGCACATCAAACACATCACTACTATCTTTTATATCACATTAAAACCAATCATCCATTTTTTTCTGCTGGACCTTGTGATGCCTTCAACACAGTGACTTAATGGATCCTGTCTATATCTCTACAATGGACATCAAAAGAACTTCCTTTTGCTACTTTGAGCCCTACATGATGAGTAGATTCTTCAAGGTATTTTGGAAAGGAGGGGTATGCAAGTCATATCAGCTAAGTTTGGTGCTTGGCCCCCTCGTCTTTTTAAAATACGAAATATTTCTGGGACCCATCACTAAGCAATAAATCAGCTTTTTCTTCCAATGCAACGCCATAACACACAGCTCTGACTGTTTTTTCAGCCTTTTTTGTGTTTATTTCACAATGCCTAAACAAATCAATTCTTTCCCTCAAGTTAAAATTGTGTGGCAAGAAGAGAAAATTGCAAGCTAGCACAAATACAGGGACTTGATGAATTCAGAAAATGTCCTTTGTCTCAGAGAATAGGAAAGTGTTTAGTATAGCTTTTGTAAAAGGAGCAAGCACGCAGAAGGAAAGTCAGAGAGAGCGCTTACCATCTCTGGTGTCGTCCATGGAGCTGCCGAAGGGGTCGGCCATGGACAGCAGATCAGGCAGCATGAGAGAGGTATCTGGAGACTTCAGGCCCTCTATCAGCTTCTCTGTAAGTCAGCCAGTGAAAACAGCCAGCGTTAGCCAGAGTAAACACGGAAATGTAAACATGCAACTAAGAGGAAAGGGAAAGGACAAAGGAGGGTTTGAAAGCCAGGCTGATGATTAGAAAAAGGTATGTTGCACAGACAGAAATAAACCCGCAGAAGAATTATCAATGGGTCTAAATTATACATTGCTCAATGCAGGCCAAGAACACAACGTAAAAGACCCACTCGTTGTAATCATACTTTAGATCTAATAGTCACATGGAATCGATGTTGATGGTGTTGAAATTGTAAAAAAAAAAAAAAACTGCAGAAGAGTGATGACATGATCATTATCTAGTCTTGTGTATATAAAAATCAACTCCGTTACAAATATGGTAGAACCATCACTTCTACCACTAAAGAATGCTTTATAAATAATCTTCCTGATCAGTTTCAACTCAGCATACCAGATAGCTTAGAAGAATTCAATGTTGCAACAGAAACTATTGACTTTTTCTTTTCCAGCACTTTAGACACAGTAGCTCCTTTGCACTTACAGAAGATTAACCCTCTGAACCCGAAGAACGCGAGGGCACGTTTTGCTTGATTTTTCCTCATGACAGTGTAAAACAACTTAAAATACTCCGTCATTTTGGCCTCACAGACATGAAAGATATGTCTTTACAAAGCTTAAAGTGTCTACTTTTATTTGTGTACACTCAAAATAAAAACTAAATGTTGTGCTTTTCGCTAAATAAAGAAAACAAACAGGATGCGCTCTCCCGTCTGTCTCTCCGTGAAGTCCACCCTGAAATGCGTCTGAAAATGAACTGTAACTCGCGAATAAGTGAATACTTGCCACACACACGACAGATATCTCTTTAGAAAGCCTGGAATGTCTACTTTTAAATGAAGTAATTTATATAAAAAAAAACAAATATTCTCTGTTTATGTAATCCGTATGAAAACAGCGAGAGGTAGAGTTCCTCAAGCGCAGCCTCATTATCTTTAATGTGACCACACCCACGCTCTTGCAAAGAGATTCACATGCAAATCGTCCACGTGAAGGAACGCAAACCTGTAAACGCCCCCATCACCTCAAAACAAAGAATCATCTTCATCATTCTTCTGCTTTTCATTGAGTTTGGAAGACACGCTGTGAGTTTACCTTGGATTTACCTCAGAAGAAACAGAACGCGATTTTAAGATGAGAATTTTTAAGGTAAAACATTTCTTCTCACTTATATTAGCGTTATTGCATAAACTTCACATTGTAGGCTACTAGTTGAACTATTGCTAGACTAAAATGTGTTAAATCAACGGAAACATGTTGAAAATGAAATATAGACAGGTAGGCAACCTTTCAATGCTAAATAAAGATACACGTACGACATGAGGGTATTTTTATGCTCTATAATATTAAACACAGTATGATATAAAAGTAGGGTTGCCAACTGTCCCGTATTAGCCCGAACGTCCCGTATATTGGGTCTAAATGTCCCGTACGTGACCTCCCTTGTCCCGTTTATTGACTGCTATGCTCATCTAACCACTGAGGGGTCGTTCACATATGTTGCGTCTTTTGCGCGCTCAAGTTCGTTATTTTAAATGTAGACGTGCGACAAGTGCGCACAAAATAGAGAGCAACGGCGTTGTGATGCTCATGCGGTGCGGCACGCTCGTTTTTCCCAGGCGTGTCTATGCCTCAGCGAGATGAAAACGCTTATCAACGACAGACACCACGGGAGCGCTTAGTTTGTTCTGCAGACCAAGTGTTCGAGTAAAACGCCTTTAAACGTGGCAGGAACATCTGTTTGTGTATGCATTTGTAGATTATATTGCAAACAAATCATGATATTCAACTGTGATACTGTAATGGGAGATCCATGTTGAAAACAGTTGTGTTATTTTTTTTCAGGATTCTTTGATGAACAGAAAGTAAAAAAAACAGCATTAATCTGAAATATAAAGCTTTTGTAACATTACAATGTCTTTACTGTCTCTCTTGACACGTTTAATGCATTCTTGCTGAACAAAACTATTAATTTCTTAAAAATTATTAATTACTAATAAAACTATTAATTTAAAACAAATTCTTACTGACCCCAAACTTTGAACGGTAGTATATAATGCTACAAAAGCTTTAGATGGTTTGTGTGTAACAACTGACACTCATTTCTATGATGTTAACATTCTTTTTAGGATTAAATTGTGCATTAATAGGTTGAGCAAATCAAATCAGTGGGGAGAACAAGTATTTGATACACTGCCGATTTTGCATTTCGATTTTTATCATAGGTACTCTTCAAC
This sequence comes from Coreius guichenoti, assembly GCA_039654105.1. Classification (NCBI taxonomy): domain Eukaryota; kingdom Metazoa; phylum Chordata; class Actinopteri; order Cypriniformes; family Gobionidae; genus Coreius; species Coreius guichenoti. The sequence goes on from CM077190.1 coordinate 27,467,975, forward strand.
TGTGAGTGACGGAATCTAAAACAAAAATCCAGAAAATCACATTGTATGATTTTTAAGAAATTAATTTGCATTTTGTTGCATGACATAAGTATTTGATACATCAGAAAAGCAGAACTTAATATTTGGTACAGAAACCTTTGTTTGCAATTACAGAGATCATACGTTTCCTGTAGTTCTTGACCAGGTTTGCACACACTGCAGCAGGGATTTTGGCCCACTCCTCCATACAGACCTTCTCCAGATCCTTCAGGTTTCGGGGCTGTCGCTGGGCAATACGGACTTTCAGCTCCCTCCAAAGATTTTGGAGGGAGCTGATTTGGAGAGATTTTGGAGGACCTTGAGATGCTTCTTACGGAGCCACTCCTTAGTTGCCCTGGCTGTGTGTTTCGGGTCGTTGTCATGCTGGAAGACCCAGCCACGACCCATCTTCAATGCTCTTACTGAGGGAAGGAGGTTGTTGGCCAAGATCTCGTGATACATGGCCCCATCCATCCTCCCCTCAATGCAGTGCAGTTGTCCTGTCCCCTTTGCAGAAAAGCATCCCCAAAGAATGATGTTTCCACCTCCATGCTTCACGGTTGGGATGGTGTTCTTGGGGTTGTACTCATCCTTCCTCCAAACACGGCGAGTGGAGTTTAGACCAAAGAGCTCTATTTTTGTCTCATCAGACCACATGACCTTCTCCCATTCCTCCTCTGGATCATCCAGATGGTCATTGGCAAACTTCAGACGGGCCTGGACATGCGCTGGCTTGAGCAGGGGGACCTTGCGTGCGCTGCGGGATTTTAATCCATGACGGCGTAGTGTGTTACTAATGGTTTTCTTTGAGACTGTGGTCCCAGCTCTCTTCAGGTCATTGACCAGGTCCTGCCGTGTAGTTCTGGGCTGATCCCTCACCTTCCTCATGATCATTGAGGCCCCACGAGGTGAGATCTTGCATGGTGCCCCAGACCGAGGGAGATCGTCATCTTGAACTTCTTCCATTTTCTAATAATTGCGCCAACAGTTGTTGCCTTCTCACCAAGCTGCTTGCCTATTGTCCTGTAGCCCATCCCAGCCTTGTGCAGGTCTACAATTTTATCCCTGATGTCCTTACACAGGTTTCTGGTTTTGGCCATTGTGGAGAGGTTGGAGTCTGTTTGATTGAGTGTGTGGACAGGTGTCTTTTATACCGGTAACGAGTTCAAACAGGTGCAGTTAATACAGGTAATGAATGGAGAACAGGAGGGCTTCTTAAAGAAAAACTATCAGGTCTGTGAGAGCCGGAATTCTTACTGGTTTGTAGGTGATCAAATACTTATGTCATGCAATAAAATGCAAATTAATTATTTAAAAATCATACAATGTGATTTTCTGGATTTTTGTTTTAGATTCCGTCTCTCATAGTTGAAGAGTACCTATGATAAAAATTACAGACCTCTACATGCTTTGTAAGTAGGAAAACCTGCAAAATCGGCAGTGTATCAAATACTTGTTCTCCCCCACTGTAACTGCAGACACTGAAATAACATACACTTTGAGTGTCCCTTATAAAGAACCACGATTGTTCCTTATTTTTGTCCCACTTTTTGTCCTTCGTTGTGTATGTTTGGATTATGTTGTGTTGTAAATAAATGCAAACAAATCAAAAAGCCATTCTTTTAATCTCTTCACATTCTTTGTTCTAGTTCCCTCACAGTCATTCAGCCGATAGGGCCATTAGAGGGAGTGTCTTTGTCTTTCAGGTGTGAAAAACATCAATATTCATGATGATTCATGCCCTCCTCGCATAAGCCTTCCTGACACAAAACTTACAAATTTTAAATCAACATATTGTTTTATGTGAATGAGTGGCCAGAGTGATTTTCATATCGTCTTGAAGCAAAAATTCTAGCCTACGTGATCCAGTTTTCAAAAGTCTTGTGAACAAATATTCAGTATGGGTTTTATACAGAGGTGTCAAGTAACGAAGTACAAATACTTCGTTACCTTACTTAAGTCGAAATTTTGGGTATCTAAACTTTACTGGAGTAATTATTTTTCAGCCAACTTTTTACTTCTATTCATACTTCTTACATTTTCACGCAATTATCTGTACTTTCTACTCCTTACATTTTAAAAATAGCCTCGTTACTCCTATTTCATTTCCGGCTTGTCATTGTTCAAAAAAAAAAAAAATGCACATAAATCGCGCCATCCGGGTAGAGTGAATTTGATTGTGGTTGGGTGACGCAAAATCACACACATTGTTGCCAGATTGGGCGGGTTCCCGCCGACGAGCACGGACTTTCAGCCAATCAGCGATCAGCAGGCAGACGTGCTCATTCATGACTGACAGCCAGGTTTTTAGCACGATAACTCGTAGCTGTATATTCAAGTGATCGCTATGCTAAAGTGGCATACATATATATATATATATACAGTAAGTTGTATCTACAGTAAAAAGTGGGAGAGTGACCCAACTCTCAAAACGTGGATTACACCAGTGACTCGAAGACTCTTTATAAACATAACCATGACTCCTGTCCATCGTCATATACACACTCAGGACATCTGCAACTAGCAACCACGAGAGCTGCTGAAAGAGGTTTGAATCAACTATTAATCAGTTTTGACTGTACTAAGTGCGCGTTCTATATTTTTTATCATCAACATTATGTTTTAAGGAGATAAAATGCTACTTATCAAACTTTATTGGTATGGCAATAAAATAATATCACATTATTTTGGCAGTTAAAGTTTTGGGCGTTTTTTTTCTTGGAGTGGGCGGGTTTTGGTGAGCTTTTGGGCTGGAAATCGTCGACCCAATCTGGCAACACTGATCACACATGTACATTTACATTCCAATAAAGGTTATTGATAACATGCCTCTGAAGTTTGACTTTTTGCACCATTACAATACTTATAGGCAACTAGTCATATCTTCCGCTCCATGAAACACGTTAATGCTCAGTAGTACACATATATGGTTCTTTAATGTATTTGCATTGTACTAAAATGCGTTCATTTTCAATGGGCATATATGCGGATGAAACAGGTAGCCTAGTGCATCCCAAATTTTTGAACATTAACATTTTAATATAACATTATAGTCATTATGGCCTTGAGAAAAATGTTTTTTTTGAGGAGGTGGCGTAGTGCACTATAGGGCCCTGTGGCGCAGCCTAAGCTTTTGTCCTTAATGGCATTTTTTTGACCTTACATTACTTTTACTTTTATACTTTAAGTAGTTTTGAAACCAGTACTTTTACACTTTTACTTGAATAAAAAGCTTGAGTTTATACTTCAACTTCTACAGAAGTCTTTTTAAACCCTAGTATCTATACTTCTACTTGAGTAATGAATGTGAATACTTTTGACACCTCTGGTTTTATAGCCTTATAACAGCAACTTATTTTTATCACGCATAAACGTCATTTTCTCAAAACTACAAACTTTTACACACATGCTGCTCACATATTATTGTAGCAGAGTTTGTGCTGAATACAGAGTAATCAATCTTTAGCCATGAAAATGTTACAAGTAACAGAAATAAGCACAAATGTCAGGGTATGTTAAAACACCTCCAGGGCCCAGAAAACAGCTCAGGGTTCAGAGGGTTAAGGAAATAGTTCAACGCAGTGTTATAACGGGCACACTCGTGCCCTCAAAAGAGCAGCCCGAAAAAGCAGCTGGAAGAAAGCAAAACTAGAGGTATTTAGCATTTAATGGAAGGACAGTGTTACTTGTGTAAAGAAAGGCCTTAAATGTTCGATCTGCTTACTTTTCGACTCTCTTAGAAGAGAACAAACACAACCCTAGGTATTTATTTGATACAGTGGCTAAATTAATGAGAAAAAGCTTCAACTTCAGACGTTTCCAAACAGCACAGCAGTAATGACTTTATGAATTTCTTTACTTGCAAGATTGATACTATTAGAGAAAATTATAAACATACAACCGTCTACTACAGTATCACATCAGACGTCGTGCTATAGACCCCCTGAGGAACAATTCCATTCATTCTTTGCTATAAAGGAGGAAGAATAGTCTAAATTTGTTAAATCATCAAAATCAACAGCATGTATGTTAGACCCTATATTGACTAAGCTACTGAAAGAGATGCTTCCAGAAGTCATAGATCCTCCTCTTAATATTAATATTTCATCATTGTCATTATGATACGTACCAAAAACCTTTAGGCTGGCTGTTATTAAACCTCTTATTAAAAAAACGCAATTTAGAACTATTTAATTACAGACCGATCTCGAATCTCCCTTTTTCTGTCAAAAATACTACAAAAGGCAGTATCCTCACAACGATGTTACTTTTTTAGAAAGAAATGGCATCTGCGGTAAATGAAGTAAATGAATATGTCATATCAATCACAAGTTCAGTATGGAGTACCACAAGGCTCAGAACTAGGACTGTTGCTTTTTACCCTGTACATGCTACCATTGGGAGATATCATTAGGAAGCATGGCGTTAGTTTTCACTGATGATACTCAGCTCTATATTTCTTTGTGCCCTGATGAAACATACCAATTTACAAAATTAACGGAATGCATAGTTGATATAAAATACTGTCTAACACTTGATGGATGTTCTGTCAAATCTTCGTCATCAGTTTGGAACCTGGGTGTGCTCTTTGATACCAATCTTTCATTTGAAAGCCACATTTAACATCTAGCATCTGTAAAACCACATTTTTCCATCTTAAAAATATATCTAAATAGTTCAGGCGTTCATTGGCCAGGCTAGAACAGGCCCCCTGACTGAGCCTGGTTTCTCCCAAGGTTTTTTTTTTCTCCATTCTGTCAGCTGAGTTTGGGTTCCTTGCCTCTGTCACCTCTGGCTTGCTTAGTTGGGGACACTTAATATTCAATAATATTATTGACTGTACTGATGCTGTTGTATGAGAACTGAACTGAACTAGACGATGACATCTCTTTTTTTGCAGAACTGCTTTATAGAAGAAATTAACTAATTTAATACTTGATCTTTACGACGGAACTGAATCAACACTGAACTGACTTCAGCTGAACAACAGCCAAAATGCATAATTTTCCTGTTATCACTGTAAATCTGCTTTGAAACAATCTGTATTGTATAAAGTGCTATAAAAATAAAGGTGACTTGACTAGATTATTGTAATGCTCTACTGGGTGGTTGCCCTGCATGCTTAATAAACAAACTCCAGCTGGTCCAAAATGCAGCAGCTAGAGTTCTTACTAGAAACAGGAAGTATGACCATATTAGCCCATTTGTGTCAACACTGTATTTGCTCCCTATTAAACCCTATTATTTTGCATACATTTTAAAATCTTAGATCATGTTTTCCTATTTAGCACCCAAACTCTGGGACAGTTTTCCTGGCCTTGTTTGGGAAGCACACACAATCTGTCAGTTTACATCTAGACTAAAAACACATCTCTTTAACCTGGCATACACAACACATTATCAAATTTATATAATTCACACCCCTTAAAGGATTGTTAGGCTGCATAAATAAAGTCAGCTGGAACCGGAGCACTTCCCATAACACCCGATGTACTTGTTACATCGTAAGAAGAATGGCATCTATGCTAATAATATTAGTCTCTCTGTTTATCCCGAGGTTACCGTAGTCAGCCGAATCCAGTCCATATCCAGATCAGATGGTGGACCTGCACCTAGACACGACCACAACGCAGCCCTGAAGGTCAGCAGAGATCCTGTCAACTAGACAATCCCCTGTGAAGGCCTCGTCGGCACGATAGCCATCGGCACAGATCCTCAGCAAAGACAACAAGAACCAGATACGTCCTCTGCACAGACCTATGACCAGCTTCATCTCCATACTGGTGTGATGAATCCGATCTTCAAGCAAAAGGAACTGGATGAAATATTTGAATGCTACCGATCCACAATCTGATTTCTGACTTGTGATGCAGCCTGAATCATAATCACACCATGTTCGTTCGTTGGCCAGAGAAGAACTGCAGAAGGGCATCACTGTTTTTCTGCAGAACTGCTTTACAGATGAAATGAACTAATTTAATAATTGATGATCTTTACAACGGAACTGAATCAACACTGAACTGACTTCAGCTGAACAATGACACTATTTTCTTTAGAACTGCTGTACAGCCGAAATGAACTGTTTGCATCACTGAATCATTTTCCTGTTATCACAGTAAAGCCGCTTTGAAAGAATTTTGCTTGACTTGAGAATGTGATCAATAAAGATACAACACATGGCACCAAGGCCATGGTCACACACGTGAAAGGATGACTTTTATCCAAGCTTCTGACAGAGATTCAAAACAAACCATTAGAGGTAAGGATGGTACTAGGTACCGTTTAAATTGAAAGGTGACTTCCTCCAAACACTTGCATGCATATGTGCTCAAATGAACTTCTTGGTTTAACCATTCAAGCCCTAAAGGCATTTTTAGAGTTGTTTTTTCTGAGTGACATACACAAAAGTAAAGACTCATAACTCCAAAACTTTAGCAAGGAGAGTCAAAACGTTTAGGAAATTTTACACATCTTTCTTATTTGACATGCAATAACTCAGGAAGGAAATAAAGGAGGAGGACCATGGTTTTTTGGTGAAGTTCCCCAAAATGTGAGCTGCATCTGGATGAAATTTTGTGGTGATAGCGTAATCAAAAGTTTCAGCATTTGGAACCAAGGTAGCCTTTTTATTTAGCCCTTGACACCCGGAAGGCATTTTTAAAACCTCCATGAGGAATATCTCGTGATCGACGCAATGAATTGTGTTGATTTTTAACTCGTTTCATGATGTTACGAGTTGCTGAGTTTCTAAGCTTTAAAGTGATACATATTTTGTGTTATTCCAATCAGTGGTTGCTTAGTAATTTGATTGGGGGGAGGGGGGTACATTTCAGGTTTATAGGGTTAAAATGTCAATTTTGGAAAGGTATTAATGTAAACGTTTATTTGGCTTTCCTAAAGTAAATGCAAAAAAGCAGGACAAAAATAAACAATCAAACAACTAAAAGTTTGGTATAAAGATAAACTAAAAAGAAACAAATTTTAATTACAGCCGTTTTTCAGTTATCAGTATCCAATCAGTATTAACTTTAAGTATCAAATAATCTTGCCATGAAGAATACAGCAATTATTTCAGTAATTTCCTTTTCCATTTGATTACTTTTGTTTGTTTTTTCAAATTCCTAAATGTTTACGTGAAAACTTGATATTTCGAAAGGTATCTGATAAAGCTCAAGCAGCTTTATATAATTATCGTTTATAATTTGTTTTGCATTTATTCTATTGCTTTTAAAGGGGTCATGAATTGAGAAATTTTCAACTTTCCCTTGAGCTTTTGATATATAAAAGGTCATGGTAATATAAAAATATCCTGTAAGTTTTAGAGTTGAAAACTTCCTTGTTAGTCAAAGAAAAGCTTTTATTGACAGCTGGCTCAGCAAACGATCGATCTGGGAATGTGCCTCCCTGTGACGTCAGAGTGTGGTGAAACATCGCCTTAACCGAAGAAGAAGAACGCCTGATTCTGTAGCCCCGGCCACCGATTTGTGCACGACATGTTATAGATAAATAACATAGGCCTACGTGGAGCTAAACCGGATCAAACTTCTAAGCAATAAACATGCTGCATAAGCTTCATTCGGATTCCAATATTAGGAATGCATGGATGAACTTTATTTTTAATGAATATCCAGCTCACGTGGGTAAGACATTGCGCGTTTGTTCCTTCATTTCACCACGGATTCGTTTGTAAACAAGATACTGGATTTGCAGACAGGATGAGATTACATGAATGAATGAAGCAACACACTTATGTGAGTAAAAAATGTTTTTTATATGTGATAGTAGGGCTGGGCGATATGGCCAAAAAATCATATCTCGGTATTTTTTGGTTGAATGGCAATATCCCGGTATTTTCTATGTTTTTCTATTTGGATAAAAAATCTTTAATAATTTTATTTCACATCCTGCCCAGTGATGTCCTAAAAACAATACTGATATTGAAGGCTATAAACAAATACAGTGAATGCAATATATTATGTGCAAAAAGGGGGTTTACAATCTAAAAACAAAATTAATAATTTTGTTTTTAAATTCACTAAACTAAAAATTAAAATAATAACAAAAACATATAGCCTATATTTGATTACCCTATTATAATGGTCACTTTCATAAAAATATACTTACTTGTAGGTTTAAAATTCCACATGTCACATTTATTGTCCAACAACAAATATTTTAGAAATATGTATACTTTAGTCAGAATTATTGCGTTCCTATTGCGCTTTGTCTGTTTGCCGTGCATGCACGTGGCGGCGCTCATTCAGCCTGAATTTTAGCGGAGATTCACATGCAGAAGGCTCGTCCTCTCCGGACATCAAAATGGACATATTTGCATGACTTTCTAACATTTACAGATGGAGAATATACCTGTGAAATGTAAGTTATGCACTGAGGAAAGCACCACATTTCAAACGCATTAAACACCGCATGTATTTATCTGTCAGTCAACAAGTAGCCTATCTCTCAGAGCATCTGACAGGGCAAGCTGCTTTAAACTATACATGTTAACTATATCTTACCAGGTATTTTGGAGCCCTTAATATAAAGCATGTGTCATGTTTAGGACAAATTGTATCATGCACTTTCCCTGCATCAGCTCACTCTGCGTACTCCGCTATTTTTCAGATGCGTGCGTATCAATCTACTGTATATCGATATAAACGGTATTTCCTCATTCCATATCGTCTCTAAAAAATATATCGATATACCGCCCAGCCCTATGTGATAGTATTGCATTGTTACAGATCGTTTGATATCTATTGATTATGGTGTACTTGTCTAACTGAACATAACTTAGCACGCTGTCACAGGCTGGAGTATCCTTTATTTGAGGCGTTGTTGGTTCATCGTGCTGCGATTCGTGATCAGACTCGGACATGTATGGGCCAGGGCTTGCAAAGCCCAATGTCCCGGGGCTATGTGTTTTCCAGAAGGGCTACCAAAACGTATCACCGGCCTGCTGACAGGCTATCTTAAATAGTGAAACAACATTCCTTTCTTGTTGTGCGTAGTTCACTCTCTTGACTTGATATTTGAAGGAAAAATACAATCTCAGAAGTTTTGATCATGCTGATTTGTCTGACTCTGCAGTGAGGCTTGTGTGTGTGTGTGTGTGTGTGTGTGTGTGTGTGTGTGTGTGTGTGTGTGTGTGTGTGTGTGTGTGTGTTAGTGATGCACGGTTCACGGTTATATTCACCGATCGGGCGGGCCAAGTAATAAAAAATAACATTCCAATTAATTGCGGGTGGATGAGAAATAAATCATTGTGTTTGTTTGATGAAGACATATTGCGAGCCCTGTGGGCGAATCATTCCGGTTGCTGGTTTTCCCACACGCTTTCAAAACAATTCCTCACGTGTACTCACGGGGGAGAAGAAGCTCATTATAATATGCAAAGATTATCCAATCATAGCAGTGGGCGTTTACTTCCAAGTCTTCAGTGCGGCACGCCCAAAAAAACCGAGCGTTCCATGAGAGAGGCTCAAAACCAGGGTAGAAAATAGCCTATTACTTATTCATTATGATGTTTTTGAATGTAGAAACCACGTGAACGTCATAAGTTGACCTCAGACAACAGTATAAATTTTTTTTAAAAAAGCCCGTTCATGACCCCTTTAATTTCTTTGTTCTTAAATTTATTATTGAGCGTTTATTTAAAAAATGACTAGAAAAGCCTAAAGACTATGTGGCAGGATTCATTTGCTAATATTTTTAAAAATAAAAATAGTGTTCAATAGTACAAAAGTGTTTCGGTATTGCTTTGGTATCAAAACTGTTATTGTGAATCACCATTTCAACAGCATTGGTATTTGGTATTGTGACAACTGCAGGTGTGTGATGAGTGCTAAGGCAAGCACAGTTGGCATGGAGCTCTGCATTACCTGGCACAGCTAGCAAACCAGCTCCTGGTTCCAAGCCCAGAATGTCAGTAGGTCTTTCAGCTGTACGAGAGCAGAGAAAAAGAAGATGGAAATAAGGTAGGAAAGGTCAAGAAGAGCTGAACATCAAAAGGAGTCATTAAATGCTGAGCATCAGTGTAATTAAAGTAAGCACACAGACACTGACAAGCAGCTCAGCAGGGATGCTGAGGTAAGTGGTGGGATGTGATTCAAAGGACATAATGTACTGGAGTGTTTCATCTTCATAGGAGTCTCCTGCTGAGTCTGGAGACCAGCTTGACTACCTCAGATGTACAGAGTATTTGCTGACATATAGCGAAGGAGGCCAGGAATATTATAGAAATAAAGAGAGAGACTGACGCTCTAACGGGTACAGAACAAGAAACAAGGATGTCACAATTAGGGACTAGTCATATAGTACATCCTCAATATTTGCAGTGATTTATATTTGCTATGCGAGTTCAATTCACTCAAATATATTGAGAGGAACATCAGATTAGAGCTGATAGTACACCTACCAGAAGATGGAGGAGCAGGTTCTGCAGCCTCCAGGCCGGGAATAAGACTTTCAGTAGCAGCAATAAGAGGTTCAACAGGTTCTGCAAACAGCAAAAACACTTTGGCTACATCCACACTAATCCAGATACATTTGAAAACGCATCTTTTTCTCTATATTTTGGGCTTCCGTCCACACTGAGATGCTGTTTTCGTCCTGCAAAAAGCTTTCTGAAGACACTCTCCCAAGCATTGTAGGTATTTCAAACCGATGAAGCATGTTTAGTCACATTACTGGTATACTGGTATGTGCCTGCTATGTGCCATTCACTTTCACAGTGCTGTTAAAGATAAATGTTACTTTGTACAATCTTCATTACATTCTTTCAAAGATGACAGAAAATGTACTATGCAAAACAATTGCAATTTCATTTTATTATAATAATAAGTAGTTACATTTATATAGCTTTTCTGGGTACTCAAAAGCACTTTACATATAGAAGGGGGGAATCTCCTCAACCACCACCAATGTGCAGCATCCACCTGGATGATGCAACGGCAGCCATATTGCACCAGAACGCCCACCACACACCAGCTTATTGGTGGAGAGGAGTGATGAAGCCAATCAGTATATATGGGGATGATTAGGAGGCCATGATGGACAGAGGCCAATGGGCAAATTTGTCCTACTCTTTTTCCAAAGGACATCCTGGGATTTTTAATTACCACAGAGTCGGGACCTCGGTTTAATGTCTTATCCGAAGGACCATAGAATATTAGACCATAGAATGGTGACTGAGTGCAAATCAAGTGTGCCGCACAAGCCCTGAAAAGTAAAGCCAAAACATTTTGATCGCCCCCAGGTGGTTGGCCCCAGTATAGGTCATAAACTTCACCATGTAATCGAATGGGACGTGAGATGAACTAAATCAAATTATACTTCGAATACATTTTTTCCAAAGATAGTTTCTGTCATTTTAGGTAGTTTTTATCACGCTGATGTAAGTTCAAGTGTTCGTTTTTTTTTAAATAAGTTTGTTTTTTTGTTAGTTATTTGATGCTATAAAAACAGTGGGTGTGACGCCATGATTGACAGCTGACTTTTTTCTGGATTTTCGGGAGGAGATTGGAGCTTTAACTTAAATTTCTACATTTCCATAACTGTTTATTTCACACCAACATAATGACTGCGCAGACTCAGGTCTCTAGTTCACTACTGCGCTAGTCTCAGGCTCAGACGTCACGCCCACAGACCATTGGCTAAACGTCTGATGCATATGGCACACTTATCTGGAAACACTTCAGGAGTTTCGAAGTTGTCATCTGATTGGTTGAATTCCACAGGATGTCCGCGAGACGTGTGTGTTGTTTTCTTTAACGGTCCCCCTAGAAACAAATGCTGTGACGCCAAGCTCCCTCGCGGAAGAAGAACACTGTCATGTTTACAACTGTGAAAATGAGCGCTTGACTAAACGCTGGATTTTCAAAAGTATGTGAGATTCGCGGCTCCATTGTTGCAGTAAACTTGCACAACGTTCTAGAATGAACAACTTATAGATGCACGGCGGTCTGTTATTGCAGGGACATCGACTTAACATTTTCACGCCCCTAAACATGACGTGGAACAAAACGAACTGTGATTGGTTGCGTTACATGTCAGTCAAACGTCCTCTTTGGCGGTCCTTGACCAATGAAAGCTTTGATAGAGTCCAGACCTTCTGCCATCAGTCTGAAGGTCTGGCTACGCGAGACTACTAATGCGCAGACTCAAGTCCCGAATCAGCGCAAGATGTCAGCACCATATTGGGACATTGGCGGCTTTACTACAAAGGAAGAGAGTGAAGGTGCGTTTTCTTTTCTTACAGTCTATAGTGCAAAGTGGAGAACCAGTAAGTGGTGGGATATTTTGCCAATAAAATGACTGTGCCAAAAGAACACCATAAGAAATTTAAGTTTGGTCTCTCTGTATCATCTCTGTAAGATTTCTTACATTTTATGCATGCACAGTAACATGATTTTGGCATTTTCCAACATTTCAGTCTGTACAAAAATCTCTGGTGTGGACGGAGAGCGTTTTTTTGATGAATCTGGATTGATGTAGACGTAGCCTTTAATACACTGATAACTGCATTCTGCAAAGTGTGTGAGCAAGCAAAGTTACCGTCAGCTAGCTTGGTGAAGTCTTTGTTGAGCAGGTCCTCAGCCGTGAGTTTGGAGAAATTGTCGTCACCGAAAGGATTCCAGGTAGGCTGTTCCGGGGGGCTTGTCAGGCTAGCGGCTGAGGCAGGAGCTTGGGGGACAGAAACGCTGCCTTGCTGGGCAGGCTGGTACACACTCTGCTGGGAAGACTGGGGAGAGTTGGAAGGGGTGGTGCTGGCTGACCTAATTGTGCCCGAGCAATGAAAGAAGTGTTCATATATTAGTTTAAATAGGTTCGAAGTTGACAGAACATTTCTTCTTGGTTATGTTGGCTGTATAATGGCAGCGTCACATTGCAATGGGCTTAAATTCAATATTTATAGGTTTGATTTCTCACTTTGACTTATTAAGGCTGGCTTCTGCTGTGGCCGCCTGCAGCTGCTGAGTGGACTGGCTGACCGGCACTCCGAACATAGCACTGTGGGTGACATCACTCTGGATGCGTCTGTGCCCCGCCTTCTGGGCCGTCCTTGGGGACGAGGGAGGAGTCTGAGACAGGCCAGGGGCTACAGGCTGAGGAGATGAAAAAACAAGAGGATGAAGCAACTAAGAAATCATAAAATACAGAGAAATTAGAGTGTGACATGCAAATGAAATTTAAATGCAGTGAAGTGGCATGAATTAAAAACAAAAAAAAGGTGATCAAGCATCAGTAAATACAGATATAAAATAAAAATATAAACAGTTGACTTCCAATACAACTTTTTCTATAGAAACTATTCAGACAGGCAGTAAAACTCAGATTTTTGTGGCATATCAAACTCAAAATCGTCAGTTTTGAAAAATATATTTTTGTAAACCCAATCCAAAATTACATCTCTCCATGGTTTGAAATGGTGATATGGAAAATATACTCATTTACACTCACATGTACCATTAGAGTCATACTACCATTCAAAAGGATGGGGTTGGTAAGATTTTTTTATACTTTTATTCAGCAAGGATGCATTAAATTGATCAAAAGTGAATGTAAAGACATTTTTAATGGTACAAAAGATTTCTATTTCAAATAAATGCTATTCTTTTGAACTTATATTCTCCAAAGAATCCTAAAAAAAGTATAACAGTTTCCACAAAAATATATTAAGCAGCACGACAGTTTTCAACTTTGATAATAATAATGAATGTTTCTTGAGCACCAACTCAGCATATTAGAATGATTTCTGAAGGATCATGTGACTGGAGAAATGGCTGCTGAAAATTCAGCTTTGCATCACAGGAATAAATTATATTTTAAAATATATTTAAATAACATATTCAGAAAACAGTTATTTTAAATTGAAATATTTTACAATATTACTCTTTTTACTGTGTTTTTTAATCAAACAAACGCAGCCTTGGTGAGCATAATAGACTTCTTTCAAAAACATAAAAAAAATAGTACAGACTTCGACATTTTGAATGGTAGTGTATATATAGTGAATGTGAAAAATAGCGCAGTGAGTGTATAAATAGTTTAGTCTCTCTTTGCTTCATGACACTGATAATAAAGTAATTTCTAAATAAACTAATTACACAGGACATTTACTGCACTATCTGAACAAATTGATCTCATTTCATCATTGAACAAACAAATCAGATTTGAATGCAGTGTAAACGAAGCATACAAAAACATTAAATTTTAACTTAATTTCATCAAATTTCATGTCTGTCAGAGTCTTTTCAGACACTTTTCAGAGCAAATAAACCAAAACGAGCAAACATCCCTCACACAAACAATCAAAACCATCTACGCTGATCCAAAATAAACCAAGGATGGATGGATGCAACACAATGGATGATGAGGCGCCAGCACTTTGAAGCAGATGGGACAGAGCAGCATGCACAGGATGGAGGTGATTACCCTCTCCTCTGTGTTCTCTGGGCTGATCTGGGATTGAGGCGCTGGCTGTTGGACAGTGGGCGGCACTGCCGTAGGCTCTGCCTGTGCTTGAGGCGGGGCACCAGCCGGCTGAGTGGTAGCGGGCTGGACGGGCCCCGGCTGCTGCTGAGCCGCTGACGCCTGCTTACGACGGGCGCTCCGTGCAGGTGCGGTGGGCGGGGCAGGGCTGGATGGAGGAAGAGTGGCTACCACTTTCTGAGGTGCAGGGCTGCCAGCTGCTACTGGAACGCCTCCTCCTCCTACTGCAGCTGCAGCTGTGATGGGGATCGGCTGCACGGGCTGGCACACAGACAGGCACCAGACAACTATACCATGATGCGAACTGCAAATGTGACCTTCACACCCCAGACTGTCAGTTTCCTTTAATACATGCAATCTACAGGCTGGAATAGTCATTGAAATGGATTAAATGATGTGATGCCAAAGAAAGACGTCATGTAGATCTGCCTGACTGCCTCATTTCTTTTTATCCAGACTTCACTACTTTCTACTGCTTTTGTAGGACTTCAAACCAATACACAGATTAGAAAACACATGCAATAAGATTGGCATCTCTGCCATCTCTCACAACCAATAGCGTGAGTTTGAGGCAAGGCTATATGTTTGTCCTACCAATGAAAGATGGAAATGTTCACAAAACCTTTTGGAAATCAGTCATTTTTGCACATTTGTTGACATTAGATGCACAGAAATTCTTCTATGGAATTAAATGTAATAAAGTTAAAATAGAACAGCATTACATAGCTACTTTTCTGCCTTTTTAATCTCAGTTCACTGTTAACGTGTTTTCTTGTTATTTGTAACAATGAAATACTAATTTCTAACTTACTACTCTAATAGATTATACAATTAAAAAGAGCTGAGCATTGTGGGATTGGATTAGTGAGTTGAAATACAGACAGAGTGAAGACACTCACTGTTTTCTGCTGAGGTGCCGGAGACGCCTGGGCTTTTTGAGACTGAAGCGCTGCAGCCGGCTGAGCCAAGTTCACACTGACAGCTAGGAAACACACAGAGAACAATTGTGAGGAGTTAAATGTGGTGCATTTTGATATATGTCAATATATGTATTTTGATATATTTTTATTAAGAGGCAAAATAAAAGAAACAAAAATATATATACAGTGGTTGTCAGAATTATTGGCACCCCTGGTAAATATGATCAAATATGGCTGTAAAAAATAAATATGCATCCTTTTAATCTTTTATTCCAAAAATTCACAAAAATCTAAACTTTCATTGAAGTAAAAGAATTGAAAGTGGGGGGTAAATCACATTATGAAATAAATGCTTTTCTCCAAAACACATTGGCCATTATTATTGGCACCCTTTTATTAAATACTTTTTGCAACCTCCTTTTGCCAAGATAACAGCTCTGAGTCTTCTTCTATAACGCCTGATGAGTTTGGAGAACACCTGACAAGAGATCAGAGACCATTCCTCCATACAGAATCTCTCCAGATCCTTCAGATTTCCAGATCCATGTTGGTGCTTCTTCTCTTCAGTTCACCCCACTCATTTTCTATAGGGTTCAGGTCAGGGGACTGGGATGGTCATGGCAGAAGCTTCATTTTGTGTTCAGTGACACATTTGTGTGTTGATTTTGATGTTTGTTTCGGATCATTGTCCTGATGGAAGATCCAACCACGGCCCATTATAAGATTTCTAGCAGAGGCCGTCAGGTTTTGATGTTTTATTTGTTGGTATTTGCTAGAATCATTATACCATGTATCTGAACAAGATGTCCAGGACCTCCAGCAAAAAAATAGGCCCACAACATTAAAGATCCAGCGGTATTTTTAACTGTGGGCATGGGGTACTTTTTATCCCTGTTTGCACCAAACCCATCTGGTGGATTTGTTGCCAAAAAGCTCTTTTTATAGTTTCATCTGACCACAGAACCAGGTCCCTTTTGAATTTCCAGTCGTATCTGACAACTGAATATGCTGGAGCTTGTTTCTGGATGAGCAAGAAGGATTTTTCTTGAATCCCTCCCAAACAACATGAGGTGATGTAGGGGTTGTTTGATTTTTTTTTTTTAGGCTTTCTGACCCCAAGACTCAACTAATCTCTGCGATTCTCCATCTGTGATCCTTGGAGAGTCTTTGGCCACTCAAATTTTCCTCCTCGCCGTGCATTAAGACAATATAGACACACGTCCTCTTTCAGGCAGATTCGTAACATCTTTAGTTGATTGGGACTTCTTAATTATTGCCCTGATGGTGGAAATGGGAATTTTCAATGCTTTAGCTATTTTCCTACAGCCACTTTCTATTTTGTGAAGCTCAACCATTTTTGGGTGCACATCAGAACTATATTCTTTGGCTTTACTCATTGTGATGATTATTAAGGGAATTTGGCCTTTGTGTTTCCTCATATTTATACTACTGTGGAACAAGACATCATAGCTGGACAATTTCATGTTCCTAGTCACCCTGGTGTGCTAAAAAAATGTAAATATTAATGGGAATATACTTCAGAGATACTTTACTCATAAAAAATTCTAGGGGTGCCAATAATTGTGGCCAACGTGTTTTGGAGAAAAGCATTTATTTCATAATGTGATTTACCCCCCACTTTAAATTATTTTACTTCAATGAAAGGTTAGATTTTTGTGAATTTTTGGAATAAAAGATCAAAAGGATAAACAATGCATATTTATTTTTTACAGCCATATTTGATCATATTTACCAGGGGTGCCAATAATTCTGACCACCACTATATATATATGCATACGCAAAGATACAGTGGGGAGAACAAGTATTTGATACACTGCCGATTTTGCAGGTTTTCCTACTTACAAAGCATGTAGAGGTCTGTAATTTTTATCATAGGTACACTTCAACTGTGAGAGACGGAATCTAAAACAAAAATCCAGAAAATCACGTTTTATGATTTTTAAATAATTAATTTGCATTTTATTGCATGACATAAGTATTTGATCACCTACCAACCAGTAAGAATTACGGCTCTCACAGACCTGTTAGTTTTTCTTTAAGAAGCCCTCCTGTTCTCCACTCATTACCTGTATTAACTGCACCTGTTTGAACTCGTTACCTGTATAAAAGACACCTGTCCACACACTCAATCAAACAGACTCCAACCTCTCCACAATGGCCAAGACCAGAGAGCTGTGTAAGGACATCAGGGATAAAATTGTAGACCTGCACAAGGCTGGAATAATAGCAGGACAATAGGCAAGCAGCTTGGTGAGAAGGCAACAACTGTTGGCGCAATTATTAGAAAATGGAAGAAGTTCAAGATGACGGTCAATCTCCCTCGGTCTGGGGCACCATGCAAGATCTCACCTCGTGGGGCATCAATGATCATGAGGAAGGTAAGGGATTAGCCCAGAACTACACGGCAGGACCTGGTCAATGACCTAAAGAGAGCTGGGACCACGGTCTCAAAGAAAACCATTAGTAACACACTACGCCGTCATGGATTAAAATCCTGCAGCGCACGCAAGGTCCCCCTGCTCAAGCCAACGCATGTCCAGGCCCATCTGAAGTTTGCCAATGACCATCTGGATGATCCAGAGGAGGAATGGGAGAAGGTCATGTGGTCTGATGAGACAAAAATAGAGCTTTTTGGTCTAAACTCCACTCGCCGTGTTTGGAGGAAGAAGAAGGATGAGTACAACCCCAAGAGCACCATCCCAACCGTGAAGCATGGAGGTGGAAACATCATTCTTTGGGGATGCTTTTCTGCAAAGGGGACAGGACGACTGCACCATATTGAGGGGAGGATGGATGGGGCCATGTATCGCGAGATCTTGGCCAACAACCTCCTTCCCTCAGTAAGAGCATTGAAGATGGGTCGTGGCTGGGTCTTCCAGCATGACAACGACCTGAAACACACAGCCAGGGCAAATAAGGAGTGGCTCCGTAAGAAGCATCTCAAAGTCCTGAAGTGGCCTAGCCAGTCTCCAGACTTGAACCCAATAGAAAATCTTTGGAGGGAGCTGAAAGTCCGTATTGCCCAGCGACAGCCCCGAAACCTGAAGGATCTGGAGAAGGTCTGTATGGAGGAGTGGGCCAAAATCCCTGCTGCAGTGTGTGCAAACCTGGTCAAGAACTACAGGCAACGTATGATCTCTGTAATTGCAAACAAAGGTTTCTGTACTAAATATTAAGTTCTGCTTTTCTGATGTATCAAATACTTACGTCATGCAATAAAATGAAAATTAATTACTTAATCATACAATGTGATTTTCTGGATTTTTGTTTTAGATTCTGTCACTCACAGTTGAAGAGTACCTATGATAAAAATTACAGACCTCTACATGCTTTGTAAGTGGGCAAACCTGCAAAATCGGCAGTGTATCAAATACTTGTTCTCCCCACTGTAATTTAAGAGAGAGAACGAGAGGGAGAGAAAGATAGATATAATACAGATATAATATATCTAAAATTAACATTTACAATTATAAATATTTAAATGAACACATTTTATATTTACATCAAATTATTTAAAATAATTATAATAAATAGTATATAATAATTGTGCGCATAACAAAAATATGATAAAATGTTAAATTAATAATGTTCCATTGATGATGTAAAGCCAATAGTTAAAGTTCATGTTTTTGTCCTTCGAAATAATATAATAGTTAAAAGACAACTAAAAATGAGAATGTGTATCGTGATACTGTATTATTCTGCTTGTTAAAAATGTATTATGCAGTAACTTACAATATTTCTCTGTGCGTGAGACTGTGCATGTGACAGTGATTCATGCGCATACATGTCATCAGCGCAGCATCGCACGTCAAATTCGTAGAGAGCTTTAATCATTCCATTCAAATTCTGATTTTGGCCACCTCTGAAATGGGTCAAACCATAGATATTACCTAAGAAGTTCAAGTAAATACGCGGAGAAAGCATGGACGCCTGCAGGATTTCATCTGTCGGTCACAAATGGGTTTTTATTTAACACTATAAATAAAGTTAAATAAGCATATAGCCTAAGTATTACGCACCTTTCGGAGCATCAGTGAGCGCAAAAGGACCGCAGAACGAGTAAAGCCTACTCTATCTCTAAACGTGTTAAACGTTTTTAAATCTGAAAACTGCAAAAAGCAACGAAATTGTCAGACATCCATTTAGCGCATGTTCACAGAGGAAAACTACTGAAAAACAGCGCTGGTTGTCAATACAGTCTGTTTGTTTTACTGACTGAGAAATCGCTTTAAATGATTCAGTGAGAGAGCTGTCCAAACTAATTCAAGTGGATTCAGGCCGTTCGCCCATGACCCTTTCGCCGGTTCACCACTGTTCCTTCCTTGGACCACTTTTGATACTGACCACTGCAGATCGGGAACACCCCACAAGAGCTGCAGTTTTGGAGATGCTCTGACCCAGTCGTCTACCCATCACAATTTGGTCCTTGTCAAACTCACTTGCGGCCTAATATATTTGCTATAGCTAACAATAGAAGAAAAAATTGTCTCTCTCAACATTACCAGCTCAATATTCTCCTTCACATTCTGAATGTTAAGTATTTTATATTCATGTTAAAACTACTGTTTGCCTTAAGCTTATTTTCTGCTAATATACAGAGAACAGTGATGAACATTTCAACATATTTTTACCTATTGGCTGGGCGACTCCGGCGGGCAAGTTGGCTCTCTTGCGTGGGGTCAGGGCAGCAGGCTGGATGGGCAGGATGCCTCCGAGTGCCTGAGACTGGGATTGTGCTGCTTTGGGCCGCTGGCGTGGGGTGATGGAGGTTTCAGTGGTGGGAATGGGGTCTGTAAGTCTACGGGACAAAAACAGAGACAAATGAGGCCAGGTCAAATTTACCGACCATAAAGCACTATGTAGCCTCTGGACACGTACCTCGTCTTGGTCTGTGTTTGGCTCTTCTTCGCGGCTGCTTCGCTCGCTCTAATTGGCTCAGGAAGTTTAGCAGGAATGGGAGAATTCTAGGGGGACATATTTCAGATTAGTTTTGTTTTTATGATTTCAGGCATTCCTGCAGGCTGACGCACACAAGCACGCAATCCAACAACTGATCCCAGAGGTAAAAGTGCTGACCCAACAACAGGCAGAGAGTGACCCTGGAGGAGAGAAAGGAAAGAGACTAACCTTGACGTTTTGGACAGGGCAGTCCCGCCGGGCCAGTTTGAAAGCAAAGTAGGACACCTGATAAATGTCAGGCCTCTTATCAGGGTCTGGTTCCAGCATGTACCCTGATAAAAATCACCACCACAGAGAGAAGAAAAGAGGAGGGAGAGTGGGAGAAAGAGAGAGTGTCACAACGTGACAGACAGAAAAAAAGCGGAGAGTGGATGATCGATATAAGCGTTCATAAATAGAAATCATTCACCCACAAGTTGTTCAAACCCATAAGTACATCCATGAAACACAAAAGGTTTTTTTAAAAAAAATCCTTGCCAATCTTTTCCTTGTAATGAAAGTAAATGAGGATTAGGGCTGTCAAGATCCTAAATGACTAAAAGTACACAAAACGACAAAAGTGATAGCTTTGTGTGAGAACAGACTGAAACTTAAAGGGATAGTTCACCCAAAATTTTTAATTCTGACATCATTTACTCATCCTCATGTTGTTTCAAACCTGTACATCTTACTTTCTTATCTGGCTCCCATTTACTTCCATAGTGTGGACAAAAAATAAAATGGAAGTCAATGGGAACCGAAACTGTTTGGTTACCAACATTCTTTAAAATATATTCTTTTATGTTTAGCAGAAGAAAGTAAGTCATACAGGTTTGGAACAACAGGAGGGTGAGTAAATGATAACAGAATTTTCTTTTTTTTGGTGAACTGTTCCTGTATTTAACTTTTCTAAAATGGACCGTCATATAGACAACAAAAATGCTGCGTAAACACCATTTAAAGCCAAACACCATTATTTTTTGCATGTCTCCTAAACAAACAACATTGACAACAATGTTGCCAGAAGGGAAGATGTTTTGTGTATTTTGACTTGCATTTTGCTCTGTCCTTCACACAAAGCTACTTTATAACTTAAGATTCTAAATATGGTGCACAAGTCATATTGACCACTTTTACAGTGAATGTTTTGTCACTTTGGACAGTTTTCTAATTCCATACAGTGGGGAGAACAAGTATTTGATACACTGCCGATTTTGCAGGTTTTCCTACTTACAAAGCATGTAGAAGTCTATAATTTTTATCATAGGTACACTTCAACTGTGAGAGACGGAATCTAAAACAAAAATCCAGAAAATCACATTGTATGATTTTTAAGTAATTAATTTGCATTTTATTGCATGACATAAGTATTTGATACATCAGAAAAGCAGAACTTAATATTTGGTACAGAAACCTTTGTTTGCAATTACAGAGATCATACGTTTCCTGTAGTTCTTGACCAGGTTTGCACACACTGCAGCAGGGATTTTGGCCCACTCCTCCATACAGACCTTCTCCAGATCCTTCATGTTTCGGGGCTGTCTGTCGCTGGGCAATGCGGACTTTCAGCTCCCTCCAAAGATTTTCTATTGGGTTCAGGTCTGGAGACTGGCTAGGCCACTCCAGGACCTTGAGATGCTTCTTATGGAGCCACTCCTTAGTTGCCCTGGCTGTGTGTTTCGGGTCGTTGTCATGCTGGAAGACCCAGCCACGACCCATCTTCAATGCTCTTACTGAGGGAAGGAGGTTGTTGGCCAAGATCTTGCGATACATGGCCCCATCCATCCTCCCCTCAATACGATGCAGTCGTCCTGTCCCCTTTGCAGAAAAGCATCCCCAAAGAATGATGTTTCCACCTCCATGCTTCACGGTTGGGATGGTGTTCTTGGGGTTGTACTCATCCTTCTTCTTCCTCCAAACACGGCGAGTGGAGTTTAGACCAAAAAGCTCTATTTTTGACATGCGGTGGCTTGAGCAGGGGGACCTTGCGTGCGCTGCGGGATTTTAATCCATGACGGTGTAGTGTGTTACTAATGGTTTTCTTTGAGACTGTGGTCCCAGCTCTCTTCAGGTCATTGACCAGGTCCTGCCGTGTAGTTCTGGGCTGATCCCTCACCTTCCTCATGATCATTGATGCCCCACGAGGTGAGATCTTGCATGGTGCCCCAGACCGAGGGAGATTGACCGTCATCTTGAACTTCTTCCATTTTCTAATAATTGCGCCAACAGTTGTTGCCTTCTCACCAAGCTGCTTGCCTATTGTCCTGTAGCCCATCCCAGCCTTGTGCAGGTCTACAAAGCCATTCTTTTAATCTCTTCACATTCTTTGTTCTAGTTCCCTCACAGTCATTCAGCCGATAGGGCCATTAGAGGGAGTGTCTTTGTCTTTCAGGTGTGAAAAACATCAATATTCATGATGATTCATGCCCTCCCCGCATAAGCCTTCCTGACACAAAACATGTCTTACAAATTTTAAATCAACATATTGTTTTATGTGAACGAGTGGCCAGAGTGATTTTTACATCGTCTTGAAGCAAAAATGAGTGGAGAACAGGAGGGCTTCTTAAAGAAAAACTAACAGGTCTGTGAGAGCCGTAATTCTTACTAGTTGGTAGGTGATCAAATACTTATGTCATGCAATAAAATGCAAATTAATTATTTAAAAATCATACAACGTGATTTTCTGGATTTTTGTTTTAGATTCCGTCTCTCACAGTTGAAGTGTACCTATGATAAAAATTACAGACTTCTACATGCTTTATAAGTGGGCAAACCTGCAAAATCGGCAGTGTATCAAATACTTGTTCTCCCCACTGTATCCTTTAATTAATGACTAGGATTTTCTTCAAATATTCCCCATTTGTGTTCCACAGAAGAAAGAAAGGACTCGAGGGTGAATAAATGACAAAATTGTATTTTTTGCCTGAACTATCCCTTTCAAGTGAGACCCACAGCCATACTGAGCCAGTGGTGAGACGGAGAAGCTCCTTGTGTGAGACGCAAGCAGCGACAGGCAGATACTTACGGATGAGACGGTGCATGTCCTGTGAGTAGCGGGAATTGTCTGGAATAGTGAAGTTGCCATCACAAATGGCCACCTGACTCTCACCGAAGGGCAATGTGAAGAAACAGAGTTTATAGAGCAGACAGCCCATCGCCTGAAAGAACAAAAAACCCACGTCATTGTACAGTACAGGAAAAAGACACTTGATTAGGGTCATAATGTAATAAAAGCCTTGAACGAGGCCTAATTAAACCTTACATATAACTTCTGTTCTTTTAAATCAAATTAGTCTAGTTTTTAAAAAAATCCACTTCCAGGCAATTTATAAAGACCTGAATACTCTTATTGAATGCTTTTCAAATGGCCATATTCCACCATTCTGTGTAGCATTTGATTTATTTCCCTTTGTATTATTTAAAGGGATAGTTCATCCAAAAATGAGTTCCGTCTTCAGTTACTCATCTTCATGTTCCAAATCAATAAGACTTTTGATCATCTTCGTAACACAAATGAAGATATTTTGAATGAAGTCTGAGAGATCCAAAATGCTTCGGGTAAACAGACTTTCAATCGAGGGACAGAAATCTTTCAGATGTCATTAAAAATATCTTCATTTGTGTTCCGAAGATGAACGAAAGTCTTATGAGGTTGGAATGAAATAAGGGTGAGAACTGATGACAGAATTTTTTAACTATCCCTTTAAGTTTAAAAATAATTGTATCAAATAATTTAAACGTGCACTGTGTAAATTTTAGCGGCATCTAGCGGTGAGGCTGCGAATTGCAACTACCCACCGCTCACCCCTCCCTTTCGAAGCACATAGAGAAGCTACGGTGGCCGACACAGGACAAAGATGTCGTCGTCTGAGACAGCAAAGAGTAGCTAGCGCTCTGTAGTGCAGTTTGTCCGTTTAGGGCTACTGTAGAAACATGGCAGCGCAAAATGGTGACTTCACTATAAGGGGACCCGCAGTGTATGTAGATAGAAATGGCTCATTCTAACAACAACAACAACAACATTTATTTATAAAGCACATTTAAACACAATATGGATTGATCCAAAGTGCTTTTATTACTAAAGGTAATAAAAACATAACGGTTCATTATGTAAGGTCTTTATACACCACTGAAAACATAATTATGTATATTATATTGCACTTCTGTCAATAGATCCTCATAAATACTACACACTGCACCTTTAAGCATCTTGCACACAAAACAATCGTGATTTAGTTCCTCTCTGACTTTTATAATAAGCCACAATAAGGCATCAAGTACTATCTCTTCCATGTAAATCCGAATTTTTGTTCTAACCAGCCACAACTGCGAAAAGCAGAGCCACAAGACTTCTATTTATGTTTATCCTCGCCCATTGTGTACAACCTTGGTACAAAATAAGTAGGGCTGGGTATCAATTCAGATGTTCTAATTCGATTCAATTTCGATTTTCAAGCTCTCAATTCGATTCGATTTTTTATTTTGATTCTCGATTTGATTTTCGCTTTGACTCAATGAATATAGATTTAATACAAATCCTATATTTATAAAAAAATGAACAGTGAACATAAGCTTACAAATGGTTAATTAATAAAAAGAAATTAAGAGCCACAAACCTGTATATTAAACACTTTTTATTTCAGATACACTTGGGTACATTAAAACAGAACCCAACTCTATATTTCAAATGCATACAATGAATAGACAGAATTTTGAAATTAGAAAACTAATACTGGCTTTTGGGTGACAGTTCACCCAAAAATAAAAATTCTGTCATCATTTATGAATGTATTCATGTATGAATTTCTTTCTTCTGTTGAACACAAAGGAAGATATTTTGAAGAATATGGGTAACCAAACTGTTTTGGTCCCCATTGACTTCCATATTTTTTTTTTTCCATACTATGGAAGTCAAGTCAGTAGGGCCCATCAACTGTTTGGTTACTCATATTCTTCAAAATATCTTCATTTGTGTTCAACAGAAAATAAAGAATACATGATTCATACATGATGAATACACTCATAAATGACAGAATTTAAATTTTTGGGTGAACTAACACTTTAACACTGGACTAACAATAGGCTCAAAGTACAGTAACACTGCCTCATTGGAAACTGTAATTTTTTTTGCAAAAAAAAAAGGATTGGTCAACGTGCTCTGGCAGAAGGAAACTTCTTTGAGCTGTAATAATGTCTCCATAGAAACGTTTCCCTTCACTTCATGGTACAGTCTTAGGATAATCTCTTCGCTTATCCGTTTACGACTAGGAATAGAATAACGAGGCTCCAGCACATTCAACATATAACGGAATCTGTCGTTTTCGACAGTGCTGTATGGCCTTAAATCTTTGCAAAGAAAAAAATGCAATCGATTCAGTGATCTTTTGTGCACGAGGTGAATTGTAAAGAATTTTAATTGTGAACGCATTTGAAATCTTCGGTTGTTTGTTCGGCTGTGGGGGTGTTGGAACCTGCACGTCTGGGTGATGTCTTGTCAAATGGCTCCGCAGATTTGTAGTATTATTACAGCATTTCACCTCAGAATTACAAATCAGGCATATAGCTTTGTTCTTCTCCACAGTATCTTTGTCGTCGTGCTTGCGAAATCTAAAATGCTTCCATACCTCTGACTTTTTAAGTGAAGGTGGTGTTAACGTTGAGAACGCACCTGAATCCGCCATTTTAAGTAATGAATGAATGATGTGCTCTCTGTTGTAACATCGCGCAAGGCAAATAAGGGGGTGACATCTAGTGGATTAGACTAGTAATAAGATTAACGTTAATTTTATGTTCAATGTTTGTGGAAATAAATACGGAAAAAAATCGATTTGTGGCCTTTGATAATCGATATTGAATCGATCACATTTTAAAAAATGATTAATCGAAAAAAAAAAAAGAAAAAAAAAAATCCCAGCCCTAAAAATAAGCATAGATTAAAGTTAATAAGAAAGCAAAACTGACCATACTTTTTTTTTTAAATACACATTCTGGTGTTATTGCGAAAATTTTGTAATCTCTTCTTGAATTTAATTTCCTTTTCTGTTGACTACTATATAACCAATAACCAAATAGCTATTTAGGCATTGATTTATCAAACTTGCTATTAGTTTGGTGAAAGATAGATTTGAAATACTTTAAAATATCGTCTGATTGGCTGTGATATCTTTGATGTATTTACTTACCCAGATATCTGCTTTAGTGGTGATGATTTTGCCGTTGTACAGGTTCACCATTTCAGGAGCACGATAGGACAGGGTTGTGTACCTAAACAAAACAGACAATTTCATAAACGCTGCATTATAATTTGTGTTATTATTAAGGAATGCATGATATATCTGTAACCATATTGGAAACATCCAATATGAGTGTTTTTTTTTTTTTATTAAAGGCATCAGACTAATTAGGCCTACATTGGAAGCAGAAAAAAACTTCACCTTACAAGCAATTTGTCAATTTGCAATAATTACAAGCAATTTGTCAAAGCATAATTTTTTTAATGGCCGATTTCACTTAAAAATTCTAGGTTGAAGGATGAACAGTACAGACTTAAGCCCTATTCAGACGGTAATTGTTTCTCATGGGGTCGTAAGGTATTTTCATCATTTACAGGGGCTAGTCTGTGATTTTATTGCCGTCTGAATCCAGAATGTCAGTGTTTTTCTCCCACCACCCATGTAAAAATCCCCGGCCAAATTACCTACTGTTTTTAGACAAACACCATGGACGTGGTAATTTAATTGCCGTCCGAATCCACATCTCTGAGTTTTCAAAAAGAGATTGCTTCAAAATTCACTGTTTATATCATTTTTGACCACTGCGGAGCACCGTATTGTTGCGCTTCACTGTAATTTGGATGCATTTTAAAGATCTAGCCTACACTTTTTATTACTGGAAAATAATCTTTTATTACCGCTCAAAAGGGAAAGACAAGAAAAGCATGTAAACATTTGAAATGGGCCGTTATTACGGCAGCAATACTTTAAAATAACCAAGCAGCATTATATTTACCTCATCCTCATGTAAATAAGAGGCTGTATTAACTTACTCATTTCCACATCACTTTGAGATAAAATACAAGACAGAAAAGCGTTTTAACTATAATGCATCTATATCTTCCTATTTTTTAAACAGATTTAAATGATAATCGGAATAGTATTTTCCTATTATTAAATTAAATATGAATTTAATTTATTCTTATTATTCCAAGCATATGACATTTTATTTACAGCAGGCAATCAGGCGACTGACCACGTGAGCAGCGCATTCCTGGGTTCGTAGGATCACAAAACTCGCTCCTCCGCCGTGAATAAATCGCCATCCGAATGCACGAGTTTTATCACTGAGGTGGCATGCAAATTTATTTTTACAGATGTCCACATGAGAAACAATTACCGTCCGAATAGGGCTTTAGACTATTATTCAATCATAATGGTTACTGGTCATCTATTTTCATGTATTTTAAAAATTTAATCAATCCCTGTCCCTCAGCATTATTTACTCCAGTCTTCAAAAGTTAGTTCATTAAAAAAATGAAAATTCTGTCATTAATTCCTCACCCTCATGTTGTTCCAAACCCGTAAGATCTTCGTTCATCTTCGGAACACAAATTAAGATATTTTTGATGAAATCCGAGAGCTTTCTGACCCCCCATGACAACAACACGACCACTTTCAAGGCCCAGAAAGGTAGTAAAGACATCGTTAACAGTTCATGTGACTCCAGTGGTTCAACCTTGATGTTAAGAAGTGACAAGAATACTTTTTGTGAGCATTACAAACGCATGCGCCGTGGTGCTCACGTGAACTGTGTCGACTGACACAGAAGAGAAAAAATTGTTGAATAAAGTCGTTATTTTAGTTTTTTTTGCACACAAAAAGTATTCTCATCACTTCATAACATTAAGGTTGAACCACTGGAGTCATATGGACTATTAACAGTGTCTTTACTACCTTTCTGGGCCTTGAAAGGGGTAATGACATTGCTGTTTATTGGGGGGTCATTTGTGTTCTGAAGATGAACGAAGGTCTTACGGGTTTGGAACGACATAAGGGTGAGTAATTAATGACAGATTTTTCATTTTTGGGTGAACTAACACTTTCAGTGTCACATGATCCTTCAGAAATAATTCTAATATGCTGATTTGCTGCTTAAGAAACATTTCTTATTATCAACTATTCGTATTATCTAGCATTCACTGGAAATATAAATCTTTTGTAACATTATAAAATGTCTTTACTGTCTCTTTTTACCAATTTAATGAGCCTTTGCTGAATAAAAGTATTCATTCCTTTAAAAAAACTGGAGAAGGGGTTCAATCTTCAACTGGCTGGCAGGAGCCGCCACTGACAGATCTGCCAGTCTGATTCTGGCTGGTCACGTGGCCTGCCGGTGGCTGGCCGGTGGCAGCTGGCAGTCGGATTCTGGGCGGGCTGGCGGCTGGCAGTCTCAGCCGCTGTTGAGCTGCGAGTATAACGTGTTCCCTATCACTCTCGCTGCATGGAAATACATTATTTTATTATTATGAATATAATCTTAGGAATCTATTCTTTTGTATGATTGACGTTTTAGGGGGGTTTCTCACAATTAAAGCAGTGAAATGAAATGGCCTTTGCTGCTGCACACTGTGTGGAATAATAGTTAAGTACTACCATACAGTACATAGTTACTTGTTTTTTATTATTATTTGTAAATAGTTTTTGTTTCTTGTTTTTATTTGTAAATAGTCTTTGTCTTGGTGAAATTGAAAATTTTAGATATAGTCTGTGCTCCGTGATTTTACAGTTTAAGTTGGCTTTCTTTTATTGAATTATTAAAAAAAGACATTTGCTGCAGTCTGTCATGTTGTTGCTGAAAATACTCAAGGCAATGAGAAAGATTCATGTTATTGGGATAATTCATGTTTTCATAGGCAATTTTTTTCTGCATCTACATTAGCCTATTACATTACATAAATCGTAAAATTGTCACAACTAGCGGCAGTACCCATACAAATTAGAACAATTTTCTTGGAATGAGAGGCAACAGCGGCTGGTTGGACTGAGCGGCCAGCCAAGCGTTAGTAAGCACCCAGTCATGATCATGTTCATGTTCATTTGACTGCTTTAATTGTGAGAAACCCCCCTAAAACGTCTATCATACAAAAGAATAGATTCCTAATATTATATTCATAACAATAAAATAATGTATTTCCATGCAGCGAGAGTGATAGGGAACATGTTATACTCGCAGCTCAACAGCGGCTGAGACTGCCAGCCGCCAGCCCGCCCAGAATCCGACTGCCAGCTGCCACTGGCAGGTCACGTGACCAGCCAGAATCAGACTGGCAGCTGCCACCACCCACTGACAGGTCACATGATCTGTCAGTGGCAGCTCCTGCCAGCCAGTTGAAGATTGAACCCCTACTGAAAAAAATGTGTACAATCTCTCCCTAATAACCCTAGTCTTGAGTAACAACACGTTATATTCTTTCTGATCACCTACCCAACACTTGTCAATATAGGAATGTTAAAGGGATAGTTCACTAGGGCTGCCACCTTCAGAGTGGCAAAATAAGGGACACCCATTCATGACATTTCATGACACCCAATTCTGTCATCATTTACTCACCCTCAAGCTGTTCCAAACCTGTATGAGTTTCTTTCTTCTGCTGAACACAAAAGATGATATTTGGAAGAAAGTTTGTAATCAGGCTGCTTTGGGGGCACCATTGACTTCCACAGTAGGAATGTATCTTCCTATGTGTTCAACATAAAGACATTTATACAGGTTTGGAACAACTTGAGGGTGAGTAAATGATGACAGAATTTTCATTTTTGGGTGAACTGTCCCTTTAAGCAGTCATTCTGAACCAGTAATGACTTTGACAATTCTGAAATTTTTTATTAATTTACTTAAATTATGACTATATTATTATGTAATTATTTGTCCCATTTTTATCTAAATATATTTTTTAAAATGTCAAACTTTATATGACAGGGTTATTTATTATGTATGATTAATATAGTCTAGCTAAATTATAAATTAATAATAACATTAATTAGGCTATAATCTATTAATTAACCTGTCTAATGTCTAAAAAATATAATAATTCTGTCTGCCAAGCTCTGATAATGTATGGAATATTATATTAATATATTATCCATTAAAAAAAAACAATAGGCCTATACCTTTAGAAGCACGGATGTGTCTGTCACCGCATGCTGCTTTAAGTCAGACAGTCTGAGCAACTGAAATGCTTCTCTGCAAAGTGTGCAGTTCGCCTTTACAGCGCATGTTCTCGAGACTTCGTCGCTATGGCAACAAAGCCGCTACAACACAATCACGTGCAAATGAGCTTCTGTACTACTTATTGTGAAACTGATTTCTTTATATTTGCAATTAGTATTCTCCACACTGCAAAATCCTTATGTGTTTATTGAACTATGTGTGGACCTATGTAAAATACGGGACAAATCGCGTCCTGTATTGATTTGATACGGGACACGTTATTTTGCCTGTAAATACAGGACGATTCCGTATTTCACGTGACGGGTGGCAACCCTATAGTTCACCCAAAAATGAAAATCTTTTACTCACCCTCATGTTGTTCCAAACCTGTAAGAATTTCTTTCTGCTGAACACAAAGTAAGATATTTTGACGAATGTCAGTAACCAAACAGTTAATGGGCCCCATTGATTCCTATACTATGGAAGTCAATGAGACCCATTAAATGTTTGGTTAACCATATTCTTCAAAATATCATCTTTTGTGTTCAGAAGAAATAAATTCATACAGGTTTGGAACAACATGATTTGACTCTTTAATGAACTTACAGACCATCAATACAACAATTTACAACATTATGCATATCCATTCCACATAATCAATAGCCTCCTGGAATCCGTGAGTTCTGCACATTAGTAAGAAATTGATTAAAACAGTTCATTTTACAAGTAAACCTCCTCAGCGGATTACCACTGGTTATTAAACAAACTGAATTTCACAGAAACGGGCTGATTGGAGAGAATTACTTTTTAATTTCGTCCTCCACCACAGTCACTCCTTCACTCTGGGGGTTCTGGAACTTCATGGTGGCGCTGCCAAAATCACACAGAACATAGTGTCCTCTGTCATGAAGCAGGATGTTTTCCACCTGCAAAGAGTCATACACAAATTACACTCCAGTACAACATCACATCTTCAACTAATGAAATAATGTTTGGAGAAAAACCCAAGGAGTAGGCCTTCTTGATCAAGTGTTCACTCTGAAGTGGTTTTACCAAGGTAACAGTCAGCTCATTTAATCAATGGCCCAAACTGAAAGACTCTCTCACACAATTTCCTTTTCTTGGAAAAAAAGTGCTGCTCATAAGAAAAGTAGAAAAGGAGAGGAGCAGAAAAAGCAAAGCAGAAAATAAAGGAACCTTGAGGTCTCGGTGGATTATGGGAGTTTTGTACTGGTGCAGACGTGCCACAGCCTCACACGTGTCACAGAAGATCTGGAGCGCTTCCTGTTCGCTGAAGCCCGTCTGCAAACGCTGATTCATCAGGTTCACCACCTGACCACCTGCACGCAAATAAATGTAGAGATGTTAAACGCTACAATACTTCAGTAACAAGTTAACACTAATGCCACATTGAGGGAATTTCAAAGTAATCTTAAAGAGATAGTTCACCCAAAAATGTAAATTCTGTCATTTACCCTCATGTTGTTCTAAACCTGCATAAGTTTCATTCTTCTATTGAACACAAAAGAAGAGATATTTTCAAGAATGTTGGTAACCAGTTGATGGGCCCCATTAACTTCCATAGTATTTTTTCACTACTATGAAAGTCAATGGCTACCGTTAACTGTTTAGTCACCAACATTCTTTACAATATCTTCTTTTGTGTTCAATAGAAGAATGAAACTCGTACAGGTTGGAACAACATGAGGGTAAATGACAGAATTTACATTTTTGGGTGAACTATCCCTCTAAGGCAAGACAGTACAGCACTGGTCAATTTTGAGATATAACTAGTGTAAAGAAAACATTTAAAATACATGCTTAAGTGTTTATTTTATTACATTATAATTTTGTGTCTGCAAATCTCAATTAAAAATACATTTCTTTAATGTCTTTTTTTTTCATGTACGGAGTCAGAAATCTCCACGTCAGTAGCACTTACTTACACAAAACTATCTATATTCTGAAGGTTTTTACAGAGGGGTTTGTCCATAAAAGATTTGCCTGAACATATATCGCCCCTGCCCCCCAAAAAAAACTATTTTACAATTTTTTTGACAGTATTTTCTGATTTATAGAGTGATAAAAAAAAAAAGAAATATCCAAATATATCAAAACCTTTAACTCTAATGTCAACAAAAATGACAGAAGAATTTTGAAAATGCCTTTTTCCAATGTTTAGATTTCTGTTTTATAAATGTATGCAGATTTGTGCATAATTAATTAGACAACACCTCATTTTCGTATTTAAATATGACATTTCAGAAAACTTGTAATTCAAAACAATTGTCTTAATGTACTGTGATTAATCAACTGGGGAAGTATGATAATATCTGTTAGTTAAAATTGTAGCCTGTTCATCTGTGGTGTCTTACCTTAAAAACAAAACAATATAACATTTGAATGACTATACAATGATCTAATCCACCTAATGCAATTTGTTTGTATCAGATACTAGATTTGAACTGAAATGAATCCTATTTTAAATATCATTTTATTAGATATTTAATCCTATTTTAGGAATTAGAAAAACTTAAGTGATCATTCACCATTTAAAAGGATAAAAATCGATTATGAAAACCCCATTTCTAGAGCTTTTCCAAAAAAAACTTTAAGACTTCTGGCCTAGAAGCAGAGGTTTAATGGACGACTAAAAGAAAGAGAAGAGAAATCTATTGAACCAAGCAAATTCAGACTTGGTTCCCAACGGGGATCAATTTGAGAGAATAGAGATTGGGGGTTAACATCTACAATAGAACGTAGAAGGGGTCTTCCTCTTTTTTTCCATTCTTAATCCTTATCCTTTTTCTCCTTTATATTATTAACAATTGGGTTGGTAAGGTATGACCTCTTAGGGAGGGGATTCCAAATCATTAAAAAAAAAAAAATTTGTTAAAGAAAAGCACGAGTTTGGTTTACACTATTATTTAGGACCAGTTATCATACAAAACATACCTTTAAAGGATTCATTAAGTCACAGCTCATTTGTTTTTGTTTTTTTGGTTTTTTATTACAACCAGGATACTATTCAAAGCGTTGCGATTGAGAGGGTATTCCCGGAGGTTCTTGAGGAGAATTAAAGCAGAGACACTACATGAAATTAGAATGAAAAATCCACAGTCCAAATCTAAACAATTAATTATCAATGCATCCCTAGAAGTCACATACAGGAACACAAGAACCCACATGTCGGCCCTTTAATCCATCTGTAAGCACTTCAGAAATCAATTAGCCAGCAATTATGTCAATTTGCCTTCACTTGACTCCCTAGTGAGCATGTTTAATCTCAATCAATATCTTGCAAATGTCAGTATCACGTGATGAAAGCTCACTGTGAGAACCGCATTCAATACATCCAACTGGTTGGCCTTTCGTGAAGACTCAAAAGAAAGAAACAAGCTCTTTTGGAATAATGAAAGAATCAATAAATCTCTTCTGGGCTTTACAACATTCTAAGGAATAACTTAACCAGTCAAGACATAGGGAAACCCTTTCAGATGAAGACACTGGAAAAAGTTTTTCAAGTAATGAGGTTTAGTCTTTTGTGTAGGTGCTGTTAGAAGATGACATACCGACCTTAAACAATTCAAGTAAAGAAAAGCTTTCTCAAGATACAAGAAGTTTAGGATATAAGGTCATGTCAGGCTGTGAAGAAGGTCTGAAATCTATCTAAATAGCGCCTCCAGGTGGATGAATTGTATAAACAGCACAAATACCCTGTATAAGAGGAGATACTGTATAGCCGCGTTTCCACCGCGGGAACTTTCCGCAGGAACCAGGGACTTTGGCAGGGTTTCTGCAGTTTCATCAAATTATGTCAAATTTAAGACCTTTTTAAGACCATTATGAATTAAATTTAAGAGCTATATCACGCAATAAAAAAACGTACAAAGGAAATGCAGAATCACAAAATTACTTGCAAAGCAAATTAATTGATTCAAATCGAACAAAGTATCAGTAAACTTGCACTTCCCCATAGCTCGATCCCACCAGGATTTCGCTTATATATATATATATATATATATATATATATATATATATATATATATATATATATATATATATATATATATATATATATATATGTGATGTGATCTATGAAAACCCATCACATGGTGAAATTTTACCTCTTACAGCTTTTGATACCATATGAAAGCTGGGGTCAAGCCCTTTCCAAATATATTTTTATTTCTTTCATGGCTTGTCTGACAAAAGTTATGGTTATCTGAAGTCGGCTGATCGCTATGATTTTTAGGAACGGAATTTTGAGAAAAACATGTTTAAATAACTCTCACCCCCTTTTTTTTCGCATAGACATGAAAATGCACTATCCAAACTTAAATGGCTTTAATTCAAGAATGTTTTGGAATATAGACCCAAGGTTGGTCTTGTTTTAAAGAAGACACCTGGCAGATTATTGAAAGAAAATAAAGAAAATATACAAGTGAAATAAATTATGAAAGTAAAATAGAAAAACAGTTATAAAAGTTTAGGTTTATGAAAATGTAAAATATAAAAATATAATTGTTTATATTTTATAATAATATTTATTTTACAAAACATGTTTTACTCTAAAACTCCAAGAAAATCAAAGCTAGAAATATGAACAAGTTGTGTTCCAAATTTTAGGTTGATATATCAAAAAATGAGCTTTCAGTAAGATTTTGTTTGGGCGCAGTACCAAACTTTTTCACTAGATGCCATCCAAGCTCCATTACTGACCATATATGGGCACCTCTATTTCCATATGGCTTGAGTGATCTGAACCATATATTTCCATAATTTTCATATATTTTATGAAGTAGATATCCTATTAAGAAGTAGTATAGGCAGTTTGGCAGTATTTGATTTGAATTCAACCTCTAATAAATATAAAAAGAACATGTGCGTTATAGCCCGCCGCCACATCACAAATGGCAAATCTATAATTTTTTCCTTTTCAATTTAAAACATTCCACACCTTTTTTTCTCGAAAAATTGACTGGATGTTATATTTTGAACTCTTGGCATGAAAACAAATTAGTTGTCTACCAATCATTCATTTTTTTTTTCTGTGTTCATTGCTATTTCAAAATAAAGGTCTGAACTGAATATGAAAATATGAAAACTAGAAGTTATAAGCTGCATCACTACACAACACAAGGAGACTAGCTAACGTTACCCTGAAGAGGACAGCAACTTAGTAAGTAGTGAAATACGTTTTCTATTGTTTATTATGAGCAGTCTCTGAACTTGTGATCACCCGTTGTATGCTTAGATCGCACAACTGTACAAGAATAGCAAGCACAGCGCACCTTGCAGCATAGCTAAACTGACTCTTCTTCAGTAACTTCTCCATCATCCGATCCTTCATCTCTGGATGTGAAATAATCCATTATAAAATCACCAGGATTGAGCAGATTGAGGCTAGCGAGATCATTTAAGCGAGCAGTTACTTCAGACTGAGTTGCTCTCTTGTGCTCCGCCATCTAACGATACGATAACTTTGCGTGCCGTAGTTTACATAGGACTGGCGGGAAATGTGCATTGATACACCATTTTTTGACCAAGACCATTTTTTGAAGGTCTTGGTCTTGTCTCGGTCTCGACCACATTTGTACTCGGTCTTGTCTCGGTTAGAGGACTCAGGATTTTGCTTCAAGACCTGTCAAAACCACAACTGCTGGGATATTACTAAACTGCCAGTGCATTGTCTGATTTATGTAAAACTTACTGCTTCAGATGCAATCAATAACTTATTTCTAATATGATTTATTTATTGTGCCGGATCAGAAATTAATGAGGGATTGTGTCAAATGTCACCAAAATGAATACAAATGCTCACAAAATTCAAGATATTGCAAAAAAGTACTTGTATGAGATCTGGATTTTTATATTATAACGTGATATAATTAAGCAATATCACAAGAGCAAGAGAGCTGTTTTCACAAATTTGAGCATGACGACAAACATGATATTGCTTTTATACAAACATTCAGTCATTTTTTAAAAAACATTATTCTCAATTTACCAATTCAGATGCAATTTTGTTGTTAATGATTTCATTTGATTGGCATAACAGCTCTATATAGTGTCTTATTCTAATTATATTTATTGATTAAAAATAAGTAATTTCTCAGGCTGAAATGTGGATCTCTATGAATTTAAGGAGTGCTGGTCTGGTCTTGGTCTTGGTCTTGGTCTTGACTTGGTCTCGGTCTTGTCTTGGTCTCAACACACATTGGTCTTGGTCTCGACTTGGTCTCGAATTAGGTGATCTTGACTACAACACTATTTAAATTACGGTGTAGCCTGTGTCATATATCTGTCACTGAAGCACTTCCAGGGCTCAACGCTAAGGATTTTTTCTACTGGCCCAGTCGGGCCAGTGGTTAAAATTTTTACTTGCCCTGCCAAAATTTTTACTGGCCCCACCACAAAAAAGTAATAAGTAAAAGAAAATAGGCCTAGTTATTGTTTTTGATCCATGTAACCTTAATAAATAAGGTTGACTCCAAAAAGCCTAACTCATATCAATTTTAAATATTGTTAAAGACCGTCTGTAATGAAATAAACAAATAATAGAATTATGAGCAACAGCACAAATAAATACAACAGAACAAACATACAAATGAAAAATGTAGGTCTAAACTAGATTTTCAGAAACAGAAATGATAATCAAATATAAAATATCACTGCATAGTATTCACTGTATAAATATAGATTAATCCTTATTAAAAGTTATTTAGTCAAGAACAGTGAGTGATTTTTTTCTGTATTTTGTTATCTTGTCTTTTATGAGAAAACCATAGACTGTATAAAAGGAGAAAACGTCTCGGTTACTAAACGTAACCTCGGTTCCCTAAGAGAAGGGAACGAGTATTGCATAAGTTAGCTTACGCTATGGGAAAACTCATTTTCTCGAAAATATTGAATATAAAATTATAAGGATAATTTTGGCTATGTAAAAAGCAGTGCAGCTGCACAGCAGACCCCAGCAGAGCATACTAGCGAGCTGATTGGCTGTGCTGCGGCAACTGCACGAACCTATGGCGAGGCGGCTGAGACGCGCGAACCAATCAGGTCGCTTCACGCCCTACGTGTCAGTGCCCGCCAAAACGGGCGTGGCCTATGGCTATAAAATCCCCCTTATGCCATAGGATTCAGGTTAAATCGACTGAAGCGATCGCCTGATCTAAGCACAATAGCACGGCGGATTACGCAACACTCGTTCCCTTCTCTCAGGGAACCAAGGTTACGTTTAGTAACCGAGACGTTCCCTTATGAGTCCCAAAAAGAGGCCAACGAATAGTGAACCTCATGTAAGGGTATATAGCAGGAAATGAATACTCCTGTATCATATAATTTAGATAAAACTAGACCGGACAGCGTCGGGCCTTATAGTTGTTGTAAACGTGTTATACATTTGTCTATAATGGAAAGGACCCTAGCTTGCAAAGTGGGAACCTCCAAGTTATAAAACTTAATAAATGTGGACGGAGAGGCCCAGCCTACCGCCGCACAGATATCTTCCAGTGGTTTTCCACTGGACCAAGCCAATGACGAGGCCATGCCTCTAATGGAATGAGCTCTGACGCCTCTGAGACCTCTTGACTCGTAAGCCAGCGAGATAGCATCTACTATCCATCCATACGGCTCAAATGGGGCACCTTTCATGGCCTCTAGGACCGTGGAAAGGTCCCATATAGGAACCGATGGGGTTCGAGGCGGGTTTAACCTCCTAGCTCCTCTGAGGAAGCGCACGATTAGGTCGCTTCTCCCCAGTGACTGTTTGGCCACATGAGCGTGGAAGGGGAGCGGCCCGCGTCCAAAAGCTCTTGAAGGAAGGACAGCACTTCTGTCACTCCACACTAGTGTGGGTCCAGGTTCCGCGCTGCACACCAGCTTGAGAACACTGACCATTTTAGAGCGTAAAGCCGCCTGGTTGAAGGCGCTCTCGTTTCAGAAATAGTATTCAGCACCCCTTTTGGGAGGTTCCCAGGTATCCGTTGATGGGCCACACATGAAGGGCCCACAAGTCGGGACGGGGATGCCAGATCGTCCCCTTCACCTGCGTGAGGTCTCTCCTCAGCGGTATCGGCCATGGGGCTGTTTCTAGCAGCTAAGTCAACTCAGAGAACCATAGTTGGTTCCTCCAGAGAGAGGCTATTAAAAGCACAGCACATTTGCTCTCCCTGATCCGTTTGATGACCTGAGGTAACATCATGACCGGAGGGAATGCATACAGCGGGCAGCTGGGCCAGTCGTGGGTCAGCGCATTCCTGCTCTTGGAGAAAAATGTTGGGCAATGAGCATTATCTTCTGAGGCAAAGAGATCGACCTCTGCCTATGTGCAGCCGCCTCTCCGAGCTTGTCCAAAGGCCGGAGATGGGCCTGCCTTCGTGCAGGGCACCCCAACCTAGGTTGGACGCATCTGTTGAGACCACTTTCCACTTCGAGACCGTGCCCATACTCACGTCAGACTGGTACCAGTCGGCTGCTTTCCAAGGAGCCAGGGCTTTGATACAGCCGTGGTTCACTTTGATGCGTAAGTGGCCTGACTGCCACGTGCGAGCCGGGGCGTGGGGTTTTAACCAGCGCTGGAGGGGACGCATATATACTAGGCCCAGTTTGAGTACTGCTGATGCTGAGGCCATAAGGCCTAACATCCTCTGAAAACTTTTGAGAGGAGTGTAAGTGCCAGCTTTGAATGACGCCGATAGGCGCTGGATGGCGAGTGCGTGCTGTGACGTAAGCGCTCTCATCTGTATCGAGTCCATGACTGTCCCCAGAAAATAAATATTCTGGTTGGGAGACAGCGTGCTCTTGGCAGTGTTGATCCTGAGACCCAGACATTCTAGATGGCTGAGGAGCCAGGACCTGTGAGTTATAAACTGCGCCTCTGATTGGGCTATAACCAGCCAATCGTCGAGGTAGTTCAGTACTCGCACTCCCGTAGTCTCAGGGGAGCGAGGGCCGCATCCATGCACTTCGTAAATGTACGGGGTGCTAGGGATAGACCGAATGGTAGGACTTTGTATTGATAAGCCTGCCCCTTGAAGGCAAATCTCAAGAATGGCCTGTGGCGGGGTGCTATCTGAATGTGAAAGTAAGCATCTTTCAGATCCACTGAGAAAAACCAATCCCCTGGGCAAATTTGCACAAGGATTTGTTTCGTTGTCAGCATTCTGAACAAGCGCGTCATAAGCGTTTTGTTCAGATGTCTGAGATCTAGGATGG
The DNA here is from genome assembly GCA_039654105.1 of Coreius guichenoti. Lineage (NCBI taxonomy): Eukaryota > Metazoa > Chordata > Actinopteri > Cypriniformes > Gobionidae > Coreius > Coreius guichenoti. Next base: position 27,507,793 of record CM077190.1, read on the forward strand.
GTCTGAGACCGCCATCCTTCTTTGGAACGAGGAAGTAGCGACTGTAAAAGCCCGACTCGCTTATTGCTAAGGGGACAGTTTCTACAGCCCCTTTTGTTAACGTGACTCACGTCGCTCTTCACCGATGTCTTGACCACGACGCGAAAGCGCGGGGGTCTGCGAACAAACTGTAGCGATTAACCTCGTTTTATTATGTTCAACACCCACTCTGATATACCGGGGATGGCCTCCCAGGCTTCGGCCCGCATAGCAAGGGGTTGAATTAAGTCTGGGGACGGGCCGCTTTGTAATAGGGACCCGGTCGCCCGGTTGTTTTATGCTTGTGACACTGTAGGGACATCGCTTATGTGTAGTGGCGCGCACTGTGTAGTGGGCACGCGCTCTACATTTAGAACACGCTTGGCGCGAGCCGGCGAGCGAACCAACGGGATAATCTGTGTGATTTTATGGCGCTGTGTGAACAGTGCTTATGTGCAGGGGTGCATACTGTATAGTGGGCACACTGCCTAGTCAGAACAGAGGAAAAACTCTTTTTGTGATTTATTAGGGTCGCCGTTAAAACAGCGTTTGTGTGCAGGCGTGCGTGCTTTATAACAGGCTGACTGTGCTAGGCTTTATCTGCGTCTTTCATGTCCGTAAGGGTCAGCCAGAGATGGCGCTCTAGCACAGTCAGGTTTCGTCATGCTTCTACCGATCGCCTGGGCGGTGATTTTCACCGCACGCAGGGCTAAGTCAGTGGGACTCATCCAGAGAATGGAGAAGTTTGGCCTGAAATACTTGAAGGACAGCCATCGTGTGAAGAGCCGAAGCAGCTTGGCCGGCGGAGGCGTATGCTCGACCAGTGAGAGCTGACGTAGTGCGGCAGGGCTTGGATGGGTGCGTCGCTTTGGCTGCCATCCTCTAGCGGAGGGCGGGCAAAGATGTGCGGCGACCGCTTCCTCAAGAGGGGGAAGACTCTCGTAACCTTTCTCCTTCGTGGCGTCGAGTGTCGAGAGCGCTGAAGAAGCCAAGGATTTGAGACGAGCTTAAAATGGCGCCTTCCACGATTTCGTCAGCTCGTCGTGAACTTCAGGGAAGAAGGGGGCGGGCCTCTGCAGAGGGGCCTGACGGCGGCCTTGCAGAAACCACTCGTCCAGCCTGCTTCGCGTGGGTTCCTCGGGATGAGACCAATCGAGCCCGAGGTCTCCGACGGCCCTGGTCAACAGGCGAATGAGCTCAGCATCGAGGCTGGCTCTGACGCCACCGGTGTTGTCTTGAACAGAAGGTGCGGGGTCAGCTATGGAGCCCGACCTTTCCTCACTTCGGGATGCAGCGAGTGAAAGGCTGTCATCCTCGTCCTCCTCCGCTTCTGGTCCGCCTTAGGAAATAGGACCGGCCGCTAACTGAGAGGGGCATTGGTCATCCTGGGTGAACAAGACCAGTGAATGGGATTCTGAGAGCGAGACACGCGGGGAGTGCTCCGGCGTGGGCTCGCTCGTCTGCTCTGGCATTCTCTGTCCGCGGCACTTCTTTCTGCGCGGCCCGAGCGAGAAAAGAGGGAGAGCGGAGGGAACGGCGTCCTCATTGAAGCGCCATTTCGTCGCACTCCGGGCAATTTTGGCTTCAATATTCTCGAGAAAAGGAGTTTTCCCATACCGTAAGCTAACTTACGCAATACGAGAGTACTCTTGAAAGGGAGCTTCCCTGCCATTGATGATATTTTCCGGGTTTCCCTGTTATACGGTAGGGGGCGCTATTACACATCTCCTTAACGAGTACAGAATCTCCTGATCAAAACACAGGCGAAGAAGAAACAGAAACGAGCAATCTCATATAAGCAGATGCATATGAAAAATAATGCGATCAGCAGCAATAAACAGCATCTAAATCAAAACGGCTAAGTTATTGAATGAAATGTCGACCCAGGACGAGCTACAGGACTGTGAAGCTTTGAGGGTGTTGATGGACTCGATCTCCATCTATGTTTTCATCGTTCTGAATCCGATCCGGATGTAACGTTAGTCTTTGACAAAAACACGATTTTCTCAGCTTTTTACTCAAAATGTTGCTTTTTTTCATGAAACTTACCCACATTTAAGTGTTGATTAAAAAAAATAATTCATGAAGCTAGAATAAAGCAGAGGGTCTGTTCTTTCTTTTGATATATTGCATGTTCAGATATTCATACAAGATATTCTGTGGGCCATGAAACTTGTGAAAATGACAAAAACGCTGGCGTGACTGGCATATTTCATGTTTACGTTCATTTAAAAGACATAACCGACTATGTTTACGATGCTACTCGACAAGACAGGAATTTTGACAATTTTGTGTGAATATTTGCGCGCTGGGAGACTCGTGAGCGCGCTTAAGCTAGTGTTGCTGCGCCGCGCGAGAACCAAACAGAGACACGGGCACTTTCTCGTCTATGTGCGCTTGAATATTTAAATAGGCAAAGCTTAGAAATGCGAAAATTATCAGTGAAGATGCAGCACTGGCCCGAGCGGGCAGGTGAAAGTTCCGTCAACTGGCCCGAGTGTCTTTCACGCTGGCCCCGGGCCATCGGGCAGTCCTTATTGTCGAGCCCTGACTTCTGACACACACAATACCTGAATAAAAGTGTAGGTAAAACAAATAGTTGAGTGGTTGTTTTTACTAATAGCGTTTAAGGATGGTTGAGGTGGCTTTGAAACGCAGACATCAAGGTCAAGGAAAAAAAAATGTGTAACACAAAAGATGCATTTTAGACTAACAAATTAGATAGATCGCAATCTACTTCCTTTAGCTAGCTAGCAGCCTATAGCATAAATAGTCTAGTCAGCTATCCAATGAATAGGCTACCAAACTGCTCCATATAAAAAAGCAATTGTAAATCATCCAAAATAAATGCCATGGTCACTAGATTTTATACAGGTGTTACTATAATGATTTCAATATAAGATATAATGATTATAATGAAATCTAATTGCCAGATTTCCAGTGTCCTACCTATAATAATTTGGCTGGACAACTAAAAATCTTTAAAGTAATTTTTCTCAGTTCCACACTCTAGCGAGTTAAGGTCTTTTGCCTTTGCTGGGCAGAATAGCACAAATAAATACAACAAAAAGATACAGATACAAACAGTGCTTTAAGTACTGTTTTTTCCCCGTTGTTGTTTGATTAACATTAACGACTCAGACAGGAGCGGGTATATGCTATATTAGATTGCTTTCACTTTTAGACCTACAGTAATGCGCAGATCCAACACTGACACACGTCTCCCAATCTTGTTCACTCAAGACATAATCACCAATATGGACATAGGCATAATTATGTGTGTATTTGATCGTTCAAGGGCAATAAGCCTAAATAGAACACATATCTGACATCCGTGTGTCAGTGCCGAACTGAGTTTGTGGTTTACATCGCTTTTATTAACTCTTTTTAGTGCTATCATACTTTTTTATTTGGTCATTCATCCACCTTGCATCATCGCTTTGCCTGGTCCTTGGAGCTTATGCGAGACGGCAGGTGAAAAATGTAATGATTCGCCTTTGCTCCCACAGTCGCAGAACTGGAAGAACTGGAGAACTATTAGCTGAAGAATAAAATCTGTTTTATGTGTCTGTGGTACAATCAGAAAGAGATTGGCTGTAATATACGATGCATGTTGGTCTCATTTGTAGTCGTAATACAGTGAATTATATTTGGACTAGCGAAAGAAAGAACTACAACACCCTGGAATAAAAAACAAACACACACACATTCTAAAGCGCTGTGGGAGCATTTCAATGAGCATTAGAGGTAACTTAGCGTTACATGGACATAGGAAAATTAAAGGGTTAGTTCAGCCAAAAATGAAAATTAGCCCATGATTTACTCACCCTCAAGTCATCCTAGGTGTATATGACATTCTTCTTTCAGACGAATACAATCAGAGTTATATTAAAACTGTCCTGGCTCTTCCAAGCTTTATAATGGCAGTGATTGTTGGGTCATTTTTGAAGTCCATAAAAGTGCATCTGTCCGTCATAAAAGTGCTCCACACGGCTCCGGGGGGTTAATAATGGCCTTCTGAAGTTTGTGTAAGAAAAATATCCTACGGAAATAGTGTAGCGCCTCTCGCAGTTCAAAAAGCTTACGCTACATCTGACGAGTGTAACTGCTGTGCAATGTCATCAGACGTAGCGTAAGCATTTTGAACTGTGAGAGGCGCTACACTTAAGTTGAATACAGAAGGCGATTCGCCGGATGCTAGATAATTTACTTTATAAAGTTTTAAATATGGATATTTTTCTTACACAAACGCATCGCTTCAGAAGGCCTTTTTTAACCCCCCGGAGCCGTGTGGAGCACTTTTATGACGGACAGATGCACTTTTATGGACTTCAAAAATGACCCAACAGTCACTGCCATTATAAAGCTTGGAAGAGCCAGGACATTTTTAATATAACTCCGATTTTATTCGTCTGAAAGAAGAATGTCATATACACCTAGGATGACTTTAGGGAGAGTAAATCATGGGATAATGTTCATTTTTGGCTGAACTAACCCTTTAAGACTAGGGATGGGCATTTTTCAAAAATATTGTATTTGAATATTTGGGCTCATAAAAACGAATATTCGAATATTTGTTTATTTAAATGACGTTATTTTGCGAAAATGAGAAAGACAGGTTTTTTTTATTCATCAAGTTGTCGTCACCATTTCTGAACAAGCTTACGATTAGGCAATATACGCAACAAGCTTACGTTATATCTTAAGGTTTTCTTTCAGTTTAAAACATTAAACAATATGTGTAAACAAAAAAAATATATGCCTAAAGAACAAAAGCATTATAAGCTCAAGCAGCGCGAGTAGGAAAAAAACGCTAATAAAGCAGACTGCGCCAGTTATCGCGCAGAACGTACATACACTCGAGTCGGTATGGTTATCGTGTTTATATTGTTTTTATGTAATTCCAAACATCGCGAGGCAGACAACAACATTATGTAATCAAATACAATCAACTTAACCCGCTCCACAGCGCCACCCAGTGGATTTAGTTATAACTGCGATTTTTAGTGGGATTTATCCTGGATTCACTGCATATACCGCCAGCAAAGCAACGTAGTAGAATTTTATTTTTCGAATATTAATTACATTTTGAATATTCGTGCACACTCCTAATTAAGACCTGTTTAAAATTATTTAAGACCTAGAACTCAATACACAAGCGAATTTAAGACTTTTTAAGGCCTAAAATTTTGATTTTGAAATGTTTGACTTTTTTAGATGTTTTAAAGATCCCACGGAAACCCTGTTTGGGGTGGTACTTGGTGTGTTTCGACCGCAGGAACCGGGGTCTAAATAAAGTTCTGGGTAAAAATTTCCCCCTCAAAACAGCCCTGCTTGCCAGGTAGTACTTTTTCAAAGTTCAGGAACTTTCGGGGGTGGGACTTGGGCGCAGAACATGCTGATTGGTTGAGTTCACGCAGCATTTTATTTGAACCTAAAAGTCTGTTGCGGTGTGTGCAGTAAGAGTTGTTTACTATTCGAATCAGTTTAAAAAATACGACTGATTATCCGACGACAAGGTTCAGGCTTTATTAAGCTTATATGCGGAGGACGAAATCCAGTGGGAACTGGAAAGTCGCGTACAGTCCAACGTCACCGGACAAATCTTCACGGTACTTTAGACCGCAATGGAAACGCAGACAGCAGCAGGTCTGGGGGGGAAAAAAAAAAAAAAAAGAGTTCCTGGGAGAAATTGTTCCGGGTAATTTCGGTGGAAACGGGGCTTATGTAAGGCCCTGTTTACACCAGGTATTAAGATCTGTTTTGGTCGATTGGATCACAAGTAGATGAGGGAGACACATTCCTGTTTACACCTAGTATTTTAATCTGTCTTTTTTGTCCATTTTTAACCACTTCTGTCCTGATTTCTTCAAGGTGAGGGTCTATGGGCAGGTAAATGTATGGGGTTTTTTCAGATCTTTCAATCTAATGGACAAAATAAGCTCACGCAATTTACATATGAATGCACCCGGAGACAACAGAAAACAGCAGCTTTCGTTTCTGCTCTGACAGTCGCAAGACCGAGCCAAACGCTGTGAGTGCATGTAAGAAATCAGGAATGGTGAGATAATATTGTGCTTGGTACGTTTTTCGTCTTCAAACCAAACTTGGATCTTCAGCCGACAAAGTTTAAATCCCGTCTGGCTATCGCACTCCCCATAACATACACGCTATTATCAAGTCCGTCTCCCTCAGTCCAGAGGGGGGCACAGGGATGTCCATGTCCATTGCCTCCATTGCCCCCGCTGGGCCTGGTTTTGTGTGTTTTTCGCAGCGTTCACGCTGAAAACCAATGCTGCCTGTCAGTATTTTTGCCACTCAGTGCGCGTAACCGCAGTCACTCCAGCCGACAATGACGTCAAACCCTCTATAGGTGGTAGTCGTCTAGTTAACTAATCTCTACTTAAGTTTACTCTTTGCCAAGCGTATGTTTGTTTTTCCACACAGAGCACAAGGCGGCTGTGTGCAGAGGCATTATGGGGCTGAAAGGCAGATTTACCTCTGCAGAAGTCCATGAGGATAAACACCTCCCACACGTCTCCACCTCCTACAGCCGTGATGCTGGAGTCCAGGAACCCAACAATGTTCTTGTGACCGGTGAGATCCCGCTGGAACACAAGCCACAAGTGTATGAATGAATGAACCAGACAAAATGACATGTCACAAAAAGCTTAGTATTTTAAATACTATTGAATTAAATATTGTACGGTACCTACCATTCAAAAGTTTGGGGTTGATAAGATTTAAAAAATTTTCAAAGGCTCACCAAGGCTGCATTTATTTGATCATAATACAGTAAGAATAGTCATATTGTGGAATATTATTACAATTTAAAAAAAGACCTAAATGTAATTTATTTATGTGATGCAAAGTTGAATTTTCAGCATCATTACTCCAGTCTTCAGTGTCACATGACCTTCAGAAATCATTCTAATATGCTGATTTGGTTCCACAAATATTCTTGTGGAAAAAGATTCTTTTATGAATTAAAAGTTCTAAAGAACAGCATTTATTTATTTAGAAATCTTTTGAAACATTATACATGTCTTTACCATCAATTTTGATCAATTGAATCTATCCTTGCCTTAAACTTTTGAACAGTAATGTAAATCACGTCTATACATATAATATGTCACAAATAACAATTCTCTTATCATTGCTAAAGCACAGAAGACATTTCACCACGCTCACCATGATCTGGATCTCACGCTTGCAGACCTGCAGGTCGTGTTCATTGTTGACGTACATCCTCTTTAGGGCGCAGCGCACCCCCTGATTAGTCCGCACTAAGAAGACGATTGCGAAGCCGCCTGCAAAGGCAAACGCACAAAGTTTAGATGCTTTTGTTGAAGACAACCTTGAGAACTGAAGGAGTAAGACAATATTTACACCACAACACTGCCTCCATGTGGAAATCAGCAGGAAATTTAATTCAGTTTACATTAGAAATTTATTTTTTGTTAAAATTATATTATATACAATTATTGACTTATTTTTAAATAGTTTATTTGTAATACATCAAAGCAGCAATAATAATATTATTAATCATTTAAAATAATTTATTACTATTTGTGATCAATTATTGGTCACCCTGTCTATAAGTTTTAAAAAATACTTCATTCACATTTATGCATGCAAGCATTAAACACGCGTACAGACTTAGTCTACGCATTTAGTCATGGTGTTATAGTCGATGCTGATGTGTCCAGCCAGACATCAGAGCCTGTATGTTTGCACTCAGATTTGCTGTGTTAGCATAATGTGAAGCAGGGTGTTATTCCTCAAAGCAGGCACAGGGGAAACTGGTGGGGGAAAGTAGGACAGATATTTCTTCAAGGATCTAGCTCTATAGCAACAGTGAATTTACAGTCAAACAATAAGTGAGATTATATCTGTTTTTTATTGCAGAGCTGAAAAAAGATGCTGAGAGGTGTTTGAACAGCACAGATGCGTCTGAAATGCACCAGGCCTGGAAGTCTATTAGCTTTGTTCCCAGTTCCATCTGTGAAACGGAAATTAAACTAAACCGAGTAAACAACGGTTTCCTTTACAACACTGATACCACATGCAATTTATGACGACGCAGTGAATGCACACACTCAATTAATTGAATGCTTCTGTACACCACAAAAGAGGTTTTAGGCAGGAGTTTCATATTGATTTTTAACATTTTTAAAGCTTTCACAGCACCTGAACAACATTCACTTCCTAGTATGTTGTCAATATTATCCTCAGAGTAAATAAATGTCAGAATGTCATTGTTTCAACATATCAGTTTAGAATTAAAGGGTTAGTCAGGGTTGCCAACTTTTAAGTTCAGGTTGGAGTGAGATTTTTTTTTTTTTTGGCACAAATATCGATTTCAATCTTGATTCAGTATCAATTCATATGTATAGCCTAACGTACATATATAAGGAAAAATAAGTTTGCCTTTTTAGCACTATTTTAAGCTTTTCTTGGGTTAAATTATATTTGCTCCCATTAATTAATATTCACTTGTGTGTGCTTATATAAGAATCATTAAAAATATTAGGGTGTAAGTTATTAACGTTTTAAAATGTCACATTTAAACAAATCTAGTGTTTGATCATGTCTAAATATTTATTTAAATGCAAAACCTAAAAATATGTAAGCAGTTATGATCTGCAATACTTTGAGCAACTACACTAGATAGGCCTACATTTATATTTATTAAAGAGCCATACAGGCACCTAGTGGTAATGGCATTACAAATGAAAATTATTATTTTTCCAGCCACAAAATGACTGTATTTTGCCTCTTTGCATTGGAATTCTCTATTTTAACCTTAATAACTACACTAATTGTAATATAAATAATACAAATATTAGATGAAAATTATTTTAAGTGGTCATTAATGGACCATAATTATTGCACAGATAGTATTTAGTACCAAAAGATCTCCTCAAAATATTCAAATATTATTGAACTAAAATATAGAACATTAATTTAATTGAAAATAGTTAAGGTGTATGGTCACACTTGACCACCAATGAGTATGAATGTGACCAATTAGTAAGGAATACCTAAGGGCTAAATACAAGAAAAACATTAACATTAATGTCAACAATGTTGCATCTCCATCACTCTCCATAATAAAATGATACTGTAAATGTGGTTGATGTAACAATCAATGCACACTATGCTGTACTGTTTACCAAAAATTGCTGCAAATAACTGCATAGTGAAGCTGTTGTCTATTCAAATGTATTGACAGCGCTGGTTTGTTTAGAACTATTGAGAGCTCCATGAACCACGTGACCGCGCGCGCGGCCGGGAGATGAAAGCATGTCGCAACTCTTTTTTTCAACGGCTCTGGCTTTAACTGTTATACCACATTAAGTGCGCCAAAACGGTATTTATTGTTTGATTTCCGTATTAAAACTTAAAAAATTTAAAAGCTTAGATTTTGTTTCATATCAAAAGCAGGTTTGCAATTTGGCGTCAGATTTACTCGGGCAGAGTGAGAGCGTGAGACAGAGCCTGAAAGCGTATGTCTCACGCCAAATGCGTGAGAGGTGGCAACCCTGGACGGTTAGTTCACCCAAAAATGAAAATTCTGTCATTAATTACTTCATCTTCGCAACACAAATGAAGATTTTTTTGATCAAATCTGAAAGCTTTCTGTCCCTCCGTTGACAGCTACGCAACTGCCACTTTGACGTTTCAAAAAGTTCATAAATAGATTGTAAAACGAATCCATATGAATTGAGCCGTTTAGTCCAAATTTTCTGAAGAGACACGATCGCTTTATATGATGAACAGATTGTATTTAGGCTTATATTCCGAAGATGAACGAAAGTCTTGGAATGACATGAGGGTGAGTAATTAATGACAGAATTTTTATTTTTGGGTGAACTAACCCTTTAACAGTGTTTAAGATTTTTTTATATATATTTTTGAAAGTCTCTTAAGGCCCGTTCACACCAAGGACGATAACTATAAAGATAACGATAAAGATATAGTTATAAAAATCTCTCAATATTAATGAATAGCAGACTTCACACCACAGATAGAATGATAAAGGCGCAGAGAACCGATATCTTTGGAATCACTTTCAGAACGATTTTATTCCAGGTGATGAACGATAACAGCCAATCAGAATCCATCCTGCTGTAACGAACTTGAGCATTTAAAGCAGCAGACAAGCACACGCTCAGAATAAACAGAATAATATCTTCCGCTGGTGTGGATGCTAATATAGTTTCTTTATAGTTATCGTTCTTGGTGTGAAGGGGCCTTTATGCTCACCAAGGCTGTATTTATTGGATCAAAAATACTGTAAAAACTGTCCTAATCTGAAATATTTAAAATGACTACTTTTCTATTTGAATACATTTTAACATCCAATGCTGAATTTTCAGCATCATTACTCCAGTCTTCAGTATCACATGATCCTTCAGAAATCATTAATATGCTGATTATTTGTGGAAATGGTGATACATTTTTTCAGGATTCATTATTTGATAAATAGGAAGTCCAAATAAAAATATTCTATTATAAATTATAAATGTCTTTAGTCACTTGAACAATGTAATGCATCCTTGCTGAATAAAAAAAATGTAATTAATATTTAAAATATATATCTTACCCTAAACTTTTGAACAGTATAGTATATCAATGAAATCCCTAGATGGAGTATAACATGTCACACCGCCGGACATGTCAACACCCAAGTACAGATGAGCAGGGATTTCCAGACAAAGGATTTAGGCCACTAAATAAAGCTGCCAGAGGAGCCGAGAAGAGCACTGAAATCTAACCACAGTTCACCGTCAGGCCATTTGTTTGGTGGATTAAATTCTCTGTAACTAACTGGCCTGTTATATTGAACATCAAGAAGGGTTGAAAAGAAAACATTAAGCAGTGACAGAGCAAAATGTCAAGCAGATGAATTATTCAATATTTGGCAATTTTGAAATGATCAGCATTGGCCAATGACTGTGGCAGAAGTACTACCTGTCCATTTTGCAAGTCCAAAATTAACTGAAAACAACAAACATAAAACATTTGAGTGAATTGAGAAAATATAGTGTAAAATAATTATGTGCATTATTAAATTGTGTATGAGTGTAGATAGATAGATTTATAAATATTTATATTAATTACACATATTTCCATGAATTTACCAAACTCCTAACACTTTTACAATTCCCATGATATTTACAGCTTTTCCATGACCATAGGATGACCTTGTCCACAATCAGTGTTGGGTAAGTTACTCTAAAAAAGTAATTAATTACTAACAACTAGGGGTGTAACAATATATTGTGTATAGTTCACCCAAAATGAAAATTACTGTGTGAGAAAAAAAAATCTAGTTTACAGAGTTTTAGTGTCAGTACTACATTAAACTAATATATATAAATGTTGAATATAATCAGTGTTTCCCATAGGTTGAGAATTTACTTGTGGTGGTGGGCAGGGCAGAGTGGCGCGGTGTGGCGCAGCGCAGTGCTTGATGAGTGTGTTCAGAATAAACTAGTCAAACAAAGGTTTATGAATTGATATGCAGATAAAATTAACTTTTAGTAAGAACAGTAATGTGCAAAATCCTATTTTTTATAGGGAATCCACTATTGTTTCATTTTGAATTGTTCTATAGTCTAATGCTGTTCGGGTCTAATGCTATTTCATGCATTCTGACTTATTTACATTGTTAAAGAGTTTGATTCTCATGCTAAACATGGCCAAAATAAAAAAACGAGTATTTCTGTGCCAAAGAGAGATCGACCGATATATCGGTTTCCCGATATTTTAGCATTTTCCCATAATCAGGTATTGGTTTTGTAATATCGGATTCACCGATAAATGGCGCCATCTAGTGGACGTTTTAAAAATTGCGTGCAAGCCCGCCATTAAAACACTGCGTCTGAGGGGAAATGAGTCAACAACGGTATTCAGAGGTAAAATAACTTGCATCCCTTAATTCATAAACTTTATTTAACATAACAGCAAGTAATGCACAAATGAGATATGCACAAATAAGATGTGTATGTTATATAGTTTAAACTTGGCGCTAAAAATAGAGACGGAACTCACGGAGTCACGTAATCCATCATATCCCAATAAAGACATAACTTTACATGAATGAAATAAAACAGCCATGAATGAGTGCATGTTGGAAATAAATGCGCTGAATTTATTTCTCTCTCTGTTGTTCGTCTCGTTAAGTCGCGTTCAGCCGTTCAACCGGGTTGATGCTCCAGCATAGTCATCGTATGTAACTTTTAACAGGATCCACTCGTTTAAAACTCTAATTATATGAAGGTCTGCTATAATAACATTTATATAATAAACATCTAAATAATTACAGCTCTGTGGAAATGAATTATTAGGCCTATCTTCGTGAGAGACGTTCTGTGTAAACGCATAGATGATATTTCATAATCTTGACCGACAAAAACATATGAATAATTCTGATAACGTGCCAGATGAGATGGACTCGGTAACTGCGCTGATGTAGTCTCCGTTTTGTTTATTTTTCTGACAATGTTTGCATATTCCAGAGAATATTCCAGCGTGTTCCACTCTCTTCACTCTTTAGTCTATTAAACAACACACAACCGTTTTAAAACGAAAAATGTATGCTTATATTTATGGGGAGTTGATAGTTTCACCTGTCATTTATTTATGTTCTCCATTTGAAAACATTAGACTTTGTAAATTTATTTTGCCTGTTGTTAATATGCTGTTGTTATAAATAAAAAGATGCAACAGCAGTAATGTTAAAAAGACACTTCAGTGACAGTGCACTGTATTTTTTTTTTTCAATTGCACTCTTTCAGACTCTATTTATTGATGTACAAGTGTTTTGTTTTGTATGCAAGAAGTGAAATTGCAAATATTACAGTGTTTAAAAAGTGTTAAATAAAACAGTTTGTTCAGTTCAGTGCTGTTGCTATAATTGTGAATAACAGAAATAACAATAAATAAATATTGGTTCTATATATCGGTTATCGGGCGCATAAACATGCAAATAATCGGTATCGGTTATAAAAAAAAAAAAAAAAAAATCAATATCGGTCGATCTCTAGTGCCAAATACACTCTTTCAGGATTCGAACACGTTTCGGAAGGTTTTGTTTTGAGCATGGCCCTGTATGAAGTCATAAAGGGCGGAATTCCTTGTATGGGCACTTCTCCCGGATGAGCGCATGCGCACGTCAACCAGAACTAGAGCGCACCCATCAATGAGCTTCATTCGGTTATAGAAGCCATCGGCAGCGCTGTCATTTTGTTTTTAGACCACGAAATCAACAATGTCACTAAAGAAGTGTTTTTTTGGATGTGAGGGAAAGATAACCTTGTTCAGCTTCCCAAATAACCCAGCGTTAAGGAAAGAGTGGATGCAGTTTTTTTTTTTCTGGAGCAGCAACGGAGTTCTGCAAGTGTGTCCGTTTGTTTCCGGTCATGAGTTGAAACCGCAGGCGGTGAATGAAACTGCATCAAATGTCTGTTTTGTGTTGGCAATCGGCGCCTAAGTGCATATAATGTAAAAAACACGAACGTATAGTGAATCGAAAGTTACCCAGGGATAATGCCATGATGTATTGTGTGCGCGCGCACTCATGACTCTTTAGCTCCGCCCACTGCACGCCTCCACGAGTTTGGGTGTTCTTTCCTCCACGGAAAGAATCGGTACAGCTTATCTGTCTTTTATAAATACGATAAAACTAAAGACTCTTCGGAGATATGAAGGACGCAATACTACTCTATAGGTACTCAAAATTAACATGAGATTGGCAGAAACTGTGTGTTATGTACCCTTTAAGTGAAAGGTTGTAGGTTGAAAGGAAATATCAAACATCAGCCTGACGTACCTTCTGCCAAAGTTTCTTCTACAGTGACCTGGTGTCTTCCGACAGTGAAAGCCCGACCGATGAAATTCCCACCAACACTGCTGGATCCAGAACCTCCAGCTCCCCCTCCAGAACCGGGTCCAGAGCCCACCAGCTCCCTCCGGGAGTCAAAAAACTTCTTCATGATGTGTCAGAGATCCCTTAAACACTTATGCAAGTCTATAAGAATCTGAAGTGGGTTGGTTGTTCTGGTGCCAGAGGTCTGCAACTCAGCTGCGACTGTCAAACATGGACTCGCTGCCCAACTCTAGTGCTGATCACAGCTTAAATGAACCGTACAGCCACAAAAACGTACAAGTAAATGATTGTAAACTGTATATGTACTAAATTAAAGCATCACAGTTGAGTATATTCAAATAAACAGCATCAATCAGTGATGGCCTGATATGATTAATGTGTTTGTCTAGTGTATATACAAGTGACACGGGCCCATATCACGATATAAATATTTAAATCCAGCTGAAATCGATGTAAACATTTAAGCCTAGTTGAAAAGTGAACCTTCAAATGTTAAGTGAAGAGAAATGATTGTTTGAATGGATGAAAGTCAAACTCTCCATCATCAGCCAGCTGTGCAGTTCATTAAAACCTCTGAAAAAGCACCCACTTTCCACAGAAAAACAGATGACATGCGGATATTAATCAGAATGATGGATAATTTCATGAGTTAAATGCTCATAATTATATTAATTCGCCTCTTGATTGATGAAAAAGAATAATTTAAATGCAATACATAATCAGCTAGGCGCTAACGCTAGCATTCCTGCAAAACCCACTCAGACGCGTTTCGCATCTCATCTGCGCGCTCCCGTCGGTGCCTTGCAGGTGAACGGTGGACGGATGCGATTTGATTTTAATCAGACAGAATCAAATTCAGGCAGAAATGAGCGTGTTGTTCATGGCGATTCTCGTCTGCGGCTTCGGATGCTGCAGATGCGCCAGCTAACCGGAAACCACACCGGAAGAGTGAAGCCAGCGCGAAAATAACTATGATAAAAGTCTGTAACTCTTAATAGAAAAACTCTTCATTAAGAAGTCATCAAAATGTGGGAAATGCATTTAAAATATTAATATTTTGAATTTCAAATATGACATATATTGTAATTGTACCTATTACATAAGAAAAAATGTTTATAATTATTATTATACATAAGAAAAAATGTACGTCCACAAATGTAAATTGGCATCACAAAGACCTATTTTTACTCATTTTAAAATATAAATAGGTTACTACCTTCATACTTTTAACAGCAATCAAGAAATAACAAAAGCAAAAAGACTGTCAATTACTGGATTGAAAATTCCGTCATTAATTACTCATGTCGTTCCAAAACTGTAAGACTTTCATTCGTCTTTTTGATGAAATCTGAAAGCTTTCTGTCCCTCCATTGACAGCTACGCAACTACCACTTTGATGCTTGAAAAAGTTCATAAAGAGATCGTAAAACTAATCCATATGAATTGAGCGGTTTAGTCCAAATTTTCTAAATAGACTCGATTGCTTTATATAATGAACAGATTTAATTTAGGCTTTTATTCACATATAAACATTGATCAGCAGATCAAACAGAAGCTCAACCGAATATGCTTTTTTTGGGTGAACTATCCTTTTAAATATAATCTTTGATTGATTGATTCACAGTGCACAGCATGTGTTATTTTTGTTCTCTTCTATTAACATTCTTGTGTTTATATCAGTGTTTTATTTGCTATGATCTTTGTAGTGTTGCAATAAAAAGTTTTGAAAATTTATTACAGAGACAATAAAGAACATAAAAGGAAGCCGTCTATGTGAAGGAGGGGCACATTCAGTTTTGTCAACTTGTACCAAGGCAAGACACCATACTGTAACAAGAACTGTCCTTCAGATGAGACGTTAAACCAAGGTCTTGAGGTCATTAAAAGAAATCTATCTATCTATCTATCTATCTATCTATCTATCTATCTATCTATCTATCTATCTATCTGTCATAATGTAGTCTTGTTCATATGTTGATTCTTGTTTTAACTAATATATTAAACATGAGAAACAGAACAAATAATTATTCTTCATACCATTAATGAAACCACAAAACTGACAAAGTGCATATACATATCATATGTACAGTTACAAAGTAAAGTTATTATTATTCAAGATATGGTATATTTGTATTCAAATACAAAATTTCACAATTAACCAAAAACTTTAACAATAAATTGTGTTTTACAAAGAAGCCAAATCTATATATTCACAGTATTGCATACATATTTACATATATTTACAGTATTGCATATATATATACACAGTACATATATACAAATATTTACAGTATTTCACACACATATATATATTTACATATATTTACAGTATTTTATATATACATATTTACATATATTTACAGTATTGCATATATACACAGTACATATATACAAATATTTACAGTATTTCACACATATTTACAGTATTTCATATATACATATTTACATATATTTACAGTATTGCATATATACATATTTACAGTATTGCATATATACACAGTACATATATACAAATATGTACAGTATTTCACACATATTTACAGTATTTCATATATACATACATATATTTACAGTATTGCATATATGTACACAGTACATATATACAAATATTTACAGTATTGCATATATATACACAGTACATATATACAAATATTTACAGTATTGCATAAATATGCACAGTACATATATACAAATATTTAGTTTCACATATATATATTTACAGTATTGCATATATATACACAGTACATATATACAAATATTTACAGTATTGCATATATATACACAGTACATATATACAAATATTTACAGTATTTCACATATATATATTTACAGTATTTCATATATATACACAGTACATATATACAAATATTTACAGTATTGCATATATATACACAGTACATATATACAAATATTTAAAGTACTGCATAAATATACACAGTACATATATACAAATATTTACAGTATTTCACATATATATATTTACAGTATTGCATATATATACACAGTACATATATACAAATATTTACAGTATTGAATATATATACACAGTACATATATACAAATATTTACAGTATTGCATAAATATACACAGTACATATATACATATACTTACAGTATTTCACATATATATATATTTACAGTATTGCATATATATACACAGTACATATATACAAATATTTACAGTATTGCATATATATATGCAGTACATATATACAAATATTTACAGTATTTCACATATATATATTTACAGTATTTCATATATATATATACAGTACATATATACAAATATTTACAGTATTGCATAAATATACACAGTACATATATACAAATATTTACAGTATTTCACATGTATATATTTACAGTATTGCATATATACATATATATACAAGAACTGGGCTGGCTGTGACAGGGAACATGGCCACTATTTTTTAATGTGTGACCTGAAACAAAAGCAAAAATCAGGTTTATTATTTATAAAACACAAATAACTAGAAGTGAATGAGACTGGAAGACACGTTCAAGTTATAAATGGCCGCTCTTATGTTAAGAATGAGGTGAAAATGATTCTTATGTTCCAAACACATATAGTATAATAACATTAGGGGAAAAAAAAACTTTTTTTGCTGGGTAATGTATCTTCAAAATATTTTTAGTTCAGTACCTCAAACCATTTATGTTGAAGAATCTTGCCCAAATCGAGTCGCTGCGTTGGCTCACGCTGAAGACAAGCGCAGATCAATTGGCAGAACTCTGTGCAGAAAGATAGGAGAGACATTATTACGTTAAACTTCATACCTTCTCTTAGGTTAGAAATCTGAAAAAATTATGCATTATCTACCCTGCCATGTTTTATTAATATGTTCTATTGCCTGTTTTGTTTCTTTGTCGTGATAAAGATCTCACCTTGTGACAAGCCAGCTATGAACCAAAGGTTCTGATTTATCATGTTGAGGTCATGGCTGTCCGGAAATTTCCCGCATACCATTGAGAACAAGAGCACCCCCAGTGAATACACCGTTGCTGGCTCCCCGTGGTACCGGCCCTTTGATAAATATTCAGGTGGGCAGTACAGTCGTGTGCCTGTAAGAAAGAGATTTTGTGTTATGGGTATTGCATTACCACAGCATTTTGCCTAGGTGTCCATTAGCATGCTAGAAATCATTAGGTGCTATTTGCTACTTCAATACATACCCATGAATGTAGTGTAGGCTGAGCTATGAAGGAGGTCGCCGCAGCCAAAGTCAATAAGTTTTACTTCTAAGGTGTCTTTGTTAATTAAAAGGTTTTCATGTTTTATGTCTCTGTGAAACACTCCACGTTGGCAGCTGACGTACGCGGCTTGTGTTGCTTGCCGCATTACGACCCTCGCTAACTTCTCATTGATTCTGCCTCCATGACGTGTCACAAAATCAACCAAGTCCTCACAGGGAACAGGCCGCTCCAGAACCATGGTGCAGTATTCGCCCTGATCCTTCCAGTCCAGAAGCTGGATTATCTCGGGCACTCTGGGGCCTTTATTTGCAAGGATTAAAAGAGCGACCTCCAATGGAAGAGGTTTGGGAGAGCAGGGCTAAAAGTAAGACAATTTTGTATGATGGTTAGATGGAGGTGGTTTTCCAAATATTGAAAACAGTGACAAAGGGAATAAAATGTAGAAAGCACAGTCTACTTACAATGCTGATATATTCAAAATGCTCTGTTTTTTTGGCAATTTTCACTGCCACCTGATCAACAAAGGAAAGAAGAGGAATGTGTAAAAAAGATGTACAATTAAAGTGTTGGTCAACACATGTTAAGGTTGCATGAATTGAAAAACATATATATTTATATATTTGGTCCATCTGACAGTTTAAATAGGTCTATTGCTCTATACTATAGGACTTGCAACAGATATAAAAAGGATGAAGATAATAAATTACTAGCTGAGTATAGTAAAAAATAAAAAATGAAACCTCAAGGCCATCCTTCAGACGCCTTCCTTCGTATACAGCTCCAAATCCCCCTTGACCCAGCATATTGCCGACTTCATAGTAGGAAAAGATGTCTATAAAAGACGAATAAGGTTATTTGACATAATAAGTCAAGCAGTGACATCCTACAGAGTGACATGATCCATCTAAACCATCATATTATTTATCAACTACCCAGTATAAGTATAAACCTTCAAAGTGCTAATTAAAGATGGCTTCATACCTGAGCAAGGATGCAATAAGGACGTGGTGCAGGCTGGAGCTTGAAGGTTGTCCTCACTCCAGTCAGTCTTACTGTGGGATGGAGATTGAAGGTCATCCTCACTCCAGTCAGTCTTAATGTGGGCTGGAGATTGAAGGTCGTCCTCACTCCAGTCACACTTAATGCGGGCTGGAGCTTGAAGGGCATCCGCACTCCAGTCCGACTCAATGCGGGCGGGAACTTGCAGGGCTTCCGCACTCCAGTCCGACTCAATGCGGGCTAGAGCTTGCAGGGCGTCCGCACTCCAGTCCGACTCAATGCGGGCTGGAACTTGCAGGGCGTCCGCACTCCAGTCCGACTCAATGCGGGCTGGAACTAGCAGGGCTTCCGCACTCCAGTCCGACTCAATGCGTGCTGGAGCTTGCAGGGCGTCCGCACTCCAGTCCGACTCAATGCGTGCTGGAGCTTGCAGGGCGTCCGCACTCCAGTCCGACTCAATGCGTGCTGGAGCTTGCAGGGCGTCCGCACTCCAGTCCGACTCAATGCGTGCTGGAGCTTGCAGGGCGTCCGCACTCCAGTTCGACTCAATGCGGGCTGGAACTTGCAGGGCGTCCGCACTCCAGTCCGACTCAATGCGGGCTGGAACTTGCAGGGCGTCCGCACTCCAGTCCGACTCAATGCGGGCTGGAACTTGCAGGGCGTCCGCACTCCAGTCCGACTCAATGCGGGCTGGAACTTGCAGGGCTTCCGCACTCCAGTCCGACTCATTGCGGGCTAGAGCTTGCAGGGCGTCCGCACTCCAATCCGACTCAATGCGGGATGGAACTTGCAGGGCGTCCGCACTCCAGTCCGACTCAATGCGGGCTGGAACTAGCAGGGCTTCCGCACTCCAGTCCGACTCAATGCGTGCTGGAGCTTGCAGGGCGTCCGCACTCCAGTCCGACTCAATGCGTGCTGGAGCTTGCAGGGCGTCCGCACTCCAGTCCGACTCAATGCGTGCTGGAGCTTGCAGGGCGTCCGCACTCCAGTCCGACTCAATGCGTGCTGGAGCTTGCAGGGCGTCCGCACTCCAGTCCGACTCAATGCGTGCTGGAGCTTGCAGGGCGTCCGCACTCCAGTTCGACTCAATGCGGGCTGGAACTTGCAGGGCGTCCGCACTCCAGTCCGACTCAATGCGGGCTGGAACTTGCAGGGCGTCCGCACTCCAGTCCGACTCAATGCGGGCTGGAACTAGCAGGGCTTCCGCACTCCAGTCCGACTCAATGCGTGCTGGAGCTTGCAGGGCGTCCGCACTCCAGTCCGACTCAATGCGTGCTGGAGCTTGCAGGGCGTCCGCACTCCAGTCCGACTCAATGCGTGCTGGAGCTTGCAGGGCGTCCGCACTCCAGTCCGACTCAATGCGTGCTGGAGCTTGCAGGGCGTCCGCACTCCAGTTCGACTCAATGCAGGCTGGAACTTGCAGGGCGTCCGCACTCCAGTCCGACTCAATGCGGGCTGGAACTTGCAGGGCTTCCGCACTCCAGTCCGACTCAATGCGGGCTGGAGCTTGCAGGGCGTCCGCACTCCAGTCCGACTCAATGCGGGCTGGAGCTTGCAGGGCGTCCGCACTCCAGTCCGACTCAGTGCGGACTGGAGCTTGCAGGACGTCTGCACTCCAGTCCGACTCAATGCGGGCTGGAGCTTGCGGGGCGTCCGCACTCCAGTTCGACTCAATGCGGGCTGGAGCTTGGGGGGCATCAACACTCCAGTCTGACTCAGTGCGGGCTGGAGCTTGGAGGATTACTTTTTTACTAGGTCTCCTGTGACCAAGAAGTACCATCCAAAACCTTGTTTTCTTTTTACATTTTTCCTCCTTTCTTTCTCCTTTCACCACATCCACATCAGAAGCCAAATTGTATTGGAGTGGGTCTTTTACACTGGAAATCTGATCTAAAAATGAATGACATCAACCAAAATTATTATGAATAAATGAAATATGACATCCTCTTATTAGTGCCTACTCATATTACTACAGCTATGATAGCTATAAATTATGAAGTGATTCTTCTATCCACGTTGTTTTTCAATGCGGAAGTAAGGTATATATTAATGCTTAACAGATTATTAATTCAGTTCAAATTTTCAATGCCTCCTCGTTCAAATGGATTTTATATTTTGACACATTAATGAATTAATAAACATTTTTGTGTGTTTTAAACTAAAAATTAAGTGTAGAGCCATGGACAGAACAAATAAATGCATTTCATATTCTCATAACATGGTCATGTAACTTACTATCAGATGTTCTGCTAGATTGTGGCACGGCTGCATCAGCACTCTGGTCTTTTTTCTCGCCCTCAGCTGAGCTAGTCTTCTGGGTGTATTTTTTACCAGCTCTTTTACAAAAAAGTACCGGCCAAGCCCTCTTTGTCTTTTTGTCTTTCTTCTCCACTACTCTTCCTTTTGCCCCATCCACATCCACATCAGAAGCCAGATGGTGTTGGAGTGGGACTTTTACACTGTAAATCTGATCTAAAAAAGAATGACATCAACCAAAATTATTATGAATAAATTAAATATGACATCCTCTTTCTTATTAGTGCCTACTCATATTACTACAGCTATGATAGCTATAAATTATGAAATGATTCTTCTATCCATCTTATTTTTCAATGCGGAAGTAAGCTATTTTCTGTGACTTCTAATTAATTTGTTGATATTGGTAAATAATTATGTGACATCTGACCAATACATTATCTGCCTCACAAATGAGAAATTAACACTTTATAAAAATGCTCAAAATTCAAACCAAAAATGCTAACACTTTACCAAAAAAAAAAAGATTTTATAATGTCTACATGTGTATCTGAATGCATACTTAAGAAAAAACTGACTTTAGGACCCAGCGGAACAGCTCATTTGCTCCATATGGAGCTATAACGCTATCTAGTGGCAAGAGTCATGAAATATCATGTTATATTATTTTTTTTCCCACAAGAGCTCAGACACCCAATGTAATATATTTTGAACTGAATTAAAAGGGTTATGCATGAAATTGTGAGTTATTTTGAATTTCAAATGTATTTTATATTTTGACACACTAATGAATTAATAAACATTTTTCTGTGTTTTAAACTAAAAAGTAAGTGTAGAGCCATGGACAGAACAAATAAATGCATTTCATATTCTCATAACATGGTCATGTAACTTACTATCAGATGTTCTGCTAGATTGTGGCACGGCTGCATCAGCACTCTGGTCTTTTTTCTCGCCCTCAGCTGAGCTAGTCTTCTGGGTGTATTTTTTACCAGCTCTTTTACCAAAAAGTGCCAGCCAAACCCTCTTTGTCTTTTTGTCTTTCTTCTCCACTACTCTTCCTTTTGCCCCATCCACATCAGAATCCAGATGGTTTTGGAGTGTGAGATGTGGATGGGTTTCCTCTGTATTGTTGAAATGTTGCGATGGTGTACATTGCTGTAAATTGTACACTCGTTCACAATTTTCAGCTTTCTTGTGACACGAATTTTGCTGTCCCATTTTCACTGCTATTCTCTAAACTCTAAATGATCAAAGTAAGAACCAAGAAGTACAGTAGTTGTAAGAAGTAGTTGTAAGAGTTGTAATAAGAATTGCAGGCATTAATATCCTCAGTCAATGTGATGTCACAATTAAAAGCAAAAGCTTTGTGATGTCATAATCCTCAATACATTCCAACCATGCCTGGTTTTGCTGTGCGCCCATTGGCCAGATTTGCTCTGTGGGCGGAGCCTCCACTCAGCGCTGAACTGGACGCGTGTGGTAAATGTACCAGGATTTATTTGGGAAATCATCTTTCCGTGTTGTTTATGATGAATAAACTCTTTGTCGTTCTTCTGTGCAAGTCGATTACCGGTAAGAATGGTGTAATATTTGTTTGTGTTGATAATCTTTCGCGCATTAGGCTAAATAGTGTCTACAATATAAACATAAGTAAACGTAATTTGAATTAAATTGGATTAAAATGCGCATTTGGTGGGATTCATATGATTTCAAATCTATTAATTCTTTAATACACGGCATATCAGTAATGTCTGTGGTAATTTAAGTAATGTAGGACTAACTCGAGGCCTATTTAAAAATAATTTAAATAGCGACGTTCAGTGGATTAAAGTGATCGCGTGCACACGATGCTTAAAGCACCTTCAATTCAATCTTTACAGTTTTTCTCAGTTGCTTTGGTGCATTTCTCGTAACGTATTTGTATTTAAATAAGAGTAACAAAACATCATGATTTTAACACTGTGGTTTTACTGTGGTATTTGTAGTTAAAACACAGTAACAACTTACCATGCTTTTACCACAGCAACTCTGGTTTCACTGTGTACTATTTGTAAAGCATAGTAACACAACACTTACCATTGTTTTACCTCAGTAACCATAGTTTTACTGTGGTATTTGTAATTAAAGCTCAGTAACCACAACACTTACCATGGTTTTACCACAGTAACCATAGTTTTACTGAAGTATTTGTAGTTAAAGCACAGTACCATAACACATACCATGCTTTTACCACACTAACTGTGTTTTTACTGTGTACTATTTGTAGTTAAAGCACATTAACCACAACACTTACCATGGTTTTACCACAGTAAGTGTGTTTTTACTGTGTACTATTTGTATTAAAGCACTATAACCACAACACGTACCATGGTTTTACCTCTTTAACCATAGTTTTACTGTGGTGTATCTAGTTAAAGCACAGTAATCACAACACTTACCATGGTTTTGCCACAGCAAACATAGTTTTACTGTGGTATTTGTAGTTAAAGCACAGTAATCACAACACTTACCATGGTTTTACCTCAGTAACCATAGTTTTACTATGTACTGTTTGTAGTTAAAGCACAGTAACCATGGCAGTTACCATGGTTTTACCTCAGTAACCATAGTTTTACTGTGGTATTTGTAGTTGAAACAGTAACCACAACACATACCATAGTTTTTACCACAGTAACCATAGTTTTACTGTGGTATTTGTCATTAAAGCACAGTAACCACAACCCTTACCGTGGTTTTACCTCAGTAACTGTAGTTTTACTGTAGTAGTTGTAGTTAAAGCACAGTAACCCAACACTTACCATGCTTTTACAGCAGTAACCATAGTTTTACTGTGGTAGTTGTAGTAAAAGCATAGTAACACAACACCTTACCATAGTTTTACCACAATGACTACAACACTTGCCATGCCTTTAATACCTTTTTGTAATAATAAGTAATTCAATATTTATGTAATTGTAATTTAATATTTTTTTCTGTCTTGCAGTTACTTCAGATCACCTACTCCTCCATCTCCATCTCCCACAACAACCTTAAATCCAACAGCTCTTTTAAGAAGCCATCTCTCGCAAAAGGTCAAAATTTGGTCGAAATTTGATTTTGAGTTTTAAAAATATGCCAAGATAAAGAAGAGTAAGTGTACTGTCTGTCTCTCTCAGCTTTTTTTCTGAACTGTAATCTGTAATTCATTTACATATGTTTTTGCTGTCTTTCTTTCTCTTGGCATATTTTTAAAACAAAATTTGACCAATTATGTCAGAAAGCTGCTAGTATTAACAGGGAACTTGAACTCAAAGCTCCCAATGCTGATCTTGAAGAAGCTGCCAGGGAGGCTGAACAAGTCCTTCAAAGGTTCAACCCTTCACAGGTAATGTTGAACACATTTAGCTGTAACAGATTTGCTTTAAGGAATGTATCTTTATTTTATGTGTTATTAACTTTCCTTAAAGTCCTTTCTCTCAAATATTTTGGTCACAGATCATTTTTAACACACTGTCCCAACATGTATATATTTCTCTTTGTTTCAGCTGAAAAGGAACTGATGTCAAGGGCTTGTTAAACCTGTCTTGTTCGTGGAGAGGGATGAATTTGTTTTTGCACAGCATTGGATGTTTCTTAAACTTTACATACCACACTGCGCCATCAGTAAGAACCCCTAATAAAGTGTCATGTCGAAGTAGTAATAGTTCACACAGATCGAGTTTTTCCATTCCAATGCGCTACTTTTCCATTGTTTCTATATATAAACACGCACTAGACTGATGTGTATAACCGTTGCGCTCATGCCTTATGTCTTTTGCAATGTCTGGCGCATGACACGCCGTTCTAAAAACTCAGCGCTCAAGTTAAAATCAGTTCAACTTCTCGTCTCGAGACCTTGCGTTTTTTTTTTTTCATTCCACTGCCCGCGTGTCGTGTTTTTCAAAGCAAACACGCTTTCTGTGTGAAAGCCCATAATTCGTACAATTTACCAAGTCAGCAAATTCATAAGATATTGTACCAGCGTACTCGTACAAAATTCGATGTCTTTTATTCCTGCTGCTGTCATTGGCTATTGCCTCAACTCTCGTGCAGATTGTGCCCATTGTAAGTAGTCGAACTGTTTATATCAGAAAGTTTATATTAAGTCCATTGTATTCTTTATTAACCTTTACAAATGGGGAATGTCTCTTCCGTTCCAACAGTACATGATATCTGCCCACACCTCATAGTCTGCCTTTTTTCCTCCATGTTGATTTTTATTGAACACATCTGCTTAAGAAGCAAGAATCTGGAAATGTTAGTTTAACATGTCACGTGACACATCAGATCTTCAAATAATTTGTCCAAATCAGATCACTTAAGTTCGCTCACACCAAGAACAATATGATAACTATTTTAACATCTACACCAACGGACAATAAAGTTCTGTTTATTATAAGCACGTGCTGCGGTTATGTTGTCTGCCATTTTAAGTGATCAAGCTTTATAAAGTCGGGTAGATTCTGATTGGTTGTTAATGTTTTTATTGTTCATTTCATTTAATAAAATTCTCTTTCGTCCTGTCTTGCAGGATTTCTCATGGATTGCTTAGTCATTCTCCATCAGCTCTCTACAATATCAAACCCAAAGAGCTAACACTTCCACATCTCTCTCTCTCTCTCTCGCTTGTGGCACATCTGCTCTCAGCCCTTCTACACTCTTTCTGCCAACTTCTGCTTATAGCATGTCTACTTGTATTCATTTCTCCTCTACAGTGAACAGTCCCATCTCTACTGTGAGCACTACTGTCACTACCACCATCCCTCCCACTGTATTCTACACGATAACACAGAGGAAGACGCGCATAATAATAATGGTAATGTAAAAATTATCATTATTTCCTTAATTGTGTCAATTTAATGTTATTGAATCGCATATTATGTAATTTTATATATATATATATAATATGAATGTTTCAGTTGACTTTTATAATTATAATTATTATGAACTATTTAATTTACCTTGCATGTAGTTGCAATAGAAGCGAACAATGATTACAGGAGGTATAGTTTTAAATTAATAATGTAAATTATTGTTCTTAATCATTTTTTGCCTGTTTGTTCCTTAAAGGGAAGAAAATAATATATTTCCAATAGGAGCCTTGCAAGTTCTGGTTTGTAAAAATATTATTAATCTTATCAATCGTTACATATTTCTTATGTAACTGAACAGCAACAGTTACATATTACTTTATCAATGAGTTTTGTTTTTTTTTAAGTTTTTATATTTCTCTATAATTGTACATAATATATAATTGTACACTATTGTACATAATATAATTGTATATACCTCTATTCAAATACATTTTTTTCTTTCTTTTCTTTATAGTGGCACAAACTGGAGAAGTACCTGGGTGACAGAGGATGTTGTGCTGGGCACTTATGTTTGTCTTTGACATATCAATAAACATTATGAAATGACTACAAAATGTGTGCATTCGTTATGCTTTTTTTTACTTTTAACTTTTTTATTCTTATAAACTAGTAGAGCTAAGAATGGCAAGGGTTTTCAGGAAACACATAAGTGATTAAATGTATACCTTTAATATACTATAAATACACTGTAAATGTAAGATAAGCACTTCATTGAAATATTAGCTGCACTTATCTTTGGTCCAGAAATACTGCATGCTTGAATAATTATCAGAGGAGTAGTTTTTTGTAAAACAAATAAAACATTTTGAATTATTTTAATATTCATTTATCATACAGTATACAACTGCAGAATGTTTGAGCTTAAATGTTGTACATCAATTAATAGTAGGGTAATGTATACAATGGAAACCATTAGGCCCTTGCTTGGGAAAAAAATAAAGTTTCACTGTAATCAACAAATCTCTTGATGCATTAGGTCAACCACCCAATGCAATCTGTCATTTTAGCTTTCATTTTAATGGGGACAAATAAATGTTTAACTGATAATCTGTCCATTCATCACAAGAACCTAGAAGATCCTGTCATAAAAGAACATATATGAGCAAGTAAGTGTGACGGATCTGCTCAACTGGGTTGTCATGGCTTTGACTTTTCCTTGGCACCCACAGGACTGGTTGTGGTTGGACAATCTTTTAACCCATATTAAAAAAACATTTAGTGTTGCAAAGTACGTTTTGTTATGTCAGTAATACATTGTTAACAATGCTATGTTGTGAGAAATTACCCCTGTACCGAGATCCTCCTAACCCTAAGTGTAACTTCATTGAACTACAAAGACTGGCGTTCCATCGATATAATGACAGAGGCTTATGGGTAATGTAGTTTAAAACGTTTAATAAAGAAATGGAAAAAAATGACTCTTTAATGAACAAAGGGATATCTAATCATGTTCATTGTGCAAACCTCTATGAGATATTTGAAAGGCAGGCTGAAATTTGGTGTTTTACTATGAGCATTTTTAAAAACAACTTTTTACCACCTTTTCGTATATATTTGAAAACTGTGTCCAATATTATTTAGTAAAAATAGTGCAAATAGTTGTCATGCAAATTTTCTTTTTGATACTATAATCAGACTTTGATTTACAGCCATTTGAATTGTGCACTTTTTTTTGCTCTTCTAGGGGACTATACTTGGCCCCTGGGGATGGAAGGGCGGTAAAACACACACAGATGTATTCTCATCATGGACAAGTGTGTGTTGAATTACATTTATATTGTTTTTTCAACGACTTGCCACTATACAAGTTGCTGCAAGTTCATTCAGTCATAGTTAACAACAGAACAAGAATAGACCCCCAAAATTAACAAATGCTTCTCAATTTATTTCATTAGAACAAGACCAAGAATACAGTGTTGAAAGTAAACAAAGACATCTATTTAAACAACCAATACACCTTGTGACACTTCATTGTACTATGTGCATGTTCATCTTGTTCCATGTTGATCTTTCCCTGGTACATCATCCTCAGTGTGTCTGAAGTGCCTGTAACAATATAGCCCATACAGTATCATCTAATGCATCTTTCAGCCTTCCCTTCACTGAAATTTGGCATATTTATTGTATTCAACACAGCATTTATGTCACTAAGCATATGCAGTGGTAACATTCTAGCAAATTATTGTCCTAAATGTCATTAATATGACTAAATGTTCATGTCTCAATTAAAATAATCATGGTAATTTTATGTATTTTTTTTTACAAAATCAAATTGTGTATTTACTAAACACCATCCGTAATACAGAATATTCACCATACTTTATCCAAAACTTTACTGGAGAATACAGCTAACGTAGCATATAAAGACATGATATTCAAGAGAAATAAAAATGGGTTATGTTAAAACCATATGATATTTATCAGTTCACAAATGAAGCCGCCACACAAATGCATGCATGGTGAAATCACCTGTCTCTGGCCTCAGACCCGCTTCTCTTTAGTCTGGGCCATGCAAACTTACCAACTGCGTGAAGACTGACCTGAGCATTGAGTGTGTTCAGTGCCAGTTAGCAGCTCCTCTACTTCTTGATGTAGTATTTCTGTACAAGTAGAAAATGACAACATAATACAAACAGTCATGTATTGAAAACTCTTTAGTACATATGTACAACGTGCCTATTTCTTCATCAACTGGCTTCATCCTCCTCCAAACAATCAGACAAAACAATAAGTCAATAATAATTCCAGAAAAAAAAAAAGTTTTGGTGAATATAGTGCAGGTGTCAGTACTCACCATATTCAGTCATTTCCTGCCCAAATGCCAAAGATAATGGAACAGCTGATCTGCTCATTCTAGGAGCTATAAAAAAAAAGATTTATATGTGAAAAATTATAACTGCTGACTTGAACAGTCCTTTGAGAGATCAGCATCAAATGCTGTACAACATAATTGCATTGCTTGAATACAGACATACCAATGGAATTGTGCACCTTTCCGTCGTTCTGTCTTTTCTGTTCGGGCACAATATGGCCATGTTCATTCTTCATCCCAACAGGACTGGTTTGGATTGTTGTAAGCAGTTTAAAGGCCTCTTCACACCAAGGAACGAGTCCACCGCAGCTATTTAACATTTAACGACACAGAGGTACAAGATCATTGGAATCATTCAAAACAATTTTTCCAGCTGATGAACAATTGACAGCCAATCAGAATCTACCCGACTTTATAAAGCTTGATCACTTAAAATGGCAGACAACATAACCGCATCACGTGCTTATAATAAACAGAACTTTGGTGTGGATGTTAAAATAGTTGTACCGGACCACGTCCGAATGATGGCCAAACTTTATTGATGTTTCATGGGATTTATTGAATCCGTTTGCACTCCAAAAAATAAAAAATAAATAAATAAAAAATAAAAAAAAGTCACCGTAAGAGCTGAACAAATAAAGCATCAAACGCTCTCTCCATAGCATTTCATTAACATACAGCGAAATACACAAAAAATACTCATTACAAATGACAGTAAACAAACACATTTGCCTTTTCGGGGGATGCTTAAACTGCAAACTTCATATCTGCCTAAACACTCCGATGAACCGCGAGCTCTCACTATTTTTATCCGTATCGCTCCGTAGACTACAATACCCGTCAAAATAAAAGTCCCTACTTATTAAGACAGATAATGCAGACCTTAAACCTATTTAAACACACAGAAATGTCAAAAATGTACACAAAAACAAATTATAAGTTAAATCACAACTCAGTCTGTTACACTCCCACTAAATTATAAATGTTTTTCAAACATGCATAATTTTCACTTATAATAACCCTTGTGTACATAAAGCAAAGTGAAGTCCTTTTAAAGATTTGTTTACTCAGCTTCTAATAACAAGACCAACTTCTGAGCTGGTCTCTCTACTACAGAGACCTTGTTTACCCGTTCTCCTTTCTTGTTTAGCTTTTTGTCACCAAGTGCTATTGTGACTTTCCTTACTAGTCCATCTTGGCTAGTTAAAGTGTCTGTAATCCGTCCTAGTCTCCACTCATTTCTTGGAAGGGTCTCATCCGTATCCATGACCACATCACCAATTTAAAAATTCGGTGTGAGCGGTTCTAAGCTCTTGGGGTCGTTCAGGGTGTCCACTGTAAGGAGGCGACTGTTGACTATTGCCATGGCTTTGTAAAACCAAGTGCGCAGTGAAGCATCATTGAGCCTGCCTGATGAGAGGGAGAATGTAGCGTTAAGAACACTTCTTGCAGTTTTGATTTGGCGCTCCCATACACCACCTGCATGACTGGAATGAGGGGCATTCATAACAAAAATCACACTGCTCATCTGCAAGAAAAGCAGTGAGCCTTTCTGGATCAAGCTGCTGTAATGCTGAGTTCAGTTCGTTCTTTGCGCCTACAAAATTGGTACCTTGATTGCATCTGATCTTTCGTACTGTACCTCGAATTGCAATAAAAGCGCCGTAGACTGTTGATGAACGCATCTGTCGACATATCTTCTAACATTTCTATATGAATGGCTCTTGAACAAAAGCAAGTTAGAAGCAGGCCATACCTTTTGTGGTTTTCTTCTTCTTTAGTCATGAAAGGACCAAAGCAATCCATACCACAATACACAAACGGTGGGGAAGGCTCTACACATTCTGTGGGGATATCACTCATCCGCTGGCCTTCAACAGATTTTCTCAGCCTTCTACGTTACACAGTTGCGAATGTAAGATGTGACCGCTGTGTTTATTCCAGGTATCCAATAGACACAAGATCTGATTTTATTGATTGTGAAGCCCTTTCCTTGATGCTTTACACTTTCATGATAGTGTGCAATTATCAACTTTGTCACATGGTGATCTTTAGGAAGGATCAGTGGTTGCTTCAAAGAGTGAGTGCATGATGAGTGGCTTAATCTTCCTCCCACCTTGATCATACCATCCGCATCTATGAAGGCGTCCAGGTAACTCAGGACTCAGGACATCCATTTCTTTCCGATATACTTGCTTTTGCACTCCTTTCAGAATCAAGCATTTTGCATCCTCTTGTTCACTTACAGAAGCCGGTGAATTAGTTTTATCTTTCTTAATCCGTCTCAGAAGGCGTGCAATGGCTTTGACAGCATTAGACCAAAATGAGAACTTAGACAAATGGTCTACAAGATCTTTACTTTCAGTGGTTTCTGTTTGAAATGTCTGAACTTTCTTTACTTCTGGGTCTCCTACTGGAAGTTCCGGTACAACATTTGAGATCCCGATTTCTTTCTTCCATAGAAATGAGGGACCCGAGAACCAGTTGGATGAGAGCAATTCATTTATTGTTCTTCCTCTTGAAGCATTGTCTGCTGGGTTCTCATCAGTTGTGACGTACAGCCATTGCTTGGGTGCTGTGCTTTGGCGTAATTTTTGGACTCATCATTATTTAAGTAACCCAAGACCACCTTTGAGTCAGTCCAAAAAAATTCATTGACATTGGTGAGGTCAAGCTCTTCTCTGAGCATATTGCTCATTTTGACCGATACCACGGCTGCAGTCAACTCTAATCTCTGTATTGTAGTAATCTTTGCAGGAGTAACCCGGGCTTTGCCAATGAGGAAAGTACAATCAATCTCATCCTTCTCATTTATCATTCTCAGATAAGAACACTGACCATAACCACAGGTACTTGCATCAGAGAAATGATGTATTTCTGTTTTTACAATCTTACCAAATTCAGCAGGTGTATAACATCGTGGTATGTTCACCCTTTCCAGATTGATGAAGTCATTCTGCCATCTCTCCCACCATGGGCTAAGTGCAGGGGAAAGTGGATCATCCCTGCCTGTACCCTGTCAACACATTTCTTGAAGGATCCTCTTACCATTGAGAACATAAGGAGCTACAAAGCCCAAAGGATCGTATATGGAAGCAACAGTTGACAATATGCCACGACGTGTTGTGGGTCGACCTTTTAGTGGAATATGGAATTTGAAGCTATCACTCTGTATGTTCCAATGAATACCCAGAGCTCTCTCGATTGGCATGTCAATGAAGGTAAGATCCTTTGTTTCAAAGTGTACAGCACGTTCTGATGCTGGTATGCTCTGCAGAACAGCATTGTCATTTGATATAAACTTGTGAAGTCGAAGACCACCTTTTGCACACAGCTCCTGTGCTTCTTTTGCCAGCTGAATGGCGATTTCCACTGTCTCTACACTTGCGACTCCATCGTCAACATAAAAGTCTCTTGTGATGAACTGAGCAGCTAATAAGTGTGATTGACTATGCTCACTGGCTAGATACCTTAGCCCATAGTTTGCGCAACCGGGCAAATACACTGCACCGAAAAGATGCACCTTCATTCTGTAATCTTGAAGCGCTGAATTTGTGTCTCTGTCTTTCCACCATGAGAAGCGCAGGTAATCACTGTCATTTACTTGGACATGGAACTGGTGGAACATTTTTTCAATGTCACATATTACAGCTATAGGATGCCTTCTGAACCTCACAAGGACTCCTGTGAGATTGTTTATCATGTCTGGTCCTGTTAACAAATGTTCATTGAGACTTGTGCCTTTGAATTTCGCAGAACAATCGAAAACGACCGTAGCTTGTTTGGCTTTTTTGGATGGTAGATGCCATGGTGAGATATGTACCACTTTTCACCATCAGTTCCATCATCATTCACTGTTTCTACATCACCTCTCTCAATGATGTCATTCATGCAAGTAATGTAGTCTGTCTTATATTTCTCGTTTCTACAGAACTTCTTGTTCAAATGATTGAGTCTGACCTTGGCAAGCTCTCTGTTGTCAGGTAAGTATGGCCATTGTTTGAACGGAAGAGGCATTTCATAATGTCCTTGAGCATTTTTCTTTATGCCTTCTTTGAGTTTGTCTAGGAACACGATATCATCTTGAGAGATTGTCTTGTCATCTGATGTGACATCCTTAAAGTCCGACTCAAGTACACGGATAACATCTACAGGTGTCAAAGCAGGTATCTCCTTTGTGACTATTCTGTGACAAAGACTGACTGCTGTTGATTCATTGAAGCCTGGTTCTAACCGACTCCATCCTAAGTCGGTTAGAATAGCATAAGGTTCATCATCTTTACCTATTATGACTTGCCTGGGAGCTAGCACTCTGGGGCAGTTGTAGCCGATCAGTAAACCAACTTCACAGCTGAGAAGAGGTGACATTTCGTCTGTGATTACTTTCAAGTGACTCCAGCTCTTTGCCGTTTCCTGCGTTGGTATGCGATCATGATTGACAGGAACACACTCCTTGGTGTATACTGGAGGAAGATTGATATGTACTGAGAAACTGTACCCTCTCACACGAAGATCAGATACTCTTTTACTTTTAAATCATCATATTGTCTCCCATCATGGTGGTAAGTTTGAGTTTTATTGGTTGAGTATCCACTTGCAGTACATTACTAATTTCTTCATCAATGAAAGTCGTGTCACTCTGAGTGTCTAACAAACCATAGGCAAGCTGTTCATTGGATGGATTTTTCACCGACGACACCCATACAGGTACAATCATAGATGTAATGACGGAATGACCTTCGCTTGTGATATTAAGTGACATGGCATCCGTAATTTCACTCTCATGTGCATGCTCATTGCTTACCGTTGGCTGTTTTCTGTTTCCGTAATTCTCATAGTAATCATGAAGACATGTGGGATGTCGCAATTTGCATACATCACATGTGTGGCGACGGCGACACTCCTTGGCATAGTGACCTGGTTTCATGCACCCATAACAGAGTTTATTGTCTTTGACATAGGACCTTCTGTCTTTCAGAGACTTCTCCATGAATTTTGGGCACTTGCAAAGTTGAGGATTGTCATCTTGACACAACACGCATGGCGCTTTTAACTGTCCTTTAGCCATTGTCTGTTTATCACTGTTTACAGTTGTTTGAGTTTTAAAGACAATTGCCTTGTTTCTTTTGAGATTCTTCTCTCATGAGATGACTCGTGTGAATGAAGAGCATGTAACGAAGTGATAGGATTACACACTATTTCTGCCTCTGTTGACATGAACTTTACAAAGTCTTGAAAGCTAGGAAATTCCTTGCCGTCCATAAGTGATGTTGTGAACTGCTGGTTCCACCTGGAGGCTGCCCAGTCAGGAAGTTTCTGTACCAGCTTTTGGTTCTCCTCACAGTCGTTTAATATTTACAGGCCTTTAACATGAGGTATGGCTTGCAGGCAGGCATTTAAGAAGTCTGAAAATGTTCTCAGGCCTTCTGCATCTTTGGACTGTATTCTAGGCCACTTTGACAGCTTTTCCCGGAATGCTCTTTGAATGACAAAGGGCTGGCCATATCTTTGGTTAAGCTTGTTCCAAGCATCTTTGTACGCTTCGTCATCCTTTCGATAAAAGATACCTTCAAGATATTTGTGTGCTAAGCCACTCACATACTTTTTCAAATAATAGAGCTTTTCAGCTGCTGAGATACCCTTTCTATCTATAAGTGACATAAATGAAGCTTTCCAGTCCACAAACTGAATTGGGTCTCCACTGAACACTGTAGGCTCAGGTATGGGTAACCTGTTGATGGCAATGCTGTCCTGAACTGCTTGAGCAAGGTGAGACACTTGACTGAGAGGTGTTGACTGGACAACATTGTATTGCTGATGTGTCGTAGAAGAGATTTCGTTTCTCTGACTTTCATGTTCGTTCTGTATTGACTGACTCTTTGTCTCCTGCTTTATTCCTTCATCATATGATTTTACTCGGGCACGAGCAACCAATCCTTTTCTATCTGCAGCCGTTCTAACTCAAACCTTTGAATTTCTAGCTCTTTTCTGAGCTGCTCTTCTAGAGTTCTTATTTTTTCCATTATCTTGTATTCAGCCTCTTTCGCAGCCAGCTCAGCCGCAGCATCTGCTCGTTTGCTAGATGCACAAGAAGATCCAGAATGGCTGCTGACACTTGTTCGTGAAGCACTGGAACCATATATGGAGCAAGCGTAACTATGAGCTAAAGTTCATGTAGACGGCCCCTTTCCTGTTCTGCATCAAACTCGCCATCTAGTGTTGACTGCCTTTCCAGCACAATTTTGATGATGTCATTGGTCACGGCTTCACATGCATCAATTTTACGTCTTAAATCAGCAGCGGGTGTGATATGTTCCCTTATTTCACTTAAGATTTTCGTAATACAGTTCTTTTTATCTTCAAGAGAATCAACAATTTCAGCGAGCTGCTTGTCAGATATGTCTGATTTCAAGTCATGTCTTGCTTTACGAGCGTCTAATTTCCGTTTTTCATACAAAGTGCTTAACCTTTTTTCTTCCTTACAGCACTCGTCTTTATGGTAAGCAAGTATTTTCTCCGTAGGAATATGTGAACAGAGTTCTGCTGTCTTGTTCATGACACCTAAGTTCAGACGTATTTTTATCTTTGCGCTTAACTGCTCCTTTTCCATCCTTTTCCTTTTTACCTTCTGTTTCCGTCTGAAGCAGGTTTGCAGATTCTTGATCTTCAGTATCAATTTCCATAATGAACTCACGTATGGCGTTTCAGCTCCGTAGACCATCACGCTGGTGCTGCAATCCATTAACGATCGTCACGTTGCCACCTTGAGCAAGCACATGCAGCGGGGATCTGAACCAGCGAGGTGAAGCTCTTACTGTAACAGACCCCGTCCGAATGATGGCCAAACTTTACTTATGTTTCATGGAATTTATTGAATCCGTTTGCACTTCAAAAAAAAAAAAAAAAAAAAAAAAAAAAAAAAAAAAATTCACCGTATGACCTGAACAAATAAAGCATAAGTGCGCATTAACGCCTCGTACACAACCTCTCTCTCCATAGCATTTCATTAACATACAGCGAAATACACAAAAATACTCATTACAAATGACAGTAAACAAACACATACACACCTTTTGCCTTTTCGGGGGGTGCTTAACAAACTGCAAACTTCATATCTGCCTAAACACTCCGATGAACCGCGAGCTCTCACTATTTTTATCCGTATCGCTCTGTAGACTACAATACCCGTCAAAATAAAAGTCCCTACTTATTAAGACAGATAATGCAGACGTTAAACCTATTTAAACACACAGAAATGTCAAAAATGTACACAAAAACAAATTATAAGATAAATCACAATGAAGTCTGTTACAATAGTTATCATATAGTTATTGTTCTTGGTGTGAGCGAACTTAAGTGATCTGATTTGGACAAATTATTTGAAGATCTGATGTGTCACGTGACATGTTAAACTAACATTTCCAGATTCTTGCTTCTTAAGCAGATGTGTTCAATAAAAATCAACATGGAGAAAAAAAAGAAAGACTATGAGGTGTGGGCAGATATCATGTACTGTTGGAACGGAAGAGACATTCCCCATTTGTAAAGGTTAATAAAGAATACAATGGACTTAATATAAACTTTCTGATATAAACAGTTCGACTACTTACAATGGGCACAATCTGCACGAGAGTTGAGGCAATAGCCAATGACAGCAGCAGGAATAAAAGCCATAGAATTTTGTAGGAGTACGCTGGTACAATATCTTATGAATTTGCTGACTTGATAAATTTTATGAATTATGGGCTTTTTTATAAGTTTTTGCTTTGAAAAACGCGAGACGCGGACAGTGGAATGGGGGGGAAAACCGCAAGGTCTCGAGGCGAGAAGTTGAACTGATTTTAACTTGAGCACTGAGTTTTTAGAACGGCGTGTCATGCGCGAGACATTGCAAAAGACATAAGGCATGAGCGCAACGGTTATACACATCAGTCTAGTGCGTGTTTATATAGAAACAATGGAAAAGTAGCGCATTGGAATGGAAAAACTCGATCTGTGTGAACTATTACTACTTCGACATGACACTTTATTAGGGGTTCTTACTGATGCCGCAGTGTGGTATGTAAAGTTTAAGAATCATCCAATTCTGTGCAAAAACAAATTCATCCCTCTCCACGAACAAGACAAGCCCTTGACATCAGTTCCTTTTCAGCTGAAACAAAGAGAAATATATACATGTTGGGACAGTGTGTTAAAAATGATCTGTGACCAAAATATTTGAGAGGAAGGACTTTAAGGAAAGTTAATAACACATAAAATAAAGATACATTCCTTAAAGCAAATCTGTTACAGCTAAATGTGTTCAACATTACCTGTGAAGGGTTGAACCTTTGAAGGACTTGTTCAGCCTCCCTGGCAGCTTCTTCAAGATCAGCATTGGGAGCTTTGAGTTCAAGTTCCCTGTTAATACTAGCAGCTTTCTGACATAATTGGTCAAATTTTGTTTAAAAAATATGCCAAGAGAAAGAAAGACAGCAAAAACATATGTAAATGAATTACAGATTACAGTTCAGAAAAAAAGCTGAGAGAGAGACAGACAGTACACTTACTCTTCTTTATCTTGGCATATTTTTAAAACTCAAAATCAAATTTCGACCAAATTTTGACCTTTTGCGAGAGATGGCTTCTTAAAAGAGCTGTTGGATTTAAGGTTGTTGTGGGAGATGGAGATGGAGGAGTAGGTGATCTGAAGTAACTGCAAGACAGAAAAAAATATTAAATTACAATTACATAAATTACATAAATTACATAAATATTGAATTATAAAAAGGCATGGCAAGTGTTGTGGTTATTGTGGTAAAACCATAGTTAAGTGTTGTGGTTACTGTGCTTTAACTACAAATACCACAGTAAAACTATGGTTACTGAGGTAAAACTATGGAAAGTGTTGTGTTTACTGTTCTTTAACAACAAATACCACAGTAAAACTATGGTTCCCTTTCGAGAGTACTCTCGTATTGCGTAAGTTAGCTTACACTATGGGAAAAACTTATTTTTCAGTATTCTCCTTTTCTCGAGAATACTGAAGCCAAAATTATCCTTATAATTTTATATATGTAAAACGCAGTGCAGCTGCACAGCAGACCCCAGCAGAGCTTACCAGCGCGCTGATTGGCTGTGCTGCGGCAACTGCACGAACCTATGGCGAGGCGGCTGAGATGCGTGGACCAATCAGGCCTGCCGCCGCACAGATATCTTCAAGTGGACCAAGCCCATGATGAGGCCATGCCTCTAGTGGAATGAGCTCTGACGCCTATGAAGCAGCAAAGACCTCTTGACTCGTAAGCCAGCGAGATAGCATCTACTATCCATTGCGACAATCTCTGCTTCGTGATCGCGCACCCTCTGGTGAGACCACCAAAGCATACGAAGAGCTATTTTGACTGCCTAGATGTGGCGGAACGCCCTAAATAAACTCTAAGAGCCCTGACGGGACAGAGTAGATTCGCATCTCTTTCGTCCTCAGACGAGGGAAGAGCTGACAGCGAAATGACCTGTGCTCTGAATGGAGTAGAGAGCACTTTGGGTACATACCCGTCTCTTGGTTTGAGGACAACTCTGGAGTCGTTAGGCCCAAACTCAAGGCAGGAAGCGCTCACCGAGAGCACATGTAATTCACCAACTCGCTTGACTGAAGCTAGTGCAAGCAAGAGAGCAGTTTTGAGCGAAAGGTGCTTCAGGCTCACAGACTGAAGCGGCTCAAATGGGGTACCTTCCATGGCCTCTAGGAACGTGGAAAGATCCCATATAAGAACCGATGGGGTTCGAGGCGGGTTCAGCCTCCTAGCTCCTCTAAGGAAGCGTACAAATAGGTCGCTTCTCCCCAGTGACTGTCCGGCCACATGAGCATGAAATGCTGCTATGGCCGCCACATACACTTGGTGGGAGCGTGGAAGGGGAGCGACCCGCGTCCAAAAGCTCTTGAAGGAAGGACAGCACTTCTGTCACTCCACACGAGTGTGGGTCCAGGTTCCGCGCTGCACACCAGCTTGAGAACACTGACCATTTTAGAGCGTAAAGCAGGCTGGTTGAAGGCGCTCTCGCTTCAGAAATAGTATTCAGCACCCCTTTTGGAGGTTCCCGGGTGTCCGTTGATGGGCCACACATGAAGGGCCCACAAGTCGGGACGGGGATGCCAGATCGTCCCCTTCGCCTGCGCGAGGAGGTCTCTCCTCAGCGGTATCGGCCATGGGGCTGTTTCTAGCAGCTGAGTCAACTCGGAGAACCATAGTTGGTTCCTCCAGAGAGGGGCTATTAGAAGCACTGCACACTTGCTCTCCCTGATCCGTTTGATGACCTGAGGTAACATCGCGACCAGAGGGAATGCATATAGCAGGCGGCTGGGCCAGTCGTGGGCCAGCGCATCCCTGCTTTTGGAGAAAAATGTTGGACAATGAGCATTGTCTTCTGAGGCGAAGAGATCGACCTCTGCCTTGCCGAAGACGCTCCAGATTAACTGAACCGTTTGTGGGTTAAGAGACCAGTCCCCTGGGGGAATTTTGTCTCTGGATAGCATATCCGGCCCCTGGTTCAGAATGCCTGGCACATGCGCTTCCCTTAGCGAGTGCAGGTTGTGCTGAGTTCACAAAAGGAGGTGTTTGGCCATGGTGTGCAGGTTGCTTGAGTCCTGAGTCCACCCTGGCGATTTATATAGGATACCACTGACATGTTGTCCACTAGAACGTGGTGACCCTTTATTTATGGGAGGAAAGCTCTTAGCGACAGATCGACCGCTCTCATCTCTAGACAGTTTATGTGCAGCCGCCTCTCCGAGCTTGACCAAAGGCCGGAGATGGGCCTGCCTTCGTGCAGGGTACCCCAACCTAGGTTGGATGCATCTGTCGAGATCACTTTCCACTTCGAGACCGTGCCCATACTCACGCCAGACTGGTACCAGTCGGCTTCTTTCCAAGGAGCCAGGGCTTTGATACAGCTGTGGTTCACTTTGATGCGTAAGTGGCCTAACCGCCACGTGCGAGCCGGGGCGCGAGGTTTTAACCAGCGCTGGAGGGGACGCATATATAGCAGGTCCGGTTTGAGTACTGCTGATGCTGAGGCCATAAGGCCTAATATCCAGGGGCGGATCTAGAAAATGATTTATGGGGTGGCAAGGGGGTGGCATGAGAACTATGAGGGGTGGCAACACTGAAGCAAGCATCCTTGCATGGTTCTTGTGGATTCAAGTAATAATATACATATACAGTGTATACACGGGGGCGCACATTTTTTAATGGTCTATAAAGATTAAAGACTGTTGTGTGATAGATTTTACCTGAACCTGATAGTTGGACTGGAAACTTAAAGTGAGTACAAGTTCATATCAA
This sequence comes from Coreius guichenoti, assembly GCA_039654105.1. NCBI lineage: Eukaryota > Metazoa > Chordata > Actinopteri > Cypriniformes > Gobionidae > Coreius > Coreius guichenoti. The sequence continues at coordinate 27,548,206 of CM077190.1, forward strand.
TATTAATTTACAAAGCATGACAAACAATACAGATTATATATGGATATAAGCCTCAATGCATCAAGTACTGGTTTATTTAGTCACCAACACATAGCAAATACATATAAACCACAAGTTGTAGTGCATCTAGATTAAGATGTGATGCATTCAAATCACCAACAAATATTTTCAAAAATGAAAAAAAAAAAAAAAAAAATCACAGGTTTTAGTGCAACAAGAGCAACAAAATGCCCAACTAAAGTCATCAAATAGCTTGGACAAAACATAAAAAACAAAACCAAGAATTTTAGTGCAACTACAGAAACAAAAGTCAAGTATCTTGGATTTTGGATGGAAAAACAAAAAATCTTATTATTTCTTTTCTTTTTGTTACACAACCACCAAACTTGGATGAAACAAACAAACAAACAAAAAATCACAAATTTTGCTGTAACAAGCTTATGGCCAGCAAAATAATAAATTGTCCAACAAATTAGAAATGTCCATGACTTTGGTGTACATGTGTACAATTGCAGACACATCTACTACTTGCATTTAAAGGATACAAGTGACTTGAATCTACAGCAGCTGAATGCGGCGATTACCATGTTGTTCAGCAAACCTTTTTACAAAGTCATCTAATTTCAAGGCCATGGTGCGTTTTGACTCAGTGCTGAGAATAGCCAAACTCGACAATCTACTCTCTGCCATTGTAGCCCTTAGGTGATTTTCTTCAGAGCTGAAAAACTTTGTTCACATGTGGCGCTGCTAACTGGTAACACAACAGCTATTTTGCACAACCTGATCAGTTCAAATAAAACATCCTTATATGGTTCCAGAAAATGAACAAACTCCATCAAAGTAGTAGGACTATCTTTTCCATTCATGATGTACATGATCCATTTTGATGTATTTTCGATTTTCTGTTACATTTTTCTGGTAGTTCATCCATGACACCCAACAGTGAGGTATTTTTGTCTTGCATCTTTTTGTTCTCTGCCCATGCAACCATTGCGTTTACATGGGTCTGGCCATCAGACCTAAATTTTGATATATCTAGAAGACAAAATAAAAATGTCAGATAAAGACAAATAAAAATCACTTATATTCAAATACTACAATATGCCAACATTTAACACCTAATAGTTTATTTATAATTACCTGAAATCTCTATTTCTATCAAAGATATTTTTAACATAGGCCAAGTCTCACCAGTATCTAATAACAAAAGCACTGATTGTAACCATAATAAGCAAGGTAAACATATATTGACATATGGTCCTTTAAATCATAACTTACAAGTTATAAAAATAAATAGGTTTTGACTATTTTATGTTAATGTAGAAAATATTTGAAAAGGCACACTGAACACAACATACCATTGGGCACCTGACACACGGGGTTGGTGTTTCAAGCTCTCTCTCTTCTCTTTCAATGTCTGAGCTCTCTTCCTCCCTTAGCCCTCTCTCTTCCACCTCTTCACTCACTTCATGCTGTATTTCTTCTGTCTCATCACCTCTATCTAGCTCTGTCATCCATTTCTATATTTCTTTCTTCCACCACTCCATCTTCTCCTCTGCTGCCTTCCACAACTTCATTTGTACATATACCTTTTTCTGTCTTATCTGCACCTTCCACTCCCACATTATCTGCCTCTGATTTTCCTTTTCTTTTTGGTTTTAAAAAAACTCTGGATGTCAGCCTTTCTTTTCATTTAGATTGCTGCACTAATTAGCAAACTAACTAACAGTAATTCAGTACCTGAATTTGTTGATGTGATCTTCGATCGACTCCAGCACCATATGCGATGGAGAGCGTCAAATGAGTCGTTGTCATGTGACGTCACTTGTCAAAAGTTCCGACAATCTTGGACAATCCTGAAAACTGATACTAAACAACGGACTTTTGAAAATAGATTAGCGTTGAACTGTTTGTCATTAATACGTGCAAAGATAATGTCAGAATAAACTATAATAATACTTACAGGTATATTTATACAAATGCTTCGATTCGTTAAAAGAACCGGATAGAGTCGTCTATTTGTGATCACGCTGGTTGCGTTGCGGCTCACTAAGCAGTTCATAAGAGTCATTTGTTTGGACTACTACACAATAATAGAAAGACATGTTTTCTTGCTATTATCTCATCACATTGAAGCACCGCTGATGTAAATTGGTAGAGGAAACCATTTATATTTTATACATTGGGAATTTGGGATACACTGCTGGGGTGGCTATGGTCTTTCTTAGGGTGGCAGTTGTCACCCCATGCCACCCCGGTAGATCCGCCCCTGCTAACATCCTCTGAAAACTTTTGAGAGGAGTGTAAGTGCCAGCTTTGAACGACGCCGCTAGGCGCTGGATGGCGAGTGCGTGCTGTGACGTAAGCCGCGTTCTCATCTGTATCGAGTCCATGACTGTCCCCAGAAAAGAAATATTCTGGCTGGGAGACAGCGCGCTCTTGGCAGTGTTGATTCTGAGACCCAGACATTCGAGATGACCTGGACCTGTGAGTTATTAACTGCTCCTCTGATTGGGCTATAACCAGCCAATCGTCGAGGTAGTTCTCAGGGGAATGAGGGTCGCATCCATCTCTTCGTAAATGTACGGGGGGCTAGGGATAGACTGAAAGGTAGGACTTTGTATTGATAAGCCTGCCCCTCAAAGGCGAATCTCAAGAATGGCCTGTGGCGGGGTGCTATCTGAATATGAAAGTAAGCATCTTTCAGATCCACTGAGAAAAAACAATCCCCTGGGCGAATTTGCACGAGGATTTGTTTCGTTGTCAGCATTCTGAACGAGCACTGTAAAAGCCCGACTCGCTTATTGCTAAGGGGACAGTTTCTACAGCCCCTTTTGCTAACAGTTTCAACACTTTGGTATGAAGCACGTGACTCACGTCGCTCTTCACCGATGTCTCTGTGTAGTGGGCGCGCGCTCTACATTTAGAACACGCTCAGCGCGAGCCGGCGAGTGAGCCAACAGGGGATAATCTGTGTGATTTTGTGGCGCTGTGTGAACAGTGCTTATGTGCAGGGGTGCATATTGTTTAGCGGGCACACTGCCTACAGTCAGAACAGATGAAAATTATTTTTGTGATTTATTAGGGTTGCCGTTAAAACGGCGTTTGTGTGCATGCGTGCGTGCTTTATAACAGGCTCGTTGACTGCAATATTGATATCTCCAGCTGCCTGAATAGAGGGGACTGGGAGAAGTGTAAAGAGAGTCTGTGGTGGTAATCCGGCCGTGGTGGGACTTAACCACTGTCTCTTTCTTCCTGTGGTCAGGAAGGCTTTGGAGGCTCAGGGTTCAACAAAATCTTGGGTTGAGGTCCCCTTCGCTCTGGCGGTCCATGGCAGCTCGCAGAACGTGAACGTGGCGAGTCTTCGCTTTTGCGTCACTTTTGCTATCCTCTGGCGGAGGGCGGGCAAAGATGTGCGGCGAACGCTTCCTCAAGAGGGGGAAGACTCTCGTAACCATTCTCCTTTGTGCCGTTGAGTGTCGAGAACGCTAAAGAAGCAGAGGTTTTGAGACGAGCTGAAAATGGCGCCTTCCACGATTTTGTCAGCTCGTTGTGAACTTCTTTTTCAGGGAAGAAGGGGGCGGGCCTCTGCAGAGGGGCCTGACGGCGGCCTTGCAGCCTTGCAGCCTTGCAGAAACCACTCGTCCAGCCTGCTTCGCTTGGTTTCCTCGGGATGAGACCTCTCAAGCCTGAGGTCTCCAACGGCCCTGGTCAACAGGCGAATGAGTTCAGCATCGAGGCCGGCTCTGACGCCACCGGTGCTGTCTTGAACAGAAGGTGCGGGGTCAGCTATGGAGCCTGACCATTCCTCACTTCGGGATGCAGCGAGCAAAAGGCTGTCATCCATGTCCTCTTCCGCTTCTGGTCCGCCGAAGGAAATAGGACCCGTCGCTAACTGAGAGGGGCGTTGGTCATCCTGGGTGAACAAGACCGGCGAAGGGGATTCTGAGAACGAGACACGCGGGGAGTGCACCGGCGTGTGCTCGCTCGTCTGCTCTGGCATTCTCTGTCCGCGGCGCTTCTTTCTGCGCGGCCCGAGCGAGAGAAGAGGGAGAGCAGAGGGAACGGCGTCCTCATTGAAGCGCCATTTCTTCGCACTCCGGGCAGCCGCCCTTAGAGAGTGCAGCTTCAGCGTGGTCACGGCCTAAGCACGCGGTGCAAAGGATGTGACGATCCCTGCCGAAGAGAGAGCCTCTGCACGAGGCACAGGATACACGAGGCATTTAAAACAATGCCTCAGCTCTTTTGTGAGTGTGTGTGTTGCAGCGGCAAACACACACACAACTTGTAAAGGATATAGCGCGCCGGATGGTGGAGCAGTACAGCTGGCTGAAGGCGGTGTCCAGTGAAGACAGGAACTGGCGTCCTCAGAACTGCAAGGCAGGTGGCTCGTTCTGCTGAAGGCCTTTTCGAGGGCGGCGGCTTCTCAATCCGGAGGTCAGCGAAGGTAAGTGAGCTGAAAGAGATTAATGCTGTGTTCGAAATCGCCCCCTATACCCTCATTCACTATTCACTACATTACTCCACTAATATAGTCCACTTGAGTGAGTGAATAAAAACGAGTGAGTGAATTCGGACACTGAGTGCACAGGAAGGCCTGCCGCTTTTGCATAGTTTCGGCTTGCTGTTTAATAATTATTTGAAATGTAGCAAACTGGCAGCTCCAGTAGTAATGACAATATTTATCTTGAACTCTGCCATGGAAACTAGCATGTATAAACCGTAATTAAACAATTTAATAATCAATAAAAAAGGAATTTATACCTGTTGGACCAGCGCGGTTTGGAAAATGAATTGATAGATGATTCAGCTGCGGGCGCCATCTTCTGGCGAGACATGAGAATTCAGCTCGCAACTCTCACAGTGCATTATGGGTATTCTCTAGCCATTGAGCATACATCAGTTGTACACTCGTTATAGCGGTGCATTGTGGGATTGAATGAGTGCACTCAATAACGTCCACTATGGTTTCGGACACGACTACAAATGGCTGTCCCCTCAAATAGTGCCCTATTTAAGTGTATAGGGGGCGATTTGGGACACAGCCTAAATCTGAATCCTATGGCGTAAGGGGGGGCTTTTATAACCATAGGCCACGGCCATTTTGGCGGGCACTGACGCGCTAGGGCGTGAAGCGACCTCATTGGTTCGCGCGTCTCAGCCGCCTCGCCATAGGTTCGTACAGTTGCCGCAGCACAGCCAATCAGCGCGCTGGTATGCTCTGCTGGGGTCTGCTGTGCAGCTGCACTGCGTTTTACATATATAAAAAGCTAAACCGTAAGCTAAATTTACGCAATACGAGAGTACTCTCGAAAGGGAACAATCCATTCCCCCACACTGGAAATGCATCATGTTAACCCAGTATAGCCTACGTAGAATCACTTCTGCCGCTCGACAGATCAAGATACATAGAAAAACTGAGCCGTATTGGGTCGGATTGTCCATACATCTGTGACTGGACAAACGACCCAACAGAATGGCCAGAGGTGTCATTTTCTCGTCAAAATGCATGCTGCTCTCCCAAATAGACATGACATGCCTACTTCATAAATCACCCAGTCTTTCGAAGAAGACGTTTATTCAGTGTTCCTGAATTTTAAGGATTTAAAGTATGTATTACATACATTTAACGTTTTAAAATTAATCATAAAACTTGTCTTGTGCTATGAAATGGATATTTTTCTAATGCCATATGCAATGCAAAGGGGGCTTGTTTATGTATAAGTTTGTTTGGCCTAGAATATAAATATGAAATGCGCAGAGTCTAATGTCAAACGTTACTTTACTGCATTACCGCGTTAACAAGCATTTGTCAAAAGCCTAAAATCAAGTTATATGATGAGCTGTTTGGCATCAATGACACAGGTTTAGATAAAGTTTAGACATCCGTCAGTTTTCTGTTGTCTTGCATGCGGCTTTATCGGTTTATTTATTCGTTTTTCTTGTTAGTACAGCCAGGCACGAATGAATTAGTTTAGCATTTACATTTTACAAAGCAAATTTGGAGTTGATGTCAGTCACAATGCTATTCTCAAACGACTGACAATAGCAACATTTTGATTTTTTTGTGCTTTTTTATAGCAACCGTCTTCATCAAAATACTGGTGATTTATGAAGTAGGCTATTATGTTGTGTAATATTTGGGGAAGCAGCATGCATTTTGACATTGTGTCATTCTAGTGTCGTACATGTAATGTGACTATATCAGCTAGTGAGCTTGAAGCACAAACATGAGCCCAGCCCTTCCCTTAATGAAATAAAGAAGACTTTTGAATGTATTGTACATTAATAACCTCACGCATTCTGTCGCTATGTGATAGCTCATAGTAAAAAAACTGCTTTAACGAAATGCTGACTGCTTTTTTGACGTGTGACAACACCGCGGGGGCTTTTCAAATCGCTAATTTAAAAAAAAGTAAAATGTGCTCCGCACTGCGGAGCAAAGCGAGTGTTTTCAATGAATTCCTATGAAAGTTAAGCCCCCATAGGCATGAACTGAAAACGCACCAGACTGGACACGCGCCGTGAATGACTGTGCGGCCGTGAATGAATTACAGTGCAGCCGGAAATGTGTGCGCACTGTGCGGCCGTGAATGAATGCCCATGCGGCCCTGCTCATTTTATTTTCGGTTTAGAATTAGCGCCAATTTTGGGGCGGGTTGCTTGAATTGTGGGTTCATTAGCCTATTATTCTTAATGAAAATGACAAACTCACTTAAATAGGCGCTTTTACATTTTGCTTCGAAACCAAATCTTCCGCGATCATCTTGTCTGTCAGCTCTTTGCTCTTGTGAAGAATGAAATCTGACTCCTGCTGCGTTTGTGCTGCGACTCGTTCGGCTCACACTGTATTGGGCAGACACATTCAGTTTTTATTTGTAGTGTCTGTTCTCTAACTGAACTAAATTATTTTATTACTATAAAAATCAAAACGACGGTGGGGGCGGTGCCGCAGTGGGCAAGTGATGTACCCGGTGTTTCACCTGAACACCGGTAACAGTGGTAACACCGGCAACATCGACTATCGCAGCAAGCCTAACATGTAGTGTAAATGTTTAATTGTAATGGACGTATTTCACAGGCTTTCGCAATTGACGAACAACTCTGTCTGTTATTCGGCAGTATAAAACTTCAGATCGGGGTTTTTTAACTTATTAGAGATGCAGAACACCACACAGCAACTGTTTGGCATTGCACCAAGCAAAAATCAATCGTAATCATTACAAAGAGTAAAGATCAAGCGTTTATGCTTCTTTCATTTATACTTCTGCGTCCTTGTCCGCGTCGACGTGCAGTTACACATGCAAAGGGAGCATGTGTACCCCTGAGGGAGGGGTTGTGGCAGACCAATCACAGCGCTTGCGGTCCGCGTAGAATTGACGTGTTGTTACATTTTTGGAGAGGTGCACGTCAGGTTACGCCATAGGCTACTCATGCAACACACAGCCTACGACGTAGCTACAGCATACACTCGACGCGGAAGTATAAATTGGGCTTAATGCCAACCAAGTCTATAGTATCACATTGAACTGACCGACAGCTTCAGTGATTATAAAAGGAGCGCTTTTTACTTTTTTTCTAGGTAATTCAGTCACAAAAGTTTTTGTTTTTCATGAGACTTTGTGACTTCCTACTTTTTTCCATATATTTAAGGAGTGCAAATTGCTAACAAGTAACAAGTGCTCTTCTGCCGCCATCTACCGTTTATAGTGGTAGTTTCATTGGTTTTTTTTAAAAATAAAAGTGTTTTTTTTTGCCTCAGAGTGGCCTACAACTTTCACTGTCAAAAGGTTGTACGAATCCTGAGATGAATAATGACAACATTCAAAAAAACATTCGACTATTTCTGCCACAATACCATGTGGTGTTACTACATCAAATCCATGGTTTATGATTTGTGGACTGAAACCCTGAACTTCGTTCATGCAACAATGGGTTCTCCTGGTTTCCACATCAGCGCTGTTTGATCTGATATCTAAGGTTCATAACAGAGAATTCTGCTCCGAACGCTTCCCACTAGATCTCGCAGCGATGTTATTAATTCTGTGGCAAATTCAAAATTTTGCCAGTAAAAAAGTGGCCTACATTGTTTTAAACATATCTAGTCAGTGACAGAGTGCAAGCATATTCGTCTAAAATAATTCTGTATTTTTAGCTTCAGAATCATGAATATTTTTATTCTGGTATCACCATTGTCCTGTGTATTGGGTTACCAGCACCAAGTCCAAACCTATTGATTTCCACCCCTGATGTAATACCAAATTTAGCATTTAATCAACAGTACATTTTTTGTTAACCTTTTAGCATATGCCTTGGACTATCGCAATACTCTAAAAAGAATTACATTACTTATTATTAATTACTTTGTAAATCCCATATCAACCTCAACCAGTTAAACAATCCCAGGTTAGACATGAAACTGCTCTTTTAATTCTTTAAAACAAATAATATAAAATTGTATAAATTATTTTTAAACTGACCAAAGTATTTAAAGGGAGCAGGTTACATTAAAAACATATATTTTATAATTAGATGTTAAATTTTGACATTAAATCCACTATTGTTTCATTTTGAATTGTTCTATAGTCTATACAGCATTTAATGCAATTATGTGTTTGTTTGTTTGTGTGTTTGATTGTTCCCGATCATGAGTCGAAACCACAGGCGGTGAGTGAAACTGCATCAGATGCAAATGCATCAACTGCAGATAACCAAAAACTTTAACAATAAATTGTGTTTTACAAAGAAGCCAAATCTATCTATCACTGATTCTTGAGATAAGGGACAAAACATGTCCCAAACACAAAAGCCCTTTTTATGTAAAAAATATATCAACACACTAAAAATACTTAAAAAGTTACATCTAAAGGAAATTTGTATACTCAGGACATTCATTGCTTATTCTTTTAAATAATTTCTATAGTATTATTTTAAAATCACTCACTATACTTGGAAACACATGTAATTTAACCTGTCCTCAGCATGAGGTCACAATGTAAAAGCTGCCAAACAAAGTGTTTAAAAATGCAACAAACTAAAAAATACACAGTTACATTAAAAGGCTGAGATCGAACAATACAAAAAGTAAATATTGAGTTATATTTCCATTAAAAAATAGCTATAAAAGTTGTGTTCTCACTTTGCATCAACTCCGTCAGGATTTTTTATAATTCTGAATAAATCAGGCAGTGTCATGGGCAGCTTTAACTCTGAAGAGCACTTACTATTTCCTGCTCATTGTGGATCTCACAGCAGGACACATAGTCCTGGAAGTTATAGATTTTTTAGTATTTTAAACAAACAATATTGATGTCTCTGTGGTCACAGCTTTAACATGTCAACTCCGTCATCGCAGTGTAATAGTTTCTGTAAGTAGTTGTGGGATAAATCTTGCCATTCTGATAAGTTTATTAAGGCAGCTTCAACTGAGGAAAAAAAAATAAATTGCTCCACTGTACAAAGTGGTTAAGGTGAAAAAAAAATTGAAAAATTTTGTCAACTCCGTCAGACGTCAACTCCGTCAGGTTTTATGTCTGATGGTTGACAAGTGCTCTCAAAAAAACTGTATAATGTGATTTAATATGTTTTTTCCATATGGGGAATTCTTCTAATGCTGTTTTTATGATTCTATTTACATATACTGTATATTTGGCCTCAGCTCGACCTTTGACAACTCCATCAGTATGGTGAAGGTTTTCGTTAATTTTGTAAGAAATGTCTTATTCTTTTTTCATTGTATTGTGTAAAAATGTTAAAACATCATTGAAACTACATGATATTGTGTCTTAATTACCTAAGAACATTGGTGATATATGTTTAATATTAAAAGGAAGGAGGAGAATTAAGAAATTTAGAAACCGGATTTAGAAAAAATTAAGTTATGGAGTGAATAAATATTAATTTTTAGAAAAAATATTTAGAAATAAGCCTGTTCCCTTACATAGTTCATTATCTGAGACCTTTGTCTACAAAAATATCAGTTTTTAATAATGTAGTGTTAGTTTTTATTTTTTAACATCTAAAACATGTTTTGTCCCTTATCTCAAGAATCAGTGCTATACATATATTCACAGTATTGCATACATATATACATATATTTACAGTATTTCACATATATACATATTTACATATATTTACAGTATTGCATATATACACAGTACATATATACATATATTTACAGTATTTCACATATATACAGTATTTCATATATACATATTTACATATATTTGCAGTATTGCATATATACATATTTACAGTATTGCATATATACATATTTACAGTATTGCATATATACACAGTACATACAAACCCGATTCCAAAAAAGTTGGGACACTGTACAAATTGTGAATAAAAAAGGAATGCAATAATTTACAAATCTCATAAACTTATATTTTATTCACAATAGAATATAGATAACATATCAAATGTTGAAAGTGAGACATTTTGAAATGTCATGCCAAATATTGGCTCATTTTGGATTTCATGAGAGCTACACATTCCAAAAAAGTTGGGACAGGTAGCAATAAGAGGCCGGAGAAGTTAAATGTACATATAAGGAACAGCTGGAGGACCAATTTGCAACTTATTAGGTCAATTGGCAACATGATTGGGTATAAAAAGAGCCTCTCAGAGTCACCAATCACCAATTCCCCCAATGCTGTGGTGAAAAATAGTGGAGCAATATCAGAAAGGAGTTTCTCAGAGAAAAATTGCAAAGAGTTTGAAGTTATCATCATCTACAGTGCATAATATCATCCAAAGATTCAGAGAATCTGGAACAATCTCTGTGCGTAAGGGTCAAGGCCGGAAAACCATACTGGATGCCCGTGATCTTCGGGCCCTTAGACGGCACTGCATCACATACAGGAATGCTACTGTAATGGAAATCACAACATGGGCTCAGGAATACTTCCAGAAAACATTGTCGGTGAACACAATCCACCGTGCCATTCGCCGTTGCCGGCTAAAACTCTATAGGTCAAAAAAGAAGCCATATCTAAACATGATCCAGAAGCCCAGGCGTTTTCTCTGGGCCAAGGCTCATTTAAAATGGACTGTGGCAAAGTGGAAAACTGTTCTGTGGTCAGACGAATCAAAATCTGAAGTTCTTTTTGGAAAACTGGGACGCCATGTCATCCGGACTAAAGAGGACAAGGACAACCCAAGTTGTTATCAGCGCTCAGTTCAGAAGCCTGCATCTCTGATGGTATGGGGTTGCATGAGTGCGTGTGGCATGGGCAGCTTACACATCTGGAAAGGCACCATCAATGCTGAAAGGTATATCCAAGTTCTAGAACAACATATGCTCCCATCCAGACGTCGTCTCTTTCAGGGAAGACCTTGCATTTTCCACCATGACAATGCCAGACCACATACTGCATCAATTACAACATCATGGCTGCGTAGAAGGATCCGGGTACTGAAATGGCCAGCCTGCAGTCCAGATCTTTCACCCATAGAAAACATTTGGTGCATCATAAAGAGGAAGATGCGACAAAGAAGACCTAAGACAGTTGAGCAACTAGAAGCCTGTATTAGACAAGAATGGGACAACATTCCTATTCCTAAACTTGAGCAACTTGTCTCCTCAGTCCCCAGATGTTTGCAGACTGTTATAAAAAGAAGAGGGGATGCCACACAGTGGTAAACATGGCCTTGTCCCAACTTTTTTGAGATTTGTTGATGCCATGAAATTTAAAATCAACTTATTTTTCCCTTAAAATGATACATTTTCTCAGTTTAAACATTTGATATGTCATCTATGTTGTATTCTGAATAAAATATTGAAATTTGAAACTCCCACATCATTGCATTCTGTTTTTATTCAAAGTTTGTACAGTGTCCCAACTTTTTTGGAATCGGGTTTGTATATACATATATTTACAGTATTTCACATATATACAGTATTTCATATATACATATTTACATATATTTACAGTATTGCATATATACATATTTACAGTATTGCATATATACACAGTACATATATACATATATTCACAGTATTGCATACATATATACATATATTTACAGTATTTCATATATACATATTTACATATATTTAGAGTATTGCATATATACATATTTACAGTATTGCATATATACACAGTACATATATACATATATTTACAGTATTTCACATATATACAGTATTGCATATATATACACAGTACATATATACAAATATTTACAGTATTTCACACATATTTACATATATTTAAAGTATTTCATATATACATATTTACAGTATTGCATATGTATATACACAGTACATATATACAAATATTTACAGTATTTCATATATACATATTTACATATATTTACAGTATTGCATATATACATATATATACAAGAACTGGGCTGGCTGTGACAGGGAACATGACCACTATTTTTTAATGTGTGACCTGAAACAAAAGCAAAAATCAGGTTTATTATTTATAAAACACAAATAACTAGAAGTGAATGAGACTGGAAGACACGTTCAAGTTACAAATGGCCGCTCTTATGTTAAGAATGAGGTGAAAATGATTCTTATGTTCCAAACACATATAGTATAATAACATTAGGGAAAAAAAAACTTTTTTTGCTGGGTAATGTATCTTCAAAATATTTTTAGTTCAGTACCTCAAACCATTTATGTTGAAGAATCTTGCCCAAATCGAGTCGCTGTGTTGGCTCACGCTGAAGACAAGCGCAGATCAATTGGCAGAACTCTGTGCAGAAAGATAGGAGAGACATTATTACGTTAAACTTCATACCTTCTCTTAGGTTAGAAATCTGAAAAAATTATGCATTATCTACCCTGCCATGTTTTATTAATATGTTCTATTGCCTGTTTTGTTTCTTTGTCGTGATAAAGATCTCACCTTGTGACAAGCCAGCTATGAACCAAAGGTTCTGATTTATCATGTTGAGGTCATGGCTGTCCGGAAATTTCCCGCATACCATTGAGAACAAGAGCACCCCCAGTGAATACACCGTTGCTGGCTCCCCGTGGTACCGGCCCTTTGATAAATATTCAGGTGGGCAGTACAGTCGTGTGCCTGTAAGAAAGAGATTTTGTGTTATGGGTATTGCATTACCACAGCATTTTGCCTAGGTGTCCATTAGCATGCTAGAAATCATTAGGTGCTATTTGCTACTTCAATACATACCCATGAATGTAGTGTAGGCTGAGCTTTGAAGGAGGTCGCCGCAGCCAAAGTCAATAAGTTTTACTTCTAAGGTGTCTTTGTTAATTAAAAGGTTTTCATGTTTTATGTCTCTGTGAAACACTCCACGTTGGCAGCTGACGTACGCGGCTTGTGTTGCTTGCCGCATTACGACCCTCGCTAACTTCTCATTGATTCTGCCTCCATGACGTGTCACAAAATCAACCAAGTCCTCACAGGGAACAGGCCGCTCCAGAACCATGGTGCAGTATTCGCCCTGATCCTTCCAGTCCAGCAGCTGGATTATCTCGGGCACTCTGGGGCCTTTATTTGCAAGGATTAAAAGAGCGACCTCCAATGGAAGAGGTTTGGGAGAGCAGGGCTAAAAGTAAGACAATTTTGTATGATGGTTAGATGGAGGTGGTTTTCCAAATATTGAAAACAGTGACAAAGGGAATAAAATGTAGAAAGCACAGTCTACTTACAATGCTGATATATTCAAAATGCTCTGTTTTTTTGGCAATTTTCACTGCCACCTGATCAACAAAGGAAAGAAGAGGAATGTGTAAAAAAGATGTACAATTAAAGTGTTGGTCAACACATGTTAAGGTTGCATGAATTGAAAAACATATATATTTATATACTTGGTCCATCTGACAGTTTAAATAGGTCTATTGCTCTATACTATAGGACTTGCAACAGATATAAAAAGGATGAAGATAATAAATTACTAGCTGAGTATAGTAAAAAATAAAAAATGAAACCTCAAGGCCATCCTTCAGACGCCTTCCTTCGTATACAGCTCCAAATCCCCCTTGACCCAGCATATTGCCGACTTCATAGTAGGAAAAGATGTCTATAAAAGACGAATAAGGTTATTTGACATAATAAGTCAAGCAGTGACATCCTACAGAGTGACATGATCCATCTAAACCATCATATTATTTATCAACTACCCAGTATAAGTATAAACCTTCAAAGTGCTAATTAAAGATGGCTTTATACCTGAGCAAGGATGCAATAAGGACGTGGTGCAGGCTGGAGCTTGAAGGTTGTCCTCACTCCAGTCAGTCTTACTGTGGGCTGGAGATTGAAGGTCGTCCTCACTCCAGTCAGTCTTAATGTGGGCTGGAGATTGAAGGTCGTCCTCACTCCAGTCACACTTAATGCGGGCTGGAGCTTGAAGGGCGTCCGCACTCCAGTCCGACTCAATGCGGGCGGGAACTTGCAGGGCTTCCGCACTCCAGTCCGACTCAATGCGGGCTAGAGCTTGCAGGGCGTCCGCACTCCAGTCCGACTCAATGCGGGCTGGAACTAGCAGGGCTTCCGCACTCCAGTCCGACTCAATGCGTGCTGGAGCTTGCAGGGCGTCCGCACTCCAGTCCGACTCAATGCGCGCTGGAGCTTGCAGGGCGTCCGCACTCCAGTCCGACTCAATGCGCGTTGGAGCTTGCAGGGCGTCCGCACTCCAGTCCGACTCAATGCGTGCTGGAGCTTGCAGGGCGTCCGCACTCCAGTCCGACTCAATGCGTGCTGGAGCTTGCAGGGCGTCCGCACTCCAGTCCGACTCAATGCGGGCTGGAACTAGCAGGGCTTCCGCACTCCAGTCCGACTCAATGCATGCTGGAGCTTGCAGGGCGTCCGCACTCCAGTCCGACTCAATGCGTGCTGGAGCTTGCAGGGCGTCCGCACTCCAGTTCGACTCAATGCGTGCTGGAGCTTGCAGGGCGTCCGCACTCCAGTCCGACTCAATGCGGGCTGGAACTTGCAGGGCGTCCGCACTCCAGTCCGACTCAATGCGGGCTGGAACTTGCAGGGCGTCCACACTCCAGTCAGTCTTAATGTGGGCTGGAGCTTGAAGGTCGTCCTCACTCCAGTCATACTTAATGCGGGCTGGAGCTTGAAGGGCGTCCGCACTCCAGTCCGACTCAATGCGGGCTGGAGCTTGCAGGGCGTCCACACTCCAGTCCAACTCAATGCGGGCTGGAGCTTGGGGGGCATCAACACTCCAGTCTGACTCAGTGCGGGCTGGAGCTTGGAGGATTACTTTTTTACTAGGTCTCCTGTGACCAAGAAGTACCATCCAAAACCTCGTTTTCTTTTTACATTTTTCCTCCTTTCTTTCTCCTTTCACCACATCCACATCAGAAGCCAAATTGTATTGGAGTGGGTCTTTTACACTGGAAATCTGATCTAAAAATGAATGACATCAACCAAAATTATTATGAATAAATGAAATATGACATCCTCTTATTAGTGCCTACTCATATTACTACAGCTATGATAGCTATAAATTATGAAGTGATTCTTCTATCCACGTTGTTTTTCAATGCAGAAGTAAGGTATACATTAATGCTTAACAGATTATTAATTCAGTTCATATTTTCAATGCCTCCTCGTTCAAATGGATTTTATATTTTGACACATTAATGAATTAATAAACATTTTTGTGTGTTTTAAACTAAAAATTAAGTGTAGAGCCATGGACAGAACAAATAAATGCATTTCATATTCTCATAACATGGTCATGTAACTTACTATCAGATGTTCTGCTAGATTGTGGCACGGCTGCATCAGCACTCTGGTCTTTTTTCTCGCCCTCAGCTGAGCTAGTCTTCTGGGTGTATTTTTTACCAGCTCTTTTACAAAAAAGTACCGGCCAAGCCCTCTTTGTCTTTTTGTCTTTCTTCTCCACTACTCTTCCTTTTGCCCCATCCACATCCACATCAGAAGCCAGATGGTGTTGGAGTGGGACTTTTACACTGTAAATCTGATCTAAAAAAGAATGACATCAACCAAAATTATTATGAATAAATTAAATATGACATCCTCTTTCTTATTAGTGCCTACTCATATTACTACAGCTATGATAGCTATAAATTATGAAATGATTCTTCTATCCATCTTATTTTTCAATGCGGAAGTAAGCTATTTTCTGTGACTTCTAATTAATTTGTTGATATTGGTAAATAATTATGTGACATCTGACCAATACATTATCTGCCTCACAAATGAGAAATTAACACTTTATAAAAATGCTCAAAATTCAAACCAAAAATGCTAACACTTTACCAAAAAAAAAAAGATTTTATAATGTCTACATGTGTATCTGAATGCATACTTAAGAAAAAACTGACTTTAGGACCCAGCGGAACAGCTCATTTGCTCCATATAGAGCTATAACGCTATCTAGTGGCAAGAGTCATGAAATATCATGTTATATTATTTTTTTTCCCACAAGAGCTCAGACACCCAATGTAATATATTTTGAACTGAATTAAAAGGGTTATGCATGAAATTGTGAGTTATTTTGAATTTCAAATGTATTTTATATTTTGACACACTAATGAATTAATAAACATTTTTCTGTGTTTTAAACTAAAAAGTAAGTGTAGAGCCATGGACAGAACAAATAAATGCATTTCATATTCTCATAACATGGTCATGTAACTTACTATCAGATGTTCTGCTAGATTGTGGCACGGCTGCATCAGCACTCTGGTCTTTTTTCTCGCCCTCAGCTGAGCTAGTCTTCTGGGTGTATTTTTTACCAGCTCTTTTACCAAAAAGTGCCAGCCAAACCCTCTTTGTCTTTTTGTCTTTCTTCTCCACTACTCTTCCTTTTGCCCCATCCACATCAGAATCCAGATGGTTTTGGAGTGTGAGATGTGGATGGGTTTCCTCTGTATTGTTGAAATGTTGCGATGGTGTACATTGCTGTAAATTGTACACTCGTTCACAATTTTCAGCTTTCTTGTGACACGAATTTTGCTGTCCCATTTTCACTGCTATTCTCTAAACTCTAAATGATCAAAGTAAGAACCAAGAAGTACAGTAGTTGTAAGAAGTAGTTGTAAGAGTTGTAATAAGAATTGCAGGCATTAATATCCTCAGTCAATGTGATGTCACAATTAAAAGCCAAAGCTTTGTGATGTCATAATCCTCAATACATTCCAACCATGCCTGGTTTTGCTGTGCGCCCATTGGCCAGATTTGCTCTGTGGGCGGAGCCTCCACTCAGCGCTGAACTGGACGCGTGTGGTAAATGTACCAGGATTTATTTGGGAAATCATCTTTCCGTGTTGTTTATGATGAATAAACTCTTTGTCGTTCTTCTGTGCAAGTCGATTACCGGTAAGAATGGTGTAATATTTGTTTGTGTTGATAATTTTTCGCGCATTAGGCTAAATAGTGTCTACAATATAAACATAAGTAAACGTAATTTGAATTAAATTGGATTAAAATGCGCATTTGGTGGGATTCATATGATTTCAAATCTATTAATTCTTTAATACACGGCATATCAGTAATGTCTGTGGTGTATTTAAGTAATGTAGGACTAACTCGAGGCCTATTTAAAAATAATTTAAATAGCGACGTTCAGTGGATTAAAGTGATTGCGTGCACACGATGCTTAAAGCACCTTCAATTCAATCTTTACAGTTTTTCTCAGTTGCTTTGGTGCATTTCTCGAATCATCCATGATTCCATCATTAAATCCATCATTAAAATCTGCAAAACAGTAAGTTCATTTCTCGAAACAATTCATACAAACAGCACCACATATTAGTTTACCTGCAAAACTTGCTCAAAATCCAGAGTTCATCTCTCAAAAACAAATATTTATGTCAATAAGCATATCAGTGCCATCAAAATTACAAGTCCTTGTTGTCATTGTTCACAAACAAGATAGTCAGAATGTTTAGCCACGTTGTCAAAATAACAGTGTACATTGTCAGTAGGAGACTTTCCCTGCGACGATAAACGACCCCATAGGTCGTTTGTGCATGCAGCGTATTGCGACCTATAGTTACGTTAAGTTATATTTTTTTACCATAGTAGCTGTAGTTTAATTGTGGTAACGTATTTGTATTTAAATAAGAGTAACAAAACATCATGATTTTAACACTGTGGTTTTACTGTGGTATTTGTAGTTAAAACACAGTAACAACTTACCATGCTTTTACCACAGCAACTCTGGTTTCACTGTGTACTATTTGTAAAGCATAGTAACACAACACTTACCATTGTTTTACCTCAGTAACCATAGTTTTACTGTGGTATTTGTAATTAAAGCTCAGTAACCACAACACTTACCATGGTTTTACCACAGTAACCATAGTTTTACTGAAGTATTTGTAGTTAAAGCACAGTACCATAACACATACCATGCTTTTACCACACTAACTGTGTTTTTACTGTGTACTATTTGTAGTTAAAGCACATTAACCACAACACTTACCATGGTTTTACCACAGTAAGTGTGTTTTTACTGTGTACTATTTGTATTAAAGCACTATAACCACAACACGTACCATGGTTTTACCTCTTTAACCATAGTTTTACTGTGGTGTATCTAGTTAAAGCACAGTAATCACAACACTTACCATGGTTTTGCCACAGCAAACATAGTTTTACTGTGGTATTTGTAGTTAAAGCACAGTAATCACAACACTTACCATGGTTTTACCTCAGTAACCATAGTTTTACTATGTACTGTTTGTAATTAAAGCACAGTAACTATGGCAGTTACCATGGTTTTACCTCAGTAACCATAGTTTTACTGTGGTAGTTGTAGTAAAAGCATAGTAACACAACACCTTACCATAGTTTTACCACAATGACTACAACACTTGCCATGCCTTTAATACCTTTTTGTAATAATAAGTAATTCAATATTTATGTAATTGTAATTTAATATTTTTTTCTGTCTTGCAGTTACTTCAGATCACCTACTCCTCCATCTCCATCTCCCACAACAACCTTAAATCCAACAGCTCTTTTAAGAAGCCATCTCTCGCAAAAGGTCAAAATTTGGTCGAAATTTGATTTTGAGTTTTAAAAATATGCCAAGATAAAGAAGAGTAAGTGTACTGTCTGTCTCTCTCAGCTTTTTTTCTGAACTGTAATCTGTAATTCATTTACATATGTTTTTGCTGTCTTTCTTTCTCTTGGCATATTTTTAAAACAAAATTTGACCAATTATGTCAGAAAGCTGCTAGTATTAACAGGGAACTTGAACTCAAAGCTCCCAATGCTGATCTTGAAGAAGCTGCCAGGGAGGCTGAACAAGTCCTTCAAAGGTTCAACCCTTCACAGGTAATGTTGAACACATTTAGCTGTAACAGATTTGCTTTAAGGAATGTATCTTTATTTTATGTGTTATTAACTTTCCTTAAAGTCCTTTCTCTCAAATATTTTGGTCACAGATAATTTTTAACACACTGTCCCAACATGTATATATTTCTCTTTGTTTCAGCTGAAAAGGAACTGATGTCAAGGGCTTGTTAAACCTGTCTTGTTCGTGGAGAGGGATGAATTTGTTTTTGCACAGCATTGGATGTTTCTTAAACTTTACATACCACACTGCGCCATCAGTAAGAACCCCTAATAAAGTGTCATGTCGAAGTAGTAATAGTTCACACAGATCGAGTTTTTCCATTCCAATGCGCTACTTTTCCATTGTTTCTATATAAACACGCACTAGACTGATGTGTATAACCGTTGCGCTCATGCCTTATGTCTTTTGCAATGTCTGGCGCATGACACGCCGTTCTAAAAACTCAGCGCTCAAGTTAAAATCACTTCAACTTCTCGTCTCGAGACCTTGCGTTTTTTTTTTTCATTCCACTGCCCGCGTGTCGTGTTTTTCAAAGCAAACACGCTTTCTGTGTGAAAGCCCATAATTCGTACAATTTACCAAGTCAGCAAATTCATAAGATATTGTACCAGCGTACTCGTACAAAATTCGATGTCTTTTATTCCTGCTGCTGTCATTGGCTATTGCCTCAACTCTCGTGCAGATTGTGCCCATTGTAAGTAGTCGAACTGTTTATATCAGAAAGTTTATATTAAGTCCATTGTATTCTTTATTAACCTTTACAAATGGGGAATGTCTCTTCCGTTCCAACAGTACATGATATCTGCCCACACCTCATAGTCTGCCTTTTTTTCTCCATGTTGATTTTTATTGAACACATCTGCTTAAGAAGCAAGAATCTGGAAATGTTAGTTTAACATGTCACGTGACACATCAGATCTTCAAATAATTTGTCCAAATCAGATCACTTAAGTTCGCTCACACCAAGAACAATATGATAACTATTTTAACATCTACACCAACGGACAATAAAGTTCTGTTTATTATAAGCACGTGCTGCGGTTATGTTGTCTGCCATTTTAAGTGATCAAGCTTTATAAAGTCGGGTAGATTCTGATTGGTTGTCAATGTTTTTATTGTTCATCATTTCATTTAATAAAATTCTCTTTCGTCCTGTCTTGCAGGATTTCTCATGGATTGCTTAGTCATTCTCCATCAGCTCTCTACAATATCAAACCCAAAGAGCTAACACTTCCACATCTCTCTCTCTCTCTCTCTCTCGCTTGTGGCACATCTGCTCTCAGCCCTTCTACACTCTTTCTGCCAACTTCTGCTTATAGCATGTCTACTTGTATTCATTTCTCCTCTACAGTGAACAGTCCCATCTCTACTGTGAGCACTACTGTCACTACCACCATCCCTCCCACTGTATTCTACACGATAACACAGAGGAAGACGCGCATAATAATAATGGTAATGTAAAAATTATCATTATTTCCTTAATTGTGTCAATTTAATGTTATTGAATCGCATATTATGTAATTTTATATATATATATATATAATATGAATGTTTCAGTTGACTTTTATAATTATAATTATTATGAACTATTTAATTTACCTTGCATGTAGTTGCAATAGAAGCGAACAATGATTACAGGAGGTATAGTTTTAAATTAATAATGTAAATTATTGTTCTTAATCATTTTTTGCCTGTTTGTTCCTTAAAGGGAAGAAAATAATATATTTCCAATAGGAGCCTTGCAAGTTCTGGTTTGTAAAAAATTATTAATCTTATCAATCGTTACATATTTCTTATGTAACCGAACAGCAACAGTTACATATTACTTTATCAATGAGTTTTTTTTTTTTTTTTTTTTAACTTTTTATATTTCTCTATAATTGTACATAATATATAATTGTACACTATTGTACATAATATAATTGTATATACCTCTATTCAAATAAATTTTTTACAGAGGATGTTGTGCTGGGCACTTATGTTTTTCTTTGACATATCAATAAACATTATGAAATGACTACAAAATGTGTGCATTCGTTATGCTTTAACTTTTAACTTTTTTATTCTTATAAACTAGTAGAGCTAAGAATGGCAAGGGTTTTCAGGAAACACATAAGTGATTAAATGTATACCTTTAATACACTATAAATACACTGTAAATGTAAGATAAGCACTTCATTGAAATATTAGCTGCACTTATCTTTGGTCCAGAAATACTGCATGCTTGAATAATTATCAGAGGAGTAGTTTTTTGTAAAACAAATGAAACATTTTGAATTATTTTAATATTCATTTATCATACAGTATACAACTGCAGAATGTTTGAGCTTAAATGTTGTACATCAATTAATAGTAGGGTAATGTATACAATGGAAACCATTAGGCCCTTGCTTGGGAAAAAAATAAAGTTTCACTGTAATCAACAAATCTCTTGATGCATTAGGTCAACCACCCAATGCAATCTGTCATTTTAGCTTTCATTTTAATGGGGACAAATAAATGTTTAACTGATAATCTGTCCATTCATCACAAGAACCTAGAAGATCCTGTCATAAAAGAACATATATGAGCAAGTAAGTGTGACGGATCTGCTCAACTGGGTTGTCATGGCTTTGACTTTTCCTTGGCACCCACAGGACTGGTTGTGGTTGGACAATCTTTTAACCCATATTAAAAAAACATTTAGTGTTGCAAAGTACGTTTTGTTATGTCAGTAATACATTGTTAACAATGCTATGTTGTGAGAAATTACCCCTGTACCGAGATCCTCCTAACCCTAAGTGTAACTTCATTGAACATATAATGACAGAGGCTTATGGGTAATGTAGTTTAAAACGTTTAATAAAGAAATGGAAAAAATGACTCTTTAATGAACAAAGGGATATCTAATCATGTTCATTGTGCAAACCTCTATGAGATATTTGAGAGGCAGGCTGAAATTTGGTGTTTTACTATGAGCATTTTTAAAAAAAAATTTTTTACCACCTTTTCGTATATATTTGAAAACTGTGTCCAACATTATTTAGTAAAAATAGTGCAAGTAGTTGTCATGCAAATTTTCTTTTTGATACTATAATCAGACTTTGATTTACAGCCATTTGAATTGTGCACTTTTTTTTGCTCTTCTAGGGGACTATACTTGGCCCCTGGGGATGGAAGGGCGGTAAAACACACACAGATGTATTCTTATCATGGACAAGTGTGTGTTGAATTACATTTATATTGTTTTTTCAACAACTTGCCATTATATAAGTTGCTGCAAGTTCATTCAGTCATAGTTAACAACAGAACAAGAATAGACCTCCAAAATTAACAAATGCTTCTCAATTTATTTCATTAGAACAAGAACAAGAATACAGTGTTGAAAGTAAACAAAGACATCTATTTAAACAACCAATACACCTTGTGACACTTCATTGTACTATGTGCATGTTCATCTTGTTCCATGTTGATCTTTCCCTGGTACATCATCCTCAGTGTGTCTGAAGTGCCTGTAACAATATAGCCCATACAGTATCATCTAATGCATCTTTCAGCCTTCCCTTCACTGAAATTTGGCATATTTATTGTATTCAACACAGCATTTATGTCACTAAGCATATGCAGTGGTAACATTCTAGCAAATTATTGTCCTAAATGTCATTAATATGACTAAATGTTCATGTCTCAATTAAAACAATCATGGTAATTTTATGTATTTTTTTACAAAATCAAATTGTGTATTTACTAAACACCATCCGTAATACAGAATATTCACCATACTTTATCCAAAACTTTACTGGAGAATACAGCTAACGTAGCATATAAAGACATGATATTCAAGAGAAATAAAAATGGGTTATGTTAAAACCATATGATATTTATCAGTTCACAAATGAAGCCGCCACACAAATGCATGCATGGTGAAATCACCTGTCTCTGGCCTCAGACCCGCTTCTCTTTAGTCTGGGCCATGCAAACTTACCAACTGCGTGAAGACTGACCTGAGCATTGAGTGTGTTCAGTGCCAGTTAGCAGCTCCTCTACTTCTTGATGTAGTATTTCTGTACAAGTAGAAAATGACAACATAATACAAACAGTAATGTATTGAAAACTCTTTAGTACATATGTACAACGTGCCTATTTCTTCATCAACTGGCTTCATCCTCCTCCAAACAATCAGACAAAACAATAAGTCAATAATAATTCCAGAAAAAAAAAAAGTTTTGGTGAATATAGTGCAGGTGTCAGTACTCACCATATTCAGTCATTTCCTGCCCAAATGCCAAAGATAATGGCACAGCTGATCTGCTCATTCTAGGAGCTATAAAAAAAAAAAGATTTATATGTGAAAAATGATAACTGCTGACTTGAACAGTCCTTTGAGAGATCAGCATCAAATGCTGTACAACATAATTGCATTGCTTGAATACAGACATACCAATGGAATTGTGCACCTTTTCGTCGTTCTGTCTTTTCTGTTCGGGCACAATATGGCCATGTTCATTCTTCATCCCCAACAGGACTGGTTTGGATTGTTGTAAGCAGTTTAAAGGCCTCTTCACACCAAGGAACGAGTCCACCGCAGCTATTTAACATTTAACGACACAGAGGTACAAGATCATTGGAATCATTCAAAACAATTTTTCCAGCTCATGAACAATTGACAGCCAATCAGAATCTACCCGACTTTATAAAGCTTGATCACTTAAAATGGCAGACAACATAACCGCATCACGTGCTTATTATAAACAGAACTTTGGTGTGGATGTTAAAATAGTTGTACCGGACCACGTCCGAATGATAGCCAAACTTTATTGATGTTTCATGGGATTTATTGAATCCGTTTGCACTCCAAAAAATACAAAAATAAAAAAAAATTAATAAAAAAAAAAAATCACCGTAAGAGCTGAACAAATAAAGCATCAAACTCTCTGTCCATAGCATTTCATTAACATACAGCGAAATACACAAAAAATACTCATTACAAATGACAGTAAACAAACACATACACACCTTATGCCTTTTCGGGGGATGCTTGAACTGCAAACTTCATATCTGCCTAAACACTCCGATGAACCGCGAGCTCTCACTATTTTTATCCGTATCGCTCCGTAGACTACAATACCCGTCAAAATAAAAGTCCCTACTTATTAAGACAGATAATGCAGACCTTAAACCTATTTAAACACACAGAAATGTCAAAAATGTACACAAAAACAAATTATAAGTTAAAATCACAACTCAGTCTGTTACACTCCCACCAAATTATGTTTTTCAAACATGCATAATTTTCACTTATAATAACCCTTGTGTACATAAAGATCACTTCTTGCAGTTTTGATTTGGCGCTCCCATACACCACCTGCATGACTGGAATGAGGGGCATTCATAACAAAATCACACTGCTTATCTGCAAGAAAAGCAGTGAGCCTTTCTGGATCAAGCTGCTGTAATGCTGAGTTCAGTTCGTTCTTTGCGCCTACAAAATTGGTACCTTGATTGCATCTGATCTTTCGTACTGTACCTCGAATTGCAATAAATGCGCCGTAGACTGTTGATGAACGCATCTGTCGACATACCTTCTAACATTTCTATATGAATGGCTCTTGAACAAAAGCAAGTTAGAAGCAGGCCATACCTTTTGTGCTGTTTTCTTCTTCTTTAGTCATGAAAGGACCAAAGCAATCCATACCACAATACACAAACGGTGGGGAAGGCTCTACACATTCTGTGGGGATATCACTCATCCGCTGGCCTTCAACAGATTTTCTCAGCCTTCTACGTTACACAGCTGCGAATGTAAGATGTGACCGCTGTGTTTATTCCAGGTATCCAATAGACACAAGATCTGATTTTATTGATTGTGAAGCCCTTTCCTTGATGCTTTACACTTTCATGATAGTGTGCAATTATCAACTTTGTCACATGGTGATCTTTAGGAAGGATCAGTGGTTGCTTCAAAGAGTGAGTGCATGATGAGTGGCTTAATCTTCCTCCCACCTTGATCATACCATCCGCATCTATGAAGGCGTCCAGGTAACTGAGTTTATTATAACCTGGCAGTTGTTTTCCTTGACTCAGGACATCCATTTCTTTCCGATATACTTGCTTTTGCACTCCTTTCAGAATCAAGCATTTGGCATCCTCTTGTTCGCTTACAGAAGCCGGTGAATTAGTTTTATCTTTCTTAATCCGTCTCAGAAGGCGTGCAATGGCTTTGACAGCATTAGACCAAAATGAGAACTTAGACAAATGGTCTACAAGATCTTTACTTTCAGTGGTTTCTGTTTGAAATGTCTGAACTTTCTTTACTTCTGGGTCTCCTACTGGAAGTTCCGGTACAACATTTGAGATCCCGATTTCTTTCTTCCATAGAAATGAGGGACCCGAGAACCAGTTGGATGAGAGCAATTAATTTATTGTTCTTCCTCTTGAAGCATTGTCTGCTGGGTTCTCATCAGTTGGGACGTACAGCCATTGCTTGGGTGCTGTGCTTTGGCGTAATTTTTGGACTCATCATTATTTAAGTAACCCAAGACCACCTTTGAGTCAGTCCAAAAAAATTCATTGACATTGGTGAGGTCAAGCTCTTCTCTGAGCATATTGCTCATTTTGACCGATACCACGGCTGCAGTCAACTCTAATCTCTGTATTGTAGTAATCTTTGCAGGAGTAACCCGGGCTTTGCCAATGAGGAAAGTACAATCAATCTCATCCTTCTCATTTATCATTCTCAGATAAGAACACTGACCATAACCACAGGTACTATTTCTGTTTTTACAATCTTACCAAATTCAGCAGGTGTATAACATCGTGGTATGTTCACCCTTTCCAGATTGATGAAGTCATTCTGCCATCTCTCCCACCGTGGGCTAAGTGCAGGGGAAAGTGGATCATCCCTGCCTGTACCCTGTCAACACATTTCTTGAAGGATCCTCTTACCATTGAGAACATAAGGAGCTACAAAGCCCAAAGGATCGTATATGGAGGCAACAGTTGACAATATGCCACGACGTGTTGTGGGTTGACCTTTTAGTGGAATGTGGAATTTGAAGCTATCACTCTGTATGTTCCAATGAATACCCAGAGCTCTCTCGATTGGCATGTCAATGAAGGTAAGATCCTTTGTTTCAAAGTGTACAGCACGTTCTGATGCTGGTATGCTCTGCAGAACAGCATTGTCATTTGATATAAACTTGTGAAGTCGAAGACCACCTTTTGCACACAGCTCCTGTGCTTCTTTTGCCAGCTGAATGGCGATTTCCACTGTCTCTACACTTGCGACTCCATCGTCAACATAAAAGTCTCTTGTGATGAACTAAGCAGCTAATGAGTGTGATTGACTATGCTCACTGGCTAGATACCTTAGCCCATAGTTTGCGCAACCGGGCGAAGACACTGCACCGAAAAGATGCACCTTCATTCTGTAACCTTGAAGCGCTGAATTTGTGTCTCTGTCTTTTCACCATGAGAAGCGCAGGTAATCACTGTCATTTACTTGGACATGGAACTAGTGGAACATTTTTTCAGTGTCACATATTACAGCTATAGGATGCCTTCTGAACCTCACAAGGACTCCTGTGAGATTGTTTATCATGTCTGGTCCTGTTAACAAATGTTCATTGAGACTTGTGCCTTTGAATTTCGCAGAACAATCGAAAACGACCGTAGCTTGTTTGGCTTTTTTGGATGGTAGATGCCATGGTGAGATATGTACCACTTTTCACCATCAGTTCCATCATCATTCACTGTTTCTACATCACCTCTCTCAATGATGTCATTCATGCAAGTAATGTAGTCTGTCTTAAATTTCTCGTTTCTACAGAACTTCTTGTTCAAATGATTGAGTCTGACCTTGGCAAGCTCTCTGTTGTCAGGTAAGTATGGCCACTGTTTGAACGGAAGAGGCATTTCATAATGTCCTTGAGCATTTTTCTTTATGCCTTCTTTGAGTTTGTCTAGGAACACGATATCATCTTGAGAGATTGTCTTGTCATCTGATGTGACATCCTTAAAGTCCGACTCAAGTACACGGATAACATCTACAGGTGTCAAAGTAGGTATCTCCTTTGTGACTATTCTGTGACAAAGACTGACTGCTGTTGATTCATTGAAGCCTGGTTCTAACCGACTCCATCCTAAGTCGGTTAGAATAGCATAAGGTTCATCATCTTTACCTAGTATGACTTGCCTGGGAGCTAGCACTCTGGGGCAGTTGTAGCCGATCAGTAAACCAACTTCCCAGCTGAGAAGAGGTGACATTTCGTCTGTGATTACTTTCAAGTGACCCAGCTCTTTGCCGTTTCCTGCGTTGGCATGCGATCATGATTGACAGGAACACACTCCTTGGTGTATACTGGAGGAAGATTGATATGTACTGAGAAACTGTACCCTCTCACACGAAGATCAGATACTCTTTTACTTTTAAATCATCATATTGTCTCCCATCATGGTGGTAAGTTTGAGTTTTATTGGTTGAGTATCCACTTGCAGTACATTACTCATTTCTTCATCAATGAAAGTCGTGTCACTCTGAGTGTCTAACAAAGCATAGGCAAGCTGTTCATTGGATGGATTTTTCACCGACGACACCAATACAGGTACAATCATAGATGTAATGACGGAATGACATTCGCTTGTGATATTAAGTGACATGGCATCCGTAATTTCACTCTCATGTGCATGCTCATTGCTTACCGTTGGCTGTTTTCTGTTTCCGTAATTCTCATAGTAATCATGAAGACATGTGGGATGTCGCAATTTGCATACATCACATGTGTGGCGACGGCGACATTCCTTGGCATAGTGACCTGGTTTCATGCACCCATAACAGAGTTTATTGTCTTTGACATAGGACCTTCTGTCTTTCAGAGACTTCTCCATGAATTTTGGGCACTTGCAAAGTTGAGGATTGTCATCTTGACACAACACGCATGGCGCTTTTAACTGTCCTTTAGCCATTGTCTGTTTATCACTGTTTACAGTTGTTTGAGTTTTAAAGACAATTGCCTTGTTTCTTTTGAGATTCTTCTCTCATGAGATGACTCGTGTGAATGAAGAGCATGTAACGAAGTGATAGGATTACACACTATTTCTGCCTCTGTTGACATGAACTTTACAAAGTCTTGAAAGCTAGGAAATTCCTTGCCGTCCATAAGTGATGTTGTGAACTGCCGGTTCCACCTGGAGGCTGCCCAGTCAGGAAGTTTCTGTACCAGCTTTTGGTTCTCCTCACAGTCGTTTAATATTTACAGGCCTTTAACATGAGGTATGGCTTGCAGGCAGGCATTTAAGAAGTCTGAAAATGTTCTCGGGCCTTCTGCATCTTTGGACTGTATTCTAGGCCACTTTGACAGCTTTTCCCGGAATG
Organism: Coreius guichenoti; assembly: GCA_039654105.1. Lineage (NCBI taxonomy): Eukaryota > Metazoa > Chordata > Actinopteri > Cypriniformes > Gobionidae > Coreius > Coreius guichenoti. Next base: position 27,576,830 of record CM077190.1, read on the forward strand.
CTCTTTGAATGACAAAGGGCTGGCCGTATCTTTGGTTAAGCTTGTTCCAAGCATCTTTGTACGCTTCGTCATCCTTTCGATAAAAGATACCTTCAAGATATTTGTGTGCTGAGCCACTCACATACTTTTTCAAATAATAGAGCTTTTCAGCTGCTGAGATACCCTTTCTATCTATAAGTGACATAAATGAAGCTTTCCAGTCCACAAACTGAATTGGGTCTCCACTGAACACTGTAGGCTCAGGTATGGGTAACCTGTTGATGGCAATGCTGTCCTGAACTGCTTGAGCAAGGTGAGACACTTGACTGAGAGGTGTTGACTGGACAACATTGTATTGCTGATGTGCCGTAGAAGAGATTTCGTTTCTCTGACTTTCATGTTCGTTCTGTATTGACTGACTCTTTGTCTCCTGCTTTATTCCTTCATCATATGATTTTACTCGGGCACGAGCAACCAATCCTTTTCTATCTGCAGCCATTCTAACTCAAACCTTTGAATTTCTAGCTCTTTTCTGAGCTGCTCTTCTAGAGTTCTTATTTTTTCCATTATCTTGTATTCAGCCTCTTTCGCAGCCAGCTCAGCCGCAGCATCTGCTCGTTTGCTAGATGCACAAGAAGATCCAGAATGGCTGCTGACACTTGTTCGTGAAGCACTGGAACCATATATGGAGCAAGCGTAACTATGAGCTAAAGTTCATGTAGACGGCCCCTTTCCTGTTCTGCATCAAACTCGCCATCTAGTGTTGACTGCCTTTCCAGCACAATTTTGATGATGTCATTGGTCACGGCTTCACATGCATCAATTTTACGTCTTAAATCAGCAGCGGGTGTGATATGTTCCCTTATTTCACTTAAGATTTTCGTAATACAGTTCTTTTTATCTTCCAGAGAATCAACAATTTCAGCGAGCTGCTTGTCAGATATGTCTGATTTCAAGTCATGTCTTGCTTTACGAGCGTCTAATTTCCGTTGTTCATACAAAGTGCTTAACCTTTTTTTCTTCCTTACAGCACTCGTCTTTATGGTAAGCAAGTATTTTCTTCGTAGGAATATGTGAACAGAGTTCTGCTCTGTCTTGTTCATGACACCTAAGTTCAGACGTATTTTTATCTTTACGCTTAACAGCTCCTTTTCCATCCTTTTCCTTTTTACCTTCTGTTTCCGTCTGAAGCAGGTTTGCAGATTCTTGATCTTCAGTATCAATTTCCATAATGAACTCACGTATGGCGTTTCAGCTCCGTAGACCATCACGCTGGTGCTTCAATCCATTAACGATCGTCACGTTGCCACCTTGAGCAAGCACATGCAGCGGGGATCTGAACCAGCGAGGTGAAGCTCTTACTGTAACAGACCCCGTCCGAATGATGGCCAAACTTTACTTATGTTTCATGGAATTTATTGAATTTATTGACCTGAACAAATAAAGCATAAGAAATGCGCATTAACGCCTCGTACACAACCTCTCTCTCCACAACATTTCATTAACATACAGCGAAATGCACAAAAATACTCATTACAAATGCCAGTAAACAAACACATACACACCTTTTGCCTTTTCGGGGGGTGCTTAACAAACTGCAAACTTCATATCTGCCTAAACACTCCGATGAACCGCGAGCTCTCACTATTTTTATCCGTATCGCTCCGTAGACTACAATACCCGTCAAAATAAAAGTCCCTACTTATTAAGACAGATAATGCAGACGTTAAACCTATTTAAACACACAGAAATGTCAAAAATGTACACAAAAACAAATTATAAAATAAATCACAATGAAGTCTGTTACAATAGTTATCATATAGTTATTGTTCTTGGTGTGAGCGAACTTAAGTGATCTGATTTGGACAAATTATTTGAAGCGCTGATGTGTCACGTGACATGTTAAACTAACATTTCCAGATTCTTGCTTCTTAAGCAGATGTGTTCAATAAAAATCAACATGGAGAAAAAAAGGCAGACTATGAGGTGTGGGCAGATATCATGTACTGTTGGAACGGAAGAGACATTCCCCATTTGTAAAGGTTAATAAAGAATACAATGGACTTAATATAAACTTTCTGATATAAACAGTTCGACTACTTACAATGGGCACAATCTGCACGAGAGTTGAGGCAATAGCCAATGACAGCAGCAGGAATAAAAGCCATAGAATTTTGTAGGAGTACGCTGGTACAATATCTTATGAATTTGCTGACTTGATAAATTTTATGAATTATGGGCTTTTTCATAAGTTTTTGCTTTTGCGAACGCAAGGTCTCGAGACGAGAAGTTGAACTGATTTTAACTTGAGCTCTGAGTTTTTAGAACGGCGTGTCATGCGCGAGACATTGCAAAAGACATAAGGCATGAGCGCAACGGTTATACACATCAGTCTAGTGCGTGTTTATATAGAAACAATGGAAAAGTAGCGCATTGGAATGGAAAAACTCGATCTGTATGAACTATTACTACTTCGACATGACACTTTATTAGGGGTTCTTACTGATGGCGCAGTGTGGTATGTAAAGTTTAAGAAACATCCAATGCTGTGCAAAAACAAATTCATCCCTCTCCACGAACAAGACAGGTTTAACAAGCCCTTGACATCAGTTCCTTTTCAGCTGAAACAAAGAGAAATATATACATGTTGGGACAGTGTGTTAAAAATGATCTGTGACCAAAATATTTGAGAGGAAGGACTTTAAGGAAAGTTAATAACACATAAAATAAAGATACAATCCTTAAAGCAAATCTGTTACAGCTAAATGTGTTCAACATTACCTGTGAAGGGTTGAACCTTTGAAGGACTTGTTCAGCCTCCCTGGCAGCTTCTTCAAGATCAGCATTGGGAGCTTTGAGTTCAAGTTCCCTGTTAATACTAGCAGCTTTCTGACATAATTGGTCAAATTTTGTTTTAAAAATATGCCAAGAGAAAGAAAGACAGCAAAAACATATGTAAATGAATTACAGATTAAAGTTCAGAAAAAAAGCTGAGAGAGAGACAGACAGTACACTTACTCTTCTTTATCTTGGCATATTTTTAAAACTCAAAATCAAATTTCAACCAAATTTTGACCTTTTGCGAGAGATGGCTTCTTAAAAGAGCTGTTGGATTTAAGGTTGTTATGGGAGATGGAGATGGAGGAGTAGGTGATCTGAAGTAACTGCAAGACAGAAAAAAATATTACAATTACATAAATTACATAAATATTGAATTATAAAAAGGCATGGCAAGTGTTGTGGTTATTGTGGTAAAACCATAGTTAAGTGTTGTGGTTACTGTGCTTTAACTACAAATACCACAGTAAAACTATGGTTCCCTTTCGAGAGTACTCTCGTATTGCGTAAGTTAGCTTACACTATGGGAAAAACTTATTTTTCAGTATTCTCCTTTTCTCGAGAATACTGAAGCCAAAATTATCCTTATAATTTTATATATGTAAAACGCAGTGCAGCTGCACAGCAGACCCCAGCAGAGCTTACCAGCGCGCTGATTGGCTGTGCTGCGGCAACTGCACGAACCTATGGCGAGGCGGCTGAGATGTGTGGACCAATCAGGCCTGCCGCCGCACAGATATCTTCAAGTGGACCAAGCCCATTACGAGGCCATGCCTCTAGTGGAATGAGCTCTGACGCCTATGAGGCAGCAAAGACCTCTTGACTCGTAAGCCAGCGAGATAGCATCTACTATCCATTGCGACAATCTCTGCTTCGTGATCGCGCACCCTCTGGTGAGACCACCAAAGCATACGAAGAGCTGTTTTGACTGCCTAGATGTGGCGGAACGCCCTAAATAAACTCTAAGAGCCCTGACGGGACAGAGTAGATTCGCATCTCTTTCGTCCTCAGACGAGGGAAGAGCTGACAGCGAAATGACCTGTGCTCTGAATGGAGTAGAGAGCACTTTGGGTACATACCCGTCTCTTGGTTTGAGGACAACTCTGGAGTCGTTAGGCCCAAACTCAAGGCAGGAAGCGCTCACGGAGAGCACATGTAATTCACCAACTCGCTTGACTGAAGCTAGTGCAAGCAAGAGAGCAGTTTTGAGCGAAAGGTGCTTCAGGCTCACAGACTGAAGCGGCTCAAATGGGGTACCTCTAGGACCGTGGAAAGATCCCATATAAGAACCGATGGGGTTCGAGGCGGGTTCAGCCTCCTAGCTCCTCTAAGGAAGCGTACAATTAGGTCGCTTCTCCCCAGTGACTGTCCGGCCACATGAGCATGAAATGCTGCACTCCACACGAGTGTGGGTCCAGGTTCCGCGCTGCACACCAGCTTGAGAACACTGACCATTTTAGAGCGTAAAGCAGGCTGGTTGAAGGCGCTCTCGCTTCAGAAATAGTATTCAGCACCCCTTTTGGAGGTTCCCGGGTGTCCGTTGATGGGCCACACATGAAGGGCCCACAAGTCGGGACAGGGATGCCAGATCGTCCCCTTCGCCTGCGCGAGGAGGTCTCTCCTCAGCGGTATCGGCCATGGGGCTGTTTCTAGCAGCTGAGTCAACTCGGAGAACCATAGTTGGTTCCTCCAGAGAGGGGCTATTAGAAGCACTGCACACTTGCTCTCCCTGATCCGTTTGATGACCTGAGGTAACATCGCGACCAGAGGGAATGCATATAGCAGGCGGCTGGGCCAGTCATGGGCCAGCGCATCCCTGCTCTTGGAGAAAAATGTTGGACAATGAGCATTGTCTTCTGAGGCGAAGAGATCGACCTCTGCCTTGCCGAAGACGCTCCAGATTAACTGAACCGTTTGTGGGTTAAGAGACCAGTCCCCTGGGGGAATTTTGTCTCTGGATAGCATATCCGGGCCCTGGTTCAGAATGCCTGGCACATGCGCTGCCCTTAGCGAGTGCAGGTTGTGCTGAGTTCATAAAAGGAGGTGTTTGGCCATGGTGTGCAGGTTGCTTGAGTCCTGAGTCCACCCTGGCGATTTATATAGGATACCACTGACATGTTGTCCACTAGAACGTGGTGACCCTTTATTTATGGGAGGAAAGCTCTTAGCGACAGATCGACCGCTCTCATCTCTAGACAGTTTATGTGCAGCCGCCTCTCCGAGCTTGACCAAAGGCCGGAGATGGGCCTGCCTTCGTGCAGGGTACCCCAACCTAGGTTGGATGCATCTGTCGAGATCACTTTCCACTTCGAGACCGTGCCCATACTCACGCCAGACTGGTACCAGTCGGCTTCTTTCCAAGGAGCCAGGGCTTTGATACAGCTGTGGTTCACTTTGATGCGTAAGTGGCCTAACCGCCACGTGCGAGCCGGGGCGCGAGGTTTTAACCAGCGCTGGAGGGGACGCATATATAGCAGGTCCGGTTTGAGTACTGCTGATGCTGAGGCCATAAGGCCTAATATCCAGGGGCGGATCTAGAAAATGATTTATGGGGTGGCAAGGGGGTGGCATGAGAACTATGAGGGGTGGCAACACTGAAGCAAGCATCCTTGCATGGTTCTTGTGGATTCAAGTAATAATATACATATACAGTGTATACACGGGGGCGCACATTTTTTAATGGTCTATAAAGATTAAAGACTGTTGTGTGATAGATTTTACCTGAACCTGATAGTTGGACTGGAAACTTAAAGTGAGTACAAGTTCATATCAATATTAATTTACAAAGCATGACAAACAATACAGATTATATATGGATATAAGCCTCAATGCATCAAGTACTGGTTTATTTAGTCACCAACACATAGCAAATACATATAAACCACAAGTTGTAGTGCATCTAGATTAAGATGTGGTGCATTCAAATCACCAACAAATATTTTCAAAAATGAAAAAAAAAAAAAAAAAATCACAGGTTTTAGTGCAACAAGAGCAACAAAATGCCCAACTAAAGTCATCAAATAGCTTGGACAAAACATACAAAACAAAACCAAGAATTTTAGTGCAACTACAGAAACAAAAGTCAAGTATCTTGGATTTTGGATGGAAAAACAAAAAATCTTATTATTTCTTTTCTTTTTGTTACACAACCACCAAACTTGGATGAAACAAACAAACAAACAAAAAATCACAAATTTTGCTGTAACAAGCTTATGGCCAGCAAAATAATAAATTGTCCAACAAATTAGAAATGTCCATGACTTTGGTGTACATGTGTACAATTGCAGACACATCTACTACTTGCATTTAAAGGATACAAGTGACTTGAATCTACAGCAGCTGAATGCGGCGATTACCATGTTGTTCAGCAAACCTTTTTACAAAGTCATCTAATTTCAAGGCCATGGTGCGTTTTGACTCAGTGCTGAGAATAGCCAAACTCGACAATCTACTCTCTGCCATTGTAGCCCTTAGGTGATTTTCTTCAGAGCTGAAAAACTTTGTTCACATGTGGCGCTGCTAACTGGTAACACAACAGCTATTTTGCACAACCTGATCAGTTCAAATAAAACATCCTTATATGGTTCCAGAAAATGAACAAACTCCATCAAAGTAGTAGGACTATCTTTTCCATTCATGATGTACATGATCCATTTTGATGTATTTTCGATTTTCTGTTACATTTTTCTGGTAGTTCATCCATGACACCCAACAGTGAGGTATTTTTGTCTTGCATCTTTTTGTTCTCTGCCCATGCAACCATTGCGTTTACATGGGTCTGGCCATCAGACCTAAATTTTGATATATCTAGAAGACAAAATAAAAATGTCAGATAAAGACAAATAAAAATCACTTATATTCAAATACTACAATATGCCAACATTTAACACCTAATAGTTTATTTATAGTTACCTGAAATCTCTATTTCTATCAAAGATATTTTTAACATAGGCCAAGTCTCACCAGTATCTAATAACAAAAGCACTGATTGTAACCATAATAAGCAAGGTAAACATATATTGACATGTGGTCCTTTAAATCATAACTTTATTTTATAACTAAAATAAATAGGTTTTGACTATTTTATGTTAATGTAGAAAATATTTGAAAAGGCACACTGAACACAACATACCATTGGGCACCTGACACACGGGGTGCTGGTGTTTCAAGCTCTCTCTCTTCTCTTTCAATGTCTGAGCTCTCTTCCTCCCTTAGCCCTCTCTCTTCCACCTCTTCACTCACTTCATGCTGTATTTCTTCTGTCTCATCACCTCTATCTAGCTCTTTGTCATCCATTTCTATATTTCTTTCTTCCACCACTCCATCTTCTCCTCTGCTGCCTTCCACAACTTCATTTGTACATATACCTTTTTCTGTCTTATCTGCACCTTCCACTCCCACATTATCTGCCTCTGATTTTCCTTTTCTTTTTGGTTTTAAAAAACTCTGGATGTCAGCCTTTCTTTTCATTTAGATTGCTGCACTAATTAGCAAACTAACTAACAGTAATTCAGTACCTGAATTTGTTGATGTGATCTTCGATCGACTCCAGCACCATATGCGATGGAGAGCGCCAAATGAGTCGTTGTCATGTGACGTCACTTGTCAAAAGTTCCGACAATCTTGGACAATCCTGAAAACTGATACTAAACAACGGACTTTTGAAAATATATTAGCGTTGAACTGTTTGTCATTAATACGTGCAAAGATAATGTCAGAATAAACTATAATAATACTTACAGGTATATTTATACAAATGATTCGATTCGTTAAAAGAACCGGATAGAGTCGTCTATTCGTGATCACGCTGGTTGCGTTGCAGATCACTAAGCAGTTCATAAGAGTCATTTGTTTGGACTACTACACAATAATAGAAAGACATGTTTTCTTGCTATTATCTCATCACATTGAAGCACCGCTGATGTAAATTGGTAGAGGAAACCATTTATATTTTATACATTGGGAATTTATGATACACTGCTGGGGTGGCTATGGTCTTTCTTAGGGTGGCAGTTGCCACCCCATGCCACCCCGGTAGATCCGCCCCTGCTAACATCCTCTGAAAACTTTTGAGAGGAGTGTAAGTGCCAGCTTTGAACGACGCCGCTAGGCGCTGGATGGCGAGTGCGTGCTGTGACGTAAGCCGCGTTCTCATCTGTATCGAGTCCATGACTGTCCCCAGAAAAGAAATATTCTGGCTGGGAGACAGCGCGCTCTTGGCAGTGTTGATTCTGAGACCCAGACATTCGAGATGACCTGGACCTGTGAGTTATTAACTGCTCCTCTGATTGGGCTATAACCAGCCAATCGTCAAGGTAGTTCAGTACTCGCACTCCCCGTAGTCTCAGGGGAATGAGGGTCGCATCCATCTCTTCGTAAATGTACGGGGTGCTAGGGATAGACTGAAAGGTAGGACTTTGTATTGATAAGCCTGCCCCTCAAAGGCGAATCTCAAGAATGGCCTGTGGCGGGGTGCTATCTGAATATGAAAGTAAGCATCTTTCAGATCCACTGAGAAAAAACAATCACCTGGGCGAATTTGCACGAGGATTTGTTTCGTTGTCAGCATTCTGAACGAGCACTGTAAAAGCCCGACTCGCTTATTGCTAAGGGGACAGTTTCTACAGCCCCTTTTGCTAACAGTTTCAACACTTTGGTATGAAGCACGTGACTCACGTCGCTCTTCACCGATGTCTCTGTGTAGTGGGCGCGCGCTCTACATTTAGAACACGCTCAGCGCGAGCCGGCGAGTGAGCCAACGGGATAATCTGTGTGATTTTGTGGCGCTGTGTGAACAGTGCTTATGTGCAGGGGTGCATATTGTTTAGCGGGCACACTGCCTACAGTCAGAACAGATGAAAATTATTTTTGTGATTTATTAGGGTTGCCGTTAAAACGGCGTTTGTGTGCATGCGTGCGTGCTTTATAACAGGCTCGTTGACTGCAATATTGATATCTCCAGCTGCCTGAATAGAGGGGACTGGGAGAAGTGTAAAGAGAGTCTGTGGTGGTAATCCGGCCGTGGTGGGACTTAACCACTGTCTCTTTCTTCCTGTGGTCAGGAAGGCTTTGGAGGCTCAGGGTTCAACACAATCTTGGGTTGAGGTCCCCTTCACTCTGGCGGTCCATGGCAGCTCGCAGAACGTGAACGTGGCGAGTCTTCGCTTTTGCGTCACTTTTGCTATCCTCTGGCGGAGGGCGGGCAAAGATGTGCGGCGAACGCTTCCTCAAGAGGGGGAAGACTCTCGTAACCATTCTCCTTTGTGCCGTTGAGTGTCGAGAACGCTAAAGAAGCAGAGGTTTTGAGACGAGCTGAAAATGGCGCCTTCCACGATTTTGTCAGCTCGTCGTGAACTTCTTTTTCAGGGAAGAAGGGGGCGGGCCTCTGCAGAGGGGCCTGACGGCGGCCTTGCAGCCTTGCAGAAACCAGCCTTGCAGAAACCACTCGTCCAGCCTGCTTCGCTTGGTTTCCTCGGGATGAGACCACTCGAGCCTGAGGTCTCCAACGGCCCTGGTCAACAGGCGAATGAGTTCAGCATCGAGGCCGGCTCTGACGCCACCGGTGCTGTCTTGAACAGAAGGTGCGGGGTCAGCTATGGAGCCTGACCATTCCTCACTTCGGGATGCAGCGAGCAAAAGGCTGTCATCCATGTCCTCTTCCACTTCTGGTCCGCCGAAGGAAATAGGACCCGTCGCTAACTGAGAGGGGCGTTGGTCATCCTGGGTGAACAAGACCGGCGAAGGGGATTCTGAGAACGAGACACGCGGGGAGTGCACCGGCGTGTGCTCGCTCGTCTGCTCTGGCATTCTCTGTCCGTGGCGCTTCTTTCTGCGCGGCCCGAGCGAGAGAAGAGGGAGAGCAGAGGGAACGGCGTCCTCATTGAAGCGCCATTTCTTCGCACTCCGGGCAGCCGCCCTTAGAGAGTGCAGCTTCAGCGTGGTCACGGCCTAAGCATGCGGTGCAAAGGATGTGACGATCCCTGCCGAAGAGAGAGCCTCTGCACGAGGCACAGGATACACGAGGCATTTAAAACAATGCCTCAGCTCTTTTGTGAGTGTGTGTGTTGCAGCGGCAAACACACACACAACTTGTAAAGGATATAGCGCGCCGGATGGTGGAGCAGTACAGCTGGCTGAAGGCGGTGTCCAGTGAAGACAGGAACCGGCGTCCTCAGAACTGCAAGGCAGGTGGCTCGTTCTGCTGAAGGCCTTTTCGAGGGCGGCGGCTTCTCAATCCGGAGGTCAGCGAAGGTAAGTGAGCTGAAGGAGATTAATGCTGTGTTCGAAATCGCCCCGTATACCCTCATTCACTATTCACTACATTACTCCACTAATATAGTCCACTTGAGTGAGTGAATAAAAACGAGTGAGTGAATTCGGACACTGAGTGCACAGGAAGGCCTGCCGCTTTTGCATAGTTTCGGCTTGCTGTTTAATAATTATTTGAAATGTAGCAAACTGGCAGCTCCAGTAGTAATGACAATATTTATCTTGAACTCTGCCATGGAAACTAGCATGTATAAACCGTAATTGAACAATTTAATAATCAATAAAAAAGGAATTTATACCTGTTGGACCAGCACGGTTTGGAAAATGAATTGATGGATGATTCAGCTGCAGGCGTCATCTTCTGGCGAGACATGGGAATTCAGCTCGCAACTCTCACAGTGCATTATGTGTATTCTCTAGCCATTGAGCATACATCAGTTGTACACTCGTTATAGCGGTGCATTGTGGGATTGAATGAGTGCACTCAATAACGTCCACTATGGTTTCGGACATGACCACAAATGGCTGTCCCCTCAAATAGTGCCCTATTTAAGTGTATAGGGGGCGATTTGGGACACAGCCTAAATCTGAATCCTATGGCGTAAGGGGGGGCTTTTATAACCATAGGCCACGGCCATTTTGGCGGGCACTGACGCACTAGGGCGGGAAGCGACCTGATTGGTTCGCGCGTCTCAGCCGCCTCGCCATAGGTTCGTACAGTTGCCGCAGCACAGCCAATCAGCGCGCTAGTATGCTCTGCTGGGGTCTGCTGTGCAGCTGCACTGCGTTTTACATATATAAAAAGCTAAACCGTAAGCTAAATTTACGCAATACGAGAGTACTCTCGAAAGGGAACAATCCGTTCCCCCACACTGGAAATGCATCATGTTAACCCAGTATAGCCTACGTAGAATCACTTCTGCCGCTCGACAGATCAAGATACATAGAAAAACTGAGCCGTATTGGGTCGGATTGTCCATACATCTATGACTGGACAAACGACCCAACAGAATGGCCAGAGGTGTCATTTTCTCGTCAAAATGCATGCTGCTCTCCCAAACAGACATGACATGCCTACTTCATAAATCACCCAGTCTTTCGAAGAAGACGTTTATTCAGTGTTCCTGAATTTTAAGGATTTAAAGTATGTATTACATACATTTAACGTTTTAAAATTAATCATAAAACTTGTCTTGTGCTATGAAATGAATATTTTTCTAATGCCATATGCAATGCAAAGGGGGCTTGTTTATGTATAAGTTTGTTTGGCCTAGAATATAAACATGAAATGCGCAGAGTCTAATGTCAAACGTTACTTTACTGCATTACCGCGTTAACAAGCATTTGTCAAAAGCCTAAAATCCAGTTATATGATGAGCTGTTTGGCATCAATGACACGGGTTTAGATAAAGTTTAGACATCCGTCAGTTTTCTGTTGTCTTGCATGCGGCTTTATCGGTTTATTTATTCGTTTTTCTTGTTAGTACAGCCAGGCACGAATGAATTAGTTCAGCATTTACATTTTACAAAGCAAATTTGGAGTTGATGTCAGTCACAATGCTATTCTCAAACGACTGACAATAGCAACATTTTGATTTTTTTGTGCTTTTTTATAGCAACCGTCTTCATCAAAATACTGGTGATTTATGAAGTAGGCTATTATGTTGTGTAATATTTGGGGAAGCAGCATGCATTTTGACATTGTGTCATTCTAGTGTCGTACATGTAATGTGACTATATCAGCTAGTGAGCTTGAAGCACAAACATGAGCCCAGCCCTTCCCTTAATGAAATAAAGAAGACTTTTGAATGTATTGTACATTAATAACCTCACGCATTCTGTCGCTATGTGATAGCTCATAGTAAAAAAACTGCTTTAACGAAATGCTGACTGCTTTTTTGACGTGTGACAACACCGCGGGGGCTTTTCAAATCGCTAATTTAAAAAAAAGTAAAATGCGCTCCGCGGTGCGGAGCAAAGCGAGTGTTTTCAATGAATTCCTATGAAAGTTAAGCCCCCATAGGCATGAACTGAAAACGCACCAGACTGGACACGCGCCGTGAATGACTGTGCGGCCGTGAATGACTGTGCGGCCGTGAATGAATGACAGTGCAGCCGGAAATGTGTGCGCACTGTGCGGCCGTGAATGAATGCCCGTGCGGCCGTGCTCATTTTATTTCCGGTTTAGAATTAGCGCCAATTTTGGGGCGGGTTGCTTGAATTGTGGGTTCATTAGCCTATTATTCTTAATGAAAATGACAAACTCACTTAAATAGGCGCTTTTACATTTTGCTTCGAAACCAAATCTTCCGCGATCATCTTGTCTGTCAGCTCTTTGCTCTTGTGAAGAATGAAATCTGACTCCTGCTGCGTTTGTGCTGCGACTCTCGTTCGGCTCACGCTGTATTGGGCAGACACATTCAGTTTTTATTTGTAGTGTCTGTTCTCTAACTGAACTAAATTATTTTATTACTATAAAAATCAAAACGACGGTGGGGGCGGTGCCGCAGTGGGCAAGTGATGTACCCGGTGTTTCACCTGAACACCGGTAACACTGGTAACACCGGCAACATCGACTATCGCAGCAAGCCTAACATGTAGTGTAAATGTTTAATTGTAATGGACGTATTTCACAGGCTTTCGCAATTGACGAACAACTCTGTCTGTTATTCGGCAGTATAAAACTTCAGATCGGGGTTTTTTAACTTATTAGAGGTGCAGAACACCACACAGCAACTGTTTGGCATTGCACCAAGCAAAAATCAATCGTAATCATTACAAAGAGTAAAGATCAAGCGTTTATACTTCTTTCATTTATACTTCTGCGTCCTTGTCCGCGTCGACGTGCAGTTACACATGCAAAGGGAGCATGTGTACCCCTGAGGGAGGGGTTGTGGCAGACCAATCACAGCGCTTGCGGTCCGCGTAGAATTGACGTGTTGTTACATTTTTGGAGAGGTGCACGTCAGGGTACGCCATAGGCTACGCATGCAACACACAGCCTACGACGTAGCTACAGCATACACTCGCCGCATAAGTATAAATTGGGCTTAATGCCAACCAAGTCTATAGTATCACACTAAACTGACCGACAGCTTCAGTGATTATAAAAGGAGCGCTTTTTACTTTTTTTCTAGGTAATTCAGTCACAAAAGTTTTTGTTTTTCATGAGACTTTGTGACTTCCTACTTTTTTCCATATATTTAAGGAGTGCAAATTGCTAACAAGTAACAAGTGCTCTTCTGCCGCCGTCTACCGTTTATAGTGGTAGTTTCATGGGGTTTTTTTAAATAAAAGTGTTTTTTCTTTGCCTCAGAGTGGCCTACAACTTTCACTGTCAAAAGGTTGTACGAATCCTGAGATGAATAATGACAACATTCAAAAAAACATTCGACTATTTCTGCCACAATACCATGTGGTGTTACTACATCAAATCCATGGTTTATGATTTGTGGACTGAAACCCTGAACTTCATTCATGCAACAATGGGTTCTCCTGGTTTCCACATCAGCGCTGTTTGATCTGATATCTAAGGTTCATAACAGAGAATTCTGCTCCGAACGCTTCCCACTAGATCTCGCAGCGATGTTATTAATTCTGTGGCAAATTCAAACGCTTTCTCACTGGACCTCTCAGCGCTATTTGTGGGTCCTGATAATGCCAAATGTCTTATTTTGCCAGTAAAAAAGTGGCCTACATTGTTTTAAATATATCTAGTCAGTGACAGAGTGCAAGCATATTCGTCTAAAATAATTCTGTATTTTTAGCTTCAGAATCATGAATATTTTTATTCTGGTATCACCATTGTCCTGTGTATTGGGTTACCAGCACCAAGTCCAAACCTATTGATTTCCACCCCTGATGTAATACCAAATTTAGCACTTAATCAACAGTACATTTTTTGTTAACCTTTTAGCATATGCCTTGGACTATCGCAATACTCTAAAAAGAATTACATTACTTATTATTAATTACTTTGTAAATCCCATATCAACCTCAACCAGTTAAACAATCCCAGGTTAGACATGAAACTGCTCTTTTAATTCTTTAAAACAAATAATATAAAATTGTATAAATTATTTTTAAACTGACCAAAGTATTTAAAGGGAGCAGGTTACATTAAAAACATATATTTTATAATTAGATGTTAAATTTTGACATTAAATCCACTATTGTTTCATTTTGAATTGTTCTATAGTCTATACAGCATTTAATGCAATTATGTGTTTGTTTGTTTGTGTGTTTGATTGTTCCCGATCATGAGTCGAAACCACAGGCGGTGAGTGAAACTGCATCAGATGCAAATGCATCAACTGCAGATAACCAAAAACTTTAACAATAAATTGTGTTTTACAAAGAAGCCAAATCTATCTATCACTGATTCTTGAGATAAGGGACAAAACATGTCCCAAACACAAAAGCCCTTTTTATGTTAAAAATATATCAACACACTAAAAATACTTAAAAAGTTACATCTAAAGGAAATTTGTATACTCAGGACATTCATTGCTTATTCTTTTAAATAATTTCTATAGTATTATTTTAAAATCACTCACTATACTTGGAAACACATGTAATTTAACCTGTCCTCAGCATGAGGTCACAATGTAAAAACTGGCAAACAAAGTGTTTAAAAATGCAACAAACTAAAAAATACACAGTTACATTAAAAGGCGGAGATCGAACAATACAAAAAGTAAATATTGAATTATATTTCCATTAAAAAATAGCTATAAAAGTTGTGTTCTCACTTTGCATCAACTCCGTCAGGATTTTTTATAATTCTGAATAAATCAGGCAGTGTCATGGGCAGCTTTAACTCTGAAGAGCACTTACTATTTCCTGCTCATTGTGGATCTCACAGTAGGACACATAGTCCTGGAAGTTATAGATTTTTTAATATTTTAAACAAACAATATTGATGTCTCTGTGGTCACAGCTTTAACATGTCAACTCCGTCATCGCAGTGTAATAGTTTCTGTAAGTAGTTGTGGGATAAATCTTGCCATTCTGATAAGTTTATTAAGGCAGCTTCAACTGAGGAAAAAAAAAAAAATTGCTCCACTGTACAAAGTGGTTAAGGTGAAAAAAAAATTGAAAAATTTTGTCAACTCCGTCAGACGTCAACTCCGTCAGGTTTTATGTCTGATGGTTGACAAGTGCTCTCAAAAAAACTGTATAATGTGATTTAATATGTTTTTTCCATATGGGGAATTCTTCTAATGCTGTTTTTATGATTCTATTTACATATACTGTATATTTGGCCTCAGCTCGACCTTTGACAACTCCATCAGTATGGTGAAGGTTTTCGTTAATTTTGTAAGAAATGTCTTATTCTTTTTTCATTGTATTGTGTAAAAATGTTAAAACATCATTGAAACTACATGATATTGTGTCTTAATTACCTAAGAACATTGGTGATATATGTTTAATATTAAAAGGAAGGAGGAGAATTAAGAAATTTAGAAACCGGATTTAGAAAAAATTAAGTTATGGAGTGAATAAATATTAATTTTTAGAAAAAATATTTAGAAATAAGCCTGTTCCCTTACATAGTTCATTATCTGAGACCTTTGTCTACAAAAATATCAATTTTTAATAATGTAGTGTTAGTTTTTATTTTTTAACATCTAAAACATGTTTTGTCCCTTATCTCAAGAATCAGTGCTATACATATATTCACAGTATTGCATACATATATACATATATTTACAGTATTTCACATATATACATATATTTACATTATTTCACATATATACATATTTACATATATTTACAGTATTGCATATATACACAGTACATATATACATATATTTACAGTATTTCACATATATACAGTATTTCATATATACATATTTACATATATTTACAGTATTGCATATATACACAGTACATATATACATATATTTACAGTATTTCACATATATACAGTATTTCATATATACATATTTACATATATTTACAGTATTGCATATATACATATTTACAGTATTGCATATATACACAGTACATATATACATATATTTACAGTATTTCATATATACATATTTACATATATTTACAGTATTGCATATATACATATTTACAGTATTGCATATATACACAGTACATATATACATATATTTACAGTATTTCACATATATACAGTATTGCATATATATACACAGTACATATATACAAATATTTAAAGTATTTCATATATACATATTTACATATATTTACAGTATTGCATATATATACACAGTACATATATACAAATATTTACAGTATTTCACACATATTTACATATATTTAAAGTATTTCATATATACATATTTACATATTTACAGTATTGCATATATATATACACAGTACATATATACAAATATCTACAGTATTTCATATATACATATTTACATATATTTACAGTATTGCATATATACATATATATACAAGAACTGGGCTGGCTGTGACAGGGAACATGACCACTATTTTTTTAATGTGTGACCTGAAACAAAAGCAAAAATCAGGTTTATTATTTATAAAACACAAATAACTAGAAGTGAATGAGACTGGAAGACACGTTCAAGTTACAAATGGCCGCTCTTATGTTAAGAATGAGGTAAAAATGATTCTTATGTTCCAAACACATATAGTATAATAACATTAGGGAAAAAAAAAACTTTTTTTGCTGGGTAATGTATCTTCAAAATATTTTTAGTTCAGTACCTCAAACCATTTATGTTGAAGAATCTTGCCCAAATCGAGTCGCTGCGTTGGCTCACGCTGAAGACAAGCGCAGATCAATTGGCAGAACTCTGTGCAGAAAGATAGGAGAGACATTATTATGTTAAACTTCATACCTTCTCTTAGGTTAGAAATCTGAAAAAATTATGCATTATCTACCCTGCCATGTTTTATTAATATGTTCTATTGCCTGTTTTGTTTCTTTGTCGTGATAAAGATCTCACCTTGTGACAAGCCAGCTATGAACCAAAGGTTCTGATTTATCATGCTGAGGTCATGGCTGTCCGGAAATTTCCCGCATACCATTGAGAACAAGAGCACCCCCAGTGAATACACCGTTGCTGGCTCCCCGTGGTACCGGCCCTTTGATAAATATTCAGGTGGGCAGTACAGTCGTGTGCCTGTAAGAAAGAGATTTTGTGTTATGGGTATTGCATTACCACAGCATTTTGCCTAGGTGTCCATTAGCATGCTAGAAATCATTAGGTGCTATTTGCTACTTCAATACATACCCATGAATGTAGTGTAGGCTGAGCTATGAAGGAGGTCGCCGCAGCCAAAGTCAATAAGTTTTACTTCTAAGGTGTCTTTGTTAATTAAAAGGTTTTCATGTTTTATGTCTCTGTGAAACACTCCACGTTGGCAGCTGATGTACGCGGCTTGTGTTGCTTGCCGCATTACGACCCTCGCTAACTTCTCATTGATTCTGCCTCCATGACGTGTCACAAAATCAACCAAGTCCTCACAGGGAACAGGCCGCTCCAGAACCATGGTGCAGTATTCGCCCTGATCCTTCCAGTCCAGCAGCTGGATTATCTCGGGCACTCTGGGGCCTTTATTTGCAAGGATTAAAAGAGCGACCTCCAATGGAAGAGGTTTGGGAGAGCAGGGCTAAAAGTAAGACAATTTTGTATGATGTTAGATGGAGGTGGTTTTCCAAATATTGAAAACAGTGACAAAGGCAATAAAATGTAGAAAGCACAGTCTACTTACAATGCTGATATATTCAAAATGCTCTGTTTTTTTGGCAATTTTCACTGCCACCTGATCAACAAAGGAAAGAAGAGGTATGTGTAAAAAAGATGTACAATTAAAGTGTTGGTCAACACATGTTAAGGTTGCATGAATTGAAAAACATATATATTTATATATTTGGTCCATCTGACAGTTTAAATAGGTCTATTGCTCTATACTATAGGACTTGCAACAGATATAAAAAGGATGAAGATAATAAATTACTAGCTGAGTATAGTAAAAAATAAAAAATGAAACCTCAAGGCCATCCTTCAGACGCCTTCCTTCGTATACAGCTCCAAATCCCCCTTGACCCAGCATATTGCCGACTTCATAGTAGGAAAAGATGTCTATAAAAGACGAATAAGGTTATTTGACATAATAAGTCAAGCAGTGACATCCTACAGAGTGACATGATCCATCTAAACCATCATATTATTTATCAACTACCCAGTATAAGTATAAACCTTCAAAGTGCTAATTAAAGATGGCTTCATACCTGAGCAAGGATGCAATAAGGACGTGGTGCAGACTGGAGCTTGAAGGTTGTCCTCACTCCAGTCAGTCTTACTGTGGGCTGGAGATTGAAGGTCGTCCTCACTCCAGTCAGTCTTAATGTGGGCTGGAGATTGAAGGTCGTCCTCACTCCAGTCACACTTAATGCGGGCTGGAGCTTGAAGGGCGTCCGCACTCCAGTCCGACTCAATGCGGGCGGGAACTTGCAGGGCGTCCGCACTCCAGTCCGACTCAATGCGGGCTGGAACTTGCAGGGCGTCCGCACTCCAGTCCGACTCAATGCGGGCTGGAACTAGCAGGGCTTCCGCACTCCAGTCCGACTCAATGCGTGCTGGAGCTTGCAGGGCGTCCGCACTCCAGTCCGACTCAATGCGTGCTGGAGCTTGCAGGGCGTCCGCACTCCAGTCCGACTCAATGCGTGCTGGAGCTTGCAGGGCGTCCGCACTCCAGTCCGACTCAATGCGTGCTGGAGCTTGCAGGGCGTCCGCACTCCAGTCCGACTCAATGCGTGCTGGAGCTTGCAGGGCTTCCGCACTCCAGTCCGACTCAATGCGGGCGGGAACTTGCAGGGCGTCCGCACTCCAGTCCGACTCAATGCGGGCTGGAACTTGCAGGGCGTCCGCACTCCAGTCCGACTCAATGCGGGCTGGAACTAGCAGGGCTTCCGCACTCCAGTCCGACTCAATGCGGGCTGGAACTTGCAGGGCGTCCGCACTCCAGTCCGACTCAATGCGGGCTGGAACTTGCAGGGCGTCCGCACTCCAGTCCGACTCAATGCGGGCTGGAGCTTGCAGGGCGTCCGCACTCCAGTCCGACCCAATGCGGGCTGGAGCTTGCAGGGCGTCCGCACTCCAGTCCGACTCAATGCGGGCTGGAGCTTGCAGGGCGTCCGCACTCCAGTCCGACTCAATGCGGGCTGGAGCTTGCAGGGCATCCGCACTCCAGTCCGACTCAGTGCGGACTGGAGCTTGCAAGGCGTCCGCACTCCAGTCCGACTCAATGCGGGCTGGAGCTTGCAGGGCGTCCGCACTCCAGTCCGACTCAATGCGGGCTGGAGCTTGCAGGGCATCCGCACTCCAGTCCGACTCAATGCGGACTGGAGCTTGCAGGACGTCTGCACTCCAGTCCGACTCAGTGCGGGCTGGAGCTTGCAGGGCGTCCGCACTCCAGTCCGACTCAATGCGGGCTGGAACTTGGGGGGCATCAACACTCCAGTCTGACTCAGTGCGGGCTGGAGCTTGGAGGATTACTTTTTTACTAGGTCTCCTGTGACCAAGAAGTACCATCCAAAACCTCGTTTTCTTTTTACATTTTTCCTCCTTTCTTTCTCCTTTCACCACATCCACATCAGAAGCCAAATTGTTTTGGAGTGGGTCTTTTACACTGGAAATCTGATCTAAAAATGAATGACATCAACCAAAATTATTATGAATAAATGAAATATGACATCCTCTTATTAGTGCCTACTCATATTACTACAGCTATGATAGCTATAAATTATGAAGTGATTCTTCTATCCACGTTGTTTTTCAATGCGGAAGTAAAGTATACATTAATGCTTAACAGATTATTAATTCAGTTCAAATTTTCAATGCCTCCTCGTTCAAATGTATTTTATATTTTGACACATTAATGAATTAATAAACATTTTTGTGTGTTTTAAACTAAAAATTAAGTGTAGAGCCATGGACAGAACAAATAAATGCATTTCATATTCTCATAACATGGTCATGTAACTTACTATCAGATGTTCTGCTAGATTGTGGCACGGCTGCATCAGCACTCTGGTCTTTTTTCTCGCCCTCAGCTGAGCTAGTCTTCTGGGTGTATTTTTTACCAGCTCTTTTACAAAAAAGTACCGGCCAAGCCCTCTTTGTCTTTTTGTCTTTCTTCTCCACTACTCTTCCTTTTGCCCCATCCACATCCACATCAGAAGCCAGATGGTGTTGGAGTGGGACTTTTACACTGTAAATCTGATCTAAAAAAGAATGACATCAACCAAAATTATTATGAATAAATTAAATATGACATCCTCTTTCTTATTAGTGCCTACTCATATTACTACAGCTATGATAGCTATAAATTATGAAATGATTCTTCTATCCATCTTATTTTTCAATGCGGAAGTAAGCTATTTTCTGTGACTTCTAATTAATTTGTTGATATTGGTAAATAATTATAAGTGACATCTGACCAATACATTATCTGCCTCACAAATGAGAAATTAACACTTTATAAAAATGCTCAAAATTCAAACAAAAAATGCTAAACTTTACCAAAAAAAAAAAAAAAAAGATTTTATAATGTCTACATGTGTGTCTGAATGCATACTTAAGAAAAAACTGACTTTAGGACCCAGTGGAACAGCTCATTTGCTCCATATAGAGCTATAATGCCATCTAGTGGCAAGAGTCATGAAATATCATGTTATATATTTTTTTTTTCCCACAAGAGCTCAGACACCCAATGTAATATATTTTGAACTGAATTAAAAGGGTTATGCATGAAATTGTGAGTTATTTTGAATTTCAAATGTATTTTATATTTTGACACACTAATGAATTAATAAACATTTTTCTGTGTTTTAAACTAAAAAGTAAGTGTAGAGCCATGGACAGAACAAATAAATGCATTTCATATTCTCATAAAATGGTCATGTAACTTACTATCAGATGTTCTGCTAGATTGTGGCACGGCTGCATCAGCACTCTGGTCTTTTTTCTCGCCCTCAGCTGAGCTAGTCTTCTGGGTGTATTTTTTACCAGCTCTTTTACCAAAAAGTGCCGGCCAAATCCTCTTTGTCTTTTTGTCTTTCTTCTCCACTACTCTTCCTTTTGCCCCATCCACATCAGAATCCAGATGGGTTTCCTCTGTATTGGTGAAGTGTTGTGATGGTGTACATTGTTGTAAATTGTACACTCGTTCACAATTTTCAGCTTTCTTGTGACAAGAATTTTGCTGTCCCATTTTCACTGCTATTCTCAAAACTCTAAATGATCAAAGTAAGAACCAAGAAGTACAGTAGTTGTAAGAAGTAGTTGTAAGAGTTGTAATAAGAATTGCAGGCATTAATATCCTCAGTCAGTGTGATGTCACAATTAAAAGCCAAAGCTTTGTGATGTCATAATCCTCAATACATTCCAACCATGCCTGGTTTTGCTGTGCGCCCATTGGCCAGATTTGCTCTGTGGGCGGAGCCTCCACTCAGCGCTGAACTGGACGCGTGTGGTAAATGTACCAGGATTTATTTGGGAAATCATCTTTCCGTGTTGTTTATGATAAATAAACTCTTTGTCGTTCTTCTGTGCAAGTCGATTACCGGTAAGAATGGTGTAATATTTGTTTGTGTTGATAATCTTTCGCGCATTAGGCTAAATAGTGTCTACAATATAAACATAAGTAAACGTAATTTGAATTAAATTGGATTAAAATGCGCATTTGGTGGGATTCATATGATTTCAAATCTATTAATTCTTTAATACACGGCATATCAGTAATGTCTGTGGTGTATTTAAGTAATGTAGGACTAACTCGAGGCCTATTTAAAAATAATATAAATAGCGACGTTCAGTGGATTAAAGTGATCGCGTGCACACGATGCTTAAAGCACCTTCAATTCAATCTTTACAGTTTTTCTCAGTTGCTTTGGTGCATTTCTCGAATCATCCATGATTCCATCATTAAATCCATCATTAAAATCTGCAAAACAGTAAGTTCATTTCTCGAAACAATTCATACAAACAGCGCCACATATTAGTTTACCTGCAAAACTTGCTCAAAATCCCGAGTTCATCTCTCAAAAACAAATATTTATGTCAATAAGCATATCAGTGCCATCAAAATTACAAGTCCTTGTTGTCATTGTTCACAAACAAGATAGTCAAAATGTTTAGCCACGTTGTCAAAATAACAGTGTACATTGTCAGTAGGAGACTTTCCCTGCGACGATAAACGACCCCATAGGTCGTTTGTGCATGCAGCGTATTGCGACCTATAGTTACGTTAAGTTATATTTTTTACCATAGTAGCTGTAGTTTAATTGTGGTAACGTATTTGTATTTAAATAAGAGTAACAAAACATCATGATTTTAACACTGTGGTTTTACTGTGGTATTTGTAGTTAAAACACAGTAACAACTTACCATGCTTTTACCACAGCAACTCTGGTTTCACTGTGTACTATTTGTAAAGCATAGTAACACAACACTTACCATTGTTTTACCTCAGTAACCATAGTTTTACTGTGGTATTTGTAATTAAAGCTCAGTAACCACAACACTTACCATGGTTTTACCACAGTAACCATAGTTTTACTGAAGTATTTGTAGTTAAAGCACAGTACCATAACACATACCATGCTTTTACCACACTAACTGTGTTTTTACTGTGTACTATTTGTAGTTAAAGCACATTAACCACAACACTTACCATGGTTTTACCACAGTAAGTGTGTTTTTACTGTGTACTATTTGTATTAAAACACTATAACCACAACACGTACCATGGTTTTACCTCTTTAACCATAGTTTTACTGTGGTATTTGTAGTTAAAGCACAGTAATCACAACACTTACCATGGTTTTACCTCAGTAACCATAGTTTTACTGTGGTATTTGTAGTTGAAACAGTAATCACAACACATACCATAGTTTTTACCACAGTAACCATAGTTTTACTGTGGTATTTGTCATTAAAGCACAGTAACCACAACCCTTACCGTGGTTTTACCTCAGTAACTGTAGTTTTACTGTAGTAGTTGTAGTTAAAGCACAGTAACCCAACACATACCATGCTTTTACAGCAGTAACCATAGTTTTACTGTGGTAGTTGTAGTAAAAGCATAGTAACACAACATCTTACCATAGTTTTACCACAATGACTACAACACTTGCCATGCCTTTAATACCTTTTTGTAATAATAAGTAATTCAATATTTATGTAATTGTAATTTAATATTTTTTTCTGTCTTGCAGTTACTTCAGATCACCTACTCCTCCATCTCCATCTCCCACAACAACCTTAAATCCAACAGCTCTTTTAAGAAGCCATCTCTCGCAAAAGGTCAAAATTTGGTCGAAATTTGATTTTGAGTTTTAAAAATATGCCAAGATAAAGAAGAGTAAGTGTACTGTCTGTCTCTCTCTCAGCTTTTTTTCTGAACTGTAATCTGTAATTCATTTACATATGTTTTTGCTCTTTCTTTCTCTTGGCATATTTTTAAAACAAAATTTGACCAATTATGTCAGAAAGCTGCTAGTATTAACAGGGAACTTGAACTCAAAGCTCCCAATGCTGATCTTGAAGAAGCTGCCAGGGAGGCTGAACAAGTCCTTCAAAGGTTCAACCCTTCACAGGTAATGTTGAACACATTTAGCTGTAACAGATTTGCTTTAAGGAATGTATCTTTATTTTATGTGTTATTAACTTTCCTTAAAGTCCTTTCTCTCAAATATTTTGGTCACAGATCATTTTTAACACACTGTCCCAACATGTATATATTTCTCTTTGTTTCAGCTGAAAAGGAACTGATGTCAAGGGCTTGTTAAACCTGTCTTGTTCGTGGAGAGGGATGAATTTGTTTTTGCACAGCATTGGATGTTTCTTAAACTTTACATACCACACTGCGCCATCAGTAAGAACCCCTAATAAAGTGTCATGTCGAAGTAGTAATAGTTCACACAGATCGAGTTTTTCCATTCCAATGCGCTACTTTTCCATTCCAATGCGCTACTTTTCCATTGTTCCTATATAAACACGCACTAGACTGATGTGTATAACCGTTGCGCTCATGCCTTATGTCTTTTGCAATGTCTGGCGCATGACACGCCGTTCTAAAAACTCAGCGCTCAAGTTAAAATCAGTTCAACTTCTCGTCTCGAGACCTTGCGTTTTTTTTTTTTCATTCCACTGCCCGCGTGTCGTGTTTTTCAAAGCAAACACGCTTTCTGTGTGAAAGCCCATAATTCGTACAATTTACCAAGTCAGCAAATTCATAAGATATTGTACCAGCGTACTCGTACAAAATTCGATGTCTTTTATTCCTGCTGCTGTCATTGGCTATTGCCTCAACTCTCGTGCAGATTGTGCCCATTGTAAGTAGTCGAACTGTTTATATCAGAAAGTTTATATTAAGTCCATTGTATTCTTTATTAACCTTTACAAATGGGGAATGTCTCTTCCGTTCCAACAGTACATGATATCTGCCCACACCTCATAGTCTGCCTTTTTTTCTCCATGTTGATTTTTATTGAACACATCTGCTTAAGAAGCAAGAATCTGGAAATGTTAGTTTAACATGTCACGTGACACATCAGATCTTCAAATAATTTGTCCAAATCAGATCACTTAAGTTCGCTCACACCAAGAACAATATGATAACTATTTTAACATCTACACCAACGGACAATAAAGTTCTGTTTATTATAAGCACGTGCTGCGGTTATGTTGTCTGCCATTTTAAGTGATCAAGCTTTATAAAGTCGGGTAGATTCTGATTGGTTGTTAATGTTTTTATTGTTCATCATTTCATTTAATAAAATTCTCTTTCGTCCTGTCTTGCAGGATTTCTCATGGATTGCTTAGTCATTCTCCATCAGCTCTCTACAATATCAAACCCAAAGAGCTAACACTTCCACATCTCTCTCTCTCTCTCTCTCGCTTGTGGCACATCTGCTGTCAGCCCTTCTACACTCTTTCTGCCAACTTCTGCTTATAGCATGTCTACTTGTATTCATTTCTCCTCTACAGTGAACAGTCCCATCTCTACTGTGAGCACTACTGTCACTACCACCATCCCTCCCACTGTATTCTACACGATAACACAGAGGAAGACGCGCATAATAATAATGGTAATGTAAAAATTATCATTATTTCCTTAATTGTGTCAATTTAATGTTATTGAATCGCATATTATGTAATTTTATATATATATATATGAATGTTTCAGTTGACTTTTATAATTATAATTATTATGAACTATTTAATTTACCTTGCATGTAGTTGCAATAGAAGCGAACAATGATTACAGGAGGTATAGTTTTAAATTAATAATGTAAATTATTGTTCTTAATCATTTTTTGCCTGTTTGTTCCTTAAAGGGAAGAAAATAATATATTTCCAATAGGAGCCTTGCAAGTTCTGGTTTGTAAAAATATTATTAATCTTATCAATCGTTACATATTTCTTATGTAACCGAACAGCAACAGTTACATATTACTTTATCAATGAGTTTTTTTTTTTTTTTAAGTTTTTATATTTCTCTATAATTGTACATAATATATAATTGTACACTATTGTACATAATATAATTGTATATACCTCTATTCAAATAAATTTTTTTCTTTATTTTCTTTATAGTGGCACAAACTGGAGAAGTACCTGGGTGACAGAGGATGTTGTGCTGGGCACTTATGTTTGTCTTTGACATATCAATAAACATTATGAAATGACTACAAAATGTGTGCATTCGTTATGCTTTTTTTTACTTTTAACTTTTTTATTCTTATAAACTAGTAGAGCTAAGAATGGCAAGGGTTTTCAGGAAACACATAAGTGATTAAATGTATACCTTTAATACACTATAAATACACTGTAAATGTAAGATAAGCACTTCATTTAAATATTAGCTGCACTTATCTTTGGTCCAGAAATACTGCATGCTTGAATAATTATCAGAGGAGTAGTTTTTTGTAAAACATTTTGAATTATTTTAATATTCATTTATCATAGAGTATACAACTGCAGAATGTTTGAGCTTAAATGTTGTACATCAATTAATAGTAGGGTAATGTATACAATGGAAACCATTAGGCCCTTGCTTGGGAAAAAAATAAAGTTTCACTGTAATCAACAAATCTCTTGATGCATTAGGTCAACCACCCAATGCAATCTGTCATTTTAGCTTTCATTTTAATGGGGACAAATAAATGTTTAACTGATAATCTGTCCATTCATCACAAGAACCTAGAAGATCCTGTCATAAAAGAACATATATGAGCAAGTAAGTGTGACGGATCTGCTCAACTGGGTTGTCATGGCTTTGACTTTTCCTTGGCACCCACAGGACTGGTTGTGGTTGGACAATCTTTTAACCCATATTAAAAAAACATTTAGTGTTGCAAAGTACGTTTTGTTATGTCAGTAATACATTGTTAACAATGCTATGTTGTGAGAAATTACCCCTGTACCGAGATCCTCCTAACCCTAAGTGTAACTTCATTGAACTACAAAGACTGGCGTTCCATCGATATAATGACAGAGGCTTATGGGTAATGTAGTTTAAAACGTTTAATAAAGAAATGGAAAAAAATGACTCTTTAATGAACAAAGGGATATCTAATCATGTTCATTGTGCAAACCTCTATGAGATATTTGAGAGGCAGGCTGAAATTTGGTGTTTTACTATGAGCATTTTTAAAAACAACTTTTTACCACCTTTTCGTATATATTTGAAAACTGTGTCCAATATTATTTAGTAAAAATAGTGCAAATAGTTGTCATGCAAATTTTCTTTTTGATACTATAATCAGACTTTGATTTACAGCCATTTGAATTGTGCACTTTTTTTTGCTCTTCTAGGGGACTATACTTGGCCCCTGGGGATGGAAGGGCGGTAAAACACACACAGATGTATTCTCATCATGGACAAGTGTGTGTTGAATTACATTTATATTGTTTTTTCAACGACTTGCCACTATACAAGTTGCTGCAAGTTCATTCAGTCATAGTTAACAACAGAACAAGAATAGACCCCCAAAATTAACAAATGCTTCTCAATTTATTTCATTAGAACAAGACCAAGAATACAGTGTTGAAAGTAAACAAAGACATCTATTTAAACAACCAATACACCTTGTGACACTTCATTGTACTATGTGCATGTTCATCTTGTTCCATGTTGATCTTTCCCTGGTACATCATCCTCAGTGTGTCTGAAGTGCCTGTAACAATATAGCCCATACAGTATCATCTAATGCATCTTTCAGCCTTCCCTTCACTGAAATTTGGCATATTTATTGTATTCAACACAGCATTTATGTCACTAAGCATATGCAGTGGTAACATTCTAGCAAATTATTGTCCTAAATGTCATTAATATGACTAAATGTTCATGTCTCAATTAAAATAATCATGGTAATTTTATGTATTTTTTTTTACAAAATCAAATTGTGTATTTACTAAACACCATCCGTAATACAGAATATTCACCATACTTTATCCAAAACTTTACTGGAGAATACAGCTAACGTAGCATATAAAGACATGATATTCAAGAGAAATAAAAATGGGTTATGTTAAAACCATATGATATTTATCAGTTCACAAATGAAGCCGCCACACAAATGCATGCATGGTGAAATCACCTGTCTCTGGCCTCAGACCCGCTTCTCTTTAGTCTGGGCCATGCAAACTTACCAACTGCGTGAAGACTGACCTGAGCATTGAGTGTGTTCAGTGCCAGTTAGCAGCTCCTCTACTTCTTGATGTAGTATTTCTGTACAAGTAGAAAATGACAACATAATACAAACAGTCATGTATTGAAAACTCTTTAGTACATATGTACAACGTGCCTATTTCTTCATCAACTGGCTTCATCCTCCTCCAAACAATCAGACAAAACAATAAGTCAATAATAATTCCAGAAAAAAAAAAAGTTTTGGTGAATATAGTGCAGGTGTCAGTACTCACCATATTCAGTCATTTCCTGCCCAAATGCCAAAGATAATGGAACAGCTGATCTGCTCATTCTAGGAGCTATAAAAAAAAAGATTTATATGTGAAAAATTATAACTGCTGACTTGAACAGTCCTTTGAGAGATCAGCATCAAATGCTGTACAACATAATTGCATTGCTTGAATACAGACATACCAATGGAATTGTGCACCTTTCCGTCGTTCTGTCTTTTCTGTTCGGGCACAATATGGCCATGTTCATTCTTCATCCCAACAGGACTGGTTTGGATTGTTGTAAGCAGTTTAAAGGCCTCTTCACACCAAGGAACGAGTCCACCGCAGCTATTTAACATTTAACGACACAGAGGTACAAGATCATTGGAATCATTCAAAACAATTTTTCCAGCTGATGAACAATTGACAGCCAATCAGAATCTACCCGACTTTATAAAGCTTGATCACTTAAAATGGCAGACAACATAACCGCATCACGTGCTTATAATAAACAGAACTTTGGTGTGGATGTTAAAATAGTTGTACCGGACCACGTCCGAATGATGGCCAAACTTTATTGATGTTTCATGGGATTTATTGAATCCGTTTGCACTCCAAAAAATAAAAAATAAATAAATAAAAAATAAAAAAAGTCACCGTAAGAGCTGAACAAATAAAGCATCAAACGCTCTCTCCATAGCATTTCATTAACATACAGCGAAATACACAAAAAATACTCATTACAAATGACAGTAAACAAACACATTTGCCTTTTCGGGGGATGCTTAAACTGCAAACTTCATATCTGCCTAAACACTCCGATGAACCGCGAGCTCTCACTATTTTTATCCGTATCGCTCCGTAGACTACAATACCCGTCAAAATAAAAGTCCCTACTTATTAAGACAGATAATGCAGACCTTAAACCTATTTAAACACACAGAAATGTCAAAAATGTACACAAAAACAAATTATAAGTTAAATCACAACTCAGTCTGTTACACTCCCACTAAATTATAAATGTTTTTCAAACATGCATAATTTTCACTTATAATAACCCTTGTGTACATAAAGCAAAGTGAAGTCCTTTTAAAGATTTGTTTACTCAGCTTCTAATAACAAGACCAACTTCTGAGCTGGTCTCTCTACTACAGAGACCTTGTTTACCCGTTCTCCTTTCTTGTTTAGCTTTTTGTCACCAAGTGCTATTGTGACTTTCCTTACTAGTCCATCTTGGCTAGTTAAAGTGTCTGTAATCCGTCCTAGTCTCCACTCATTTCTTGGAAGGGTCTCATCCGTATCCATGACCACATCACCAATTTAAAAATTCGGTGTGAGCGGTTCTAAGCTCTTGGGGTCGTTCAGGGTGTCCACTGTAAGGAGGCGACTGTTGACTATTGCCATGGCTTTGTAAAACCAAGTGCGCAGTGAAGCATCATTGAGCCTGCCTGATGAGAGGGAGAATGTAGCGTTAAGAACACTTCTTGCAGTTTTGATTTGGCGCTCCCATACACCACCTGCATGACTGGAATGAGGGGCATTCATAACAAAAATCACACTGCTCATCTGCAAGAAAAGCAGTGAGCCTTTCTGGATCAAGCTGCTGTAATGCTGAGTTCAGTTCGTTCTTTGCGCCTACAAAATTGGTACCTTGATTGCATCTGATCTTTCGTACTGTACCTCGAATTGCAATAAAAGCGCCGTAGACTGTTGATGAACGCATCTGTCGACATATCTTCTAACATTTCTATATGAATGGCTCTTGAACAAAAGCAAGTTAGAAGCAGGCCATACCTTTTGTGGTTTTCTTCTTCTTTAGTCATGAAAGGACCAAAGCAATCCATACCACAATACACAAACGGTGGGGAAGGCTCTACACATTCTGTGGGGATATCACTCATCCGCTGGCCTTCAACAGATTTTCTCAGCCTTCTACGTTACACAGTTGCGAATGTAAGATGTGACCGCTGTGTTTATTCCAGGTATCCAATAGACACAAGATCTGATTTTATTGATTGTGAAGCCCTTTCCTTGATGCTTTACACTTTCATGATAGTGTGCAATTATCAACTTTGTCACATGGTGATCTTTAGGAAGGATCAGTGGTTGCTTCAAAGAGTGAGTGCATGATGAGTGGCTTAATCTTCCTCCCACCTTGATCATACCATCCGCATCTATGAAGGCGTCCAGGTAACTCAGGACTCAGGACATCCATTTCTTTCCGATATACTTGCTTTTGCACTCCTTTCAGAATCAAGCATTTTGCATCCTCTTGTTCACTTACAGAAGCCGGTGAATTAGTTTTATCTTTCTTAATCCGTCTCAGAAGGCGTGCAATGGCTTTGACAGCATTAGACCAAAATGAGAACTTAGACAAATGGTCTACAAGATCTTTACTTTCAGTGGTTTCTGTTTGAAATGTCTGAACTTTCTTTACTTCTGGGTCTCCTACTGGAAGTTCCGGTACAACATTTGAGATCCCGATTTCTTTCTTCCATAGAAATGAGGGACCCGAGAACCAGTTGGATGAGAGCAATTCATTTATTGTTCTTCCTCTTGAAGCATTGTCTGCTGGGTTCTCATCAGTTGTGACGTACAGCCATTGCTTGGGTGCTGTGCTTTGGCGTAATTTTTGGACTCATCATTATTTAAGTAACCCAAGACCACCTTTGAGTCAGTCCAAAAAAATTCATTGACATTGGTGAGGTCAAGCTCTTCTCTGAGCATATTGCTCATTTTGACCGATACCACGGCTGCAGTCAACTCTAATCTCTGTATTGTAGTAATCTTTGCAGGAGTAACCCGGGCTTTGCCAATGAGGAAAGTACAATCAATCTCATCCTTCTCATTTATCATTCTCAGATAAGAACACTGACCATAACCACAGGTACTTGCATCAGAGAAATGATGTATTTCTGTTTTTACAATCTTACCAAATTCAGCAGGTGTATAACATCGTGGTATGTTCACCCTTTCCAGATTGATGAAGTCATTCTGCCATCTCTCCCACCATGGGCTAAGTGCAGGGGAAAGTGGATCATCCCTGCCTGTACCCTGTCAACACATTTCTT
This sequence comes from Coreius guichenoti, assembly GCA_039654105.1. Lineage (NCBI taxonomy): Eukaryota > Metazoa > Chordata > Actinopteri > Cypriniformes > Gobionidae > Coreius > Coreius guichenoti. Next base: position 27,607,908 of record CM077190.1, read on the forward strand.
GAAGGATCCTCTTACCATTGAGAACATAAGGAGCTACAAAGCCCAAAGGATCGTATATGGAAGCAACAGTTGACAATATGCCACGACGTGTTGTGGGTCGACCTTTTAGTGGAATATGGAATTTGAAGCTATCACTCTGTATGTTCCAATGAATACCCAGAGCTCTCTCGATTGGCATGTCAATGAAGGTAAGATCCTTTGTTTCAAAGTGTACAGCACGTTCTGATGCTGGTATGCTCTGCAGAACAGCATTGTCATTTGATATAAACTTGTGAAGTCGAAGACCACCTTTTGCACACAGCTCCTGTGCTTCTTTTGCCAGCTGAATGGCGATTTCCACTGTCTCTACACTTGCGACTCCATCGTCAACATAAAAGTCTCTTGTGATGAACTGAGCAGCTAATAAGTGTGATTGACTATGCTCACTGGCTAGATACCTTAGCCCATAGTTTGCGCAACCGGGCAAATACACTGCACCGAAAAGATGCACCTTCATTCTGTAATCTTGAAGCGCTGAATTTGTGTCTCTGTCTTTCCACCATGAGAAGCGCAGGTAATCACTGTCATTTACTTGGACATGGAACTGGTGGAACATTTTTTCAATGTCACATATTACAGCTATAGGATGCCTTCTGAACCTCACAAGGACTCCTGTGAGATTGTTTATCATGTCTGGTCCTGTTAACAAATGTTCATTGAGACTTGTGCCTTTGAATTTCGCAGAACAATCGAAAACGACCGTAGCTTGTTTGGCTTTTTTGGATGGTAGATGCCATGGTGAGATATGTACCACTTTTCACCATCAGTTCCATCATCATTCACTGTTTCTACATCACCTCTCTCAATGATGTCATTCATGCAAGTAATGTAGTCTGTCTTATATTTCTCGTTTCTACAGAACTTCTTGTTCAAATGATTGAGTCTGACCTTGGCAAGCTCTCTGTTGTCAGGTAAGTATGGCCATTGTTTGAACGGAAGAGGCATTTCATAATGTCCTTGAGCATTTTTCTTTATGCCTTCTTTGAGTTTGTCTAGGAACACGATATCATCTTGAGAGATTGTCTTGTCATCTGATGTGACATCCTTAAAGTCCGACTCAAGTACACGGATAACATCTACAGGTGTCAAAGCAGGTATCTCCTTTGTGACTATTCTGTGACAAAGACTGACTGCTGTTGATTCATTGAAGCCTGGTTCTAACCGACTCCATCCTAAGTCGGTTAGAATAGCATAAGGTTCATCATCTTTACCTATTATGACTTGCCTGGGAGCTAGCACTCTGGGGCAGTTGTAGCCGATCAGTAAACCAACTTCACAGCTGAGAAGAGGTGACATTTCGTCTGTGATTACTTTCAAGTGACTCCAGCTCTTTGCCGTTTCCTGCGTTGGTATGCGATCATGATTGACAGGAACACACTCCTTGGTGTATACTGGAGGAAGATTGATATGTACTGAGAAACTGTACCCTCTCACACGAAGATCAGATACTCTTTTACTTTTAAATCATCATATTGTCTCCCATCATGGTGGTAAGTTTGAGTTTTATTGGTTGAGTATCCACTTGCAGTACATTACTAATTTCTTCATCAATGAAAGTCGTGTCACTCTGAGTGTCTAACAAACCATAGGCAAGCTGTTCATTGGATGGATTTTTCACCGACGACACCCATACAGGTACAATCATAGATGTAATGACGGAATGACCTTCGCTTGTGATATTAAGTGACATGGCATCCGTAATTTCACTCTCATGTGCATGCTCATTGCTTACCGTTGGCTGTTTTCTGTTTCCGTAATTCTCATAGTAATCATGAAGACATGTGGGATGTCGCAATTTGCATACATCACATGTGTGGCGACGGCGACACTCCTTGGCATAGTGACCTGGTTTCATGCACCCATAACAGAGTTTATTGTCTTTGACATAGGACCTTCTGTCTTTCAGAGACTTCTCCATGAATTTTGGGCACTTGCAAAGTTGAGGATTGTCATCTTGACACAACACGCATGGCGCTTTTAACTGTCCTTTAGCCATTGTCTGTTTATCACTGTTTACAGTTGTTTGAGTTTTAAAGACAATTGCCTTGTTTCTTTTGAGATTCTTCTCTCATGAGATGACTCGTGTGAATGAAGAGCATGTAACGAAGTGATAGGATTACACACTATTTCTGCCTCTGTTGACATGAACTTTACAAAGTCTTGAAAGCTAGGAAATTCCTTGCCGTCCATAAGTGATGTTGTGAACTGCTGGTTCCACCTGGAGGCTGCCCAGTCAGGAAGTTTCTGTACCAGCTTTTGGTTCTCCTCACAGTCGTTTAATATTTACAGGCCTTTAACATGAGGTATGGCTTGCAGGCAGGCATTTAAGAAGTCTGAAAATGTTCTCAGGCCTTCTGCATCTTTGGACTGTATTCTAGGCCACTTTGACAGCTTTTCCCGGAATGCTCTTTGAATGACAAAGGGCTGGCCATATCTTTGGTTAAGCTTGTTCCAAGCATCTTTGTACGCTTCGTCATCCTTTCGATAAAAGATACCTTCAAGATATTTGTGTGCTAAGCCACTCACATACTTTTTCAAATAATAGAGCTTTTCAGCTGCTGAGATACCCTTTCTATCTATAAGTGACATAAATGAAGCTTTCCAGTCCACAAACTGAATTGGGTCTCCACTGAACACTGTAGGCTCAGGTATGGGTAACCTGTTGATGGCAATGCTGTCCTGAACTGCTTGAGCAAGGTGAGACACTTGACTGAGAGGTGTTGACTGGACAACATTGTATTGCTGATGTGTCGTAGAAGAGATTTCGTTTCTCTGACTTTCATGTTCGTTCTGTATTGACTGACTCTTTGTCTCCTGCTTTATTCCTTCATCATATGATTTTACTCGGGCACGAGCAACCAATCCTTTTCTATCTGCAGCCGTTCTAACTCAAACCTTTGAATTTCTAGCTCTTTTCTGAGCTGCTCTTCTAGAGTTCTTATTTTTTCCATTATCTTGTATTCAGCCTCTTTCGCAGCCAGCTCAGCCGCAGCATCTGCTCGTTTGCTAGATGCACAAGAAGATCCAGAATGGCTGCTGACACTTGTTCGTGAAGCACTGGAACCATATATGGAGCAAGCGTAACTATGAGCTAAAGTTCATGTAGACGGCCCCTTTCCTGTTCTGCATCAAACTCGCCATCTAGTGTTGACTGCCTTTCCAGCACAATTTTGATGATGTCATTGGTCACGGCTTCACATGCATCAATTTTACGTCTTAAATCAGCAGCGGGTGTGATATGTTCCCTTATTTCACTTAAGATTTTCGTAATACAGTTCTTTTTATCTTCAAGAGAATCAACAATTTCAGCGAGCTGCTTGTCAGATATGTCTGATTTCAAGTCATGTCTTGCTTTACGAGCGTCTAATTTCCGTTTTTCATACAAAGTGCTTAACCTTTTTTCTTCCTTACAGCACTCGTCTTTATGGTAAGCAAGTATTTTCTCCGTAGGAATATGTGAACAGAGTTCTGCTGTCTTGTTCATGACACCTAAGTTCAGACGTATTTTTATCTTTGCGCTTAACTGCTCCTTTTCCATCCTTTTCCTTTTTACCTTCTGTTTCCGTCTGAAGCAGGTTTGCAGATTCTTGATCTTCAGTATCAATTTCCATAATGAACTCACGTATGGCGTTTCAGCTCCGTAGACCATCACGCTGGTGCTTCAATCCATTAACGATCGTCACGTTGCCACCTTGAGCAAGCACATGCAGCGGGGATCTGAACCAGCGAGGTGAAGCTCTTACTGTAACAGACCCCGTCCGAATGATGGCCAAACTTTACTTATGTTTCATGGAATTTATTGAATCCGTTTGCACTTCAAAAAAAAAAAAATAAAAAAAAAATAAAAAAAATTCACCGTATGACCTGAACAAATAAAGCATAAGTGCGCATTAACGCCTCGTACACAACCTCTCTCTCCATAGCATTTCATTAACATACAGCGAAATACACAAAAATACTCATTACAAATGACAGTAAACAAACACATACACACCTTTTGCCTTTTCGGGGGGTGCTTAACAAACTGCAAACTTTATATCTGCCTAAACACTCCGATGAACCGCGAGCTCTCACTATTTTTATCCGTATCGCTCTGTAGACTACAATACCCGTCAAAATAAAAGTCCCTACTTATTAAGACAGATAATGCAGACGTTAAACCTATTTAAACACACAGAAATGTCAAAAATGTACACAAAAACAAATTATAAGATAAATCACAATGAAGTCTGTTACAATAGTTATCATATAGTTATTGTTCTTGGTGTGAGCGAACTTAAGTGATCTGATTTGGACAAATTATTTGAAGATCTGATGTGTCACGTGACATGTTAAACTAACATTTCCAGATTCTTGCTTCTTAAGCAGATGTGTTCAATAAAAATCAACATGGAGAAAAAAAAGAAAGACTATGAGGTGTGGGCAGATATCATGTACTGTTGGAACGGAAGAGACATTCCCCATTTGTAAAGGTTAATAAAGAATACAATGGACTTAATATAAACTTTCTGATATAAACAGTTCGACTACTTACAATGGGCACAATCTGCACGAGAGTTGAGGCAATAGCCAATGACAGCAGCAGGAATAAAAGCCATAGAATTTTGTAGGAGTACGCTGGTACAATATCTTATGAATTTGCTGACTTGATAAATTTTATGAATTATGGGCTTTTTTATAAGTTTTTGCTTTGAAAAACGCGAGACGCGGACAGTGGAATGGGGGGGAAAACCGCAAGGTCTCGAGACGAGAAGTTGAACTGATTTTAACTTGAGCACTGAGTTTTTAGAACGGCGTGTCATGCGCGAGACATTGCAAAAGACATAAGGCATGAGCGCAACGGCTATACACATCAGTCTAGTGCGTGTTTATATAGAAACAATGGAAAAGTAGCGCATTGGAATGGAAAAACTCGATCTGTGTGAACTATTACTACTTCGACATGACACTTTATTAGGGGTTCTTACTGATGCCGCAGTGTGGTATGTAAAGTTTAAGAATCATCCAATTCTGTGCAAAAACAAATTCATCCCTCTCCACGAACAAGACAGGTTTAACAAGCCCTTGACATCAGTTCCTTTTCAGCTGAAACAAAGAGAAATATATACATGTTGGGACAGTGTGTTAAAAATGATCTGTGACCAAAATATTTGAGAGGAAGGACTTTAAGGAAAGTTAATAACACATAAAATAAAGATACATTCCTTAAAGCAAATCTGTTACAGCTAAATGTGTTCAACATTACCTGTGAAGGGTTGAACCTTTGAAGGACTTGTTCAGCCTCCCTGGCAGCTTCTTCAAGATCAGCATTGGGAGCTTTGAGTTCAAGTTCCCTGTTAATACTAGCAGCTTTCTGACATAATTGGTCAAATTTTGTTTAAAAAATATGCCAAGAGAAAGAAAGACAGCAAAAACATATGTAAATGAATTACAGATTACAGTTCAGAAAAAAAGCTGAGAGAGAGACAGACAGTACACTTACTCTTCTTTATCTTGGCATATTTTTAAAACTCAAAATCAAATTTCGACCAAATTTTGACCTTTTGCGAGAGATGGCTTCTTAAAAGAGCTGTTGGATTTAAGGTTGTTGTGGGAGATGGAGATGGAGGAGTAGGTGATCTGAAGTAACTGCAAGACAGAAAAAAATATTAAATTACAATTACATAAATTACATAAATATTGAATTATAAAAAGGCATGGCAAGTGTTGTGGTTATTGTGGTAAAACCATAGTTAAGTGTTGTGGTTACTGTGCTTTAACTACAAATACCACAGTAAAACTATGGTTACTGAGGTAAAACTATGGAAAGTGTTGTGTTTACTGTTCTTTAACAACAAATACCACAGTAAAACTATGGTTCCCTTTTGAGAGTACTCTCGTATTGCGTAAGTTAGCTTACACTATGGGAAAAACTTATTTTTCAGTATTCTCCTTTTCTCGAGAATACTGAAGCCAAAATTATCCTTATAATTTTATATATGTAAAACGCAGTGCAGCTGCACAGCAGACCCCAGCAGAGCTTACCAGCGCGCTGATTGGCTGTGCTGCGGCAACTGCACGAACCTATGGCGAGGCGGCTGAGATGCGTGGACCAATCAGGCCTGCCGCCGCACAGATATCTTCAAGTGGACCAAGCCCATGATGAGGCCATGCCTCTAGTGGAATGAGCTCTGACGCCTATGAAGCAGCAAAGACCTCTTGACTCGTAAGCCAGCGAGATAGCATCTACTATCCATTGCGACAATCTCTGCTTCGTGATCGCGCACCCTCTGGTGAGACCACCAAAGCATACGAAGAGCTGTTTTGACTGCCTAGATGTGGCGGAACGCCCTAAATAAACTCTAAGAGCCCTGACGGGACAGAGTAGATTCGCATCTCTTTCGTCCTCAGACGAGGGAAGAGCTGACAGCGAAATGACCTGTGCTCTGAATGGAGTAGAGAGCACTTTGGGTACATACCCGTCTCTTGGTTTGAGGACAACTCTGGAGTCGTTAGGCCCAAACTCAAGGCAGGAAGCGCTCACCGAGAGCACATGTAATTCACCAACTCGCTTGACTGAAGCTAGTGCAAGCAAGAGAGCAGTTTTGAGCGAAAGGTGCTTCAGGCTCACAGACTGAAGCGGCTCAAATGGGGTACCTTCCATGGCCTCTAGGAACGTGGAAAGATCCCATATAAGAACCGATGGGGTTCGAGGCGGGTTCAGCCTCCTAGCTCCTCTAAGGAAGCGTACAAATAGGTCGCTTCTCCCCAGTGACTGTCCGGCCACATGAGCATGAAATGCTGCTATGGCCGCCACATACACTTGGTGGGAGCGTGGAAGGGGAGCGACCCGCGTCCAAAAGCTCTTGAAGGAAGGACAGCACTTCTGTCACTCCACACGAGTGTGGGTCCAGGTTCCGCGCTGCACACCAGCTTGAGAACACTGACCATTTTAGAGCGTAAAGCAGGCTGGTTGAAGGCGCTCTCGCTTCAGAAATAGTATTCAGCACCCCTTTTGGAGGTTCCCGGGTGTCCGTTGATGGGCCACACATGAAGGGCCCACAAGTCGGGACGGGGATGCCAGATCGTCCCCTTCGCCTGCGCGAGGAGGTCTCTCCTCAGCGGTATCGGCCATGGGGCTGTTTCTAGCAGCTGAGTCAACTCGGAGAACCATAGTTGGTTCCTCCAGAGAGGGGCTATTAGAAGCACTGCACACTTGCTCTCCCTGATCCGTTTGATGACCTGAGGTAACATCGCGACCAGAGGGAATGCATATAGCAGGCGGCTGGGCCAGTCGTGGGCCAGCGCATCCCTGCTTTTGGAGAAAAATGTTGGACAATGAGCATTGTCTTCTGAGGCGATAAGATCGACCTCTGCCTTGCCGAAGACGCTCCAGATTAACTGAACCGTTTGTGGGTTAAGAGACCAGTCCCCTGGGGGAATTTTGTCTCTGGATAGCATATCCGGCCCCTGGTTCAGAATGCCTGGCACATGCGCTTCCCTTAGCGAGTGCAGGTTGTGCTGAGTTCACAAAAGGAGGTGTTTGGCCATGGTGTGCAGGTTGCTTGAGTCCTGAGTCCACCCTGGCGATTTATATAGGATACCACTGACATGTTGTCCACTAGAACGTGGTGACCCTTTATTTATGGGAGGAAAGCTCTTAGCGACAGATCGACCGCTCTCATCTCTAGACAGTTTATGTGCAGCCGCCTCTCCGAGCTTGACCAAAGGCCGGAGATGGGCCTGCCTTCGTGCAGGGTACCCCAACCTAGGTTGGATGCATCTGTCGAGATCACTTTCCACTTCGAGACCGTGCCCATACTCACGCCAGACTGGTACCAGTCGGCTTCTTTCCAAGGAGCCAGGGCTTTGATACAGCTGTGGTTCACTTTGATGCGTAAGTGGCCTAACCGCCACGTGCGAGCCGGGGCGCGAGGTTTTAACCAGCGCTGGAGGGGACGCATATATAGCAGGTCCGGTTTGAGTACTGCTGATGCTGAGGCCATAAGGCCTAATATCCAGGGGCGGATCTAGAAAATGATTTATGGGGTGGCAAGGGGGTGGCATGAGAACTATGAGGGGTGGCAACACTGAAGCAAGCATCCTTGCATGGTTCTTGTGGATTCAAGTAATAATATACATATACAGTGTATACACGGGGGCGCACATTTTTTAATGGTCTATAAAGATTAAAGACTGTTGTGTGATAGATTTTACCTGAACCTGATAGTTGGACTGGAAACTTAAAGTGAGTACAAGTTCATATCAATATTAATTTACAAAGCATGACAAACAATACAGATTATATATGGATATAAGCCTCAATGCATCAAGTACTGGTTTATTTAGTCACCAACACATAGCAAATACATATAAACCACAAGTTGTAGTGCATCTAGATTAAGATGTGATGCATTCAAATCACCAACAAATATTTTCAAAAATGAAAAAAAAAAAAAAAAAAATCACAGGTTTTAGTGCAACAAGAGCAACAAAATGCCCAACTAAAGTCATCAAATAGCTTGGACAAAACATAAAAAACAAAACCAAGAATTTTAGTGCAACTACAGAAACAAAAGTCAAGTATCTTGGATTTTGGATGGAAAAACAAAAAATCTTATTATTTCTTTTCTTTTTGTTACACAACCACCAAACTTGGATGAAACAAACAAACAAACAAAAAATCACAAATTTTGCTGTAACAAGCTTATGGCCAGCAAAATAATAAATTGTCCAACAAATTAGAAATGTCCATGACTTTGGTGTACATGTGTACAATTGCAGACACATCTACTACTTGCATTTAAAGGATACAAGTGACTTGAATCTACAGCAGCTGAATGCGGCGATTACCATGTTGTTCAGCAAACCTTTTTACAAAGTCATCTAATTTCAAGGCCATGGTGCGTTTTGACTCAGTGCTGAGAATAGCCAAACTCGACAATCTACTCTCTGCCATTGTAGCCCTTAGGTGATTTTCTTCAGAGCTGAAAAACTTTGTTCACATGTGGCGCTGCTAACTGGTAACACAACAGCTATTTTGCACAACCTGATCAGTTCAAATAAAACATCCTTATATGGTTCCAGAAAATGAACAAACTCCATCAAAGTAGTAGGACTATCTTTTCCATTCATGATGTACATGATCCATTTTGATGTATTTTCGATTTTCTGTTACATTTTTCTGGTAGTTCATCCATGACACCCAACAGTGAGGTATTTTTGTCTTGCATCTTTTTGTTCTCTGCCCATGCAACCATTGCGTTTACATGGGTCTGGCCATCAGACCTAAATTTTGATATATCTAGAAGACAAAATAAAAATGTCAGATAAAGACAAATAAAAATCACTTATATTCAAATACTACAATATGCCAACATTTAACACCTAATAGTTTATTTATAATTACCTGAAATCTCTATTTCTATCAAAGATATTTTTAACATAGGCCAAGTCTCACCAGTATCTAATAACAAAAGCACTGATTGTAACCATAATAAGCAAGGTAAACATATATTGACATATGGTCCTTTAAATCATAACTTACAAGTTATAAAAATAAATAGGTTTTGACTATTTTATGTTAATGTAGAAAATATTTGAAAAGGCACACTGAACACAACATACCATTGGGCACCTGACACACGGGGTTGGTGTTTCAAGCTCTCTCTCTTCTCTTTCAATGTCTGAGCTCTCTTCCTCCCTTAGCCCTCTCTCTTCCACCTCTTCACTCACTTCATGCTGTATTTCTTCTGTCTCATCACCTCTATCTAGCTCTGTCATCCATTTCTATATTTCTTTCTTCCACCACTCCATCTTCTCCTCTGCTGCCTTCCACAACTTCATTTGTACATATACCTTTTTCTGTCTTATCTGCACCTTCCACTCCCACATTATCTGCCTCTGATTTTCCTTTTCTTTTTGGTTTTAAAAAAACTCTGGATGTCAGCCTTTCTTTTCATTTAGATTGCTGCACTAATTAGCAAACTAACTAACAGTAATTCAGTACCTGAATTTGTTGATGTGATCTTCGATCGACTCCAGCACCATATGCGATGGAGAGCGTCAAATGAGTCGTTGTCATGTGACGTCACTTGTCAAAAGTTCCGACAATCTTGGACAATCCTGAAAACTGATACTAAACAACGGACTTTTGAAAATAGATTAGCGTTGAACTGTTTGTCATTAATACGTGCAAAGATAATGTCAGAATAAACTATAATAATACTTACAGGTATATTTATACAAATGCTTCGATTCGTTAAAAGAACCGGATAGAGTCGTCTATTCGTGATCACGCTGGTTGCGTTGCGGCTCACTAAGCAGTTCATAAGAGTCATTTGTTTGGACTACTACACAATAATAGAAAGACATGTTTTCTTGCTATTATCTCATCACATTGAAGCACCGCTGATGTAAATTGGTAGAGGAAACCATTTATATTTTATACATTGGGAATTTGGGATACACTGCTGGGGTGGCTATGGTCTTTCTTAGGGTGGCAGTTGTCACCCCATGCCACCCCGGTAGATCCGCCCCTGCTAACATCCTCTGAAAACTTTTGAGAGGAGTGTAAGTGCCAGCTTTGAACGACGCCGCTAGGCGCTGGATGGCGAGTGCGTGCTGTGACGTAAGCCGCGTTCTCATCTGTATCGAGTCCATGACTGTCCCCAGAAAAGAAATATTCTGGCTGGGAGACAGCGCGCTCTTGGCAGTGTTGATTCTGAGACCCAGACATTCGAGATGACCTGGACCTGTGAGTTATTAACTGCTCCTCTGATTGGGCTATAACCAGCCAATCGTCGAGGTAGTTCTCAGGGGAATGAGGGTCGCATCCATCTCTTCGTAAATGTACGGGGGGCTAGGGATAGACTGAAAGGTAGGACTTTGTATTGATAAGCCTGCCCCTCAAAGGCGAATCTCAAGAATGGCCTGTGGCGGGGTGCTATCTGAATATGAAAGTAAGCATCTTTCAGATCCACTGAGAAAAAACAATCCCCTGGGCGAATTTGCACGAGGATTTGTTTCGTTGTCAGCATTCTGAACGAGCACTGTAAAAGCCTGACTCGCTTATTGCTTAGGGGACAGTTTCTACAGCCCCTTTTGCTAACAGTTTCAACACTTTGGTATGAAGCACGTGACTCACGTCGCTCTTCACCGATGTCTCTGTGTAGTGGGCGCGCGCTCTACATTTAGAACACGCTCAGCGCGAGCCGGCGAGTGAGCCAACAGGGGATAATCTGTGTGATTTTGTGGCGCTGTGTGAACAGTGCTTATGTGCAGGGGTGCATATTGTTTAGCGGGCACACTGCCTACAGTCAGAACAGATGAAAATTATTTTTGTGATTTATTAGGGTTGCCGTTAAAACGGCGTTTGTGTGCATGCGTGCGTGCTTTATAACAGGCTCGTTGACTGCAATATTGATATCTCCAGCTGCCTGAATAGAGGGGACTGGGAGAAGTGTAAAGAGAGTCTGTGGTGGTAATCCGGCCGTGGTGGGACTTAACCACTGTCTCTTTCTTCCTGTGGTCAGGAAGGCTTTGGAGGCTCAGGGTTCAACAAAATCTTGGGTTGAGGTCCCCTTCGCTCTGGCGGTCCATGGCAGCTCGCAGAACGTGAACGTGGCGAGTCTTCGCTTTTGCGTCACTTTTGCTATCCTCTGGCGGAGGGCGGGCAAAGATGTGCGGCGAACGCTTCCTCAAGAGGGGGAAGACTCTCGTAACCATTCTCCTTTGTGCCGTTGAGTGTCGAGAACGCTAAAGAAGCAGAGGTTTTGAGACGAGCTGAAAATGGCGCCTTCCACGATTTTGTCAGCTCGTTGTGAACTTCTTTTTCAGGGAAGAAGGGGGCGGGCCTCTGCAGAGGGGCCTGACGGCGGCCTTGCAGCCTTGCAGCCTTGCAGAAACCACTCGTCCAGCCTGCTTCGCTTGGTTTCCTCGGGATGAGACCTCTCAAGCCTGAGGTCTCCAACGGCCCTGGTCAACAGGCGAATGAGTTCAGCATCGAGGCCGGCTCTGACGCCACCGGTGCTGTCTTGAACAGAAGGTGCGGGGTCAGCTATGGAGCCTGACCATTCCTCACTTCGGGATGCAGCGAGCAAAAGGCTGTCATCCATGTCCTCTTCCGCTTCTGGTCCGCCGAAGGAAATAGGACCCGTCGCTAACTGAGAGGGGCGTTGGTCATCCTGGGTGAACAAGACCGGCGAAGGGGATTCTGAGAACGAGACACGCGGGGAGTGCACCGGCGTGTGCTCGCTCGTCTGCTCTGGCATTCTCTGTCCGCGGCGCTTCTTTCTGCGCGGCCCGAGCGAGAGAAGAGGGAGAGCAGAGGGAACGGCGTCCTCATTGAAGCGCCATTTCTTCGCACTCCGGGCAGCCGCCCTTAGAGAGTGCAGCTTCAGCGTGGTCACGGCCTAAGCACGCGGTGCAAAGGATGTGACGATCCCTGCCGAAGAGAGAGCCTCTGCACGAGGCACAGGATACACGAGGCATTTAAAACAATGCCTCAGCTCTTTTGTGAGTGTGTGTGTTGCAGCGGCAAACACACACACAACTTGTAAAGGATATAGCGCGCCGGATGGTGGAGCAGTACAGCTGGCTGAAGGCGGTGTCCAGTGAAGACAGGAACTGGCGTCCTCAGAACTGCAAGGCAGGTGGCTCGTTCTGCTGAAGGCCTTTTCGAGGGCGGCGGCTTCTCAATCCGGAGGTCAGCGAAGGTAAGTGAGCTGAAAGAGATTAATGCTGTGTTCGAAATCGCCCCCTATACCCTCATTCACTATTCACTACATTACTCCACTAATATAGTCCACTTGAGTGAGTGAATAAAAACGAGTGAGTGAATTCGGACACTGAGTGCACAGGAAGGCCTGCCGCTTTTGCATAGTTTCGGCTTGCTGTTTAATAATTATTTGAAATGTAGCAAACTGGCAGCTCCAGTAGTAATGACAATATTTATCTTGAACTCTGCCATGGAAACTAGCATGTATAAACCGTAATTAAACAATTTAATAATCAATAAAAAAGGAATTTATACCTGTTGGACCAGCGCGGTTTGGAAAATGAATTGATAGATGATTCAGCTGCGGGCGCCATCTTCTGGCGAGACATGAGAATTCAGCTCGCAACTCTCACAGTGCATTATGGGTATTCTCTAGCCATTGAGCATACATCAGTTGTACACTCGTTATAGCGGTGCATTGTGGGATTGAATGAGTGCACTCAATAACGTCCACTATGGTTTCGGACACGACTACAAATGGCTGTCCCCTCAAATAGTGCCCTATTTAAGTGTATAGGGGGCGATTTGGGACACAGCCTAAATCTGAATCCTATGGCGTAAGGGGGGGCTTTTATAACCATAGGCCACGGCCATTTTGGCGGGCACTGACGCGCTAGGGCGTGAAGCGACCTCATTGGTTCGCGCGTCTCAGCCGCCTCGCCATAGGTTCGTACAGTTGCCGCAGCACAGCCAATCAGCGCGCTGGTATGCTCTGCTGGGGTCTGCTGTGCAGCTGCACTGCGTTTTACATATATAAAAAGCTAAACCGTAAGCTAAATTTACGCAATACGAGAGTACTCTCGAAAGGGAACAATCCATTCCCCCACACTGGAAATGCATCATGTTAACCCAGTATAGCCTACGTAGAATCACTTCTGCCGCTCGACAGATCAAGATACATAGAAAAACTGAGCCGTATTGGGTCGGATTGTCCATACATCTGTGACTGGACAAACGACCCAACAGAATGGCCAGAGGTGTCATTTTCTCGTCAAAATGCATGCTGCTCTCCCAAATAGACATGACATGCCTACTTCATAAATCACCCAGTCTTTCGAAGAAGACGTTTATTCAGTGTTCCTGAATTTTAAGGATTTAAAGTATGTATTACATACATTTAACGTTTTAAAATTAATCATAAAACTTGTCTTGTGCTATGAAATGGATATTTTTCTAATGCCATATGCAATGCAAAGGGGGCTTGTTTATGTATAAGTTTGTTTGGCCTAGAATATAAATATGAAATGCGCAGAGTCTAATGTCAAACGTTACTTTACTGCATTACCGCGTTAACAAGCATTTGTCAAAAGCCTAAAATCAAGTTATATGATGAGCTGTTTGGCATCAATGACACAGGTTTAGATAAAGTTTAGACATCCGTCAGTTTTCTGTTGTCTTGCATGCGGCTTTATCGGTTTATTTATTCGTTTTTCTTGTTAGTACAGCCAGGCACGAATGAATTAGTTTAGCATTTACATTTTACAAAGCAAATTTGGAGTTGATGTCAGTCACAATGCTATTCTCAAACGACTGACAATAGCAACATTTTGATTTTTTTGTGCTTTTTTATAGCAACCGTCTTCATCAAAATACTGGTGATTTATGAAGTAGGCTATTATGTTGTGTAATATTTGGGGAAGCAGCATGCATTTTGACATTGTGTCATTCTAGTGTCGTACATGTAATGTGACTATATCAGCTAGTGAGCTTGAAGCACAAACATGAGCCCAGCCCTTCCCTTAATGAAATAAAGAAGACTTTTGAATGTATTGTACATTAATAACCTCACGCATTCTGTCGCTATGTGATAGCTCATAGTAAAAAAACTGCTTTAACGAAATGCTGACTGCTTTTTTGACGTGTGACAACACCGCGGGGGCTTTTCAAATCGCTAATTTAAAAAAAAGTAAAATGTGCTCCGCACTGCGGAGCAAAGCGAGTGTTTTCAATGAATTCCTATGAAAGTTAAGCCCCCATAGGCATGAACTGAAAACGCACCAGACTGGACACGCGCCGTGAATGACTGTGCGGCCGTGAATGAATTACAGTGCAGCCGGAAATGTGTGCGCACTGTGCGGCCGTGAATGAATGCCCATGCGGCCCTGCTCATTTTATTTTCGGTTTAGAATTAGCGCCAATTTTGGGGCGGGTTGCTTGAATTGTGGGTTCATTAGCCTATTATTCTTAATGAAAATGACAAACTCACTTAAATAGGCGCTTTTACATTTTGCTTCGAAACCAAATCTTCCGCGATCATCTTGTCTGTCAGCTCTTTGCTCTTGTGAAGAATGAAATCTGACTCCTGCTGCGTTTGTGCTGCGACTCGTTCGGCTCACACTGTATTGGGCAGACACATTCAGTTTTTATTTGTAGTGTCTGTTCTCTAACTGAACTAAATTATTTTATTACTATAAAAATCAAAACGACGGTGGGGGCGGTGCCGCAGTGGGCAAGTGATGTACCCGGTGTTTCACCTGAACACCGGTAACAGTGGTAACACCGGCAACATCGACTATCGCAGCAAGCCTAACATGTAGTGTAAATGTTTAATTGTAATGGACGTATTTCACAGGCTTTCGCAATTGACGAACAACTCTGTCTGTTATTCGGCAGTATAAAACTTCAGATCGGGGTTTTTTAACTTATTAGAGGTGCAGAACACCACACAGCAACTGTTTGGCATTGCACCAAGCAAAAATCAATCGTAATCATTACAAAGAGTAAAGATCAAGCGTTTATGCTTCTTTCATTTATACTTCTGCGTCCTTGTCCGCGTCGACGTGCAGTTACACATGCAAAGGGAGCATGTGTACCCCTGAGGGAGGGGTTGTGGCAGACCAATCACAGCGCTTGCGGTCCGCGTAGAATTGACGTGTTGTTACATTTTTGGAGAGGTGCACGTCAGGTTACGCCATAGGCTACTCATGCAACACACAGCCTACGACGTAGCTACAGCATACACTCGACGCGGAAGTATAAATTGGGCTTAATGCCAACCAAGTCTATAGTATCACATTGAACTGACCGACAGCTTCAGTGATTATAAAAGGAGCGCTTTTTACTTTTTTTCTAGGTAATTCAGTCACAAAAGTTTTTGTTTTTCATGAGACTTTGTGACTTCCTACTTTTTTCCATATATTTAAGGAGTGCAAATTGCTAACAAGTAACAAGTGCTCTTCTGCCGCCATCTACCGTTTATAGTGGTAGTTTCATTGGTTTTTTTTAAAAATAAAAGTGTTTTTTTTTGCCTCAGAGTGGCCTACAACTTTCACTGTCAAAAGGTTGTACGAATCCTGAGATGAATAATGACAACATTCAAAAAAACATTCGACTATTTCTGCCACAATACCATGTGGTGTTACTACATCAAATCCATGGTTTATGATTTGTGGACTGAAACCCTGAACTTCGTTCATGCAACAATGGGTTCTCCTGGTTTCCACATCAGCGCTGTTTGATCTGATATCTAAGGTTCATAACAGAGAATTCTGCTCCGAACGCTTCCCACTAGATCTCGCAGCGATGTTATTAATTCTGTGGCAAATTCAAAATTTTGCCAGTAAAAAAGTGGCCTACATTGTTTTAAACATATCTAGTCAGTGACAGAGTGCAAGCATATTCGTCTAAAATAATTCTGTATTTTTAGCTTCAGAATCATGAATATTTTTATTCTGGTATCACCATTGTCCTGTGTATTGGGTTACCAGCACCAAGTCCAAACCTATTGATTTCCACCCCTGATGTAATACCAAATTTAGCATTTAATCAACAGTACATTTTTTGTTAACCTTTTAGCATATGCCTTGGACTATCGCAATACTCTAAAAAGAATTACATTACTTATTATTAATTACTTTGTAAATCCCATATCAACCTCAACCAGTTAAACAATCCCAGGTTAGACATGAAACTGCTCTTTTAATTCTTTAAAACAAATAATATAAAATTGTATAAATTATTTTTAAACTGACCAAAGTATTTAAAGGGAGCAGGTTACATTAAAAACATATATTTTATAATTAGATGTTAAATTTTGACATTAAATCCACTATTGTTTCATTTTGAATTGTTCTATAGTCTATACAGCATTTAATGCAATTATGTGTTTGTTTGTTTGTGTGTTTGATTGTTCCCGATCATGAGTCGAAACCACAGGCGGTGAGTGAAACTGCATCAGATGCAAATGCATCAACTGCAGATAACCAAAAACTTTAACAATAAATTGTGTTTTACAAAGAAGCCAAATCTATCTATCACTGATTCTTGAGATAAGGGACAAAACATGTCCCAAACACAAAAGCCCTTTTTATGTAAAAAATATATCAACACACTAAAAATACTTAAAAAGTTACATCTAAAGGAAATTTGTATACTCAGGACATTCATTGCTTATTCTTTTAAATAATTTCTATAGTATTATTTTAAAATCACTCACTATACTTGGAAACACATGTAATTTAACCTGTCCTCAGCATGAGGTCACAATGTAAAAGCTGCCAAACAAAGTGTTTAAAAATGCAACAAACTAAAAAATACACAGTTACATTAAAAGGCTGAGATCGAACAATACAAAAAGTAAATATTGAGTTATATTTCCATTAAAAAATAGCTATAAAAGTTGTGTTCTCACTTTGCATCAACTCCGTCAGGATTTTTTATAATTCTGAATAAATCAGGCAGTGTCATGGGCAGCTTTAACTCTGAAGAGCACTTACTATTTCCTGCTCATTGTGGATCTCACAGCAGGACACATAGTCCTGGAAGTTATAGATTTTTTAGTATTTTAAACAAACAATATTGATGTCTCTGTGGTCACAGCTTTAACATGTCAACTCCGTCATCGCAGTGTAATAGTTTCTGTAAGTAGTTGTGGGATAAATCTTGCCATTCTGATAAGTTTATTAAGGCAGCTTCAACTGAGGAAAAAAAAATAAATTGCTCCACTGTACAAAGTGGTTAAGGTGAAAAAAAAATTGAAAAATTTTGTCAACTCCGTCAGACGTCAACTCCGTCAGGTTTTATGTCTGATGGTTGACAAGTGCTCTCAAAAAAACTGTATAATGTGATTTAATATGTTTTTTCCATATGGGGAATTCTTCTAATGCTGTTTTTATGATTCTATTTACATATACTGTATATTTGGCCTCAGCTCGACCTTTGACAACTCCATCAGTATGGTGAAGGTTTTCGTTAATTTTGTAAGAAATGTCTTATTCTTTTTTCATTGTATTGTGTAAAAATGTTAAAACATCATTGAAACTACATGATATTGTGTCTTAATTACCTAAGAACATTGGTGATATATGTTTAATATTAAAAGGAAGGAGGAGAATTAAGAAATTTAGAAACCGGATTTAGAAAAAATTAAGTTATGGAGTGAATAAATATTAATTTTTAGAAAAAATATTTAGAAATAAGCCTGTTCCCTTACATAGTTCATTATCTGAGACCTTTGTCTACAAAAATATCAGTTTTTAATAATGTAGTGTTAGTTTTTATTTTTTAACATCTAAAACATGTTTTGTCCCTTATCTCAAGAATCAGTGCTATACATATATTCACAGTATTGCATACATATATACATATATTTACAGTATTTCACATATATACATATTTACATATATTTACAGTATTGCATATATACACAGTACATATATACATATATTTACAGTATTTCACATATATACAGTATTTCATATATACATATTTACATATATTTGCAGTATTGCATATATACATATTTACAGTATTGCATATATACATATTTACAGTATTGCATATATACACAGTACATACAAACCCGATTCCAAAAAAGTTGGGACACTGTACAAATTGTGAATAAAAAAGGAATGCAATAATTTACAAATCTCATAAACTTATATTTTATTCACAATAGAATATAGATAACATATCAAATGTTGAAAGTGAGACATTTTGAAATGTCATGCCAAATATTGGCTCATTTTGGATTTCATGAGAGCTACACATTCCAAAAAAGTTGGGACAGGTAGCAATAAGAGGCCGGAGAAGTTAAATGTACATATAAGGAACAGCTGGAGGACCAATTTGCAACTTATTAGGTCAATTGGCAACATGATTGGGTATAAAAAGAGCCTCTCAGAGTCACCAATCACCAATTCCCCCAATGCTGTGGTGAAAAATAGTGGAGCAATATCAGAAAGGAGTTTCTCAGAGAAAAATTGCAAAGAGTTTGAAGTTATCATCATCTACAGTGCATAATATCATCCAAAGATTCAGAGAATCTGGAACAATCTCTGTGCGTAAGGGTCAAGGCCGGAAAACCATACTGGATGCCCGTGATCTTCGGGCCCTTAGACGGCACTGCATCACATACAGGAATGCTACTGTAATGGAAATCACAACATGGGCTCAGGAATACTTCCAGAAAACATTGTCGGTGAACACAATCCACCGTGCCATTCGCCGTTGCCGGCTAAAACTCTATAGGTCAAAAAAGAAGCCATATCTAAACATGATCCAGAAGCCCAGGCGTTTTCTCTGGGCCAAGGCTCATTTAAAATGGACTGTGGCAAAGTGGAAAACTGTTCTGTGGTCAGACGAATCAAAATCTGAAGTTCTTTTTGGAAAACTGGGACGCCATGTCATCCGGACTAAAGAGGACAAGGACAACCCAAGTTGTTATCAGCGCTCAGTTCAGAAGCCTGCATCTCTGATGGTATGGGGTTGCATGAGTGCGTGTGGCATGGGCAGCTTACACATCTGGAAAGGCACCATCAATGCTGAAAGGTATATCCAAGTTCTAGAACAACATATGCTCCCATCCAGACGTCGTCTCTTTCAGGGAAGACCTTGCATTTTCCACCATGACAATGCCAGACCACATACTGCATCAATTACAACATCATGGCTGCGTAGAAGGATCCGGGTACTGAAATGGCCAGCCTGCAGTCCAGATCTTTCACCCATAGAAAACATTTGGTGCATCATAAAGAGGAAGATGCGACAAAGAAGACCTAAGACAGTTGAGCAACTAGAAGCCTGTATTAGACAAGAATGGGACAACATTCCTATTCCTAAACTTGAGCAACTTGTCTCCTCAGTCCCCAGATGTTTGCAGACTGTTATAAAAAGAAGAGGGGATGCCACACAGTGGTAAACATGGCCTTGTCCCAACTTTTTTGAGATTTGTTGATGCCATGAAATTTAAAATCAACTTATTTTTCCCTTAAAATGATACATTTTCTCAGTTTAAACATTTGATATGTCATCTATGTTGTATTCTGAATAAAATATTGAAATTTGAAACTCCCACATCATTGCATTCTGTTTTTATTCAAAGTTTGTACAGTGTCCCAACTTTTTTGGAATCGGGTTTGTATATACATATATTTACAGTATTTCACATATATACAGTATTTCATATATACATATTTACATATATTTACAGTATTGCATATATACATATTTACAGTATTGCATATATACACAGTACATATATACATATATTCACAGTATTGCATACATATATACATATATTTACAGTATTTCATATATACATATTTACATATATTTAGAGTATTGCATATATACATATTTACAGTATTGCATATATACACAGTACATATATACATATATTTACAGTATTTCACATATATACAGTATTGCATATATATACACAGTACATATATACAAATATTTACAGTATTTCACACATATTTACATATATTTAAAGTATTTCATATATACATATTTACAGTATTGCATATGTATATACACAGTACATATATACAAATATTTACAGTATTTCATATATACATATTTACATATATTTACAGTATTGCATATATACATATATATACAAGAACTGGGCTGGCTGTGACAGGGAACATGACCACTATTTTTTAATGTGTGACCTGAAACAAAAGCAAAAATCAGGTTTATTATTTATAAAACACAAATAACTAGAAGTGAATGAGACTGGAAGACACGTTCAAGTTACAAATGGCCGCTCTTATGTTAAGAATGAGGTGAAAATGATTCTTATGTTCCAAACACATATAGTATAATAACATTAGGGAAAAAAAAACTTTTTTTGCTGGGTAATGTATCTTCAAAATATTTTTAGTTCAGTACCTCAAACCATTTATGTTGAAGAATCTTGCCCAAATCGAGTCGCTGTGTTGGCTCACGCTGAAGACAAGCGCAGATCAATTGGCAGAACTCTGTGCAGAAAGATAGGAGAGACATTATTACGTTAAACTTCATACCTTCTCTTAGGTTAGAAATCTGAAAAAATTATGCATTATCTACCCTGCCATGTTTTATTAATATGTTCTATTGCCTGTTTTGTTTCTTTGTCGTGATAAAGATCTCACCTTGTGACAAGCCAGCTATGAACCAAAGGTTCTGATTTATCATGTTGAGGTCATGGCTGTCCGGAAATTTCCCGCATACCATTGAGAACAAGAGCACCCCCAGTGAATACACCGTTGCTGGCTCCCCGTGGTACCGGCCCTTTGATAAATATTCAGGTGGGCAGTACAGTCGTGTGCCTGTAAGAAAGAGATTTTGTGTTATGGGTATTGCATTACCACAGCATTTTGCCTAGGTGTCCATTAGCATGCTAGAAATCATTAGGTGCTATTTGCTACTTCAATACATACCCATGAATGTAGTGTAGGCTGAGCTTTGAAGGAGGTCGCCGCAGCCAAAGTCAATAAGTTTTACTTCTAAGGTGTCTTTGTTAATTAAAAGGTTTTCATGTTTTATGTCTCTGTGAAACACTCCACGTTGGCAGCTGACGTACGCGGCTTGTGTTGCTTGCCGCATTACGACCCTCGCTAACTTCTCATTGATTCTGCCTCCATGACGTGTCACAAAATCAACCAAGTCCTCACAGGGAACAGGCCGCTCCAGAACCATGGTGCAGTATTCGCCCTGATCCTTCCAGTCCAGCAGCTGGATTATCTCGGGCACTCTGGGGCCTTTATTTGCAAGGATTAAAAGAGCGACCTCCAATGGAAGAGGTTTGGGAGAGCAGGGCTAAAAGTAAGACAATTTTGTATGATGGTTAGATGGAGGTGGTTTTCCAAATATTGAAAACAGTGACAAAGGGAATAAAATGTAGAAAGCACAGTCTACTTACAATGCTGATATATTCAAAATGCTCTGTTTTTTTGGCAATTTTCACTGCCACCTGATCAACAAAGGAAAGAAGAGGAATGTGTAAAAAAGATGTACAATTAAAGTGTTGGTCAACACATGTTAAGGTTGCATGAATTGAAAAACATATATATTTATATATTTGGTCCATCTGACAGTTTAAATAGGTCTATTGCTCTATACTATAGGACTTGCAACAGATATAAAAAGGATGAAGATAATAAATTACTAGCTGAGTATAGTAAAAAATAAAAAATGAAACCTCAAGGCCATCCTTCAGACGCCTTCCTTCGTATACAGCTCCAAATCCCCCTTGACCCAGCATATTGCCGACTTCATAGTAGGAAAAGATGTCTATAAAAGACGAATAAGGTTATTTGACATAATAAGTCAAGCAGTGACATCCTACAGAGTGACATGATCCATCTAAACCATCATATTATTTATCAACTACCCAGTATAAGTATAAACCTTCAAAGTGCTAATTAAAGATGGCTTTATACCTGAGCAAGGATGCAATAAGGACGTGGTGCAGGCTGGAGCTTGAAGGTTGTCCTCACTCCAGTCAGTCTTACTGTGGGCTGGAGATTGAAGGTCGTCCTCACTCCAGTCAGTCTTAATGTGGGCTGGAGATTGAAGGTCGTCCTCACTCCAGTCACACTTAATGCGGGCTGGAGCTTGAAGGGCGTCCGCACTCCAGTCCGACTCAATGCGGGCGGGAACTTGCAGGGCTTCCGCACTCCAGTCCGACTCAATGCGGGCTAGAGCTTGCAGGGCGTCCGCACTCCAGTCCGACTCAATGCGGGCTGGAACTAGCAGGGCTTCCGCACTCCAGTCCGACTCAATGCGTGCTGGAGCTTGCAGGGCGTCCGCACTCCAGTCCGACTCAATGCGCGCTGGAGCTTGCAGGGCGTCCGCACTCCAGTCCGACTCAATGCGCGTTGGAGCTTGCAGGGCGTCCGCACTCCAGTCCGACTCAATGCGTGCTGGAGCTTGCAGGGCGTCCGCACTCCAGTCCGACTCAATGCGTGCTGGAGCTTGCAGGGCGTCCGCACTCCAGTCCGACTCAATGCGGGCTGGAACTAGCAGGGCTTCCGCACTCCAGTCCGACTCAATGCATGCTGGAGCTTGCAGGGCGTCCGCACTCCAGTCCGACTCAATGCGTGCTGGAGCTTGCAGGGCGTCCGCACTCCAGTTCGACTCAATGCGTGCTGGAGCTTGCAGGGCGTCCGCACTCCAGTCCGACTCAATGCGGGCTGGAACTTGCAGGGCGTCCGCACTCCAGTCCGACTCAATGCGGGCTGGAACTTGCAGGGCGTCCACACTCCAGTCAGTCTTAATGTGGGCTGGAGCTTGAAGGTCGTCCTCACTCCAGTCATACTTAATGCGGGCTGGAGCTTGAAGGGCGTCCGCACTCCAGTCCGACTCAATGCGGGCTGGAGCTTGCAGGGCGTCCACACTCCAGTCCAACTCAATGCGGGCTGGAGCTTGGGGGGCATCAACACTCCAGTCTGACTCAGTGCGGGCTGGAGCTTGGAGGATTACTTTTTTACTAGGTCTCCTGTGACCAAGAAGTACCATCCAAAACCTCGTTTTCTTTTTACATTTTTCCTCCTTTCTTTCTCCTTTCACCACATCCACATCAGAAGCCAAATTGTATTGGAGTGGGTCTTTTACACTGGAAATCTGATCTAAAAATGAATGACATCAACCAAAATTATTATGAATAAATGAAATATGACATCCTCTTATTAGTGCCTACTCATATTACTACAGCTATGATAGCTATAAATTATGAAGTGATTCTTCTATCCACGTTGTTTTTCAATGCAGAAGTAAGGTATACATTAATGCTTAACAGATTATTAATTCAGTTCATATTTTCAATGCCTCCTCGTTCAAATGGATTTTATATTTTGACACATTAATGAATTAATAAACATTTTTGTGTGTTTTAAACTAAAAATTAAGTGTAGAGCCATGGACAGAACAAATAAATGCATTTCATATTCTCATAACATGGTCATGTAACTTACTATCAGATGTTCTGCTAGATTGTGGCACGGCTGCATCAGCACTCTGGTCTTTTTTCTCGCCCTCAGCTGAGCTAGTCTTCTGGGTGTATTTTTTACCAGCTCTTTTACAAAAAAGTACCGGCCAAGCCCTCTTTGTCTTTTTGTCTTTCTTCTCCACTACTCTTCCTTTTGCCCCATCCACATCCACATCAGAAGCCAGATGGTGTTGGAGTGGGACTTTTACACTGTAAATCTGATCTAAAAAAGAATGACATCAACCAAAATTATTATGAATAAATTAAATATGACATCCTCTTTCTTATTAGTGCCTACTCATATTACTACAGCTATGATAGCTATAAATTATGAAATGATTCTTCTATCCATCTTATTTTTCAATGCGGAAGTAAGCTATTTTCTGTGACTTCTAATTAATTTGTTGATATTGGTAAATAATTATGTGACATCTGACCAATACATTATCTGCCTCACAAATGAGAAATTAACACTTTATAAAAATGCTCAAAATTCAAACCAAAAATGCTAACACTTTACCAAAAAAAAAAAGATTTTATAATGTCTACATGTGTATCTGAATGCATACTTAAGAAAAAACTGACTTTAGGACCCAGCGGAACAGCTCATTTGCTCCATATAGAGCTATAACGCTATCTAGTGGCAAGAGTCATGAAATATCATGTTATATTATTTTTTTTCCCACAAGAGCTCAGACACCCAATGTAATATATTTTGAACTGAATTAAAAGGGTTATGCATGAAATTGTGAGTTATTTTGAATTTCAAATGTATTTTATATTTTGACACACTAATGAATTAATAAACATTTTTCTGTGTTTTAAACTAAAAAGTAAGTGTAGAGCCATGGACAGAACAAATAAATGCATTTCATATTCTCATAACATGGTCATGTAACTTACTATCAGATGTTCTGCTAGATTGTGGCACGGCTGCATCAGCACTCTGGTCTTTTTTCTCGCCCTCAGCTGAGCTAGTCTTCTGGGTGTATTTTTTACCAGCTCTTTTACCAAAAAGTGCCAGCCAAACCCTCTTTGTCTTTTTGTCTTTCTTCTCCACTACTCTTCCTTTTGCCCCATCCACATCAGAATCCAGATGGTTTTGGAGTGTGAGATGTGGATGGGTTTCCTCTGTATTGTTGAAATGTTGCGATGGTGTACATTGCTGTAAATTGTACACTCGTTCACAATTTTCAGCTTTCTTGTGACACGAATTTTGCTGTCCCATTTTCACTGCTATTCTCTAAACTCTAAATGATCAAAGTAAGAACCAAGAAGTACAGTAGTTGTAAGAAGTAGTTGTAAGAGTTGTAATAAGAATTGCAGGCATTAATATCCTCAGTCAATGTGATGTCACAATTAAAAGCCAAAGCTTTGTGATGTCATAATCCTCAATACATTCCAACCATGCCTGGTTTTGCTGTGCGCCCATTGGCCAGATTTGCTCTGTGGGCGGAGCCTCCACTCAGCGCTGAACTGGACGCGTGTGGTAAATGTACCAGGATTTATTTGGGAAATCATCTTTCCGTGTTGTTTATGATGAATAAACTCTTTGTCGTTCTTCTGTGCAAGTCGATTACCGGTAAGAATGGTGTAATATTTGTTTGTGTTGATAATTTTTCGCGCATTAGGCTAAATAGTGTCTACAATATAAACATAAGTAAACGTAATTTGAATTAAATTGGATTAAAATGCGCATTTGGTGGGATTCATATGATTTCAAATCTATTAATTCTTTAATACACGGCATATCAGTAATGTCTGTGGTGTATTTAAGTAATGTAGGACTAACTCGAGGCCTATTTAAAAATAATTTAAATAGCGACGTTCAGTGGATTAAAGTGATTGCGTGCACACGATGCTTAAAGCACCTTCAATTCAATCTTTACAGTTTTTCTCAGTTGCTTTGGTGCATTTCTCGAATCATCCATGATTCCATCATTAAATCCATCATTAAAATCTGCAAAACAGTAAGTTCATTTCTCGAAACAATTCATACAAACAGCACCACATATTAGTTTACCTGCAAAACTTGCTCAAAATCCAGAGTTCATCTCTCAAAAACAAATATTTATGTCAATAAGCATATCAGTGCCATCAAAATTACAAGTCCTTGTTGTCATTGTTCACAAACAAGATAGTCAGAATGTTTAGCCACGTTGTCAAAATAACAGTGTACATTGTCAGTAGGAGACTTTCCCTGCGACGATAAACGACCCCATAGGTCGTTTGTGCATGCAGCGTATTGCGACCTATAGTTACGTTAAGTTATATTTTTTTACCATAGTAGCTGTAGTTTAATTGTGGTAACGTATTTGTATTTAAATAAGAGTAACAAAACATCATGATTTTAACACTGTGGTTTTACTGTGGTATTTGTAGTTAAAACACAGTAACAACTTACCATGCTTTTACCACAGCAACTCTGGTTTCACTGTGTACTATTTGTAAAGCATAGTAACACAACACTTACCATTGTTTTACCTCAGTAACCATAGTTTTACTGTGGTATTTGTAATTAAAGCTCAGTAACCACAACACTTACCATGGTTTTACCACAGTAACCATAGTTTTACTGAAGTATTTGTAGTTAAAGCACAGTACCATAACACATACCATGCTTTTACCACACTAACTGTGTTTTTACTGTGTACTATTTGTAGTTAAAGCACATTAACCACAACACTTACCATGGTTTTACCACAGTAAGTGTGTTTTTACTGTGTACTATTTGTATTAAAGCACTATAACCACAACACGTACCATGGTTTTACCTCTTTAACCATAGTTTTACTGTGGTGTATCTAGTTAAAGCACAGTAATCACAACACTTACCATGGTTTTGCCACAGCAAACATAGTTTTACTGTGGTATTTGTAGTTAAAGCACAGTAATCACAACACTTACCATGGTTTTACCTCAGTAACCATAGTTTTACTATGTACTGTTTGTAATTAAAGCACAGTAACTATGGCAGTTACCATGGTTTTACCTCAGTAACCATAGTTTTACTGTGGTAGTTGTAGTAAAAGCATAGTAACACAACACCTTACCATAGTTTTACCACAATGACTACAACACTTGCCATGCCTTTAATACCTTTTTGTAATAATAAGTAATTCAATATTTATGTAATTGTAATTTAATATTTTTTTCTGTCTTGCAGTTACTTCAGATCACCTACTCCTCCATCTCCATCTCCCACAACAACCTTAAATCCAACAGCTCTTTTAAGAAGCCATCTCTCGCAAAAGGTCAAAATTTGGTCGAAATTTGATTTTGAGTTTTAAAAATATGCCAAGATAAAGAAGAGTAAGTGTACTGTCTGTCTCTCTCAGCTTTTTTTCTGAACTGTAATCTGTAATTCATTTACATATGTTTTTGCTGTCTTTCTTTCTCTTGGCATATTTTTAAAACAAAATTTGACCAATTATGTCAGAAAGCTGCTAGTATTAACAGGGAACTTGAACTCAAAGCTCCCAATGCTGATCTTGAAGAAGCTGCCAGGGAGGCTGAACAAGTCCTTCAAAGGTTCAACCCTTCACAGGTAATGTTGAACACATTTAGCTGTAACAGATTTGCTTTAAGGAATGTATCTTTATTTTATGTGTTATTAACTTTCCTTAAAGTCCTTTCTCTCAAATATTTTGGTCACAGATAATTTTTAACACACTGTCCCAACATGTATATATTTCTCTTTGTTTCAGCTGAAAAGGAACTGATGTCAAGGGCTTGTTAAACCTGTCTTGTTCGTGGAGAGGGATGAATTTGTTTTTGCACAGCATTGGATGTTTCTTAAACTTTACATACCACACTGCGCCATCAGTAAGAACCCCTAATAAAGTGTCATGTCGAAGTAGTAATAGTTCACACAGATCGAGTTTTTCCATTCCAATGCGCTACTTTTCCATTGTTTCTATATAAACACGCACTAGACTGATGTGTATAACCGTTGCGCTCATGCCTTATGTCTTTTGCAATGTCTGGCGCATGACACGCCGTTCTAAAAACTCAGCGCTCAAGTTAAAATCACTTCAACTTCTCGTCTCGAGACCTTGCGTTTTTTTTTTTCATTCCACTGCCCGCGTGTCGTGTTTTTCAAAGCAAACACGCTTTCTGTGTGAAAGCCCATAATTCGTACAATTTACCAAGTCAGCAAATTCATAAGATATTGTACCAGCGTACTCGTACAAAATTCGATGTCTTTTATTCCTGCTGCTGTCATTGGCTATTGCCTCAACTCTCGTGCAGATTGTGCCCATTGTAAGTAGTCGAACTGTTTATATCAGAAAGTTTATATTAAGTCCATTGTATTCTTTATTAACCTTTACAAATGGGGAATGTCTCTTCCGTTCCAACAGTACATGATATCTGCCCACACCTCATAGTCTGCCTTTTTTTCTCCATGTTGATTTTTATTGAACACATCTGCTTAAGAAGCAAGAATCTGGAAATGTTAGTTTAACATGTCACGTGACACATCAGATCTTCAAATAATTTGTCCAAATCAGATCACTTAAGTTCGCTCACACCAAGAACAATATGATAACTATTTTAACATCTACACCAACGGACAATAAAGTTCTGTTTATTATAAGCACGTGCTGCGGTTATGTTGTCTGCCATTTTAAGTGATCAAGCTTTATAAAGTCGGGTAGATTCTGATTGGTTGTCAATGTTTTTATTGTTCATCATTTCATTTAATAAAATTCTCTTTCGTCCTGTCTTGCAGGATTTCTCATGGATTGCTTAGTCATTCTCCATCAGCTCTCTACAATATCAAACCCAAAGAGCTAACACTTCCACATCTCTCTCTCTCTCTCTCTCTCGCTTGTGGCACATCTGCTCTCAGCCCTTCTACACTCTTTCTGCCAACTTCTGCTTATAGCATGTCTACTTGTATTCATTTCTCCTCTACAGTGAACAGTCCCATCTCTACTGTGAGCACTACTGTCACTACCACCATCCCTCCCACTGTATTCTACACGATAACACAGAGGAAGACGCGCATAATAATAATGGTAATGTAAAAATTATCATTATTTCCTTAATTGTGTCAATTTAATGTTATTGAATCGCATATTATGTAATTTTATATATATATATATATAATATGAATGTTTCAGTTGACTTTTATAATTATAATTATTATGAACTATTTAATTTACCTTGCATGTAGTTGCAATAGAAGCGAACAATGATTACAGGAGGTATAGTTTTAAATTAATAATGTAAATTATTGTTCTTAATCATTTTTTGCCTGTTTGTTCCTTAAAGGGAAGAAAATAATATATTTCCAATAGGAGCCTTGCAAGTTCTGGTTTGTAAAAAATTATTAATCTTATCAATCGTTACATATTTCTTATGTAACCGAACAGCAACAGTTACATATTACTTTATCAATGAGTTTTTTTTTTTTTTTTTTTTAACTTTTTATATTTCTCTATAATTGTACATAATATATAATTGTACACTATTGTACATAATATAATTGTATATACCTCTATTCAAATAAATTTTTTACAGAGGATGTTGTGCTGGGCACTTATGTTTTTCTTTGACATATCAATAAACATTATGAAATGACTACAAAATGTGTGCATTCGTTATGCTTTAACTTTTAACTTTTTTATTCTTATAAACTAGTAGAGCTAAGAATGGCAAGGGTTTTCAGGAAACACATAAGTGATTAAATGTATACCTTTAATACACTATAAATACACTGTAAATGTAAGATAAGCACTTCATTGAAATATTAGCTGCACTTATCTTTGGTCCAGAAATACTGCATGCTTGAATAATTATCAGAGGAGTAGTTTTTTGTAAAACAAATGAAACATTTTGAATTATTTTAATATTCATTTATCATACAGTATACAACTGCAGAATGTTTGAGCTTAAATGTTGTACATCAATTAATAGTAGGGTAATGTATACAATGGAAACCATTAGGCCCTTGCTTGGGAAAAAAATAAAGTTTCACTGTAATCAACAAATCTCTTGATGCATTAGGTCAACCACCCAATGCAATCTGTCATTTTAGCTTTCATTTTAATGGGGACAAATAAATGTTTAACTGATAATCTGTCCATTCATCACAAGAACCTAGAAGATCCTGTCATAAAAGAACATATATGAGCAAGTAAGTGTGACGGATCTGCTCAACTGGGTTGTCATGGCTTTGACTTTTCCTTGGCACCCACAGGACTGGTTGTGGTTGGACAATCTTTTAACCCATATTAAAAAAACATTTAGTGTTGCAAAGTACGTTTTGTTATGTCAGTAATACATTGTTAACAATGCTATGTTGTGAGAAATTACCCCTGTACCGAGATCCTCCTAACCCTAAGTGTAACTTCATTGAACATATAATGACAGAGGCTTATGGGTAATGTAGTTTAAAACGTTTAATAAAGAAATGGAAAAAATGACTCTTTAATGAACAAAGGGATATCTAATCATGTTCATTGTGCAAACCTCTATGAGATATTTGAGAGGCAGGCTGAAATTTGGTGTTTTACTATGAGCATTTTTAAAAAAAAATTTTTTACCACCTTTTCGTATATATTTGAAAACTGTGTCCAACATTATTTAGTAAAAATAGTGCAAGTAGTTGTCATGCAAATTTTCTTTTTGATACTATAATCAGACTTTGATTTACAGCCATTTGAATTGTGCACTTTTTTTTGCTCTTCTAGGGGACTATACTTGGCCCCTGGGGATGGAAGGGCGGTAAAACACACACAGATGTATTCTTATCATGGACAAGTGTGTGTTGAATTACATTTATATTGTTTTTTCAACAACTTGCCATTATATAAGTTGCTGCAAGTTCATTCAGTCATAGTTAACAACAGAACAAGAATAGACCTCCAAAATTAACAAATGCTTCTCAATTTATTTCATTAGAACAAGAACAAGAATACAGTGTTGAAAGTAAACAAAGACATCTATTTAAACAACCAATACACCTTGTGACACTTCATTGTACTATGTGCATGTTCATCTTGTTCCATGTTGATCTTTCCCTGGTACATCATCCTCAGTGTGTCTGAAGTGCCTGTAACAATATAGCCCATACAGTATCATCTAATGCATCTTTCAGCCTTCCCTTCACTGAAATTTGGCATATTTATTGTATTCAACACAGCATTTATGTCACTAAGCATATGCAGTGGTAACATTCTAGCAAATTATTGTCCTAAATGTCATTAATATGACTAAATGTTCATGTCTCAATTAAAACAATCATGGTAATTTTATGTATTTTTTTACAAAATCAAATTGTGTATTTACTAAACACCATCCGTAATACAGAATATTCACCATACTTTATCCAAAACTTTACTGGAGAATACAGCTAACGTAGCATATAAAGACATGATATTCAAGAGAAATAAAAATGGGTTATGTTAAAACCATATGATATTTATCAGTTCACAAATGAAGCCGCCACACAAATGCATGCATGGTGAAATCACCTGTCTCTGGCCTCAGACCCGCTTCTCTTTAGTCTGGGCCATGCAAACTTACCAACTGCGTGAAGACTGACCTGAGCATTGAGTGTGTTCAGTGCCAGTTAGCAGCTCCTCTACTTCTTGATGTAGTATTTCTGTACAAGTAGAAAATGACAACATAATACAAACAGTAATGTATTGAAAACTCTTTAGTACATATGTACAACGTGCCTATTTCTTCATCAACTGGCTTCATCCTCCTCCAAACAATCAGACAAAACAATAAGTCAATAATAATTCCAGAAAAAAAAAAAGTTTTGGTGAATATAGTGCAGGTGTCAGTACTCACCATATTCAGTCATTTCCTGCCCAAATGCCAAAGATAATGGCACAGCTGATCTGCTCATTCTAGGAGCTATAAAAAAAAAAAGATTTATATGTGAAAAATGATAACTGCTGACTTGAACAGTCCTTTGAGAGATCAGCATCAAATGCTGTACAACATAATTGCATTGCTTGAATACAGACATACCAATGGAATTGTGCACCTTTTCGTCGTTCTGTCTTTTCTGTTCGGGCACAATATGGCCATGTTCATTCTTCATCCCCAACAGGACTGGTTTGGATTGTTGTAAGCAGTTTAAAGGCCTCTTCACACCAAGGAACGAGTCCACCGCAGCTATTTAACATTTAACGACACAGAGGTACAAGATCATTGGAATCATTCAAAACAATTTTTCCAGCTCATGAACAATTGACAGCCAATCAGAATCTACCCGACTTTATAAAGCTTGATCACTTAAAATGGCAGACAACATAACCGCATCACGTGCTTATTATAAACAGAACTTTGGTGTGGATGTTAAAATAGTTGTACCGGACCACGTCCGAATGATAGCCAAACTTTATTGATGTTTCATGGGATTTATTGAATCCGTTTGCACTCCAAAAAATACAAAAATAAAAAAAAATTAATAAAAAAAAAAAATCACCGTAAGAGCTGAACAAATAAAGCATCAAACTCTCTGTCCATAGCATTTCATTAACATACAGCGAAATACACAAAAAATACTCATTACAAATGACAGTAAACAAACACATACACACCTTATGCCTTTTCGGGGGATGCTTGAACTGCAAACTTCATATCTGCCTAAACACTCCGATGAACCGCGAGCTCTCACTATTTTTATCCGTATCGCTCCGTAGACTACAATACCCGTCAAAATAAAAGTCCCTACTTATTAAGACAGATAATGCAGACCTTAAACCTATTTAAACACACAGAAATGTCAAAAATGTACACAAAAACAAATTATAAGTTAAAATCACAACTCAGTCTGTTACACTCCCACCAAATTATGTTTTTCAAACATGCATAATTTTCACTTATAATAACCCTTGTGTACATAAAGCAAAGTGAAGTCCTTTTAAAGATTTGTTTACTCAGCTTCTAATTACAAGACCAACTTCTGAGCTGGTCTCTCTACTATAGAGACCTTGTTTACCCGTTCTCCTTTCTTGTTTAGCTTTTTGTCACCAAGTGCTATTGTGACTTTCCTTACTAGTCCATCTTGGCTAGTTAAAGTGCCTAGTCTCCACTCATTTCTTGGAAGGGTCTCATCCGTATCCATGACCACATCACCAATTTAAAAATTCGGTGTGAGCGGTTCTAAGCTCTTGGGGTCGTTCAGGGTGTCCACTGTAAGGGGGCGACTGTTGACTATTGCCATGGCTTTGTAAAACAAAGTGCGCAGTGAAGCATCATTGAGCCTGCCTGATGAGAGGGAGACTGTAGCGTTAAGAACACTTCTTGCAGTTTTGATTTGGCGCTCCCATACACCACCTGCATGACTGGAATGAGGGGCATTCATAACAAAATCACACTGCTTATCTGCAAGAAAAGCAGTGAGCCTTTCTGGATCAAGCTGCTGTAATGCTGAGTTCAGTTCGTTCTTTGCGCCTACAAAATTGGTACCTTGATTGCATCTGATCTTTCGTACTGTACCTCGAATTGCAATAAATGCGCCGTAGACTGTTGATGAACGCATCTGTCGACATACCTTCTAACATTTCTATATGAATGGCTCTTGAACAAAAGCAAGTTAGAAGCAGGCCATACCTTTTGTGCTGTTTTCTTCTTCTTTAGTCATGAAAGGACCAAAGCAATCCATACCACAATACACAAACGGTGGGGAAGGCTCTACACATTCTGTGGGGATATCACTCATCCGCTGGCCTTCAACAGATTTTCTCAGCCTTCTACGTTACACAGCTGCGAATGTAAGATGTGACCGCTGTGTTTATTCCAGGTATCCAATAGACACAAGATCTGATTTTATTGATTGTGAAGCCCTTTCCTTGATGCTTTACACTTTCATGATAGTGTGCAATTATCAACTTTGTCACATGGTGATCTTTAGGAAGGATCAGTGGTTGCTTCAAAGAGTGAGTGCATGATGAGTGGCTTAATCTTCCTCCCACCTTGATCATACCATCCGCATCTATGAAGGCGTCCAGGTAACTGAGTTTATTATAACCTGGCAGTTGTTTTCCTTGACTCAGGACATCCATTTCTTTCCGATATACTTGCTTTTGCACTCCTTTCAGAATCAAGCATTTGGCATCCTCTTGTTCGCTTACAGAAGCCGGTGAATTAGTTTTATCTTTCTTAATCCGTCTCAGAAGGCGTGCAATGGCTTTGACAGCATTAGACCAAAATGAGAACTTAGACAAATGGTCTACAAGATCTTTACTTTCAGTGGTTTCTGTTTGAAATGTCTGAACTTTCTTTACTTCTGGGTCTCCTACTGGAAGTTCCGGTACAACATTTGAGATCCCGATTTCTTTCTTCCATAGAAATGAGGGACCCGAGAACCAGTTGGATGAGAGCAATTAATTTATTGTTCTTCCTCTTGAAGCATTGTCTGCTGGGTTCTCATCAGTTGGGACGTACAGCCATTGCTTGGGTGCTGTGCTTTGGCGTAATTTTTGGACTCATCATTATTTAAGTAACCCAAGACCACCTTTGAGTCAGTCCAAAAAAATTCATTGACATTGGTGAGGTCAAGCTCTTCTCTGAGCATATTGCTCATTTTGACCGATACCACGGCTGCAGTCAACTCTAATCTCTGTATTGTAGTAATCTTTGCAGGAGTAACCCGGGCTTTGCCAATGAGGAAAGTACAATCAATCTCATCCTTCTCATTTATCATTCTCAGATAAGAACACTGACCATAACCACAGGTACTATTTCTGTTTTTACAATCTTACCAAATTCAGCAGGTGTATAACATCGTGGTATGTTCACCCTTTCCAGATTGATGAAGTCATTCTGCCATCTCTCCCACCGTGGGCTAAGTGCAGGGGAAAGTGGATCATCCCTGCCTGTACCCTGTCAACACATTTCTTGAAGGATCCTCTTACCATTGAGAACATAAGGAGCTACAAAGCCCAAAGGATCGTATATGGAGGCAACAGTTGACAATATGCCACGACGTGTTGTGGGTTGACCTTTTAGTGGAATGTGGAATTTGAAGCTATCACTCTGTATGTTCCAATGAATACCCAGAGCTCTCTCGATTGGCATGTCAATGAAGGTAAGATCCTTTGTTTCAAAGTGTACAGCACGTTCTGATGCTGGTATGCTCTGCAGAACAGCATTGTCATTTGATATAAACTTGTGAAGTCGAAGACCACCTTTTGCACACAGCTCCTGTGCTTCTTTTGCCAGCTGAATGGCGATTTCCACTGTCTCTACACTTGCGACTCCATCGTCAACATAAAAGTCTCTTGTGATGAACTAAGCAGCTAATGAGTGTGATTGACTATGCTCACTGGCTAGATACCTTAGCCCATAGTTTGCGCAACCGGGCGAAGACACTGCACCGAAAAGATGCACCTTCATTCTGTAACCTTGAAGCGCTGAATTTGTGTCTCTGTCTTTCCACCATGAGAAGCGCAGGTAATCACTGTCATTTACTTGGACATGGAACTAGTGGAACATTTTTTCAGTGTCACATATTACAGCTATAGGATGCCTTCTGAACCTCACAAGGACTCCTGTGAGATTGTTTATCATGTCTGGTCCTGTTAACAAATGTTCATTGAGACTTGTGCCTTTGAATTTCGCAGAACAATCGAAAACGACCGTAGCTTGTTTGGCTTTTTTGGATGGTAGATGCCATGGTGAGATATGTACCACTTTTCACCATCAGTTCCATCATCATTCACTGTTTCTACATCACCTCTCTCAATGATGTCATTCATGCAAGTAATGTAGTCTGTCTTAAATTTCTCGTTTCTACAGAACTTCTTGTTCAAATGATTGAGTCTGACCTTGGCAAGCTCTCTGTTGTCAGGTAAGTATGGCCACTGTTTGAACGGAAGAGGCATTTCATAATGTCCTTGAGCATTTTTCTTTATGCCTTCTTTGAGTTTGTCTAGGAACACGATATCATCTTGAGAGATTGTCTTGTCATCTGATGTGACATCCTTAAAGTCCGACTCAAGTACACGGATAACATCTACAGGTGTCAAAGTAGGTATCTCCTTTGTGACTATTCTGTGACAAAGACTGACTGCTGTTGATTCATTGAAGCCTGGTTCTAACCGACTCCATCCTAAGTCGGTTAGAATAGCATAAGGTTCATCATCTTTACCTAGTATGACTTGCCTGGGAGCTAGCACTCTGGGGCAGTTGTAGCCGATCAGTAAACCAACTTCCCAGCTGAGAAGAGGTGACATTTCGTCTGTGATTACTTTCAAGTGACCCAGCTCTTTGCCGTTTCCTGCGTTGGCATGCGATCATGATTGACAGGAACACACTCCTTGGTGTATACTGGAGGAAGATTGATATGTACTGAGAAACTGTACCCTCTCACACGAAGATCAGATACTCTTTTACTTTTAAATCATCATATTGTCTCCCATCATGGTGGTAAGTTTGAGTTTTATTGGTTGAGTATCCACTTGCAGTACATTACTCATTTCTTCATCAATGAAAGTCGTGTCACTCTGAGTGTCTAACAAAGCATAGGCAAGCTGTTCATTGGATGGATTTTTCACCGACGACACCAATACAGGTACAATCATAGATGTAATGACGGAATGACATTCGCTTGTGATATTAAGTGACATGGCATCCGTAATTTCACTCTCATGTGCATGCTCATTGCTTACCGTTGGCTGTTTTCTGTTTCCGTAATTCTCATAGTAATCATGAAGACATGTGGGATGTCGCAATTTGCATACATCACATGTGTGGCGACGGCGACATTCCTTGGCATAGTGACCTGGTTTCATGCACCCATAACAGAGTTTATTGTCTTTGACATAGGACCTTCTGTCTTTCAGAGACTTCTCCATGAATTTTGGGCACTTGCAAAGTTGAGGATTGTCATCTTGACACAACACGCATGGCGCTTTTAACTGTCCTTTAGCCATTGTCTGTTTATCACTGTTTACAGTTGTTTGAGTTTTAAAGACAATTGCCTTGTTTCTTTTGAGATTCTTCTCTCATGAGATGACTCGTGTGAATGAAGAGCATGTAACGAAGTGATAGGATTACACACTATTTCTGCCTCTGTTGACATGAACTTTACAAAGTCTTGAAAGCTAGGAAATTCCTTGCCGTCCATAAGTGATGTTGTGAACTGCCGGTTCCACCTGGAGGCTGCCCAGTCAGGAAGTTTCTGTACCAGCTTTTGGTTCTCCTCACAGTCGTTTAATATTTACAGGCCTTTAACATGAGGTATGGCTTGCAGGCAGGCATTTAAGAAGTCTGAAAATGTTCTCGGGCCTTCTGCATCTTTGGACTGTATTCTAGGCCACTTTGACAGCTTTTCCCGGAATGCTCTTTGAATGACAAAGGGCTGGCCGTATCTTTGGTTAAGCTTGTTCCAAGCATCTTTGTACGCTTCGTCATCCTTTCGATAAAAGATACCTTCAAGATATTTGTGTGCTGAGCCACTCACATACTTTTTCAAATAATAGAGCTTTTCAGCTGCTGAGATACCCTTTCTATCTATAAGTGACATAAATGAAGCTTTCCAGTCCACAAACTGAATTGGGTCTCCACTGAACACTGTAGGCTCAGGTATGGGTAACCTGTTGATGGCAATGCTGTCCTGAACTGCTTGAGCAAGGTGAGACACTTGACTGAGAGGTGTTGACTGGACAACATTGTATTGCTGATGTGCCGTAGAAGAGATTTCGTTTCTCTGACTTTCATGTTCGTTCTGTATTGACTGACTCTTTGTCTCCTGCTTTATTCCTTCATCATATGATTTTACTCGGGCACGAGCAACCAATCCTTTTCTATCTGCAGCCGTTCTAACTCAAACCTTTGAATTTCTAGCTCTTTTCTGAGCTGCTCTTCTAGAGTTCTTATTTTTTCCATTATCTTGTATTCAGCCTCTTTCGCAGCCAGCTCAGCCGCAGCATCTGCTCGTTTGCTAGATGCACAAGAAGATCCAGAATGGCTGCTGACACTTGTTCGTGAAGCACTGGAACCATATATGGAGCAAGCGTAACTATGAGCTAAAGTTCATGTAGACGGCCCCTTTCCTGTTCTGCATCAAACTCGCCATCTAGTGTTGACTGCCTTTCCAGCACAATTTTGATGATGTCATTGGTCACGGCTTCACATGCATCAATTTTACGTCTTAAATCAGCAGCGGGTGTGATATGTTCCCTTATTTCACTTAAGATTTTCGTAATACAGTTCTTTTTATCTTCCAGAGAATCAACAATTTCAGCGAGCTGCTTGTCAGATATGTCTGATTTCAAGTCATGTCTTGCTTTACGAGCGTCTAATTTCCGTTGTTCATACAAAGTGCTTAACCTTTTTTTCTTCCTTACAGCACTCGTCTTTATGGTAAGCAAGTATTTTCTTCGTAGGAATATGTGAACAGAGTTCTGCTCTGTCTTGTTCATGACACCTAAGTTCAGACGTATTTTTATCTTTACGCTTAACAGCTCCTTTTCCATCCTTTTCCTTTTTACCTTCTGTTTCCGTCTGAAGCAGGTTTGCAGATTCTTGATCTTCAGTATCAATTTCCATAATGAACTCACGTATGGCGTTTCAGCTCCGTAGACCATCACGCTGGTGCTTCAATCCATTAACGATCGTCACGTTGCCACCTTGAGCAAGCACATGCAGCGGGGATCTGAACCAGCGAGGTGAAGCTCTTACTGTAACAGACCCCGTCCGAATGATGGCCAAACTTTACTTATGTTTCATGGAATTTATTGAATTTATTGACCTGAACAAATAAAGCATAAGAAATGCGCATTAACGCCTCGTACACAACCTCTCTCTCCACAACATTTCATTAACATACAGCGAAATGCACAAAAATACTCATTACAAATGCCAGTAAACAAACACATACACACCTTTTGCCTTTTCGGGGGGTGCTTAACAAACTGCAAACTTCATATCTGCCTAAACACTCCGATGAACCGCGAGCTCTCACTATTTTTATCCGTATCGCTCTGTAGACTACAAAAACAAATTATAAAATAAATCACAATGAAGTCTGTTACAATAGTTATCATATAGTTATTGTTATTGGTGTGAGCGAACTTAAGTGATCTGATTTGGACAAATTATTTGAAGCGCTGATGTGTCACGTGACATGTTAAACTAACATTTCCAGATTCTTGCTTCTTAAGCAGATGTGTTCAATAAAAATCAACATGGAGAAAAAAAGGCAGACTATGAGGTGTGGGCAGATATCATGTACTGTTGGAACGGAAGAGACATTCCCCATTTGTAAAGGTTAATAAAGAATACAATGGACTTAATATAAACTTTCTGATATAAACAGTTCGACTACTTACAATGGGCACAATCTGCACGAGAGTTGAGGCAATAGCCAATGACAGCAGCAGGAATAAAAGCCATAGAATTTTGTAGGAGTACGCTGGTACAATATCTTATGAATTTGCTGACTTGATAAATTTTATGAATTATGGGCTTTTTCATAAGTTTTTGCTTTTGCGAACGCAAGGTCTCGAGACGAGAAGTTGAACTGATTTTAACTTGAGCTCTGAGTTTTTAGAACGGCGTGTCATGCGCGAGACATTGCAAAAGACATAAGGCATGAGCGCAACGGTTATACACATCAGTCTAGTGCGTGTTTATATAGAAACAATGGAAAAGTAGCGCATTGGAATGGAAAAACTCGATCTGTATGAACTATTACTACTTCGACATGACACTTTATTAGGGGTTCTTACTGATGGCGCAGTGTGGTATGTAAAGTTTAAGAAACATCCAATGCTGTGCAAAAACAAATTCATCCCTCTCCACGAACAAGACAGGTTTAACAAGCCCTTGACATCAGTTCCTTTTCAGCTGAAACAAAGAGAAATATATACATGTTGGGACAGTGTGTTAAAAATGATCTGTGACCAAAATATTTGAGAGGAAGGACTTTAAGGAAAGTTAATAACACATAAAATAAAGATACAATCCTTAAAGCAAATCTGTTACAGCTAAATGTGTTCAACATTACCTGTGAAGGGTTGAACCTTTGAAGGACTTGTTCAGCCTCCCTGGCAGCTTCTTCAAGATCAGCATTGGGAGCTTTGAGTTCAAGTTCCCTGTTAATACTAGCAGCTTTCTGACATAATTGGTCAAATTTTGTTTTAAAAATATGCCAAGAGAAAGAAAGACAGCAAAAACATATGTAAATGAATTACAGATTAAAGTTCAGAAAAAAAGCTGAGAGAGAGACAGACAGTACACTTACTCTTCTTTATCTTGGCATATTTTTAAAACTCAAAATCAAATTTCAACCAAATTTTGACCTTTTGCGAGAGATGGCTTCTTAAAAGAGCTGTTGGATTTAAGGTTGTTATGGGAGATGGAGATGGAGGAGTAGGTGATCTGAAGTAACTGCAAGACAGAAAAAAATATTACAATTACATAAATTACATAAATATTGAATTATAAAAAGGCATGGCAAGTGTTGTGGTTATTGTGGTAAAACCATAGTTAAGTGTTGTGGTTACTGTGCTTTAACTACAAATACCACAGTAAAACTATGGTTCCCTTTCGAGAGTACTCTCGTATTGCGTAAGTTAGCTTACACTATGGGAAAAACTTATTTTTCAGTATTCTCCTTTTCTCGAGAATACTGAAGCCAAAATTATCCTTATAATTTTATATATGTAAAACGCAGTGCAGCTGCACAGCAGACCCCAGCAGAGCTTACCAGCGCGCTGATTGGCTGTGCTGCGGCAACTGCACGAACCTATGGCGAGGCGGCTGAGATGTGTGGACCAATCAGGCCTGCCGCCGCACAGATATCTTCAAGTGGACCAAGCCCATTACGAGGCCATGCCTCTAGTGGAATGAGCTCTGACGCCTATGAGGCAGCAAAGACCTCTTGACTCGTAAGCCAGCGAGATAGCATCTACTATCCATTGCGACAATCTCTGCTTCGTGATCGCGCACCCTCTGGTGAGACCACCAAAGCATACGAAGAGCTGTTTTGACTGCCTAGATGTGGCGGAACGCCCTAAATAAACTCTAAGAGCCCTGACGGGACAGAGTAGATTCGCATCTCTTTCGTCCTCAGACGAGGGAAGAGCTGACAGCGAAATGACCTGTGCTCTGAATGGAGTAGAGAGCACTTTGGGTACATACCCGTCTCTTGGTTTGAGGACAACTCTGGAGTCGTTAGGCCCAAACTCAAGGCAGGAAGCGCTCACGGAGAGCACATGTAATTCACCAACTCGCTTGACTGAAGCTAGTGCAAGCAAGAGAGCAGTTTTGAGCGAAAGGTGCTTCAGGCTCACAGACTGAAGCGGCTCAAATGGGGTACCTCTAGGACCGTGGAAAGATCCCATATAAGAACCGATGGGGTTCGAGGCGGGTTCAGCCTCCTAGCTCCTCTAAGGAAGCGTACAATTAGGTCGCTTCTCCCCAGTGACTGTCCGGCCACATGAGCATGAAATGCTGCACTCCACACGAGTGTGGGTCCAGGTTCCGCGCTGCACACCAGCTTGAGAACACTGACCATTTTAGAGCGTAAAGCAGGCTGGTTGAAGGCGCTCTCGCTTCAGAAATAGTATTCAGCACCCCTTTTGGAGGTTCCCGGGTGTCCGTTGATGGGCCACACATGAAGGGCCCACAAGTCGGGACAGGGATGCCAGATCGTCCCCTTCGCCTGCGCGAGGAGGTCTCTCCTCAGCGGTATCGGCCATGGGGCTGTTTCTAGCAGCTGAGTCAACTCGGAGAACCATAGTTGGTTCCTCCAGAGAGGGGCTATTAGAAGCACTGCACACTTGCTCTCCCTGATCCGTTTGATGACCTGAGGTAACATCGCGACCAGAGGGAATGCATATAGCAGGCGGCTGGGCCAGTCATGGGCCAGCGCATCCCTGCTCTTGGAGAAAAATGTTGGACAATGAGCATTGTCTTCTGAGGCGAAGAGATCGACCTCTGCCTTGCCGAAGACGCTCCAGATTAACTGAACCGTTTGTGGGTTAAGAGACCAGTCCCCTGGGGGAATTTTGTCTCTGGATAGCATATCCGGGCCCTGGTTCAGAATGCCTGGCACATGCGCTGCCCTTAGCGAGTGCAGGTTGTGCTGAGTTCATAAAAGGAGGTGTTTGGCCATGGTGTGCAGGTTGCTTGAGTCCTGAGTCCACCCTGGCGATTTATATAGGATACCACTGACATGTTGTCCACTAGAACGTGGTGACCCTTTATTTATGGGAGGAAAGCTCTTAGCGACAGATCGACCGCTCTCATCTCTAGACAGTTTATGTGCAGCCGCCTCTCCGAGCTTGACCAAAGGCCGGAGATGGGCCTGCCTTCGTGCAGGGTACCCCAACCTAGGTTGGATGCATCTGTCGAGATCACTTTCCACTTCGAGACCGTGCCCATACTCACGCCAGACT
This sequence comes from Coreius guichenoti, assembly GCA_039654105.1. Lineage (NCBI taxonomy): Eukaryota > Metazoa > Chordata > Actinopteri > Cypriniformes > Gobionidae > Coreius > Coreius guichenoti. Next base: position 27,650,272 of record CM077190.1, read on the forward strand.
GGTACCAGTCGGCTTCTTTCCAAGGAGCCAGGGCTTTGATACAGCTGTGGTTCACTTTGATGCGTAAGTGGCCTAACCGCCACGTGCGAGCCGGGGCGCGAGGTTTTAACCAGCGCTGGAGGGGACGCATATATAGCAGGTCCGGTTTGAGTACTGCTGATGCTGAGGCCATAAGGCCTAATATCCAGGGGCGGATCTAGAAAATGATTTATGGGGTGGCAAGGGGGTGGCATGAGAACTATGAGGGGTGGCAACACTGAAGCAAGCATCCTTGCATGGTTCTTGTGGATTCAAGTAATAATATACATATACAGTGTATACACGGGGGCGCACATTTTTTAATGGTCTATAAAGATTAAAGACTGTTGTGTGATAGATTTTACCTGAACCTGATAGTTGGACTGGAAACTTAAAGTGAGTACAAGTTCATATCAATATTAATTTACAAAGCATGACAAACAATACAGATTATATATGGATATAAGCCTCAATGCATCAAGTACTGGTTTATTTAGTCACCAACACATAGCAAATACATATAAACCACAAGTTGTAGTGCATCTAGATTAAGATGTGGTGCATTCAAATCACCAACAAATATTTTCAAAAATGAAAAAAAAAAAAAAAAAAATCACAGGTTTTAGTGCAACAAGAGCAACAAAATGCCCAACTAAAGTCATCAAATAGCTTGGACAAAACATACAAAACAAAACCAAGAATTTTAGTGCAACTACAGAAACAAAAGTCAAGTATCTTGGATTTTGGATGGAAAAACAAAAAATCTTATTATTTCTTTTCTTTTTGTTACACAACCACCAAACTTGGATGAAACAAACAAACAAACAAAAAATCACAAATTTTGCTGTAACAAGCTTATGGCCAGCAAAATAATAAATTGTCCAACAAATTAGAAATGTCCATGACTTTGGTGTACATGTGTACAATTGCAGACACATCTACTACTTGCATTTAAAGGATACAAGTGACTTGAATCTACAGCAGCTGAATGCGGCGATTACCATGTTGTTCAGCAAACCTTTTTACAAAGTCATCTAATTTCAAGGCCATGGTGCGTTTTGACTCAGTGCTGAGAATAGCCAAACTCGACAATCTACTCTCTGCCATTGTAGCCCTTAGGTGATTTTCTTCAGAGCTGAAAAACTTTGTTCACATGTGGCGCTGCTAACTGGTAACACAACAGCTATTTTGCACAACCTGATCAGTTCAAATAAAACATCCTTATATGGTTCCAGAAAATGAACAAACTCCATCAAAGTAGTAGGACTATCTTTTCCATTCATGATGTACATGATCCATTTTGATGTATTTTCGATTTTCTGTTACATTTTTCTGGTAGTTCATCCATGACACCCAACAGTGAGGTATTTTTGTCTTGCATCTTTTTGTTCTCTGCCCATGCAACCATTGCGTTTACATGGGTCTGGCCATCAGACCTAAATTTTGATATATCTAGAAGACAAAATAAAAATGTCAGATAAAGACAAATAAAAATCACTTATATTCAAATACTACAATATGCCAACATTTAACACCTAATAGTTTATTTATAGTTACCTGAAATCTCTATTTCTATCAAAGATATTTTTAACATAGGCCAAGTCTCACCAGTATCTAATAACAAAAGCACTGATTGTAACCATAATAAGCAAGGTAAACATATATTGACATGTGGTCCTTTAAATCATAACTTTATTTTATAACTAAAATAAATAGGTTTTGACTATTTTATGTTAATGTAGAAAATATTTGAAAAGGCACACTGAACACAACATACCATTGGGCACCTGACACACGGGGTGCTGGTGTTTCAAGCTCTCTCTCTTCTCTTTCAATGTCTGAGCTCTCTTCCTCCCTTAGCCCTCTCTCTTCCACCTCTTCACTCACTTCATGCTGTATTTCTTCTGTCTCATCACCTCTATCTAGCTCTTTGTCATCCATTTCTATATTTCTTTCTTCCACCACTCCATCTTCTCCTCTGCTGCCTTCCACAACTTCATTTGTACATATACCTTTTTCTGTCTTATCTGCACCTTCCACTCCCACATTATCTGCCTCTGATTTTCCTTTTCTTTTTGGTTTTAAAAAACTCTGGATGTCAGCCTTTCTTTTCATTTAGATTGCTGCACTAATTAGCAAACTAACTAACAGTAATTCAGTACCTGAATTTGTTGATGTGATCTTCGATCGACTCCAGCACCATATGCGATGGAGAGCGCCAAATGAGTCGTTGTCATGTGACGTCACTTGTCAAAAGTTCCGACAATCTTGGACAATCCTGAAAACTGATACTAAACAACGGACTTTTGAAAATATATTAGCGTTGAACTGTTTGTCATTAATACGTGCAAAGATAATGTCAGAATAAACTATAATAATACTTACAGGTATATTTATACAAATGATTCGATTCGTTAAAAGAACCGGATAGAGTCGTCTATTCGTGATCACGCTGGTTGCGTTGCAGATCACTAAGCAGTTCATAAGAGTCATTTGTTTGGACTACTACACAATAATAGAAAGACATGTTTTCTTGCTATTATCTCATCACATTGAAGCACCGCTGATGTAAATTGGTAGAGGAAACCATTTATATTTTATACATTGGGAATTTATGATACACTGCTGGGGTGGCTATGGTCTTTCTTAGGGTGGCAGTTGCCACCCCATGCCACCCCGGTAGATCCGCCCCTGCTAACATCCTCTGAAAACTTTTGAGAGGAGTGTAAGTGCCAGCTTTGAACGACGCCGCTAGGCGCTGGATGGCGAGTGCGTGCTGTGACGTAAGCCGCGTTCTCATCTGTATCGAGTCCATGACTGTCCCCAGAAAAGAAATATTCTGGCTGGGAGACAGCGCGCTCTTGGCAGTGTTGATTCTGAGACCCAGACATTCGAGATGACCTGGACCTGTGAGTTATTAACTGCTCCTCTGATTGGGCTATAACCAGCCAATCGTCGAGGTAGTTCAGTACTCGCACTCCCCGTAGTCTCAGGGGAATGAGGGTCGCATCCATCTCTTCGTAAATGTACGGGGTGCTAGGGATAGACTGAAAGGTAGGACTTTGTATTGATAAGCCTGCCCCTCAAAGGCGAATCTCAAGAATGGCCTGTGGCGGGGTGCTATCTGAATATGAAAGTAAGCATCTTTCAGATCCACTGAGAAAAAACAATCACCTGGGCGAATTTGCACGAGGATTTGTTTCGTTGTCAGCATTCTGAACGAGCACTGTAAAAGCCCGACTCGCTTATTGCTAAGGGGACAGTTTCTACAGCCCCTTTTGCTAACAGTTTCAACACTTTGGTATGAAGCACGTGACTCACGTCGCTCTTCACCGATGTCTCTGTGTAGTGGGCGCGCGCTCTACATTTAGAACACGCTCAGCGCGAGCCGGCGAGTGAGCCAACAGGGGATAATCTGTGTGATTTTGTGGCGCTGTGTGAACAGTGCTTATGTGCAGGGGTGCATATTGTTTAGCGGGCACACTGCCTACAGTCAGAACAGATGAAAATTATTTTTGTGATTTATTAGGGTTGCCGTTAAAACGGCGTTTGTGTGCATGCGTGCGTGCTTTATAACAGGCTCGTTGACTGCAATATTGATATCTCCAGCTGCCTGAATAGAGGGGACTGGGAGAAGTGTAAAGAGAGTCTGTGGTGGTAATCCGGCCGTGGTGGGACTTAACCACTGTCTCTTTCTTCCTGTGGTCAGGAAGGCTTTGGAGGCTCAGGGTTCAACACAATCTTGGGTTGAGGTCCCCTTCGCTCTAGCGGTCCATGGCAGCTCGCAGAACGTGAACGTGGCGAGTCTTCGCTTTTGCGTCACTTTTGCTATCCTCTGGCGGAGGGCGGGCAAAGATGTGCGGCGAACGCTTCCTCAAGAGGGGGAAGACTCTCGTAACCATTCTCCTTTGTGCCGTTGAGTGTCGAGAACGCTAAAGAAGCAGAGGTTTTGAGACGAGCTGAAAATGGCGCCTTCCACGATTTTGTCAGCTCGTCGTGAACTTCTTTTTCAGGGAAGAAGGGGGCGGGCCTCTGCAGAGGGGCCTGACGGCGGCCTTGCAGCCTTGCAGAAACCAGCCTTGCAGAAACCACTCGTCCAGCCTGCTTCGCTTGGTTTCCTCGGGTGGAGACCACTCGAGCCTGAGGTCTCCAACGGCCCTGGTCAACAGGCGAATGAGTTCAGCATCGAGGCCGGCTCTGACGCCACCGGTGCTGTCTTGAACAGAAGGTGCGGGGTCAGCTATGGAGCCTGACCATTCCTCACTTCGGGATGCAGCGAGCAAAAGGCTGTCATCCATGTCCTCTTCCGCTTCTGGTCCGCCGAAGGAAATAGGACCCGTCGCTAACTGAGAGGGGCGTTGGTCATCCTGGGTGAACAAGACCGGCGAAGGGGATTCTGAGAACGAGACACGCGGGGAGTGCACCGGCGTGTGCTCGCTCGTCTGCTCTGGCATTCTCTGTCCGTGGCGCTTCTTTCTGCGCGGCCCGAGCGAGAGAAGAGGGAGAGCAGAGGGAACGGCGTCCTCATTGAAGCGCCATTTCTTCGCACTCCGGGCAGCCGCCCTTAGAGAGTGCAGCTTCAGCGTGGTCACGGCCTAAGCACGCGGTGCAAAGGATGTGACGATCCCTGCCGAAGAGAGAGCCTCTGCACGAGGCACAGGATACACGAGGCATTTAAAACAATGCCTCAGCTCTTTTGTGAGTGTGTGTGTTGCAGCGGCAAACACACACACAACTTGTAAAGGATATAGCGCGCCGGATGGTGGAGCAGTACAGCTGGCTGAAGGCGGTGTCCAGTGAAGACAGGAACCGGCGTCCTCAGAACTGCAAGGCAGGTGGCTCGTTCTGCTGAAGGCCTTTTCGAGGGCGGCGGCTTCTCAATCCGGAGGTCAGCGAAGGTAAGTGAGCTGAAGGAGATTAATGCTGTGTTCGAAATCGCCCCCTATACCCTCATTCACTATTCACTACATTACTCCACTAATATAGTCCACTTGAGTGAGTGAATAAAAACGAGTGAGTGAATTCGGACACTGAGTGCACAGGAAGGCCTGCCGCTTTTGCATAGTTTCGGCTTGCTGTTTAATAATTATTTGAAATGTAGCAAACTGGCAGCTCCAGTAGTAATGACAATATTTATCTTGAACTCTGCCATGGAAACTAGCATGTATAAACCGTAATTAAACAATTTAATAATCAATAAAAAAGGAATTTATACCTGTTGGACCAGTGCGGTTTGGAAAATGAATTGATAGATGATTCAGCTGCGGGCGCCATCTTCTGGCGAGACATGGGAATTCAGCTCGCAACTCTCACAGTGCATTATGGGTATTCTCTAGCCATTGAGCATACATCAGTTGTACACTCGTTATAGCGGTGCATTGTGGGATTGAATGAGTGCACTCAATAACGTCCACTATGGTTTCGGACATGACCACAAATGGCTGTCCCCTCAAATAGTGCCCTATTTAAGTGTATAGGGGGCGATTTGGGACACAGCCTAAATCTGAATCCTATGGCGTAAGGGGGGGCTTTTATAACCATAGGCCACGGCCATTTTGGCGGGCACTGACGCACTAGGGCGGGAAGCGAACTGATTGGTTCGCGCGTCTCAGCCGCCTCGCCATAGGTTCGTACAGTTGCCGCAGCACAGCCAATCAGCGCGCTAGTATGCTCTGCTGGGGTCTGCTGTGCAGCTGCACTGCGATTTACATATATAAAAAGCTAAACCGTAAGCTAAATTTACGCAATACGAGAGTACTCTCGAAAGGGAACAATCCATTCCCCCACACTGGAAATGCATCATGTTATCCCAGTATAGCCTACGTAGAATCACTTCTGCCGCTCGACAGATCAAGATACATAGAAAAACTGAGCCGTATTGGGTCGGATTGTCCATACATCTATGACTGGACAAACGACCCAACAGAATGGCCAGAGGTGTCATTTTCTCGTCAAAATGCATGCTGCTCTCCCAAACAGACATGACATGCCTACTTCATAAATCACCCAGTCTTTCGAAGAAGACGTTTATTCAGTGTTCCTGAATTTTAAGGATTTAAAGTATGTATTACATACATTTAACGTTTTAAAATTAATCATAAAACTTGTCTTGTGCTATGAAATGAATATTTTTCTAATGCCATATGCAATGCAAAGGGGGCTTGTTTATGTATAAGTTTGTTTGGCCTAGAATATAAACATGAAATGTGCAGAGTCTAATGTCAAACGTTACTTTACTGCATTACCGCGTTAACAAGCATTTGTCAAAAGCCTAAAATCCAGTTATATGATGAGCTGTTTGGCATCAATGACACAGGTTTAGATAAAGTTTAGACATCCGTCAGTTTTCTGTTGTCTTGCATGCGGCTTTATCGGTTTATTTATTCGTTTTTCTTGTTAGTACAGCCAGGCACGAATGAATTAGTTCAGCATTTACATTTTACAAAGCAAATTTGGAGTTGATGTCAGTCACAATGCTATTCTCAAACGACTGACAATAGCAACATTTTGATTTTTTTGTGCTTTTTTTATAGCAACCGTCTTCATCAAAATACTGGTGATTTATGAAGTAGGCTATTATGTTGTGTAATATTTGGGGAAGCAGCATGCATTTTGACATTGTGTCATTCTAGTGTCGTACATGTAATGTGACTATATCAGCTAGTGAGCTTGAAGCACAAACATGAGCCCAGCCCTTCCCTTAATGAAATAAAGAAGACTTTTGAATGTATTGTACATTAATAACCTCACGCATTCTGTCGCTATGTGATAGCTCATAGTAAAAAAACTGCTTTAACGAAATGCTGACTGCTTTTTTGACGTGTGACAACACCGCGGGGGCTTTTCAAATCGCTAATTTAAAAAAAAGTAAAATGCGCTCCGCGGTGCGGAGCAAAGCGAGTGTTTTCAATGAATTCCTATGAAAGTTAAGCCCCCATAGGCATGAACTGAAAACGCACCAGACTGGACACGCGCCGTGAATGACTGTGCGGCCGTGAATGAATGACAGTGCAGCCGGAAATGTGTGCGCACTGTGCGGCCGTGAATGAATGCCCGTGCGGCCGTGCTCATTTTATTTCCGGTTTAGAATTAGCGCCAATTTTGGGGCGGGTTGCTTGAATTGTGGGTTCATTAGCCTATTATTCTTAATGAAAATGACAAACTCACTTAAATAGGCGCTTTTACATTTTGCTTCGAAACCAAATCTTCCGCGATCATCTTGTCTGTCAGCTCTTTGCTCTTGTGAAGAATGAAATCTGACTCCTGCTGCGTTTGTGCTGCGACTCTCGTTCGGCTCACGCTGTATTGGGCAGACACATTCAGTTTTTATTTGTAGTGTCTGTTCTCTAACTGAACTAAATTATTTTATTACTATAAAAATCAAAACGACGGTGGGGGCGGTGCCGCAGTGGGCAAGTGATGTACACGGTGTTTCACCTGAACACCGGTAACACTGGTAACACCGGCAACATCGACTATCGCAGCAAGCCTAACATGTAGTGTAAATGTTTAATTGTAATGGACGTATTTCACAGGCTTTCGCAATTGACGAACAACTCTGTCTGTTATTCGGCAGTATAAAACTTCAGATCGGGGTTTTTTAACTTATTAGAGGTGCAGAACACCACACAGCAACTGTTTGGCATTGCACCAAGCAAAAATCAATCGTAATCATTACAAAGAGTAAAGATCAAGCGTTTATACTTCTTTCATTTATACTTCTGCGTCCTTGTCCGCGTCGACGTGCAGTTACACATGCAAAGGGAGCATGTGTACCCCTGAGGGAGGGGTTGTGGCAGACCAATCACAGCGCTTGCGGTCCGCGTAGAATTGACGTGTTGTTACATTTTTGGAGAGGTGCACGTCAGGGTACGCCATAGGCTACTCATGCAACACACAGCCTACGACGTAGCTACGGCATACACTCGACGCATAAGTATAAATTGGGCTTAATGCCAACCAAGTCTATAGTATCACACTAAACTGACCGACAGCTTCAGTGATTATAAAAGGAGCGCTTTTTACTTTTTTTCTAAGTAATTCAGTCACAAAAGTTTTTGTTTTTCATGAGACTTTGTGACTTCCTACTTTTTTCCATATATTTAAGGAGTGCAAATTGCTAACAAGTAACAAGTGCTCTTCTGCCGCCATCTACCGTTTATAGTGGTAGTTTCATGGGTTTTTTTTAAAATAAAAGTGTTTTTTCTTTGCCTCAGAGTGGCCTACAACTTTCACTGTCAAAAGGTTGTACGAATCCTGAGATGAATAATGACAACATTCAAAAAAACATTCGACTATTTCTGCCACAATACCATGTGGTGTTACTACATCAAATCCATGGTTTATGATTTGTGGACTGAAACCCTGAACTTCGTTCATGCAACAATGGGTTCTCCTGGTTTCCACATCAGCGCTGTTTGATCTGATATCTAAGGTTCATAACAGAGAATTCTGCTCCGAACGCTTCCCACTAGATCTCGCAGCGATGTTATTAATTCTGTGGCAAATTCAAACGCTTTCTCACTGGACCTCTCAGCGCTATTTGTGGGTCCTGATAATGCCAAATGTCTTATTTTGCCAGTAAAAAAGTGGCCTACATTGTTTTAAATATATCTAGTCAGTGACAGAGTGCAAGCATATTCGTCTAAAATAATTCTGTATTTTTAGCTTCAGAATCATGAATATTTTTATTCTGGTATCACCATTGTCCTGTGTATTGGGTTACCAGCACCAAGTCCAAACCTATTGATTTCCACCCCTGATGTAATACCAAATTTAGCATTTAATCAACAGTACATTTTTTGTTAACCTTTTAGCATATGCCTTGGACTATCGCAATACTCTAAAAAGAATTACATTACTTATTATTAATTACTTTGTAAATCCCATATCAACCTCAACCAGTTAAACAATCCCAGGTTAGACATGAAACTGCTCTTTTAATTCTTTAAAACAAATAATATCAAATTGTATAAATTATTTTTAAACTGACCAAAGTATTTAAAGGGAGCAGGTTACATTAAAAACATATATTTTATAATTAGATGTTAAATTTGGACATTAAATCCACTATTGTTTCATTTTGAATTGATCTATAGTCTATACAGCATTTAATGCAATTATGTGTTTGTTTGTTTGTGTGTTTGATTGTTCCCGATCATGAGTCGAAACCACAGGCGGTGAGTGAAACTGCATCAGATGCAAATGCATCAACTGCAGATAACCAAAAACTTTAACAATAAATTGTGTTTTACAAAGAAGCCAAATCTATCTATCACTGATTCTTGAGATAAGGGACAAAACATGTCCCAAACACAAAAGTCCTTTTTATGTTAAAAATATATCAACACACTAAAAATACTTAAAAAGTTACATCTAAAGGAAATTTGTATACTCAGGACATTCATTGCTTATTCTATTATTTTAAAATCACTCACTATACTTGGAAACACATGTAATTTAACCTGTCCTCAGCATGAGGTCACAATGTAAAAACTGCCAAAGTGTTTAAAAATGCAACAAATTAAAAAATACACAGTTACATTAAAAGGCGGAGATCGAACAATACAAAAAGTAAATATTGAATTATATTTCCATTAAAAAATAGCTATAAAAGTTGTGTTCTCACTTTGCATCAACTCCGTCAGGATTTTTTATAATTCTGAATAAATCAGGCAGTGTCATGGGCAGCTTTAACTCTGAAGAGCACTTACTATTTCCTGCTCATTGTGGATCTCACAGCAGGACACATAGTCCTGGAAGTTATAGATTTTTTAATATTTTAAACAAACAATATTGATGTCTCTGTGGTCACAGCTTTAACATGTCAACTCCGTCATCGCAGTGTAATAGTTTCTGTAAATAGTTGTGGGATAAATCTTGCCTTTCTGATAAGTTTATTAAGGCAGCTACAACTGAGGAAAAAAAAAAAAATTGCTCCACTGTACAAAGTGGTTAAGGTGGAAAAAAATTGAAAAATTTTGTCAACTCCGTCAGACGTCAACTCCGTCAGGTTTTATGTCTGATGGTTGACAAGTGCTCTCAAAAAAACTGTATAATGTGATTTAATATGTTTTTTCCATATGGGGAATTCTTCTAATGCTGTTTTTATGATTCTATTTACATATACTGTATATTTGGCCTCAGCTTGACCTTTGACAACTCCATCAGTATTTGTCAACTCCATCAGTATTTGTCAACTCCATCAGTATTTTACACCGTCAGGTGAAGGTTTTCGTTAATTTTGTAAGAAATGTCTTATTCTTTTTTCATTGTATTGTGTAAAAATGTTAAAACATCAATGAAACTACATGATATTGTGTCTTAATTACCTAAGAACATTGGTGATATATGTTTAATATTAAAAGGAAGGAGGAGAATTAAGAAATTTAGAAACCGGATTTAGAAAAAATTAAGTTATGGAGTGAATAAATATTAATTTTTAGAAAAAATATTTAGAAATAAGCCTGTTCCCTTATATAGTTCATTATCTGAGACCTTTGTCTACAAAAATATCAATTTTTAATAATGTAGTGTTAGTTTTTATTTTTTAACATCTAAAACATGTTTTGTCCCTTATCTCAAGAATCAGTGCTATACATATATTCACAGTATTGCATACATATATACATATATTTAAGTATTTCACATATATACATATTTACATATATTTACAGTATTGCATATATACACAGTACATATATACATATATCTACAGTATTTCACATATATACATATTTACATATATTTACAGTATTGCATATATACATATTTACAGTACATATATACATATATTCACAGTATTGCATACATATATACATATATTTACAGTATTTCATATATACATATTTACATATATATTTTCAGTATTGCATATATACATATTTACAGTATTGCATATATACATATATTTACAGTATTTCACATATATACAGTATTGTATATATATACACAGTACATATATACAAATATTTAAAGTATTTCATATATACATATTTACATATATTTACAGTATTGCATATATATATACACAGTACATATATACAAATATTTACAGTATTTCACACATATTTACATATATTTCAAGTATTTCATATATACATATTTACATATATTTACAGTATTGCATATATATACACAGTACATATATACAAATATTTACAGTATTTCACACATATTTACATATATTTAAAGTATTTCATATATACATATTTACAGTATTGCATATATATACACAGTACATATATACAAATATTTACAGTATTTCATATATACACATTTACATATATTTACAGTATTGCATATATACATATATATACAAGAACTGGGCTGGCTGTGACAGGGAACATGACCACTATTTTTTAATGTGTGACCTGAAACAAAAGCAAAAATCAGGTTTATTATTTATAAAACACAAATAACTAGAAGTGAATGAGACTGGAAGACACGTTCAAGTTATAAATGGCCGCTCTTATGTTAAGAATGAGGTGAAAATGTTTCTTATGTTCCAAACACATATAGTATAATAACATTAGGGGAAAAAAAACTTTTTTTGCTGGGTAATGTATCTTCAAAATATTTTTAGTTCAGTACCTCAAACCATTTATGTTGAAGAATCTTGCCCAAATCGAGTCGCTGCATTGGCTCACGCTGAAGACAAGCACAGATCAATTGGCAGAACTCTGTGCAGAAAGATAGGAGAGACATTATTACGTTAAACTTCATACCTTCTCTTAGGTTAGAAATCTGAAAAAATTATGCATTATCTACCCTGCCATGTTTTATTAATATGTTCTATTGCCTGTTTTGTTTCTTTGTCGTGATAAAGATCTCACCTTGTGACAAGCCAGCTATGAACCAAAGGTTCTGATTTATCATGTTGAGGTCATGGCTGTCCGGAAATTTCCCGCATACCATTGAGAACAAGAGCACCCCCAGTGAATACACCGTTGCTGGCTCCCCGTGGTACCGGCCCTTTGATAAATATTCAGGTGGGCAGTACAGTCGTGTGCCTGTAAGAAAGAGATTTTGTGTTATGGGTATTGCATTACCACAGCATTTTGCCTAGGTGTTCATTAGCATGCTAGAAATCATTAGGTGCTATTTGCTACTTCAATACATACCCATGAATGTAGTGTAGGCTAAGCTTTGAAGGAGGTCGCCGCAGCCAAAGTCAATAAGTTTTACTTCTAAGGTGTCTTTGTTAATTAAAAGGTTTTCATGTTTTATGTCTCTGTGAAACACTCCACGTTGGCAGCTGATGTACGCGGCTTGTGTTGCTTGCCGCATTACGACCCTCGCTAACTTCTCATTGATTCTGCCTCCATGGCGTGTCACAAAATCAACCAAGTCCTCACAGGGAACAGGCCGCTCCAGAACCATGGTGCAGTATTCGCCCTGATCCTTCCAGTCCAGCAGCTGGATTATCTCGGGCACTCTGGGGCCTTTATTTGCAAGAATTAAAAGAGCGACCTCCAATGGAAGAGGTTTGGGAGAGCAGGGCTAAAAGTAAGACAATTTTGTATGATGGTTAGATGGAGGTGGTTTTCCAAATATTGAAAACAGTGACAAAGGGAATAAAATGTAGAAAGCACAGTCTACTTACAATGCTGATATATTCAAAATGCTCTGTTTTTTTGGCAATTTTCACTGCCACCTGATCAACAAAGGAAAGAAGAGGTATGTGTAAAAAAGATGTACAATTAAAGTGTTGGTCAACAAATGTTAAGGTTGCATGAATTGAAAAACATGTACAGTATATTTAGTCCATCTGACAGTTTAAAGAGGTTATTGCTCTATACTATAGGACTTGCAACAGATATAAAAAGGATCAGGATAATAAATTACTAGCTGAGTATTGTAAAAAAATGAAACCTCAAGGCCATCCTTCAGACGCCTTCCTTCGTATACGGCTCCAAATCCCCCTTTACCCAGCATATTGCCGACTTCATAGTAGGAAAAGATGTCTATAAAAGACGAATAAGGTTATTTGATATATAAGTCAAGCAGTGACATCCTACAGAGTGACATGCTCCATCTAAAACCATCATATTATTTATCAACTACCCAATATAAGTATAAACCTTCAAAGTGCTAATTAAAGATGGCTTCATACCTGAGCAAGGATGCAATAAGGACGTGGTGCAGGCTGGAGCTTGAAGGTCATCCTCGCTCCAGTCAGTCTTAATGTGGGCTGGAGACTGAAGGTCATCCTCGCTCCAGTCAGTCTTAATGTGGGCTGGAGCTTGAAGGTCGTCCTCACTCCAGTCAGTCTTAATGTGGGCTGGAGACTGAAGGTCATCCTCGCTCCAGTCAGTCTTAATGTGGGCTGGAGCTTGAAGGTCGTCCTCACTCCAGTCATACTTAATGCGGGCTGGAGCTTGAAGGGCGTCCGCACTCCAGTCCGACTCAATGCAGGCTGGAGCTTGCAGGGCGTCCGCACTCCAGTCCGACTCAATGCGGGCTGGAGCTTGCAGGGCGTCCGCACTCCAGTCCGACTCAATGCGGGCTGGAGCTTGAAGGGCGTCCGCACTCCAGTCCGACTCAATGCGGGCTGGAACTTGCAGGGCGTCCGCACTCCAGTCCGACTCAATGCGGGCTGGAGCTTGCATGGCGTCCGCACTCCAGTCCGACTCAGTGCGGGCTGGAACTTGCAGGGCGTCCGCACTCCAGTCCGACTCAATGCGGGCTGGAACTTGCAGGGCGTCCGCACTCCAGTCCGACTCAATGCGGGCTGGAACTTGCAGGGCGTCCGCACTCCAGTCCGACTCAATGCGGGCTGGAACTTGCAGGGCGTCCGCACTCCAGTCCGACTCAATGCGGGTTGGAGCTTGGAGGGCGTCCGCACTCCAGTCCGACACAATACGGACTGGAGCTTGCAGGGCGTCCGCACTCCAGTCCGACTCAATGCGGGCTGGAGCTTGCAGGGCGTCCGCACTCCAGTCCGACTCAATGCGGGCTGGAGCTTGCAGGGCGTCCGCACTCCAGTCCGACTCAATGCGGGCTGGAGCTTGGGGGGCATCAACACTCCAGTCTGACTCAGTGCGGACTGGAGCTTGGGGGGCATCAACACTCCAGTCTGACTCAGTGCGGACTGGAGCTTGCAGGGCGTCCACACTCCAGTCCGACTCAATGCGGGCTGGAGCTTGGGGGGCATCAACACTCCAGTCTGACTCAGTGCGGGCTGGAGCTTGCAGAGCGTCCGCACTCCAGTCCGACTCAATGCGGGCTGGAGCTTGGAGGGCGTCCGCACTCCAGTCCAACTCAATACGGACTGGAGCTTGCAGGGCGTCCGCACTCCAGTCCGACTCAATGCGGGCTGGAGCTTGGGGGGCATCAACACTCCAGTCTGACTCAGTGCGGGCTGGAGCTTGGAGGATTACTTTTTTACTAGGTCTCCTGTGACCAAGAAGTACCATCCAAAACCTCGTTTTCTTTTTACACTTTTCCTCCTTTCTTTCTCCTTTCACCACATCCACATCAGAAGCCAAATTGTTCTGGAGTAGGTCTTTTACACTGGAAATCTGATCTAAAAATGAATGACATCAACCAAAATTATTATGAATAAATGAAATATGACATCCTCTTATTAGTGCCTACTCATATTACTACAGCTATGATAGCTATAAATTATGAAGTGATTCTTCTATCCACGTTGTTTTTCAATGCGGAAGTAAGGTATACATTAATGCTTAACAGATTATTAATTCAGTTCAAATTTTCAACATTGACACATTAATGAATTAATAAACATTTTTGTGCGTTTTAAACTAAAAATTAAGTGTAGAGCCATGGACAGAACAAATAAATGCATTTCGTATTCTCATAACATGGTCATGTAACTTACTATCAGATGTTCTGCTAGATTGTGGCACGGCTGCATCAGCACTCTGGTCTTTTTTCTCGCCCTCAGCTGAGCTAGTCTTCTGGGTGTATTTTTTACCAGCTCTTTTACAAAAAAGTACCGGCCAAGCCCTCTTTGTCTTTTTGTCTTTCTTCTCCACTACTCTTCCTTTTGCCCCATCCACATCCACATCAGAAGCCAGATGGTGTTGGAGTGGGACTTTTACACTGTAAATCTGATCTAAAAAAGAATGACATCAACCAAAATTATTATGAATAAATTAAATATGACATCCTCTTTCTTATTAGTGCCTACTCATATTACTACAGCTATGATAGCTATAAATTATGAAATGATTCTTCTATCCATCTTATTTTTCAATGCAGAAGTAAGCTATTTTCTGTGACTTCTAATTAATTTGTTGATATTGGTAAATAATTATAAGTGACATCTGACCAATACATTATCTGCCTCACAAATGAGAAATTAACACTTTATAAAAATGCTCAAAATTCAAACAAAAAATGCTAACACTTTACCAAAAAAATTATTTTATAATGTCTACATGTGTATCTGAATGCATACTTAAGAAAAAACTGACTTTAGGACCCAGTGGAACAGCTCATTTGCTCCATATAGAGCTATAATGCCATCTAGTGGCAAGAGTCATGAAATATCATGTTATATTATTTTTTTTTCCACAAGAGCTTAGACACCCAATGTAATATATTTTGAACTGAATTAAAAGGGTTATGCATGAAATTGTGAGTTATTTTGAATTTCAAATATATTTTATATTTTGACACACTAATGAATTAATAAACATTTTTCTGTGTTTTAAACTAAAAAGTAAGTGTAGAGCCATGGACAGAACAAATAAATGCATTTCATATTCTCATAACATGGTCATGTAACTTACTATCAGATGTTCTGCTAGATTGTGGCACGGCTGCATCAGCACTCTGGTCTTTTTTCTCGCCCTCAGCTGAGCTAGTCTTCTGGGTGTATTTTTTACCAGCTCTTTTACCAAAAAGTGCCAGCCAAACCCTCTTTGTCTTTTTGTCTTTCTTCTCCACTACTCTTCCTTTTGCCCCATCCACATCAGAATCCAGATGGTTTTGGAGTGTGAGATGTGGATGGGTTTCCTCTGTATTGGTGAAATGTTGTGATGGTGTACATTGTTGTAAATTGTACACTCGTTCACAATTTTCAGCTTTCTTGTGACAAGAATTTTGCTGTCCCATTTTCACTGCTATTCTCTAAACTCTAAATGATCAAAGTAAGAACCAAGAAGTACAGTAGTTGTAAGAAGTAGTTGTAAGAGTTGTAATAAGAATTGCAGGCATTAATATCCTCAGTCAATGTGATGTCACGATTAAAAGCCAAAGCTTTGTGATGTCATAATCCTCAATACATTCCAACCATGCCTGGTTTTGCTGTGCGCCCATTGGCCAGATTTGCTCTGTGGGCGGAGCCTCCACTCAGCGCTGAACTGGACGCTTGTGGTAAATGTACCAGGATTTATTTGGGAAATCATCTTTCCGTGTTGTTTATGATGAATAAACTCTTTGTCGTTCTTCTGTGCAAGTCGATTACCGGTAAGAATGGTGTAATAATTGTTTGTGTTGATAATCTTTCGCGCATTAGGCTAAATAAGTGTCTACAATATAAACATAAGTAAACGTAATTTGAATTCAATTGGATTAAAATGCACATGTGGTGGGATTCATATGATTTCAAATTTATTCATTATTTAATACACGACATATCAGTAATGTCTGTGGTGTATTTAAGCAATGCAGGCCTAAATAATTTAAATAGCGACGTTCAGTGGATTAAAGTGATCGCGTGCACACGATGCTTAAAGCACCTTCAATTTAATCTTTACAGTTTTTCTCAGTTGCTTTGGTGTATTTCTCGAATCAGCCTTAAAATCTGCAAAACAGTAAGTTCATTTCTCGAAACAATTCATACAAACAGCACCACATATTTGTTTACCTGCAAAACTTGCTCAAAATCCCGAGTTCGTCTCTCAAAAACAAATATTTATGTCAATAAGCATATCAGTGCCATCAAAATTACAAGTCCTTGTTGTCATTGTTCACAAACAAGATAGTCAAAATGTTTAGTAGGCTAAATGGTGCGCACGATTTATAAATCGAGGGAACAAATGAGTAAATCGTGTGGACGGTTTAGCAAGTCGAGGGAACGAAGTAGTAAATCGTCCGGCAAGATTTTGCAACTCGAGGGAACTAAATAGTAAATCGTGCGCATGATTTATAAATCGAGGGAACGAATTAGTAAATTGTGTGCACGATTTACTTTTTTTTTCTTGCACATCATGTGCGGGGCTCCGTAATTTTAAGATGTAAATGGCTAATATTTTGGTGACAATGATAGAAATATTAAGGTAAATTGATGCCATAAAGAATCGCATGCGCAGGGTAAGATTTGTGAAAGTGTACATAAGATTGCAAGCGTAAATTAAATTTGCATACACAAGAGAAGCTTTGTAAAGGTGTAAATCGTCTTTCAAGTGTAAGAAAAAAATATTTGCAGCATTTTACTGTTATTCGTAAGTGTAATTCATGTATTGTGAAACTGCAGCTTCATGTTAACGCAAAATAAATATGATCTGTATTCTTCTGTGCTTACACTTTTGACACCTTTCTTTTGCCAAGATACGGCCGAAACTATTGCACGCCTATGAACATCGATTTGCAAGCGAAAACAACAGTAAGGAACTGCAAAATAGATCGACCGTGTAAAACCAACCTTTGTGTAAAAAAATAAACTGTTGCAAATGTCTAAATGACTTGTTGTGTACGTAGGGCAAAAAAAAGTTCCCGATAGAAACCGATTTGTACAGTTCCGTCCTTCTTTTAGCTGCGCTTACAGTTTTGGCACAATTCTCTCACTCCCTGAGTTTTGCAAGCGCGAGGAGAAAGGCGGGTCCACCTTCTTCTGTAGCCAATCAAATGAGCTGCTGGCTGACTCTCGATTTACTCTTAGCTGATTGGTTCAATAAACACCCCAGACGCCAGAACACATCTTTATCTTAATTTGGCTCAGCATCGTTCTCGCTGCCGAAATTGTACTTTAAATGCACACATATATGTTAATAAATAAATAAAGCATGATTGCTTAATAAGCTGTGCTCCATTAGGCTGACTATATGTGTTCATCCTGAATTCCGTTACTTGACACATAATGATAACTAGCTCAACCATTTTGCAATGAATGGCTTATGTGATAAATTAATGACTAGATGTTCTGAGGGGTAAGACTATTCAACAGAGAACCATATAATACATTTTGAGCAACATGACTTTAGCAATAGATAATGTAGGAAACAGCAGACAATTGTACATAATCAATTGCATGACTGTACCAAAGCATTTGCAACTTGTTCAAAACCATGAGAAATTGTTTTCATGATGTGCACAAGTAACTAGATGATGTGGAGGTTGAACAAGTAGTTTTGAGAATTTCATTTCTGATCTGAGAAATGTACCAAAGCTACTGAGAAAAACTGTAATACATGAAATATATCACTGTATTTAATGACTAATTTAACGCCTTTTCATCGTAAAAAGTGGTTTGGTCTTTTCACCCCCTAATTCCATAGCGGCTCCTGGCCATAAATTTAGGTAGGGCAGATTCTGGGTCTTAGCACTAGTTTATGATAACCATTTTGTAAGCTTTGTTATCCTTTATATCTGAACACATCAGACACACTTTCGGCAGAATTCTGGTGTCCTTGCGTTATTCAGCCTGAGAGTGGCGCTCTAATGATGATTGACAGACTTTAGTATACTAGACAAAGGTCTAGACACAAACTAGACACCCTCAAGTCATTCAAGGTGTATATGACATTCTTCTTTCAGACGAATACAATCGGAGTTATATTAAAAAAGTCCTGGGTCTTCCAAGTTTTATAATGGCAGTGACTTGTTGGGTCATTTTTGTCCATAAAAGTGCATCTGTCCATCATATAAGTGCTCCACACGGCTCCGGGGGTTTAATAAAGGCCTTCTGAAGCGAAGTGGCGCGTTTGTGTAAGAAAAATATATATATTTAAAACTTTATGGACTAAAATAACTAGCTTCCGGCGGTTAGCGGTACGCAGGTCGACTTACGGGCGAAAGAGAACAGGCATGCCAACTAGTTACTTACAGTGGGGAGAACAAGTATTTGATACACTGCCGATTTTGCAGGTTTGCCCACTTACAAAGCATGTAGAAGTCTGTAATTTTTATCATAGGTACTCTTCAACTGTGAGTGACGAAATCTAAAACAAAAATCCAGAAAATCACACTGTATGATTTTTAAGTAATTAATTTGCATTTTATTGCATGACATAAGTATTTGATACATCAGAAAAGCAGAACTTAATATTTGGTACAGAAACCTTTGTTTGCAATTACAGAGATCATACGTTTCCTGTAGTTCTTGACCAGGTTTGCACACACTGCAGCAGGGATTTTGGCCCACTCCTCCATACAGACCTTCTCCAGATCCTTCAGGTTTCGGGGCTGTCGCTGGGCAATACGGACTTTCAGCTCCCTCCAAAGATTTTCTATTGGGTTCAGGTCTGGAGACTGGCTAGGCCACTCCAGGACCTTGAGATGCTTCTTACGGAGCCACTCCTTAGTTGCCCTGGCTGTGTGTTTCGGGTCGTTGTCATGCTGGAAGACCCAGCCACGACCCATCTTCAATGCTCTTACTGAGGGAAGGAGGTTGTTGGCCAAGATCTCGCGATACATGGCCCCATCCATCCTCCCCTCAATACGGTGCAGTCGTCCTGTCCCCTTTGCAGAAAAGCATCCCCAAAGAATGATGTTTCCACCTCCATGCTTCACGGTTGGGAAGGTGTTCTTGGGGTTGTACTCATCCTTCTTCCTCCAAACACGGCGAGTGGAGTTTAGATCAAAAAGCTCTATTTTTGTCTCATCAGACCACATGACCTTCTCCCATTCCTCCTCTGGATCATCCAGACGGTCATTGGCAAACTTCAGACGGGCCTGGACATGCGCTGGCTTGAGCAGGGGGACCTTGCGTGCACTGCAGGATTTTAATCCATGACGGCGTAGTGTGTTACTAATGGTTTTCTTTGAGAATGTGGTCCCAGCTCTCTTCAGGTCATTGACCAGGTCCTGCCGTGTAGTTCTGGGCTGATCCCTCACCTTCCTCATGATCATTGATGCCCCACAAGGTGAGATCTTGCATGGTACCCCAGACCGAGGGAGATTGACCGTCATCTTGAACTTCTTCCATTTTCTAATAATTGCACCAACAGTTGTTGCCTTCTCACCAAGCTGCTTGCCTATTGTCCTGTAGCCCATCCCAGCCTTGTGCAGGTCTATTTTATTCCTGATGTCCTTACACAGCTCTCTGGTCTTGGCCATTGTGGAGAGGTTGGAGTCTATTTGATTGAGTGTGTGGACAGTTGTCTTTTATACAGGTAACGAGTTCAAACAGGTGCAGTTAATACGGAAAAAGTGTTGTGCCTCTCGCAGTTCAAAATGCTTACGCTACATCTGACGAGCGTAACTGGTGTGCATTGTCGTCAGACATAAGCATTTTGAAACACTTTTTCCGTAAATTGAATACAGAAGGTGATCGGCCGGAAGCTAGATAATTTACTTTATAAAGTTTTAAATATGGTAAATCGATAAACGCATCGATTCGCTTCAGAAGTGCTTTATTAACCCCCCAGAGCCGTGTGGAGCAGTTATATGACGGACAGATGCACTTTAATGGACTTCAAAAACAGAGCAACAATCACTGCCATTATAAAGCTTGGAAGAGCCAGGACTTTTTTAATATAACTCCGATTTTATTCGTCTGAAAGAAGAATGTCATATACACCTAGGATGACGTGAGGATGAGTAAATCATGGGCTAATTTTCATTTTTGGGTGAACTAACCCTTTAAGAACTTATTTTATAGTTAAGTCATGGCAATAAACGATGGAAGCTTGTTGCTGCCACTGAGTTGCAATTTTTTATCTCATAATTAAAAAAAACATTCTCGCAATTGCGAGTTTACATAATTTTGATGTGTTATAAAGTCAAAACTGCAAGATATAATTGTTATAAAGTCAGAATTGCGTGATATAAACTCGCAATTCTGACTTTTTCTTGCAATTGCGAGATATATATTATATATATATACACTCACCTAAAGGATTATTAGGAACACCATACTAATACTGTGTTTGACCCCCTTTCGCCTTCAGAACTGCCTTAATTCTACGTGGCATTGATTCAACAAGGTGCTGAAAGCATTCTTTAGAAATGTTGGCCCATATTGATAGGATAGCATCTTGCAGTTGATGGAGATTTGTGGGATGCACATCCAGGGCACGAAGCTCCCGTTCCACCACATCCCAAAGATGCTCTATTGGGTTGAGATCTGGTGACTGTGGGGGCCATTTTAGTACAGTGAACTCATTGTCATGTTCAAGAAACCAATTTGAAATGATTCGAGCTTTGTGACATGGTGCATTATCCTGCTGGAAGTGGATGAAGAGGATGGGTACATGGTGGTCATAAAGGGATGGACATGGTCAGAAACAATGCTCAGGTAGGCCGTGGCATTTAAACGATGCCCAATTGGCACTAAGGGGCCTAAAGTGTGCCAAGAAAACATCCCCCACACCATTACACCACCACCACCAGCCTGCACAGTGGTAACAAGGCATGATGGATCCATGTTCTCATTCTGTTTACGCCAAATTCTGACTCTACCATCTGAATGTCTCAACAGAAATCGAGACTCATCAGACCAGGCAACATTTTTCCAGTCTTCAACTGTCCAATTTTGGTGAGCTCGTGCAAATTGTAGCCTCTTTTTCCTATTTGTAGTGGAGATGAGTGGTACCCGGTGGGGTCTTCTGCTGTTGTAGCCCATCCGCCTCAAGGTTGTGCGTGTTGTGGCTTCACAAATGCTTTGCTGCATACCTCGGTTGTAACGAGTGGTTATTTCAGTCAAAGTTGCTCTTCTATCAGCTTGAATCAGTCGGCCCATTCTCCTCTGACCTCTAGCATCAACAAGGCATTTTCGCCCACAGGACTGCCGCATACTGGATGTTTTTCCCTTTTCACACCATTCTTTGTAAACTCTAGAAATGGTTGTGCGTGAAAATCCCAGTAACTGAGCAGATTGTGAAATACTCAGACCGGCCCGTCTGGCACCAACAACCATGCCACGCTCAAAATTGCTTAAATCACCTTTCTTTCCCATTCTGACATTCAGTTTGGAGTTCAGGAGATTGTCTTGACCAGGACCACACCCCTAAATGCATTGAAGCAACTGCCATGTGATTGGTTGATTAGATAATTGCATTAATGAGAAATTGAACAGGTGTTCCTAATAATCCTTTAGGTGAGTGTATATGAAACCACAAAACTTACAAAGTGCATATACATATCATATGTACAGTTATAAAGTTATTATTATTCAAAATACATTTTTATTAAAATACAAAATTTTACAAATAACCAAAAACTTTTACAATAAATTGTGTTTTACAAAGAAGTCAAACTTTTCTGTTGTTCGTTCTGACAAGGGTTGTGCATTTCTAAATATTATAAAGATTTGAATTTTTTTTTGCCATGAAATGGTTGCACACTGAAGCAGAGTTGAACCTGGTCAGTACCTGGTTGGGTATGGGAGACTCCAGGGAAAACTATAGAGGGTATGCATTGACGTCACTGTGGCAAAAAGAGCTGCTGCATGACTGGAGTTAATAGGGGAAACTGTGAAAACACGAGTAAAACAAAAAATTTTAAGTTTAAATTGAAGGTTGGACTTGATATAAGTGTTCCTTACAACTTACCAAAGATCCAGTGATCCATGGATATTGACATACAGCCAGGAATTGTGTTTTCTGACATTTATATAAACCTGATTTCGATGCAGGGGAAATACATAAAGCAAGTTGCCTGTGAACGCTTTATATAAATACAATAGGTAGGTCTAAATCCGGGTGATCAATTATATCAATGTTATATATACCGTTCAGCCCTAAAACTTCTATAGTTTTTGTTAGTGTTTATTTAAAAATATCCAATTATGCAGAATATAAGATTGTAAATATTTAACTGATGAGTTACAATTTATAGGGTATGTTTTTACCCCAAAATTCAACAATAGGTGCGTTTACATGGAGCACTGTAATCGGTTTAAAAGTCCAATCCGAATGAAAATGCTCCATATAAACACCTCAATCGGAATAAAAATGCCCAAACCGAATGAAATTGTAATTGGTTTGAGAG
Organism: Coreius guichenoti; assembly: GCA_039654105.1. Lineage (NCBI taxonomy): Eukaryota > Metazoa > Chordata > Actinopteri > Cypriniformes > Gobionidae > Coreius > Coreius guichenoti. Next base: position 27,673,414 of record CM077190.1, read on the forward strand.
GGGTGGGATAAACCTTTTCATGAAACGATTAAACGAAAAATTCCACCATGTAAACGACCTGATCCGATTACTTTGAGTGTACGTCCTTCTGTGACGTGATATCAGCGCGCGCCTCCACAACTGAAGAGTGCGCGCTGCATCACTCACAGTTATGAAGATATGTTGGAATAATGACACAGACATAGCCTGGCTACGCCATCTCATCTGACAGCGTTTGTCCCAGGAACTTTTTACTTCAACTGCGCCTGACAGAATAATTTATTTTTCTGAGGTGAATCTTACATTTTACAACAAATAAATAGCTTTTATAAACTGTATAAGTCCTGGTGGACATATGCACATTCGACACATTCAAGTTGCTGGAGAGGACAGCGTCGACATTTCTCTCTATTTCTCGTAAGTTATATAAAAAAACTTCAACAACTGCTTCAAATTGGTTAAGTAACATTATCACGATCTACTTGAATTACTTTTGTTAATATTTATACCTCTGTGATTATGGTATCTTTCCTTAATCATCTGAAATATATATGCGTTTAGTATTTATCTAAAAGTTAAGTTACTAGTAATGATGCTGAGCACGTCTTGAATGCTTTCATTCATGTTTCACTGTATATCCTATGTTTTTATTAATAATTTGGGTGCATTTTATTGTTAATTTTGTGTTTTTCAAAATAAATGAATTGAATTCATTTTGGGTCCACATTAATCATTCATAGCTGTTGAAATAACCATTGTATTAGTTAGGACATAAATTAGGTTAAACTACTGCATGTCCGCCAGCAGAAAAATAAATAAATATAAAAATGACAAACACAGAACTAGCCTATTGATCCACGAACGTCGCAGTTACTATACCTGGCAACATTACGAATCTGATGCTGCAAACAAATGACATAAAAGTGTCCATGTAAACGGGGCTATTGAGACAAAATGATAACTTCCATAACGATCCACGTTTCGCTGTCTGGAGTTCAGCTGTTGAATTGCAGTGATCCATTTAATTCTCTTTTCTGTAGTATGGAGTCAAAATAATGCCACATAGATTTGCAAAAGAATAAAGTATTGCAAAAGAAAATAAAGTTTTGCAAACAAAAATAAAGAATTGCAAAATAAAAATAAAGTATTGAGAGAAGAAAATAAGTTTTGCAAATAAAAAATAAAGAATTGCAAAAGGAAAATAAAGTGGTTTCATTTGCAACGTTTCACTTCATGGCACTGTTTTGACATGGGGGTGGAGTCAAGAAACTGGGGCGTGTTCAGCGGACATGGTCACGCCTCCCTCCGAGTGACATCATCTGCTCGAGACGCAGATCAGCACGGATGAAGGCACCATGGCTGAGAGGCATGCTGGTGGATCGTTTCCTTGTACTCACACTTTTACTAGCATTAAAACAAGCATGGTTTTGTTTTGTTACGACTAAATGTGTATTAAAAGCGTTTGCTTAAGTTAGAGATCATGTTAAAGTGGTGTTTATTATTAGCCGTGGACTACTGGCTAACGTAATCTGTCTGAAAATAGCCAGCATCTGCTGTTTATTTCTCTCAGTCTCAGTGTGCACACTTTTATAGCATTTAAATGTTTGGTTTTGTTAATTAAATGTGCATTACCAGCGTTTGCTTAAGTTAAAGAAGTTAGAGATCAGTTAATGTGGTGTTTAGTCTTTGAGGCTATACTTGCTAACGTGAACTGTCTGAAAAAGCCATCTGCTGTTAATTTTGCTCAGAATGCGTGCACACTTTTATAGCTACTGTTGATGTTTGTTTTTTGTTTGTTTAATTTTATAAATATTATCATTGTCCACACTGCCCCGTTTAATATCAATCCCTTCTGTGCACACATGCACAACTCTCTGGATGGGATATGGCTCTAATATTCTTTTGTCTTTTTTGAAAACGGTTAGTTCCACTCCTTGATTCTGATTGGTCAATAGCTGTTGACGGCTATGATCGCTTCACCCAACGGTTCTGTGTATTATTACACAACACCCTTAGTAAGGTAAACATGTTTGTTCTCATTAATATTGTTCATTGAAGCTGTCCTATGGTCATAATAAAAAATCTATTTGAATGTCCGCTGCGATATCTTGTCATTTAAACCGTAATGGGGTTTTCCCGTGCCTGACAGAGCTAGTCCAAGCATTTGTCAGTTGCGTCTTGTTCCGTGTTCACAAGAAGTTCAATATAAAAGTCTTCGCTATTGAGTGACTCACTCATTAAGACAGTCTTTGCCGCCATCTAATGGAGTCAGGGACTATATTTTCTCCAGCGGAAGGAAGGCTTTTAAAGTCGTCATGAGTTGGAAGGAAGTCTTTTAAAGTCGTCATGAAATCAAAATTGACCCTATGTATTTTGTTAGCGCATATTACTAGTCTTGTGGTGAACAATTAATCCATGCAAGTTAATACACAGAAAAAAATTGTTTGTCACGGTAATCTTTAATCAAAATCTGAAAAGTAACGGCGTTCCTTAGACCTTTTTAATGATGTATAGTCTGTCAAGTTAATTACATTCTATTTACAAATTAAAACTAGCAGTAACTTTGAAATTAACAGGTTTTAAGCAAATGCTGGTAATACACATTTAGTTAACAAAATAAAACTAACGTTATAAACATTTAAATGCTATAAAAGTGTGCACACTGAGACTGAGAGAAATAAACAGCAGATGCTGGCTATTTTCAGACAGATTACGTTGGCCAGTAGTCCACGGCTAATAATAAACACCACTTTAACATAATCTCTAACTTAAACAAACGCTTTTAATACACATTTAGTCGTAACAAAACAAAACCATGCTTGTTTTAATGCTAGTAAAAGTGTGAGTACAAGGAAACGATCCACCCGCAGCCATGGTGCCTTCATCTGTGCTGATCTGCGTCTCGATGATGTCACTCGGAGGGAGGCGTGACCATGTCCGCTGAACACGCCCCAGTTTCTTGACTCCACCCCCATGTCAAAACAGTGCCATGAAGTGAAGCGCATTTTCTTCATTTCTTTATTTTTTTATTTGCAAAACTTATTTCTCTCAATACTTTATATTTATTTTGCAATTCTTTATTTTTGTTTGCAAAACTTTTTTTTCTTTTGCAAAACTTATTTTCTTCTCTCAATACTTTATTTTTATTTTGCAGTTCTTTATTTTTGTTTGCAAAACTTTATTTTCTTTTGCAATACTTTATTCTTTTGCAAATCTATGTGGCATTATTTTGACTCCATACTGTAGCTTTCGGAAGTCTGTAAAAATATACCGCAGATTTCTTGTCAAATCTGTTTGTACGGTCAGTCTCAAAGCTTTTTCCCGTTTAGATATGTTTTGTGTGTTTTTCGCGGCATTCACATTCAAAACCAATGCTGCCACTCAGTCTTTTTGCCACTCAGTCTTTTTGCCACTCAGTGGGCGTAACCGCAGACACTCAGGCCGATGGTGATGTCACGCGCGCACCCTCTATAGGTTGCTGCCATAGACTGTAAAACTGTGTCCGTCACCCATAGGATTCTGAAGAGCAGTTTTGAAGCATAAAGTAGGCACACCCGGATAACTGAAAATGGGCAAAGAGGCGGGACGTGGGTAGCAATAAGAGGCCGGAAAAGTTAAATGTACATATAAGGAACAGCTGGAGGACCAATTTGCAACTTATTAGGTCAATTGGCAACATGATTGGGTATAAAAAGAGCCTCTCAGAGTGGCAGTGTCTCTCAGAAGTCAAGATGGGCAGAGGATCACCAATTCCCCCAATGCTGCGGCGAAAAATAGTGGAGCAATATCAGAAAGCAGTTTCTCAGAGAAAAATTGCAAAGAGTTTGAAGTTATCATCTACAGTGCATAATATCATCCAAAGATTCAGAGAATCTGGAACAATCTCTGTGCGTAAGGGTCAAGGCCGGAAAACCATACTGGATGCCTGTGATCTTCGGGCCCTTAGACGGCACTGCATCACATACAGGAATGCTACTGTAATGGAAATCACAACATGGGCTCAGGAATACTTCCAGAAAACATTGTCGGTGAACACAATCCACCGTGCCATTCGCCGTTGCCGGCTAAAACTCTATAGGTCAAAAAAGAAGCCATATCTAAACATGATCCAGAAGCGCAGGCGTTTTCTCTGGGCCAAGGCTCATTTAAAATGGACTGTGGCAAAGTGGAAAACTGTTCTGTGGTCAGACGAATCAAAATTTGAAGTTCTTTTTGGAAAACTGGGATGCCATGTCATCCAGACTAAAGAGGACAAGGACAACCCAAGTTGTCATCAGCGCTCAGTTCAGAAGCCTGCATCTCTGATGGTATGGGGTTGCATGAGTGCGTGTGGCATGGGCAGCTTACACATCTGGAAAGGCACCATCAATGCTGAAAGGTATATCCAAGTTCTAGAACAACATATGCTCCCATCCAGACGTCGTCTCTTTCAGGGAAGACCTTGCATTTTCCAACATGACAATGCCAGACCACATACTGCATCAATTACAACATCATGGCTGCGTAGAAGAAGGATCCGGGTACTGAAATGGCCAGCCTGCAGTCCAGATCTTTCACCCATAGAAAACATTTGGCGCATCATAAAGAGGAAGATGCGACAAAGAAGACCTAAGACAGTTGAGCAACTAGAAGCCTGTATTAGACAAGAATGGGACAACATTCCTATTCCTAAACTTGAGCAACTTGTCTCCTCAGTCCCCAGATGTTTGCAGACTGTTATAAAAAGAAGAGGGGATGCCACACAGTGGTAAACATGGCCTTGTCCCAACTTTTTTGAGATGTGTTGATGCCATGAAATTTAAAATCAACTTATTTTTCCCTTAAAATTATAAATTTTCTCAGTTTAAACATTTGATATGTCATCTATGTTGTATTCTGAATAAAATATTGAAATTTGAAACTTCCACATCATCGCATTCTGTTTTTATTCACAATTTGTACAGTGTCCCAACTTTTTTGGAATCGGGTTTGTATAACGAATGAGTTATAATAACATATATAATATAACGAATGAGTTATAAAAAAATTCACCCCCCTCACAGTTGTCATGAAGGGCAAAATTAGCTATATAGACCAAAACCACAATTTGTACCAGGCTGTAAACATGTTTTTTTTCTGCTGTAAAGTTGGGCATTTTAACATGGGGCTCAATGAGATTCTGCTCCCTTTTGGAGCCTGTCCCTAGCGGCCGGTCGATGAATTGCAGTTTAAGTCACTTCCGTATTGGCTTCAAGAGAAACTGGGGGAGGTTGCCGCTTGGCTGCTGCTAGAAGAGGTGTTAGTGAGGCCAGCAGGGGGCGCTCATCCTGTTGTCTCTATGGGTCCTAATGCCCCAGTAGTATAGTGACGGGACAGGGGATGATATAACTTTAAATTTCTATGCAAACTGTTGAAGAGATTTGACATTGACACTTAAATGTCAACAGGGTAAAAGGGAGCTTTATGTACGAACAGGTAGCCTACATAATTACAAAAGTACTTATTTGCTGCAATAATGTAACATAGCTAGGCCTACAGAACAAACAGCAATAAAAGACACTTTTGAATTGGTTAGCCTGAGACAGACAGAGTTGAAAAGCTTCAGTAAGCACATGTGGGTGGAAATCATTGAGTCAACAAGCGAGTCCTAGTTTCAGCACACAGTTCCTCGGGTTATGAACTGTTCAATCATTCATCTCAACGTAAAATAAAGAGGAGGGGCCGTAAATGAGGAACTGTAACACGACTCAAGCAGTCCACACAAGCCAACACCCTCTAAAGTTGGCAACAAAAGTCTGAGACATTTCCACAGATCTCCACATCCATTTAGAGTGACGGGTGTCGCGCATCTTGTTGAATCCAGCGCTTCAGCAGGTAAGACATTACACCGCTTTAAAAGAAAACTTTGAGCTCTTTCATGTTACCCGCGTCTCTTTCCGCTCTATAACGAACGTTTATAGACGTTCATTTTCTCATTTAATAGGCGAAAAGAAATCATGTTATGGAAATAAAAAGAAGTCGTGAATTGAAGTTTGTAAAATGAAGTGTTATCCTAACGTTTTTGCGACAGAACTGAACGCCCATATTCCGTCACGTGACTGTACAGCTCAGATATGTGGCTTTTATTAAAATACAATGAGTCATATGGTTTTGCATGGCAAATAAATTAGACCACATGGTTTGCAAATACATCACAATGGTCTTCACAGGGAAGAAAAAAATCAGAGATTTCAATATGAACGATATGAAATATTTCTTATCCAATTATTCCTGTGTGTTTCTGTTTTAATTTCTTCACATTAATCTTATTTAGTTGTTAATTAAATAAATCATAACGTACAACCTAACTATCTTCTGAGCAATACCATTTTCTTCTGGGCACTATTAGGCTACAATGGTAGGAACTGAGATGTCTCAAATAATTAGGCCTAATTCTTTCATATGAAACATTCAAGTATGTTGTGAATGTCATTGAATCTGATAGTGGGACTCAGAATCAAAAGAGGTAATCTTAATGGTGTCAAAGTTGCACTGCACGTGTCATTCGGCCCTTTGAATGTAGAATAAATTATTAAAAGATCTTTATATGATGCATTATATCGTCATAGAGCCAATGTTAGAATACAATGAGGCGAAAATTGAAAGACTGTCAGATGTTTCTGTGTTTTTAATGGGGTCTTTGGGGGTTGTAAATTGATTGTTTGAATGGGAAACTGATACAGAGCAGAAGGCTGTTAATTACCGGCTGAGCCTCTTCTGTTTAATGAGCTGAATAGTAAAGTGGAAACCATTTTGCTTGTGGCATCCAAAGTTGTAATTTATTTAACAGTGTCATTCACCCTGTTATTAAGAGCTCATTCCCACTTATTAAATTGCACAGCTCAAAAACCCAAACAAACAGGGCTGCGTTTCCCAAAAAGCATTGTAAGTCTAAGTAGATCGCAGAAACCATTGGCACAAACGATCGATTTAGGATTACGATGCTTTTGGGATATGCAGGCTTGGTTCATTTTAATTATTTTAGCAAAAAGATCACAGACTTCTATTATATATATATATGTCAAAATAAAACTTGTTTTGCTTTGTGAATGTTTGTGGATTTCAAAATCTATTATAACAAGCCACTTTTACATTTCGACAGTGTTTTATATGCATGGTTGCCCAATGACTATATATTTAATGCTTATTTTTTTATTTCTTGCCTTTAGTGTTTTCACCTCTTCATCTCCAGACTGAAACCTTTCCTCCCTCACAATGGCAGCGGTAAGAAAAGTGTTTCGAATGTAAAGAGAGATATTTTGTTTAAATTAAATTGCACATCTACCATTATATTTCCAAAATGTGCAGTTATAAAAAGACACTTACCGTCATTTATTTGCATGAGCACGTCTAAGTTATGTGTTATGTGGAATAGTTATGTGGAAAGTCATCACAATAGAGAATGTGTACACTACCGTTCAAAAGTTTGGGGTGAGAAGATTTTTTTTTAAAGAAATTAATACTTTTATGCATTACATTTATCAACACTGGCAGGAAAGACATTTATAATGTTACAAAACATTGAACTTTCTATTCATCAAAGGATCCTGAAAAAAATGTATCATGATTTTCAACATTAATTATAAGAAATGTTTTTTTTTTAAATCATTATTATTATTATTATTATTATTGCATAATTATAAATCAAAACAAAAAGAAATAATACAGAACAATGAACACGAACATTTGGGGATACAGAGAAGAAAATAAAAATAAATTACAATTTACCTAAAATTTGTTCTATAATACGGGATGTTTTCAAGTGATGTTTTCAAGTTTTTTGAAGTGATGATAATAATAACTGTAAATCATAAGCAAATACTTTGCAGTTAGGTTTGAAATTAAGGTATCTTGCTTTGTGAATATGGTATTTACCCATCATACAAATAAAGTTTAAGACATCTTCTAGCTCTTTACTTTCAGAGATATCAGAGTGAAAAAGAACCTTAGTGATAGAAATATTACACAGCTGGTGAAATACAAGAATTAAGGAAGCTGAAATTTGAAGCCAAAAATGTTTAAAATAAGAACTGAAGTAGAATAAGTGTAAAAGAGATTCTTCCTCCTCTTGGCATAAAGAGCAGAGTGGGGAAACATTTCGGTTAAATTTACTTATTTATTACAAGGGTAATAGTGATTAATAATGTTTAAATGGGTTTCGTTTATTTTATTATTAAATAAGAATTTGTTTGGCACTGTCCATACCTTATGAAATGTAACATTTGGGAAAAGTGCTAACCATTTCCAATAAACCTTAATATAAACAGTGATGAAGTTCCTTAAAAACTGATTTGTACATTTAACATCTAGGATATTAACTCCTTGTATAAATAGTTGAGGGATATTCAAATGCAAACTACAATATGGTTTATAAGATTTCACCAAAAACAACAGATTAGCAGGGATAGTCTTTGTAAGCTTAAAGTAGCTCTGTTTTGATGCATTTATACCATATAGTTCAATAAAATCTTTATAAGAATGTAAGTCTCCATTATTATTTACCAAATCTGAAAAATAAATGTTTCTTGAGCAGTAAATCAGCATATTAGAATGATTTCTGAAGGATCAATGATGCTGAAAATCCAGCTTTGCCATCACAAATAACTGTTTTCTATTTTAGTATATTTCAAAATGTAATTTATCATTTCTCAAAAAAAGTTATTTGAAATTGTAATAATTTTCACAATATTGCTGTTTTTACTGTATTTTTGATCAAATAAACCCAGCCTTGGTGAGCAGAAGACACTTAAAAGCATAAAAAAAAGACCCCAAACTTTTGAACTGTACAGAGCCCTAAGGGGACATGGTGGTAGAAAAAATATGGGATGGGAGGAAAAACTATTTTTCAAAGCTTTTGCGCTCTCTCACAAAACCTGTTGTGAGTTCGGACAAACACTTCTTGTTTAACATCCTGCTGGCAGACAGCTCCGTAGGCCTACGTTAACAATGGAGCCGTTCGTAGAGTTTTATATTCACAGATTCAAACTTCCCGGATCAATAACTCGTGAGATAAACTTAGTTAAAACACAAATGACACCTCTTTCCAGTCATAGTAACGTAGACAACGAGCTACGACCTAATTGTCCTTAAAACGAGCCTTCCTTAGTCCACACCAAAGGGAACGTCTGCAAAGTGCAAAACCCAAAAAGTGTTACTACAAAAATAGTCATTAACTTCAATGTTACACACTGTAGCATCACTAAATTCAGTTTACAAATCAATGGTCTCCTACTGGTCATACTACAACACTTAGTTTGATAAAATGTGCTTTTGCATAATTTTTATGATTTTTTTAATGAAGAAAATTATTAAAATCTTTGCAAGAGAACGCCCATTTAGGGGCTTCATCGTACAGTAGTGTATGTGTGTCCAAGATTTTGAGTGATAATTTTTCATATTTAGGATGTGTTTTACCTTTGACATAATCTGATCTTAAAAATATGCGAGTTGTCGAGCAGCCCTGTGACAGCAACTCTAAATTTATAGGTGTCAGTTTACCCATATCTGTCTAAAGGTGCTGTTCTCTCTTCTTTTGCTGTAGTTGGGCAAACGTGGAACCGTGACTGAGGCATCAGGCTTCAAGCCAGATGAAGATGCCCAGAAAATCTATGGTGCTATGAAAGGAGCTGGTAAGTGATCAGACAAATCAGAACTGGACTTCGAGATGAGCGTATTTACATGATCAAGTTTTCTGCCCATTTGAATAAAATGAGAATCATCACCTGGTTGCTTTTTAAATTATGTCTGAGCATTCATTTCTCATTTAAAGGGTTAGTTCACCCAAAAATGAAAATTATCCCATGATTTACTCACCCTCAAGCCATCCTAGGTATATATGACATTCTTCTTTCAGACGAATACAACCGGAGTTATATTAAAAATGTCCTGGCTCTTCCAAGCTTTATAATGGCAGTAAATGGCAGCCCAAAATGTGAAGCCCAAAAAAGTGTATCCATCCATTATAAAAGTAATCCACACGGCTCCGGGTGGTTAATAAAGGCCTTCTGAAGCGAATCGATGGGTTTTTGTAAGAAAAATATCCATATTTAAAGGGTCATAAAACCGTAAACCAAATTTTCTCCGATTTTAACAGAGTTATGAGTGTTGAGCCTCATAGAAGTCAATGTTACCATCCATTCGTTTTGATTGTAGGATAAAACTAGTTAATTTTAAACCTTTTTGCGCTATATTCAACTTCCGGGTTTAAATTCATCTTTGTATCAACGTCACAGAATGTGACGTTTTCTCGTACTATAGTACGGCGATGACTCATCGGTGTCTCATAATTATTCATGAGTCTGCGTGTCCTTATCCTATGAGAAGACGACTCGCTTAATTATTCATGAGTCTGCGTGTCCTTATCCTATGAGAAGATGTCTCGCTTAACACAGCAGCACGCATTGATTGACAGGCGCTTCAAAGAGTGAGATCGCATTCAGTAAGTGAGAGATGCATTAATGGATCAAAACGAGTGTTTGTTTTTGCTTTGTAAGAGTTTCTGCGTCGCATAAGTTCTTTTCAGTAGATCCTGAGTCTTCGAAACAAACGCGTTTCATCCACACTGTGAGTGTAACCGCTCTTTACGGCCCATTAACCGATCAAACGGCTCATAAAACGCTGCAAAATAAGTCTCAAAAGTTATCAATGATGCAACAGCGTGTTTCGTATATATTTTCTATGCAGAGAACATGCGAATGGCTGTGCATTTATTTGTGCAATAAATGATAGCTGTCACAGGATATGTACTTTATGTATTTGTGTTATTTACGGTGAGCTTACAAAACCATGTGTTTCTCCCCTCATCCCCCGCCACTCCGCAGCTTAACCACGCCCACTTTTATAGCATTTTTCGAAACTGTGGTGAGAACTGACTGCTGCTGAAACAGGGGGTTTCATGACCCTTTAACACATTATAAAGTAAAATATCTAGCTTCAGGCGGACCGCCTTCCGTATTCAACTTATGAAAAAAATGCATCACTTCGCTTCAGAAGGCCTTTATTAACCCCCCTGAGCCATGTGGATTACTTTTATAATGGATTGGGCTTCAAATTTTGGGCTGCCATTCACTGCCATTATAAAGCTTGGATTAGCCAGGACATTTTTTTTATATAACTCCGATTGTGTTTGTCTGAAAGAAGAATGTCATATACACCTCGGATGGCTTGAGGGTGAGTAAATTATGGGATAATTTTTGGATGAACTATCCCTTTAAGGGTCTTAACAGGCGAATCAAACAACTCTTGCCCCCTATATACCCCCAAATAGGGCATTATTTGAGGGGACATCTATTTGTAGTGGGGTCCGAAATCATAGTGGATGTTTTTGAGTGCCCTCGTTCAATCCCACATTGCACCGCAATAACGAGTGTACAGCCGATGTACGCTCAACAGCTGTCCGAATTTGCTCACTTGTTTTCATTCACTCCTTCAAGTGAACTGTATTAGTGGACTAACGTAGGGAATATTGATTGAGGGTTTAGGGTGCGATTTCAGATTCAGCCTAAATCTTTCTTCATTTGCAAGCTGTAATCAGCACTGACACCTGTGGCTCAGCTGGGTTTTGATCCCAAAAAAAAATCTCTGGCATTTTTCCTGTAACCGAAAAAGTGTTTCCTCATCTGTGTAGACTAGAGCTTGGCATGATGTTGAGAATGCAGATTTCTAATTTAATGGACATCAGCTGATTCTAGCGTGAGATGCATTACAAAATACAACTCACACTCACAATGTTCATGCTGTTAGTCACAGGCTCGCTTGTTGGCCATAAGTGAGTTATGAGGGACATGCAATTTGATTCTTTGAATAACAGTGAACTTATAATTCAGAAAGTGTCAAAAATGTCTGTGCAGTGCAAAAAAAAAAAGGAAATAATCTCTTGCAGTTTTACAATCAAGCACGTGATTTCCAACCTGGGGTCTTAAGGGAAACATGTAATTTGATACTCTAAATTCCGATGAGCTTGTAATTCCAAAATCGTTAAAAATGGAGACATGAAAATTGTGAAACTTCCATGGAACATGAAAGTAAAAGGAAAAGTTCTGTGGAATAAACAATGTAATGTATTACAAAACAAAAAATTATATTTATATGTATGTGTATACATTATATTGCCAAAAGTATTGGGACACCCCTCCAAATCATTGAATTCAGGTGTTCCAATCATTTCCATGGCCACAGGTGTATAAAATCAAGCACCTAGGCATGCAGACTGCTTCTACAAACATTTGTGAAAGAATGGGTCGCTCTCAGGAGCTCAGTGAAATTTAAGCGTGGTACCGTGAGAAGTTGCTGCCTGTGCAATAAGTCCATTTGTGAAATTTCCTCACTACTAAATATTCTATGATCACCTGTAAGTGGTATTATAACAAAGTGGAAGCAATGGGGAACAACAGAAACTCAGGCACGGAAAATCACAGAGCAGGGTCAGCGCATGCTGAGGTGCACAGTGCGCAAAAGGCGGCAACTTTCTGCCGAGTCAGTAGCTACAGACCTCCAAACTTTGTGTGGCCTTCAGATTAGCCCAAGAACAGTGCGTAGAGAGCTTCATGCAATGGGTTTCCATGGCCGAGCAGCTTCATCCAAGCCTTACATCACCAAGTGCAATGCAAAGCGTCTGATGCAGTGGTGTAAAGCACGCCGCCACTGGACTCTAGAGCAGTGGAGACGTGTTCTCTGGAGTGACGAATCACGCTGCTCTGTCTGGCAATCCGACTGACAAGTCTGGGTTTGGCGGTTGCCAGGAGAACGGTACTTGCCTGACTGCACTGTGCCAAGTGTAAAGTTTGGTGGAGGTGGGATTATGGTGTGGGGTTGTTTTTTAGGGGTTGGGCTTGGCACCTTAGTTCCAGTGAAAGGAACTCTTAATGCTTCAGCATACCAAGACATTTTGGACAATTTCATGCTCCCAACTTTGTGGGAACAGTTTAGGGATGGCCCCTTCCTGTTCCAACATGACTGCGCACCAGTGCACAAAGCAAGGTCCATAAAGACATGGATGAGCGAGTTTGGTGTGGAGGAACTTGACTGTCCTACACAGAGTCCTGACCTCAACCCGATAGAACACCTTTGGGATGAATTAGAGCGGAGACTGCGAGACAGGCCTTCTCGTCCAACATCAGTGCCTGACCTCACAAATGCGCTTCTAGAAGAGTGGTCAAAAATTCCCATAAACACACTTCTAAACCTTGTGAAAAGCCTTCCCAGAAGAGTTGAAGCCGTTATAGCTGCAAAGGGTGGGCCAACTCCATATTAAACCCTACGGATTAAGAATGGGATGTCATTAAAGTTCATGTGCATGTAAAGGCAGGCGTCCCAAAACTTTTGGCAATATAGTGTATAGATATTTGTTTCAAATAAATCATTCTGAACTTTCTGTTCATTCTATTCTTATTCAGTTTGATAAGATAATGCCAACATTGATAATAATAAGAAATGTTTCTTGAGCAGTAAATCAGCATATTAGAATGATTTCTGAAGGATCATGTGACACTGAAGACTGGAGTAATTTGACATCACAGGAATAAATGACATTTTAAAATATATTCAAAAATATATCCAATTATTTTAAAAATTAATAATATTTTGGAATATTACTGTATTATTTACTGTATTTTGATCAAATAAGCATTCAAAAAATGCAATATTATTTATTATATATGTAATAATTATTATATAATGTATTTTATATATATTAAATTGCACATTAAAAACCACAATATCCATTTTCAATGTGTTTGGTGAAGATGACAAAAGGTGAAAAGGATGTAGTTATCATCTTATGCTGATAATCTCAAAATGGTTAAATAATTGGTTTAAAATTTCATTTTTGCATTAACTGTTGAAATTAACTACTTTCAGGTACCAACGAGGCGACTATCATCGAGATCCTCGCTCATCGCACTATTGCACAAAGGCAAAAAATCAAGGAAGCTTTCAAACAGAGCGTGGGAAAGGTAACATACTCAATACTTTACCTTTTGCCTCACTAACAGCTGTCATTCTCTCATTTGCAATAGGATTTATGCCGAAAAATATGGAACAAACAGGAAAACAGGTCTCATCGCATCCACTTGTCGGAGAAAGTGTTAACGGCATTATGAACTAATGGCGAAATCTATGGAATTATAAGGAAACCATGCAGCTAACCTAGCTAGTTTTTTTTATCTTTGGCTTTTTATTCAGTTTTACTATCCAAATGTTAGTGATAAAAATTGCATATTGCATTTGGCAGGGCCGTAACCACCATAGACATTGAGGGGGACAAGTCCCCCCGAATAATTAGAAATGGCCAAATTGTCCCCCCCCCAATATTTGATATTCTTGATGCTGCTCTGCTGTACTCCATTACGCACCGCTCTGTTTGTTGCTAGGATGACAAAAGTAAAATGTTAAATTTTTAGGTTGGTCTGCCTCAGCGGAATGAGTGAGATAGCCAATCAAATCAAAGAAGGCGGGGCTTACTGTTAGTGCGAATTCCAACGCGACACTTTAGTTATAGCAGTGAAAGCGTGCGTCGTAAGATGTAAGTAGCTAAACATTTAATATTTGACAACTGTTTTACGATAAAAACGTTCAGCGACCAACAGTAATATCAAGTGATGCAAACTACTTGACATTTTTTATGAAATTTCATAATTTTGAATTCAAAATATGACATTATTTATGTAAATCATAACTGAATTTGATGTGACAAGAAAAATTTAGCATTTTTATATTAGGTAGACAAAAATAAGAGTGAATGTGTGCATATTTAAAAAAAAAAATATATTATTTGCAAATAGTTTACTTTATAACTACAATAGAACTGGAACTTTTACCGTTCTTAATTTTATTTTTTTCCTTAAATCCATTTTAATCCTTTAATAATTTAATTCCTTTAAATAAACTAATAAGACCAATAACCCCCGCCCCCCCGACGCAACAAAAAATATGGTTATGGCCTTGGTCTTTGGTAGCTTCTTTGAAGGAATCTTGAGTAAAACCACTCTATATTTAACAAAGCACATACAAAAGACCTGAAGCGATGCAACCTGTTTTACAGAATACGTTCGTTTGTTGCTCCTATGTAAGACCTATAAAATTCAGAATAGTGGCCTAGCATTAACCGATCTCCTTTTGAACCAAAACAACACATTTTCAAAATTAGGGAAGCTTGTTGTTGCTCTCTTATCTTTGCGGAAGGTCCTAATGGCAGGGACCTAATATGAGCAGGCATCAGGCTATATTTACATGAAACATATGGTTCACAAGGTGATTAGATAACGATGTTGACATTTCTTGATGATTCTGTAGCCAGAATGAAGACAGACAAAGCAGAGTGTGTGTCACTGATAAAAGATGCTGTCAACCGATTTCAATCATTAACTCTTCATGTCAATATACACAATGATGGAACAGAGAGTCTGTGCAATTCACAAACGGTATCTTTCAGGAGACATCCCTGCTTTATGACTGTTATCGTAACAGAGTATAAAGAATGCAGCATTGACTTTTATAGTACTTCCTCTATTAATCTGTAAACCCTCTGTAAATCTGTAAGCCGGTCAATGAAAACAGAATCAGTGAAAGTCACAGTCAGGTCTTGATGCGTATGTTAATGGAAACTTTGAGCGACTAAAGCGCTCTCTGTAGACCAAGAAAGTGTGAGTCATTGTGGGGGAAGTTCTGGACTGTGTTCAGAACGGTCTCGTGGACACGACACGCCTTCCCCACCCAGCTCCCTCTGGAGACTTCCAGCAGATATTACAGCTCTGGTCTGCTGTCTCAACAAAACACTATTTCCAAACACCAAATCCATTTGTTTCTTTTTCCTTCTGATGTAAGATTTGTAACTGTGTGGAAATGAATCTTAAAGCATGAATGAATGTATCTAAGAATAAATATTCTTATTTTAAGCTTTTCTGCACAGTGTAATTTTTAAAGGCATGTGGTAAATAATAGTTTATTTTAAACCCTCATTCAGGAACTGGTTGACTGCTTGAAGTCAGAGCTTACTGGAAACTTTGAGAAGGTTGTGGTCGGGTTGATGATGCCCGGACCGGTGTACGACGCATATGAGCTGAGAAATGCTATCAAGGTTAGTGAGGAGAGAGGGGGGAAAATGTACTGTGCTTTATTTCCAAAATAAGGGACTTTTCTTTCTTTCTCTGTTTGGATAGAAAAATGTTCTTGGGCAAAATCATTATGCAAACTGTTTTGCATGGTTATATGGGTTCTCTCATGTATCATGGTATTGTTTGAAGTGCATTAGTGTACTGAACATGTAAATTATGTGGTACACTCTACTTGTACCAAGTTGCACGAAGCTGTAAATAAAACAAATTGTAAATAAAATTTTGTTTACAACAAAATACTATTTTAGTCTTTCTACTTCAAAATTTCACATATAATTCAATCTGTTGTTTGCTGTTTCAATCAGAAATTACTAGTAAATTTCACAAAGTACAATTACAAAGTAAACTATACACCAATGTTTTTCAATGTAGTTCAAACACACACACACACACACACACACACACACACACATATATATACACTCACCTAAAGGATTATTAGGAACACCTGTTCAATTTCTCATTAATGCAATTATGTAATCAACCAATCACATGGCAGTTGCTTCAATGCATTTAGGGGTGTGGTCCTGGTCAAGACAATCTCCTGAACTCCAAACTGAATGTTAGAATGGGAAAGAAAGATGATTTAAGCAATTTTGAGCATGGCATGGTTGTTGGTGCCAGACGGGCCGGTCTGAGTATTTCACAATCTGCTCAGTTACTGGGATTTTCACGCACAACCATTTCTTGAGTTTACAAAGAATGGTGTGAAAAGGGAAAAACATCCAGTATGCGGCAGTCCTGTGGGCGAAAATGCCTTGTTGATGCTAGAGGTCAGAGGAGAATGGGCCGACTGATTCAAGCTGATAGAAGAGCAACTTTGACTGAAATAACCACTCTTTACAACCGAGGTATGCAGCGAAGCATTTGTGAAGCCACAACACGCACAACCTTGAGGCGGATGGGCTACAACAGTAGAAGACCCCACCGGGTACCACTCATCTCCACTACAAATAGGAAAAAGAGGCTACAATTTGCACGAGCTCACCAAAATTGGACAGTTGAAGACTGGAAAAATTTTGCCTTGTCTGATGAGTCTCGATTTCTGTTGAGACATTCAGATGGTAGAGTCAGAATTTGGCGTAAACAGAATGAGAACATGGATCCATCATGCCTTGTTACCACTGTGCAGGCTGGTGGTGGTGGTGTAATGGTGTGGGGGATGTTTTCTTGGCACACTTTAGGCCCCTTAGTGCCAATTGGGCATCGTTTAAATGCCACGGCCTACCTGAGCATTGTTTCTGACCATGTCCATCCCTTTATGACCACCATGTACCCATCCTCTGATGGCTACTTCCAGCAGGATAATGCACCATGTCACAAAGCTCGAATCATTTCAAATTGGTTTCTTGAACATGACAATGAGTTCACTGTACTAAAATGGCCCCCACAGTCACCAGATCTCAACCCAATAGAGCATCTTTGGGATGTGGTGGAACGGGAGCTTCGTGCCCTGGATGTGCATCCCACAAATCTCCATCAACTGCAAGATGCTATCCTATCAATATGGGCCAACATTTCTAAAGAATGCTTTCAGCACCTTGTTGAATCAATGCCACGTAGAATTAAGGGAGTTCTGAAGGCGAAAGGGGGTCAAACACAGTATTAGTATGGTGTTCCTAATAATCCTTTAGGTGAGTGTATATATATATATATATATTAGAAAAAATATTGTTTTAAACTATTTATCGTCACAAAAGTCAGAATCCATCACAATCTTGTTGACCATATATATAATCTATAATGTATGTATATATTTTGTATATTATGTATGAATATTTTATACATGTATATTTATTACATATAATAAAATTATATTATGATGAAATATAATTACATAAAGTTATATGTATTTATATATTTTATATATTTGTATTTTTTGTTATATTGCATTTTAATATTTTATTTATATAATTTTATATATTTTTATAGTCTTATTTTTTATATTGTTTTAGGATATTGATGAAGTCACAAAATTACAATTGATTGCATTATTTATTTATTTATTTATTTATGTATATATATATATATATAAATTCTAGGGGTGCCAATAATTGTGGCCAACGTGTTTTGGAGAAAAGCATTTATTTCATAATGTGATTTACCCCCCACTTTCAATTCTTTTACTTCAATGAAAGTTTAGATTTTTGTGAATTTTTTGAGTAAAATATCAAAAGGATAAACAATGCAGATTTATTTTTTACAGCCATATTTGATCATATTTACCAGGGGTGCCAATAATTCTGACCAATTTTATATATAATAAATAAAAATAAAAACAATATATAATATATAAATACATATAAAAACAATAAGTTCTTCTATGTATTTATAAATTATATATTGTTTTTATATTTTTATTTATTTTATTTATAAATGTTTTATTTTATATTGTTTTAAGCTATTGAAAATCACACAAATCAGTATCAAAGTCACAAAAAACAAAATTGATAGCAGTCTGTCCTCAAGATAATGATACTCGGGGCAACATTATGGCCAATGTTGTTGGCAACATAACAGGAAACACTTACCGGTAGACACAGATCACCTGACCTTTAGCAAAGATATTAATGGTAATAGGAATAATATCATCCAAACTTTCATCTTCATCTTGTTCAGCTATATTCACTTTGAACTTATCCTGTGTATTGATGGCTTTAGGTGAATTCGAAACGATTATGCTTAATTTTCTTTTCTTCCCTGTGTCCAGGGTGCCGGGACAGAGGAGGCCTGTCTCATTGACATCCTGGCCTCAAGATCCAATTCTGAGATTAAGGAAATCATCGCTACTTATCAGAGAGGTACATGCTAACATTTATGTTAGTCTTTTCCGTTATGAAAGTTATACTGTGAAAATACACATTTCTTCCCATATTACACTATTTTCATGCACGTTGTTATCACAGTGAATGACAAGAGTCTTGAGGACGATGTCTGCGGAGACACGTCTGGAATGTTCCAGAGGGTCTTGGTGTCTTTACTCTCGGTAAATAAACAAATTGTCTGTATTAC
Source organism: Coreius guichenoti (assembly GCA_039654105.1). Taxonomy (NCBI): domain Eukaryota; kingdom Metazoa; phylum Chordata; class Actinopteri; order Cypriniformes; family Gobionidae; genus Coreius; species Coreius guichenoti. Next base: position 27,692,535 of record CM077190.1, read on the forward strand.
CTTATTTGTGAAGAAGATTCTTTGATGCTTTCACTCATCAGCCCTGTTGTTTGCCATGCAAACCTTCACCGTCCACAATGTCCGGCCGGGGCAGGTGTGACCCCTGATGGTTTGGCATGCTGGATTTATAGATATTGTCTTTTCTGCTTTGCTTACAGGCTGGGCGTGACGAGAGCACCAAGGTAGATGAGGCTCAGGCTGTCCAGGATGCAAAGGTGAAGATTTTGGAGTGGTTAGCAGTAGCTTTTTGCCTAATAAACACATTATTGGTTTATGTGGTGTAATAATTTACATATATATTTTGAATTGGGTAAATTCAGGATGATTGGGACACTTTTTCCTAGTCATCTCAATGGCAAAAGTGTCCCAATCAACCTGAATGCCTGATTTCAGTTTCTTAATTGTTTCACTAACACTTTTTTTTAGTCTCTTTGAGAAAAAAATATATTTGGGGGATAATGTTTATTTTTATTTAAATTTAAATAATATACATTCATTCATTCATTCATTCATTCTTTTAATAATATACTACTGATAAAACCCATAGTGGTCAACATTGTCATATGAACAACCAGCCAATAACTGCAGTGAAGCTTCACGAGCCTCATAACTTTGTAAGCTGATTCGCCTATAAAAAAAAAAAAAAAAACGATTCATACAAGTCATGCGTTTGGGAATCGGTTGGACCGCATTGGTGGCTCTGTAAGTGTTTGGTTCACTTAAATATCCGGCTCATAAGAGTCGTTCATTTTGTATTCGGACTACACTGGTGGTAGCGCTCATAGACTGTAAAAAAGATGGACGACACACCTTCACTCTCTTCCATTGAAGTAAGTGAAGCCGCCAGTGTCCAAATATGGCGCTGACATCTTGGAGCCTTGGAGCGCGCAGTAGTGAGCGCGAAGTGGAGCAGCGATATCAAGGTCCCGCCCATACTCCCGCCTAATCAATCACATGCCCCTGAACTTTTTGTGAAATAAACAGTTATGGAAATGTAGAAATTAAAGTTAAAGATCCATTCTCCTCCCGAAGTTTCCGGAAATGGCCGTTGGTGCCTCGGTGACTACTTCGCTCAGAGAAAAAAATGTATCTGAAGTGTAATTTGATTGTTTGTTTAGTTTGTCTATGTCCCATTACATTGCATGGAGAGGGCGGGGTTTATGACCTATACTGCATCCAGCCACCTGGGGGCAATCAAAACCTTTTGGCTTCACTTTTCAGGACTCGTGTGGCACACTTGGTAGCGCTGTGTGTTTTTGATTCACCAAAAGATCCGATTCATTAAATTCTTTTGTTCGGATTGCACTAGTCACGCTGCTGTTGATTCAGTAGTGGTAAAAAGTGTTCTTGTGCTGCCTTTCCTTAAAATAAACATCGCTTGCTTTGATATTTATCTAATGCAGTGACATAGTTATATTTGTTATGTGTGGCTGAGGTGTGCAAATACTTCGAATGAATGGGGCCACTCCGTACAATTATTCATGGATGTGTTTCTATATATATATATTCAGTGTCAGCGAGCTGCTTTTTATTGTGTGGGGTCCAGCCTTAGACACACAACAGTCCTGCTGATGTTCATTAATCATTAACTGTTTATAATAGGAAATTAGCTACTCAGGTAAAGTTCTCTATTTCTTATCCAATAGGACATCTACGAGGCGGGCGAAGCTCGATGGGGAACAGACGAGGTCAAGTTCCTCACTGTGCTGTGTGTGAGAAACAGGAATCACTTACTCCGAGGTATCTGTGCTACCAGATAATAACAACAATCTTCCTTCCCAGTTATGTGATCGTTTTTATGTAACCTTAGAAAGCAGCAAGGGGAAATGACCCTGGAACAATGAAGTACACTCGTTACTTCCACCTTGTGGTGACTGGATGTAAATAACGTTGTTCGGACATAGACATAGGCCTGCTTCTCATACTGTTCATTTAAATTATGTGCAGTACAGTGTTATTTTATATTTATTATATATTTTTTATAATTATATGTGTATGTACAATTTTATGTGTATATTATATTTATATATATATATATATAGTATATTTTTTTTAATATATTTTGAATGAGCTTTTTATTTTTTAGTTTTCTTTTTAATTTTGTTATGTGTTTTATATATATATACAAATAAAAAGCTCATTCAAAATACAAAAAAAAAAAAAAAATGTATATATATATATATATATACCGATCAGGCATAACATTATGACCAGGTGAAGTGAATAACACTGATTATCTCTTCATCACGGCACCTGTTAGTGGGTGGGATATATTAGGCAGCAAGTGAACATTTTGTCCTCAAAGTTGATGTGTTAGAAGCAGGACAAATGGGCAAGCGTAAGGATTTGAGCGAGTTTGACAAATTGTGATGGCTAGACGACTGGGTCAGAGCTTCTCCAAAACTGCAGCTCTTGTGGGGTGTTCCCAGTCTGCAGTGGTCAGTATCTATCAAAAGTGGTCCAAGGAAGGAACAGTGGTGAACCGGCGACGGTCATGGGCGGCCAAGGCTCATTGATGCATGTGAGGAGCGGTGGCTAGCCCGTGTGGTCTGATCAAACAGACGAGCTACTGCAGCTCAAATTGCTCAAGATGCTGGTTCTGATAGAAAGGTGTCAGAATACACAGTGCATCGCAGTTTGTTGCGTATGGGGCTGCATAGCCGCAGACCAGTCAGGGTGCCCATGCTGACCCCTGTCCACCGCCAAAAGCACCAACAGTGGGCATGTGAGCATCAGAACTGGAACACAAAGCAATGGAAGAAAGTGGCCTGGTCTGATGAATCACATTTTCTTTTACATCACGTGGATAGCCGGGTGTGTGTGCGTCACTTACCTGGGAAACACATGGCACCAGGATGCACTATGGGAAGAAGGCAAGCCGGCGGAGGCTTTTATCTGAATTAAATTATTATTTTATTTTAAAATACAAAATGACTGTTTATTTCTGACGACTAGACGCTGCTCATAGAACTGAACATGCAAAATTGTCAGGCCAGTACTATTGTTTGAAACCTTAAGCATTGCATATTTCATATTGTTTCAAATTCACACATAATTTCTTTACATACACTGCAGTAAGCAGTATTACATCCCACACATTCTCAAGCACTGTTCTTTTCCCAGTGTTTCAGGAGTATCAGAAGATTTCTGGACGGGACATTGAAGACAGCATAAAGAGAGAGATGTCCGGCTCCCTGGAGGATGCATTTCTGGCTATAGGTCAGTCGTGAGTTTTGCAATATTTCAGTCATTTTTACGTTTTCAGTTGCGTAGTTGTGTATATATAAAGCATCTGTTACCTTTGCAGTGAAAAGCTTGAAAAACAAGCCCGCATTTTTCGCTGAAAGACTCTACAAGTCAATGAAGGTAAATTAAAACACCAATTGATCTAATATTTGCATGTTACAGATATGACCAATACAAAAGTCATAATTTCTCTTGTTTCTGAACTCTTAGGGTTTAGGCACCACAGATAGTGTGCTGATCAGGATCATGGTGGCTCGCGCCGAGATCGATATGCTCGACATTAAAGCAGAGTTCCTAAAGATGTATGGAAAGACCCTTCATTCCTTTATAAAGGTGGGACACAGCTCTTTCACTGAGGACATTTGACTAAACACAATATTCAAAAACCATTTCTATCTATCTAATCTATCTATCTATCTATCTATCTATCTATCTATCTAATCTACAAACACAATAACGGTCAAAAGTTTGGAAACATTACTATTTTTAATGCTCACCAAGGCTGCATTTATTTGATAAAAAATACAGAAAAAAACAGTAATATTGTGAAATATTATTACAATTAATTTTTTTTATTATTATTTGAATATACTTTCAAATAAAATGTATTTCTGTGATGCAAAGCTGAATTTTCAGCATCATTACTCCAGTCTTCAGTGTCACATGATCCTTCAGAAATCATTCTAATATGCAGATTTATTATCAATATTGGAAACAGTTGTTGCTTAATATTTTTTTTTTTTTTGGAACACGTGACCAGGATTTTTCAAAAATAGAAATTTCTTCTGACAATATAAATCTTTACTATCACTTTTTATCAATTTTAACACATCCTTGCTGAATAAAGTATTTATTTCTTTCAAAAAAAAAAAGAAAAAAAACTACTGACCCTAAACTTTTAAACGGTAGTGTATATTGTTATAAAATATTTCTATTTTAAATAAATCCTGTTCTTTTTTAACTTACTTTTTTCAGGATTCTTTGATGAATAAAAAAATCAGAGGTTATAAAAAAAAAATATTATGCAGCACAATTGTTTCCAACATTGATAGTAAATCAGCATATTATGATTTCTGAAGGATCATGTGACAATGAAGACTGGTGTAATTCAGCTTTGATCACAGGAATAAATTATATTTTAAAGTATATTAAAATAGAAAACCATTATTTTAAATTGTAATAATATTTCACAATATTACTGTTTTTTTCTGTATTTTTGATCAAATAAATGCAGCCTTGATGAGCATAAATAGTAATGTTTCCAAACTATATAATTAATATTATAAATATGCAAAAAATATTATTTTATTTATATTTAATAATTTTATAATGTTATGGTATTATTTACTTTATTTTTTCCCTTATATTATTCAAATGATTTATGTAGTATGCTAGTTTAATTTTATTTTTTAAATTGTTTAACTGTTTTTCTCTAAACCTTTCTAGCACTGCGCTGGTTGAACCCTGTTGTGTTTGTGTTCTAGGGGGACACATCGGGCGATTACCGTAAGATCCTGTTGGAGCTGTGCGGAGGGGAAAATTAACACATCCGGCGCGTTCATTAGCGTGAAACGCTCTCTCTCACACCAAGCCTTAGCATTTCTAACACATTCCTTGTTTGTGATTCCAATTAAAACCAAACAGTGACATTTTAAATGAGATTCTTGATTCTTTTGGTTGTTTATTACCTTGGAATTTATGGGAGCCCTTTATAGATTGGCACATCTTAGAGTTTGTCAAATAAATAAAAGGAGAAAAGAACAACCCATATTGACTGTATTGATCTTTTGTTGTCTCACTGGATATTTTTTTTAATCTCAGCACACTCATTGAGGTCCATTTGTTTAATTACTCCGAGTATAATTTGTTTAATGTACAACATCTATGTGTACTCGCCCCAATTATACTAATTGCTCATGGTTGCTTGCATAGACATATGAGATCTCATATGAGACTCTATTTCTCTGTTTTTCTAGATTACAAGTCTCACAAACTACATGCCTCAATTTAATCAAGCGCAACATAAGAATCACATGAGGCTTGGGATAGAATTATGGGAAAAATTACTGACATAAAGCAGTGTATTTACACTTTTACCACTAAGTGGCACTGTGCACATATTCATGTCTCATTAAATCACAAATGTAGATTGCTATTGTTGTGGCTTGAAAAGATATCACCATGTATCTCATGAAATGGGGGGGGGACACTTTCCACAAATAGTTTCAATTTGTTTAAATTTAAACTAATTTTATTTCAATAAATGGTCACTCAGAAAATGTTGATTATCCACAAACAAAATATTACATAATCTGTATTGTTTTATTTTAGGAAATATTTAAGTACAGTTTTAAGCACAGGTTTGTTCTTTTTCTAGCAATAAACACCAAATACTAAAGCCCTTTTTTCTTAATTTGGTAGTTTGGTAATTTAAAATAAAAAAATACAATTGAAATTATTAGTGTTAACTAAAAACATAAATTGTTACTTGAAATATAATAAACTTATTTTATTTCTCATTTTCATTTAGTTAAACTTAATGAACTAAAATAACTAAAACTGAAATAAAAAAATATAATAAAACTATATAGACATTAAAAAAGCTAATAAAAATAAAAAAACAAAAATATGAATAAAAACTATAACAGTATCTCAATTATACTAAAATAACACTGATTTTAATAATGTTTAAACTCTGATTTGTTATTGTTCTAGCAATAAATACTAAACAGGCTACTAAAACAAATGTAATGACTTGTATTTGTTTGTTTGTTTATCCCTTTTTCTTGATTTGGTAGTTTGGTGATTTAAAAAAAAAAAAAAAATTAAAGTAATTGAAAAAAGACCACTTTTTTGTAACATATTCATGGAAAGTGCCTGATACAGACAGATAATACCAGCACAAAAATGTGTGTGTGTGTGTGTGTGTGTGTGTGTACAGGTTTATGTTAGATTGTGGGGAGTAAAACATTGTGCCAGTGGTTCCCATGAGGAAAATGGATTAATAAACATACTAAATTATGTTGTTTTTTTTTTTTTATCTAAAAAAGCATAATGTTTTCTGTGATGGGTTGGTTTAGGGTAGGGGTTAGGGGACATAATATACAGTTTGTACAGTATAAAAACCATTATGGAGAGTCCCCACAAAGATAGTGAAACTGTGTCTGTGTCTGTGTGTATATATGTGTGTGTGTGTTTTTCTATCCCGGTGGGGACTTCATCCTGAATGCACACGGACTCATGTGGACTGGTGTCACTGTGTAAATTGAGGTGCCCATGAGGAAACAAGCTTATAAATCATACAGAATGAGGTTTTTTTTTTTTTTTTTTTTTTTTTTTTTTTTTTTTTGAAAATGTAAAAATGCAGACCGTTTTGTGTGATTGGTATGATGACATGGACATTGCAACGTAAACTAAATGGCTTAAAAAAAACATAAATGTTTTTTTTTTTTTTTATTCAAAAAAATGCCAAAAGTTTTCTGTGACGGGTGGGTTTAGGGGTAGGATTAGTGTAAGGGGATAGAATGTTTGTACAGTATAAAAACCATTACACCTATGGAGACAGAGTCCCCGTAAACCACATATTCAAGAATTTGTGTGCATGTGTGTGTCTTGGAAAATTCACTCTCAGATTTTAATCGAGTCTATAATCTTGGGAATGCAGTGTGTGTTTGGTCAAACTGTTCTCTTGAGTTATAGCTTTTGTTATAGCAGATTGTCTGTCTGCAGATGTGTTTTTTTTTTTAGTTTTTATAAGGTTTTTGTAGTAGCCTATTACAGATGGACCAACATGGTAAGCAATTTCTTAGACAAATGAAAGGCTTTCTTTAAAGATTCTGCAGTGGAAGATAGTATCTCTGTCAGACAGCGACGGTTTAAATTCAAGAAAAAATCCTGACATGAACGGTGTAAATCTCCATATTCGCCAAGCAGCCGCTGCGATCACAGCAGCTCTGACAGAAAGCGTTCTCTCTTTCCTGGGCTAATGATGGCCCACAGCATAAATAAATCTCTACTACTTAAGGCGATCCGATTTTTGCCAATATTTTGTAGTCAATTTGCAAGAAAGTTTCTGAATTTTTTTTAAAAGTTCCTGCTTTTTATAATCTGAGAGCCAAAGTAAGCCAGATAAATAAACACACTCTGTGTGTGAAACTGCGAGCGGCGAACTTCTCCTGAGGCTAGAGTCGATCAATGTCAAGCTAGTGTGCTGCAGCCATCAAATCAAATACTTGCCAGAATCAAAGAATACAGAGCAAATGATGCCCCCCAAAACCTTCAACATGTTCTCAAGTCAGTTTTCTGTATTGAGCAATTACTGTCGGTAGCCTTATTAACATGGACATCCCGACAAACCATCTCCCATTCTGTGATATTTTTTGCATAAACCTATATTTTTCCATAAACCTCTATTTAACAGTCTGTCAAAATGTTCAGCAGTAAATCGAACGTCATGAAATGTTGTGAAACTTTGTCAGGCTCTGTTTGAACTGCCAGAGGGCAGAAGCACATGAATGATGGGTAATCTGTATGACAAACAACTGCATTGTAGCATGACCGTCTATACGCTGTGAATTTAGTGTAAACAAAACCTAAACTAAGAAAAAGCAGTTTATTCAAGTGTGCTATTCGTATACTTCTTTTAAACTAAAAATAAGAAAGTATACTTTTAATCTACTTTTTATGTACTTTATGTGCAATATAGGCCTACTTAAAATTGCACTTAGGCTACTTGACTTAGCCTACTGACAGAAAAGTCTAAATAGCCATATTTGGACTATACATGTTTGACCGAGATATACTTAAAAGTATAATTAAGTATTCTAAGTATACTTGGCTTCAATGGCTTGTAGTCGTGTTTACTCTCTATTTTCACATAGTTTTACATACTGTCTTATAAACTAAAATATTGATTTATAAAGAAAACTGGTATGTTCCTAATTCCTAATGTGTGAATTTTTTTGTAGGCTAGTCCACTGGCAGTGTACATAGGAATTTACTTCAAATCTACTTTACTTTTTCCCCGCCATTGACTGAATTTTCCAGCTATCCATGTTTTCACTGTTATACGGTGTAGGGGAAGCTAGCGCATCTTCTGAAAGAGTACAGAATCTCCGGATCAAAACACAAGTGAAGAAGCAGAAACAAGTGATAGAAGATTCCTTACGCAAATCGTCACCTTCCTAAAATAATAACAATTATTTTAGGAAGGTGACGAAATGTAAGATATGGCATTCATCAACCACTAAACAGCATATAAGTTCAAAAATGCCTAATACTGAATGAAATGTCGAACCCATGAAGAGGAAACAACTGTGAAGCTTTGTGAATGTTGATGGACTCAATCTACTCCATTTGTGTTTTGATCATCATTCTGAATCCAATCCGGACGTAGTCTTTGACAAAAATGCGATTTTCTCAGCTTTTTGTTTAAAATGTTGCTTTTTAATGAAACTTACCTACATTCAGGTGTTGATAAAAAGGAGGCAGGAAGCTAGAAAAAGTACAGTTAAAGGTATATTTCAAATATAAAAAAATAGTAAACAGCAATATACTTAAAGTGCAAAAATAATATATAAACAGTAATGTTGTTCACTTACAAGTATACTTGCAGTATAAAACTACTAAACTAATAGTTTACTGAGACTAGTATACTAGTGTACTTTCATAAACGAAAAAAATGTGCTACAAGTAATTGACTAGTAAACTCAGTATACCTACAGTATAAGTTCACTTGTAGTATAGTTGCAGTACAAATGAAAATCTTATTTGTAAACTAGTTGTGTACTCAGTTTACTATTACACTTAAAGTATACTTAAAAGTATATTTTTATATACTAAAAAGCGGGCCAATTTAGTCCCAAGTAGTATTGAAACTGTACACTTACAAGTATACTACTAGTACATTGATATTAGTATACTTACTACATAAAGTGTACTAAAGTATACTTAATAAAATGAACTTGAAGTATACTTATTTTTTGTAAGGGGCAACAACACAGGAAACAAGCAACATTGAGGAACAAAGTTTAAATAGAGAAACAGCAATGTGTTGTAAAACAAGGGTTATTACTAGGCTATAACAGAAATGCATAATTGCTAATTATTTAGTCAACAATGACATTTTTTAACACAATGTTCTCATTAACCATGTCTTTACAGCAGTTCTTCTGCAAAGGCCTTAAGTTCTGCCACAGGAAGCTGACAATACAGTGCTAGCAACAAACCACACGTCCTGCACCCTTCTGAACATAATGTTCACATAGGTGTGGGAAGGTGTGCAGAGTATGAGTGCACGATAATGGAAAAAGTTTAAAAGCGGGGTAACTTCTCAACAAGCCTGAATTAATGAAGTTCCTTTCTGGGTAAGCTGGATGAAATTGCTTTATTATTTTATATCAGTCGGTTTCATTTTTCATATTTGAAATATGTATGTAGCAGCAGGTTTGTTTTGGTAAATATGATGCATAAAATGCATTAACAATTAAATTTCATCAGCAGTAATGCAAATAGCTGTTAATATCAAGAAAATAACACACTAAAATCATCAAAATATGGCACAAATAATGCATTATGGGTCAGGAGGAGGTACGTGACCATTACGTGTCATTTCAACATGTAAATATGCTTTTTTTTTTTCATTTATATAGGACATTAGCACAAATAGGAGGATGTATGCAATCATCCCAAATGACCAGTCTGGTTAAGCTGGCTGAAATTGCTTTATTACTTCATAAAACATAAACATTCCACATCGGCCTGTTTCATTTCAGCACATATTTTGCAGCTTTGTTTTTGTGACTGCATACTGCATAAAATGCAGAGTAGTGCAATAACAATAAAAATGAAAATAGCAGTAAATATCAAGAAAATAATACAATAAAATGTCAAAAATATCGCATAAATAATGCATTATGGGGCATGTGGTCATCTCAAATGTCTGGGTAAATCATTTACTTTATAAATGCATCAAACTTTCCACACCGGTCTGTTTCATTTCAGCACATAAATACATTGAAATAAAAGTATGCAGCTGCAGCTGTGTTATATTGCATAAACTTCAGAGTACCACATGAAAAATATTATGACACAAATAATGCATTTTAGGTCAGAAGGAGGGTCAAGAAGTGACATTAATATGTCTCTCAAAGCTATATGTTAACAGTTCTCCTACCCAGTGAATGCTCCTCCTCCCAGTGCATGAAGACAAATAGTCTTGCCCAGCTAACTTACAGTCTGTGAGTTTCCATGCAATTGTCAAGTTTGTAAAGCCTATGAACTTTTGAAAATGAGCAAGCTGGTGATATCTCCATCTCGTTGGTGTAAATGTTCCGTCTTTGTTCTTAAACTCACCTGGTTTCTTTCAGGACATTAACCCAACACACAAAGGACAACCGACCTTTTTTTAGTTGCGTTTTGGGATTGACCAACCCATTGTCCATTTCTCTTTTTCACTGAAAGCTTCATCTTAGGATGACCGCCAACAACTCCAACTATGCAACTCCCTTGCTTGTTCTTCCTGTGACGCTGGTCATCTTCCTCACGGTGATGGGGAACCTGCTGGTCATCCTGGCTATTGCTCGCACCCCTCAGCTCCACACAACCACCAACGTCTTTATCCTCTCCATGGCCTCTGCGGATCTCATCATGGGCTGTGTGGTCCAGCCCTTGGGCGTCAGCATGGTGGTGACCGAGAAATGGCTGTTAGGCAACACGGTTTGCGACCTGTGGACGTCCGTGGACGTGCTTTGTGTCACGGCCAGCATCGAGACGTTGTGTGCCATTGCCGTTGAGCGTTATGTTGCGGTCACGAGACCCCTCGAGCATCAGGTCCTCCTGGGCAAGCGCAGAGCCAGCTACATCGTATGCATGGTGTGGATGGTGTCGTCCCTAGTTTCCTTCGTGCCAATTATGAACCATTATTATCATGCGAATGACACCGATGCGCAAGAATGTTACAATGACACAGAGTGTTGTTATTTCCATACTAACCAGACCTATGCCATCTTCTCCTCCGTGGTGTCCTTCTACGTACCCCTCGTTATTATGGTGTTTGTGTACGGGAAGGTGTTTGCCATCGCGACCAGACAGCTGAAACTCATCGATAAGGACAGACTGCGCTTTCCAAGCACATCAATGGAAGGTTCTTGTGAAAGTACAGTTTCTGTAGGCAAAACACCTCGTAGTTATTGGCGGAGGTCAACGAGGCATGACGTAAAAGAACACAAGGCGCTCAAGACACTGGGGATTATTATGGGCACCTTCATTTTGTGTTGGCTGCCCTTCTTCTTCTTCAATATCATCAATGCCTTTAATCCCGGGGTGCCGTCACGGTCCGTGTTACTGCTGTTGAACTGGCTCGGCTACGCCAATTCAGGCCTGAACCCAGTCATCTACTGCCACAGTCCCGAGTACCGTACGGCCTTCCTGAATCTCCTAGGGTACAAAAAACTCAAGAGGATAAATCAGGACTCCATGCACAAACATCTTCAGAGCCTCACCTCATGCATCCAAAGCAACAGTTCTGTAAGGATGGATTGCTTAGGTCTTGAAGATCCAACCACAGAGGGTGGGAACATGTGCTCTGACACGTGTACAGTTCTTGAAGTACAAGAGGTAGAAACTCAGCCTCTCAATGACTGAAATGTGGCACAGATCAACGTTTAAGGTAAGTGCGAAAAAATTCAAAGTATTTAATGTCAATGATGCCTCAACCCATGCAAGTTGGTGAGGTGGGGTGTGCAATTACTTATCTAAATGATTGGATCTTCACCTTGAGGATGATCAAATGGCTGAAAAAAATCCCATTAACATTGAAAATACCAAGAATAACCACCAACTGCATAACAACGTGCTAAAACTACACCTTAGAAACCATATACCAATGCTCTGGCAAGCATTCACAACACCCTAGCATTACGGCATTGAGTTCTGAAGCAGCACTCAATTTATCTTCTGAATATTCTACACATTTACTTCACACACATTTCTGATGCAAAAGACTCACAAATATATGATCCCCCTTCCTACAATCAAAAAGCAGCTATTTATTCTTATCCTTTATAGTGTTATATAAAAACGTGATATTAAAATAAAATTATAAATATAGCTGGTATTTACATTTGTATTATACTGAAGCCAGAAGCAATGATTAAAATATGATCTGGAAAATATTAAAATCAATAATAAAATAATTTGCAATAATTTCCCACAAGAATTACTGGTTCACAAGAGAGCAGAAATGAAATGCAAAATAGAGAAATGATCTGCTTCAGAGGAATTCTCATAAGAAGTGCATTCATTTGCGGTTTTGGTTTAGTTTAGTAAAATAAGTAGTTAAAGGGATGGTTCACACAAAAATTAAAATTCTGTCATCATTTACTTAACCTCAAGTTGTTGCAAATCTGTATGAGTTTCTTTCTTCTGTTGAACACAAAAGAAGATATTTTGAAGAATGTTGGTAATTAGTCAGTTGATGGTAGCCATTGATTTCCATAGTATTTTTTTTTTCCTACTATGGAAATCAACTGTCTGGGTCACAGTTTTCAATTTTGGGTGAACTATCCCTTTAAGTAATACTAAAGAATGAATGGTAACAGTTTATTTTATGGTGGCGTAGTAACACGCTTCTACATGAACCTACTATAGTAATAACTTAATAAATGATGCATAATTACAAGTAACTAATCCTAAACCAAACCCTAACCATAACTCTACAGTAAGTACATGTAGTTAATTAATATTACTCAGTACAATGTAACTACGTCACCTTAAAATACAGTGTAACTGAATGAACTCTAACAACCAGACTTATCTTTGAGAAAGCCACATATGAGACACTCCCACGCTTACCATTTCCATGTGGGTGGTGAATGTGGTTTGTCAACTTAGCAGTTTCACATTAATTTGAAAACATTTCAGTCTTTCACTAGACTTCCTGTTTGATGAATAGCATGCACCAACAAAAGAAAAAAAATACCTCTGACTCAAGCAAATAAAATAAGTGAGTTTAAAAATGTTATGGACGTCGGAGCTGATGGCCTCATGGGCAGTGCTCCCACATGTTAGCACTGTTGCGCTTCGGGCAACCCGAGTTTGAGTCCTGGCTTGGAGACCTTTTTTTCCAATCCTGCTCCCCTCTCTCTCCCACTTCACTTCCCTTCAGTTCCCTTCAGCACAAAACACCAAAAATAAAACCCCAAAATTCTATGGTTACATTCAATCCAATTTGACATGAGCAACAAATCAAATAAAATAAGATTTTTTTTTTTTTTTTTTTTTTTTTTTTTTTTCTGTGGCAGTGCTTCTCAGAATTAGAATGGTCACAGCATGCCACAACATTTCCATGTACTATTATCCTGGATCTGGAGTACAACGGTGATGATTACACAAATTAGGACATAAATCTTACTCTTCCTCTCCAACAGAGAACCAGAGGAGCAAACTTGCCACCTAACAACAGTACTGGATCAAGCTAAGATTTGCCCCACTATGCATTTTATTCCAATCTTGATAGATGTGAAAAGTACTGAGTAAGATTAAACCTCTTATCCTTTACCTCTTATCCTTTAAATACTCCTCTGGGGTGATATCAGACCCTCAAAACTGATTAGAACAACACAATTTCTCAAGTGTGCGTTGTGTGCATCTGTGTAGTGTGTGTGTGTATGAATACTTAGGGAAACCCTGGGATCTTGATAGTTCATTACCTCATTAACGTGAGATAATAATAGGAGACTAGAGCAAAAGGTGCGCCGTGACAGTGTTGTATGATGCTGGAGAGGCCTTGGGCCCTATCATACACCCGGCGCAATGTGATGCCAGGCGTGACGCAAGTGTTTTTTGCTAGTTTCAGCCCGACGCAGTTATCATTTTCACGTCCAGCACCACGTTGTTTAAATAGCAAATACACTCGTGCCCATCTGTTCGCCCATCAGCTGGTCTGAAAACGAGGTGTGTTCAGGCGCATTGTTGGTGTGTTGCTATTTTGAGGCAGCTGAAAACATCTGCGTCATTGACCAACAAAAACCTGGTCTAAAGTCAATGGCGCAGTATTTTTTGTGTTATTTAAAGGGTGCGTTAGTAATATAGGTGGGTGCACAATGCACATACACTCTGCTTATTACACACACAGGGATGCGCAGCAGCACACAAACATTTAAAAATATTAAAAATAAAAGGATTCCTCTCTGAAGAAGCGTTCAGTCTTTCCGCTCGCAAATTCCGCCATGTAAATAGCGAATCCGCCATGGTGCAAACGCAACTGGCTTTTAAAGGGAATGGGAGATGAGACTCTGATTGGTTTATTGCACGTTACGCCCAAAACACACCCATGACACATTAAGACACTAGGTACAGCCCTTTTGGACCATGCGCCTGGCGCGCAGACCGTTTTTTCCGTCATTAAACTAGCAAAAGTGGATTCGGACACGCCCTAAGTGCACCTGCGCCACGCGCTTCAGACCATGCGCTAAGATCGTTAAAATAGGGCCCTTTGAGTTCAAGATTATGGTGTTGTATTTGATTACCATTTGAATCTTTTGTGCATCTAAGACATCTAAAATTAAACAAGATTTCTACATTTTCTGAGCAAAAAAGAGAGTAGTGATTACTTGGAGTAAAATAAAACTGTTAAACAATCATTTAAAATCTGGTCGGTAAAGCTTTGTGTTTCCTATATGCAACAACAAACTGTGCGAACTGTGATGCCTGATTATCAAGCAAATGACTCTTATGAACCGATTCTTTTAAGACTCATGCCAGCAGATGCCAAGCGCCAAGTTTACTTCACTATATTACAATTAAATCCTAATCTAATCCTGACAAACTATATATCGTTGGAAAGGTCTAAGACCCCTAAATAGATATTTTACCACTGTTTTTTGTTACAAATTATGTAGGAACAGTAATAGATTAATTTATGACAAGAGTGCACCTCAAAAAATCTACATCATAACAGGAGTTCTGACCTTTGTCTCAAAAAGCCAATGCACACACTTTTAATCATTGAAACTTTGTTTTTCATCCTAAAGGTTCATAATAAAACATGTGTGTGTGTGTGTGTGTGTTATCCTGTAAAATATAATATCTTTTTTATAGCCTTTTTTATATCACATATTTTTGTAATTATCATAAATTAGGTATCAATCGAAAGCTTACAAACTAAAAATCCATCCTGTGAAAACCGTTTTGAAATTGGATGTTGCGTTACCATAGAAATGGTACTCTAAATTCTTTTAGGGCTCCTCCCCTATTGGGCGTCGTCATGATTCATAATTTATAATCGAAACCTTTTCTAATCTTGACAAAACACATGGTAGGGGGGTTAATACTTTTTATTTTATTTAGCAAAGATATTTTAAATTGACCAAAAGTGACATTTATAATTTTACAAATTATCTCTATTTTAAATATATGCTGTTTGTGTGAACTGAAAAGAACTATTTTTTTTAGAAGACAAGCCAAACAAGCAAAACCAGCCAATCACTTAGAGAAGGAATATCACACTTCCAACAAGCTGCATGATTTTATTTTTAGACATCATTGTCTGTAGTCAGTTTCAAACAATGAAATAATTAGGGTTTGGGAATAAGTAATATAGTTTTAGCAAGTACTACTAATAAATTATTAATATACAGCAAGTGAAGTTCTAAGTTATCTGTACAGTACAGTCAGCAGAATCTGGCACACAGACTATAATATTTCTGGTCTGGATCATAATTACGGTTCAGTTTGTGGTTGTTTTAATCAACAACATACATCTTATGCCACAGGGAATTAGACACTATAGCGTACGTGAATCACATGTACTTATGATGATTGAAAAGTACACTTTGAGACACTGCAGACACAAACACATCTGAAAAACATTTCAGCCTAATCCCTCTGATGTCACAAAAGACGTGTGTTGATCGAAAAATACATATTGTGCGTAAACAAAGCGCTTATAAGTACCAGGGCACACAGAAACACACGCACTAGCTGTCTGTTCTCTACCAGATCAAATGTCTAATGATTTCATAATTATTTTCCTCCCACAGGGACATTGAAGATGGGAAACAGATGCTATGCTTTTCAAGGGAATCAACTGTACTCTACCGTCATGCTTTTCAAGTGGACCACGACTGTATCACATTCGCACCATTTCCAAAGGCAAAATAGACCAATTTTTATAGTAAAGAGTAGCAAAGCAGAAAAATCATATTGAGAGCAAACCGTGACATAAAAAAATATCATGCAGAGACTAGTTTTTGAAGTCCTAAAATGACATCTCTTTACTTTACAAACCATTAAAAAAAAATTGTTGTGTGGACAAAACTTTTTCTCCCTTTTTCCAGTTCAATCGGCACCCAGAGATGAATTTAAAGGAATAATGCTAAGGCTCCAAAACATGATTAAAGACTGCCATTGGTGATTACATAAATTAGAGAGTTGCTTGCCCCTTTGGTTGGAAACATTATTAGGAACAGAATTATGCTGCCTTCATGCTATCGGAAATGTCCTACTTCCCACTTCTGAAGTTTACGAGCTCGTCGCATTCAAGTGCTTCGGGAAGAACAGGAGTCATGCAGGACACCAGGTTTATTCTTACCTATTTATTGCGAAAATCTTATTAAAGCCAAACTGATATTTAGCATCCCATTCATTGACAACCATATAAACATTCACAGCGCTATCGGTCAAATGCAGGCTGTTATGTGGCTGTTGTGGCAGGGCCGTAACCACCATAGACACTAAGGGGGGGACAAGTCTCCCTCAATAATTAGAAATTGCCAAATTGATATTCTTGATTCTTGACACTCCATTACGCACCGCTCTGCTTGTTGTTAGGATGACCGAAAGTTTTAAAAGCGGTCTAACAGCGCTCCAATCAAATCAAAGAAGGAAGGGTTTACTGTTCACAAAAAACGAGTGCAAATTCAGTCCCTTTCAACGTGACGCTTTAGTTTTTTGCTGTGAAAGAGTGCGTGGTAAGGTGTAATTAGATATTTGACAACTGTTTTACGACAGAAATATTCAACGACCGACAGTAATATGATGCAAACTACCGTTTTGAAATGAAAATGTTAGCATTTACATGATTTATGTAATTCATAATGGAATGTGACGAGAAAAGAAACGGTTTGCGTGTTTTTTTTTTTTTTTTTTTTTTTTTTTTTTACATATATAAGACATACGAATAAGAGTGAATGTGTGCAAATTTTAAAATAACATATTTGCAAAGAGTTTTGAATTTATTACTTCTTAACTACAATAGACCTGGAACCATTGTTATTTATTTTTCTTTATTCCCTGAAATCCCTTTTAATCATTTAATTCCTTTAAATAAAAAGACCTATAGAGTGGTGCAGGTATGACATCACTTTGTAGGCCAAAACGCATAACCAGGTTAGCATTTTAGCACTTCCGGCTCCATCTTCCCAAAGTCAGTGGGTTTTTTTTTTAATAGGATTTGCGTTAAATGGCTGAAATAAGGTCTGTGGTGAACACAAGCTCAAGACACTTTCATGTTTTATTATACAACATAAAATACATCAGTATTACCTAACTCGTGATTTTTTTAAGCTGTTATGTGTCTTGAAAAAGGCAGTTGCTAACAAGTAGCTAAATGGGACTGCAGAGGCTGTCGAGGAGATTAAACGTCATCAGCCGAACAGGCAAACTCGGTCCGCTTTTACAGCCTCGTTATGCTCATAATTGTGCTCTTATAAACTATTCTAACTCAAACGTTCTGGGAAAATATTTTAGATAAAACTGAAAGATTTGTCAGAAGTTTAGTGATGGTGACGTTGAAGTCGAGCGACCGTGGTGTAGTCCGTTTATAGCCTACCTTTAGCTTTTTACTTGTGGCGACTGCATTTAGGCTTCAAAAAGTTGTGTTTATCTGTGAAAATTATCTTGATGGGCAAAACATGCAAGTATCATAAACTTTTGTTGATCACAGAGCTTGTTTTATGCGATAATCCAAAAGCCTATGGAAAAATCCTATTGGGTTTTTGACGAGGGAACCAGTGTGATGCTAACTACCAGTTGGCCTACAAAGTGACATCATACCTGCACCACTCTATATCTCTATATCCCAATAACACCCCCCCCCCCCAGATTAATGCAGTGCCAAAGCTTCTGGCTTATGAATATGCAGCTACGGCCAAACAAATCATGAGAATTGAACAGTTGCATGTCTGAGCGTTTGGTTTGGGATATTGGCATTTTGATCAAATTTGAATGCCCGCTGGCATCATGGTTGGTGAGGACAAACTCCTATTCATCTCCTGATCAGAGCACTGAGTCGCCTTTACTTGCTTCTTTGATCCTGACTGCCAGTAACTTTTATCCTCACAAAAAACCTTGTACAGAAAATTGAAACAGAATGAATAAATGCATGCACTTTGTAATATATTTACAAAAATGTACCCATGTTAAAAGTCTTCAGAGTGGAGTGTTTTTCATGGAGCAATCTATGTGGAAATATTTGATTTTCAAATAACTAAATCATAGGCTGTTTCTTCATATTTTTTTTATCAATTCAAACCAATGGCATCACTAGGGAAATGAGTCATTTTAATCGGTCTGCTCTCTCTGCTTGCCATTGTCACGTCTTGTGGAAAACATCAAAGGCATTCATTTGATAAAGCTCAACTCCACAACTATTCAAATGGTGGAAGTATTGTAATTAACTGCAATGTCTCAAAAGGTCAGAACATCATATGCAGCTTCTGCATCAGCTGTTGTTCTGACGCATCAGTCTGAAATGAGCATCCTGAGGTTTTATTTCAAAATGAGAAGCAAAAGTTTGAAGGCGAATGCAAGCATGATCCCACTGACAATCAATATGAGGACCTTAAATATATATATAAAATTATATATATAATTTTTGCTGCATAATAGTTTTTGGCTTCCGGAGGTTCATGCACAGCCGGCTAGTATGCTAATGCTATTTATTATAAGCAAACACCTGCTGGAGGAACACAGGATTTGATATGCGTTAAGTCTGAAATGGCACAATATTCATTTTATTTCTGCAGTAAGTATACTGTTTGCAATACTATATCCCACAATATGTGCATTATATGACTTTCTATTTTACGTGTTATGAATGAACTGTAAGTAAAATCAGCCATGGTTTTCAGCATCTTTTGTTTAACTTATTATTTGATTAATTGATTTTTACTTTGCTGTATTTATAAAAAAACAAATAAAAGGATTTAAAAGAGCTATACAGTTTACAACAAGTTTTGTTTTCACATACTTTTGTTTTAATTATTGGTAGTATATACCGATCAGGCATAACATTATGTCCTAATATTTTGTTGGTCCCCCTTTTGCTGCCAAAACAGCCCTGACCCGTCGAGGCATGGACTCCACTAGACCCTTGAAGGTGTGCTGTGATATCTGGCACCAAGATGTTAGCAGCAGATCCTTTAAGTCCTGTAAGTTGCGAGTTGAGGCTGCAACATTGGTCTGCAACAATGCTTAGGTAGGTGGTATGTGTCAAAGTAACATCCACATGGATGGCAGGACCCAAGGTTTCCCAGCAGAACATTGCCCAAAGCATCACATTGCCTCCGCCGGCTTGCCTTCTTCCCATAGTGCATCCTGGTGCCATGTGTTCCCCAGGTAAGCAACGCACAGGCACCCGGCCATCCACGTGATGTAAAAGAAAACGTGGTTTTATCAGACCAGACCACCTTCTTCCATTGCTCCGTGGTGCAGTTCTGATGCTCTTGTGCCTACTGTTGGCACTTTCGGCAGTGGACAGGGGTCAGCTTGGGCACCCCGACTGGTCTGCGGCTATGCAGCCCCATACGCAACAAACTGCGATGCACTGTATATTCTGACACCTTTCTATCAGAACCAGCAATTGAGCAATGAGCAATTTGAGCAATTTGAGCTACAGCAGCTCGTCTGTTTGATCGGACCACACAGGCCAGCCTTCGCTCCCCAAGTGCATCAATGAGCCTTGGTCGCCCATGACCGGTTCACCACTGTTCCTTTCTTGGACCACTTTTGATAGATACTGACCACTGCAGACCAGGAACACCCCACAAGAGCTGCAGTTTTGGAGATGCTCTGACCCAGTCGTCTAGCCATCACAATTTGGCCCTTGTCAAACTCGCTCAAATCCTTACGCTTGCCCATTTTTCCTGCTTCTAACACATCAGCTTTGAGGACAAAATGTTCACTTGCTGCTAATATATCCCACACACTAACAGGTGCCGTGATGAAGAGATAATCAAGTGTTATTCACTTCACCGGTCATAATGTTATGCCTGATTGGTGTATAGTGTGCATGCTACTGCTCAGTATGCAGAAAGCGATATGCTAGTATTCTCATCTGAAAGTCTACATGAGAAGAAATACACTGACATCTGCAACTGCAAATGTGAGAAACTTACCATGACTTTGTCCAAACTTTCCTGAATTAATTTGTCGTGCTCATGCATAATAATGTTTACATCCCTGAAATTTCAAAGCACTAGTTTATTACGGATGCACTCTACAAAGAAAGCCAAAAATATTGTTTTAGCATTAATCATGAGCTAGCATATGCTACTCCTCCAGCATCATATGACATTCCCTGACATGACTGCTATTAAAATAGGCCAATGGCTGAATCACAAGAAAATATAAACAGCATAATGGATAGCATCAGCTTTCAAATCTTGCAGAGTCCGTAACACCATCCCTCTGGATTCGCATTGAGCAGCAACCCAACAGAGTGAATAAGGTCAAGAATTCAGAAAACACACTTTTAGGCCTAGTTGTTACTTTACAAACACACTAACATTTAACAGTAGCTCGGCATTTTGGATACACACTGATAAAAATTATTCTGTGGTGAAGTAAATAGGCTACTACAGAAAAAAACAAATGTAATTTCTACATTAAATAAGTTAGTTCAGGCAAGAATTTAAAAAACAAAGTTAGTTCTATTCTACTCAATTCAAGATTGTAGAAAACTGTTCCCATTATGCACTGGGGCATGAATAATTTATAAGGTTGAGTTCATTATACGCAAAATGACACATTCATAGTCAAAAACGATCCATCGAATGTTACCATTATTGTGTACCAAGTATTGAGTAGGGCCCTGAAATACGTTTGAATTTTTTTCCAAATTCCGTTTTTTCCGTTAAAATTTTTCTGGATTCTGTTCTTTTTCCTTTTTTTTAATTATTTTTTTTTAATTATTAATATGTTTTATTGATTTTCACTTTTTTCTTTTATGCGAACACAGAAAACATAACAATATAACGATTAAACAAAAAGGGAGAACATTTTTACATATTACATTTCAATGTAGATTTTTATATATACAATGAATGTTTATATATAGATAAGTCAGGAAGAAAAGGGTAGGTGATAATAACGTACAGATAATAAGAAATACTGAAAGTACAACTAACAAAATCAACCAGGACGCCTGTAAACCATCCCTACATTAATCCTCTCGTCAAGATGGAGGCAATGTCACCATCAACATATACCAGAAAAGGCTCCCAAATTTTATGAAATGCACTGCTCCTATCATGTAATATACAAGTCAGGTAGTCCAGTGACACATATTCGAGAATAGTTCGATGCCACATCTTAATAGAGGGGGCTCTATCTGAGATCCATTATAGAAGTATACATTTTCTGGAACAGAAAATAAGAAGATTGAAAAGCCTAATCTTGTACTTGTTAAGGCCTATAGGAGAAGACATTCCCAGTTGGTAAGACGCTGGGTCTGAAACCAAAGAAACACCTAGTATTTTATTCAATTCTACAGAAACATCCAACCAGAACCCCTGTATCTTATTACAGAACCACAAACAATGAGTAAGATTAAGGACATGAGAGTATCATTGTCAAAAAGATCTTTCATCTTAGAAATCCCCTTAAGAGCCCACTGTTGAAAGCGTGAATCACTGATACCCGGAGGAAAATCAAGATTATTACAAATTGGAGTAATTGATGTTAAACAAAATTTCTCTTCAAGTCGCCTAACGGATTGCCAAGCTTTCACAGAATTAACAGTAATAGGGTTAGTGCAGGCTACTCTAACAGTCTTCAGTTTTTTGAAAAAAAGCTAATTTTGAAGAGGAACCTGTGACTGAGCGGTCTCTATGTCCAGCCATAATGAAGTTGGGTCTCCTGATATCCATGTAATTAGGTGACGTAAATGGGCACTCAATTGGTTCTTTTTCTAATATCTGGAAGACCAAGGCCACCCAAATCCTCTGGTAGACACAGTATATTAATCTTAAGTCTTTTATCAGCCCATATAAAAAAACTGAACCATTTGTCTTTAAATATTTTCTGCAAGAAAAGAACTGGAATCATTTGAATTGGATATAATAATCTTGGGAGGACATTCATTTTCAAAAGAGCAATGTGTCCGAACCAAGAAATGATAAGAGTTTTCCAATCTTTCTAGATCAAGTTTAATACGATTGAAAAGAGGAATAAAATTTGACTTGTACATCTGGCTAAATTTAGGTGTCATATTTATTCCCAGATATACAAAACCAGAAGGAGACCACCTGAATGGGAAGAGGTTTGAACTTAAAGGGACAGCTTGTAGGCCACCTAGAGGCATGGCTTCAGATTTACTAAAATTAATCCTATAACCGGAAAAAGCACTAAATTCCTTAATAACAGAATTAATAACATAAGATTAATTATAGATATTTCTGGTTTAGATAAGAAAATAAGAATGTCATCAGCATAGAGATTAATTTTATGCTGCTTGTCAGCTATCGTCAAAGCATGTATGTCTAAATTTGACCTAATTGCCTCTGCCAATGGTTCTATTACTAAAGCAAATAAAAGGGGTGATAATGGACAACCCTGTCGAGTTCCCCTATTAACCTTAAAACAAGTAGAACATAGTCCATTAGTTATCACAGCAGCAAGGGGATCAGTAAACAACAACTTGACCCAACTAACAAATTGTTCACCCAGACCGAATTTAGTTAGTGTATAAAACAAGTAAGGCCACTCAACTCGGTCGAACGCCTTTTCTGCGTCCATCGAGATAACAAGACTGTCCAGTCTCTGCTGCTGTGAAAGCTGAATAATATTTAATAGACTACGAATATTATCACTGTAATAAGTTCATCAATCCTCACATAGAGAATTAATGAACTTAGCCTGGAATGAGGGAGCTATATTGCCTGAAGGGAATTTGTCCATAAGTGGATTCAACTGACAATTAAAATCTCCACCCACAATAGAACGTGTAACCTTACATTCCAATAATTTGGCAAATGTACTTGTCAAAAAGTCACAATGATGACCAGGGGGGAAATAGACACTCATAATAACAATTTCTTTCCCATACAACATACCCTTCACAATCACATAACGTCCATTTTTATCTTTAATACAATTCAATATCCTAAAAGGTATAGATTTTTTTACCAAAATGGCCACTCCATGGCTCCTCAACGTAAATTAGGAAAAAAAAAAACATGACTGAAGCCCCACTGTTGCAACTTAAGATGTTCTTTATCGTCAAGATGAGTTTCTTGTAGCAGGGCTATAGCAACGTTTTCCTTTTTAAGGAATGTGAGGATTGACTTTCTCTTTACAGGCGTATGTATCCCATTAACATTCCATGAACAGAACTTAAGTCTATTAGCCGACATGCTTCGTGAAAAAGGAAGGAAAAAATAGGATTCCTGACCGAAAATATTCCATTAATAAAAAAACAATCCCATGTCTGCATCAAAAGTGAGCTGAAAGGCATAAAACAAAGAAAAATCACGGAACACGAAACTATAATACAAGAAACAGTCTAAACTGCATTAGAACTTAAGTCAGTCATTATTCTGAAATAGCTCAGATAACACAGTTCAGTGCAAAAGGGGTCCTGAATGACAAAAGAAAATTAACATGTTGCATGTTTATATAACAGGGAGCTTAATATAAAATGGAGCGGGTCAGAAATGTAGCATAGGTGTAATGTTAGTCACCATCAAACAGATGGGAATGTGCCCTCCAACGATGACAGGTACTTATCCACTTCAGATGGATCCTGAAACACGTTAGTAGCTCCCCGGTGTGTGTTTTTGAGAGAGGAAGGATAAAGCTGTGCATAAGTAGCCCCGGCCACCCTCAGACGTTTCTTGACCTCGTTGAATAGTTTGCGTTTACGTAGAACGGCAGCAGAGAAATCCTGAAAAATTTTCACCTTCGAATTTCCGAACATCAAAGCTTGCTCTCCATTCCACAACGCTCTCGCTGCAATAATGACCTGTTCCTTGTCCGCATAGTTATGAAATCTGACCAAAACTGCCCTTGGGTACGGGGACGCGATCTTGACAGGTCTGCCTGGAACGTGATGGGCCCTCTCGATCTTCATGCGGCCCAATTTCGTTTGAATGCCAAGAGAGTTCGGTAGCCAGGATTCAATGAACCTAACGGGACGATCACCTTCTGCATTCTCAGGAAGTCCAACAATGCGTATGTTCTTTCTTCTCCCTCTGTTTTCCAAATCATCTACATGATCTGTTAGCTCCCGAACTCGTCTCTCTAGCGTCTCAAGTTTGCCTTCAACCGGCGCAGCAACATCTTCCACCGTGGAAATTCGGTTCTCAGTTTCAGTGATTCGTTTTTCATGGTCGTCGAGTTTTTCCCGTAATAACTTGGCGCAGGGCAGGGTCGGAAATATTCACGTTAGCATCCGTGCTAGCAACAGCACTATCCTCACCCTGACGGATATGCTCCTGCTCTGATTTGTTTTTAGTTTTTAGTGCTCCTGTGAGGCATGTTGTTCGACTGTTTCAAAAAATAGGAGTCTAGACTCATAGCAAACTGTGCAGCAAACACCACATAGAATAATGGACTCCTCCATTAAAAATAATAACAATGATCCGCACCGTCCAGTTAACGCGACCGTTCTCTAAGCCGTCATCTTGGATCCCCTTCTTTTTCCATTTTAATTTTTCTGGACTCCGTTTTAATGGTTAAAGTAAATTGTATTAATTCAAAAGCAAGTCTAATTATTTGAAATCATGAAACTTATACAATTTAACAGCAATTCATTTTTAGGGCCCGAAATACATTTTATTTTTTCTCAAATTCCATTAGGTTTAGGTTTAGGTTTATTTAAGGTTTGACAAGGCAGGATATTGCAGCACAAAACCCTGAAATGTGTCAAACATAACACATATTTAGAAACAACCATTTTATACCTGGTTTAAAACAAGCTAAAAAGCAAGTAAAATCAAATAATTCTGACAATAATACAGCCCAAATACACAGAAATAAATAGACTTCATACAATCAAACACCTAAAAGTTATTTGTAAAGCAGTTTAAGAGCACGTGGGATATCTTTTATCTTTTATCAAATTCTGTGTTTTCCGTTTTTTTTATTTTTCTGGTTTCCATGTTAGTGATTTAATTAAATTTTAATAAACAAAAGCATGCCTAATTAATTGAAATCATAAATGAACTTAATTTATCAATTATTTGATATTTTTGATATGATTTAATATCAATATTGTTAATTTTACAAGACTTAGTTAAGTAGATTTTACTTAATGCTATGCATATGTGAAATTTACTTAAAAAATCATTTTTTAAAAAGTTCATTAAATTTTACTTATTTTTTTTAAGTGAATTAGCTATGAGGAAATATGAGGTTTAATAAACATGAAATATGAGGTCCATAAACTTAATATGGCAGTTAGGGGTGATTCTAGGATTTTAATATTAGGGGGGCTCAGCCCCCAATGAGGGTATGATGATAAAATAAAACATTAAAATTATAGTTTTTTTAATGTATACTAAGGTAGGCAGGAAAAATACATACAGTAGGTTCTATACCTATCAAGTCAATCCCTGAATATTGTTTTCATTTCAAATCATTTTAACTAACCAGATCATATTCATTAGTATTCTTTTAGATTATAGACAACCCTTATATTGGACATTCTCGATGACATATGCGGATAACAAATGTGATCTCCGGTTCGAAATGAGGCACAAATGTATTTACTTTAGAGAATTGTTCAATACCTCTAAAACCATCACACTGGTGATGCATGAAAGTGATGCAGGCTATTGTTTTTTGCGTCATCACAATGTGATCGGTTTATGTGATAGACAAGTAGAGAAACCATCAGTCGTGGCATAGGAAGCGATTATCGGACGATCGATCAAGAGCATCCTTTAAAAAGTTTGCTAACACTAAAATTACACACATCACCTTCAAACTACAATTCTAAAACAGCTTTCCCATTACTTTCGTTATTATTATAGATACACAATATGTAAAAGGAATGGAGTGTTAGCTTCCTATAGTTAGGCTATTTCACAGCCACATTTAGTCTGAGCCAAGCTGATGTTCAAAAAAATATTGAAAGAGAAGTCTGCCTCTCTTTCCCTCTCATCACTTTAGTTAGGCCTAAGCAGCCTAATGTTTGCTTTAGAGAGAAAAAAACCTTCTTGAAAATTACTCTCGCTTTCTGTAAAATGTATTTATAGCCCAGGCCTAAAAGCCTGTACAAACCACAGGTCTGATTGCTCATGAGAACCAGCCTGGTCATTCCAGCACAATGCTCCCTCATCAGAGTAGAGTACTGCTCGCTTCATCACTTATTCACACTCCTGATGTAACAGCACAGGAGCCGCACTGCACTCACACAATATAGTGCACTTGCAGTCGGCTCATGAAAGTTGTTATATCTATCTATCTATCTATCTAGAAAAAATCCAAAGAATAAAGATTGGCTATGTAGTCCAGGCGACTGATTTTTCCCAAATTATGTCAATTGTCAAATTAAAAACATTTATGGTTCATTAATGCCCCCTTCAGGTTGTAGTAATTCTCGAGATCAGTCTCAGTGTTTAATTAATATTCATTAATTTGTCCTTGCCTTAATCTTTGGATAATTACACCATATGCCTCTCTTTAAAATAACAACAAAAATACTGTTCTGTGCAATTCTCATGAAATCATGGTGTGTATATATATATATATATATATATATATAAAGGAGGAAATGTATAAATATTAAAATATTGTGTAGCCTATATATATATGTTGTTGAGTAGGTTTCAGGACTATATTGACTGGTTCTGACTGGGATCATTGGTAAGAATGCACAAAGTCCAAAAGTTCAATCACTGTTGTTTAATATAAGGTTCAAGCCATCTGACATACTCAATGCGATGCATTGACAGTTGTATGTGACTTTAAGCGTGTGTGGTTTCTATAATAAAAACAGAAATATAAATAATCAGTTTACAGTAATAAATGATAAACATTTAAATCAAATTAATAAACCTGACACGTGACTATATGAAATGTAAACAATCGACTATGAATATACACTCACCTAAAGGATTATTAGGAACACCATACTAATACTGTGTTTGACCCCCTTTCGCCTTCAGAACTGCCTTAATTCTACGTGGCATTGATTCAACAAGGTGCTGAAAGCATTCTTTAGAAATGTTGGCCCATATTGATAGGATAGCATCTTGCAGTTGATGGAGATTTGTGGGATGCGCATCCAGGGCACGAAGCTCCCGTTCCACCACATCCCAAAGATGCTCTATTGGGTTGAGATCTGGTGACTGTGGGGGCCATTTTAGTACAGTGAACTCATTGTCATGTTCAAGAAACCAATTTGAAATGATTCGAGCTTTGTGACATGGTGCATTATCCTACTGGAAATAGCCATCAGAGGATGGGTACATGGTGGTCATAAAGGGATGGACATGGTCAGAAACAATGCTCAGGTAGGCCGTGGCATTTAAACGATGCCCAATTGGCACTAAGGGGCCTAAAGTGTGCCAAGAAAACATCCCCCACACCATTACACCACCACCACCAGCCTGCACAGTGGTAACAAGGCATGATGGATCCATGTTCTCATTCTGTTTACGCCAAATTCTGACTCTACCATCTGAATGTCTCAACAGAAATCGAGACTCATCAGACCAGGCAACATTTTTCCAGTCTTCAACTGTCCAATTTTGGTGAGCTCGTGCAAATTGTAGCCTCTTTTTCCTATTTGTAGTGGAGATGAGTGGTACCCGGTGGGGTCTTCTGCTGTTGTAGCCCATCCGCCTCAAGGTTGTGCGTGTTGTGGCTTCACAAATGCTTTGCTGCATACCTCGGTTGTAACGAGTGGTTATTTCAGTCAAAGTTGCTCTTCTATCAGCTTGAATCAGTCGGCCCATTCTCCTCTGACCTCTAGCATCAACAAGGCATTTTCGCCCACAGGACTGCCGCATACTGGATGTTTTTCCCTTTTCACACCATTCTTTGTAAACTCTAGAAATGATTGTGCGTGAAAATCCCAGTAACTGAGCAGATTGTGAAATACTCAGACCGGCCCGTCTGGCACCAACAACCATGCCACGCTCAAAATTGCTTAAATCACCTTTCTTTCCCATTCTGACATTCAGTTTGGAGTTCAGGAGATTGTCTTGACCAGGACCACACCCCTAAATGCATTGAAGCATAATTAGATAATTGCATTAATGAGAAATTGAACAGGTGTTCCTAATAATCCTTTAGGTGAGTGTATATATACGCATACCATCTGTCTCTACCTTGCTGCCCAGCTGGGGTCCTTACGCTTGATCCAGAGCCAGTTACTGCTTTTTTCGGCAGCACTTGACATGGACTTGATGGCCTGTTGGAGAGAGCGACCCTTCACCCCTACTTTTCTCAGCAAACTAGTGGTAGATGTGGCAACAAATCCCCTGCATCCCACCTCTACTGGGAAGATGCTGGTCTTCCAGCCATTCTGGGATGCTTCAGCTGCCAGGTCAGAATATTTGTTCTTTTTCCTCTCATAAGCCTCTTCAACCCCATCTTTCCATGGTACTGTTAATTCCACAACATATGCCAGCTTTGTTGTTGGAGACCACAGGACCATGTCTGGGGGAAATACAAGCTTCTTATCAAGGTCCACTTCCAATTTCCAATCCCGCGCTGACTGAAGGATGCTTGCATCCTTAGGTGTTGTACTATGCTCTTGATGTTGGCCAGCTGGTACGAAATTTGTGAAGTTGACCTGTCCTGCCGATGTTTGTGGGAGATTGTTTGTGGTGGTTCACTTCTGTTCCAGTATTGATGCCAACTCTCTGAGTACTTGGTTATGCCGCCAAGTATAGCGCCCTTGGGTGAGACTTGTAGTACACCCTGATAGAATGTGCCTTAGGGATGCAGGTACTTGACACAGGGAACAGGCGGGATCTTCTCCATACCACTCTTTCAGATTTTGGGGGGAGGGTAGCAGGTCGTATGTGGCTCTGATGACAAAACTCTGCCGCGCTCCCTCCATCTGTCAGATGTCACACCAGCTGAGCTTTTTCTTCTCCAGACCCTCCCAGTTGGTTCATCTCCCCTGCTTGGCCATTAAGATGGCTTTGGCATGTTGCTCTCCCTCCTCCTGTCTCCTGACTTCTTCTACCACTAGCTGTCTCTTCTGTACTGATGTTGCTTTATGCCACAGAGGAGTTTTTGGGATGAGTCCGAACCCTGCCCTCCCATGCTGTACTTGTCCAACCACATCTCTGAAGTGAAGCGCAGACTTTGCACTCTGAACAGCTTCTGATGGAGTCCACTTCCTTCCTGCTACCACCCGGGGGGCCGCTGTTCGAATGACTGCATCCTCGGATTCAGTTAGGGTCATGACGAGCCTTGCTTTGGTGCATTTGAACTCTTCCACGAGCCCTGTGATTGGTAATTCCAACTTGCCATGTCCATAAAGTCTGATGGAACTTAAACAACATGGAATTCCAAGCCACTGCTTCAACTGTGTGCTTATCAGCCGTTCCAACTTTTCAATCTTGGTGATGGGTATCTCATACACAGTTAACGGCCACAAGAGTCTTGGGAGTATGCCAAACTGAGAGCACCATAACTTGAGTTTTCCTGGGAACAAGGTCTTGTTGATGCGCTCCATGTACATGCTGGTATCATTTTTTAGTTGTTCAAACTCCTCGGTGTCTTTGAGCTTCGCATCATACCATCTCCCCAAGCTCTTTACTGGCATTTCTGAGACAGTTGGGAAATTTCGTCTGTGGTCTGTGACTTGGCCTTTCACGATGGAGATGCTTCTGCACTTATTGGGCTTTAACTTCATCCTTGCCCATGTTATATTTTGATGAAGTTTCTCCAGCAGTCTCTTGGTGCAGGGGACAGTTGTTGTGAGTGTTGTTAGATCGTCCATATAGGCGCGAATTGGTGGTAACCTCTGATTACATTGTAGTCGTTCTCCTCCCACGACCCATTTCGAGGCTCTGATAATGATCTCCATTGCCATCGTGAAGGCCAATGGGGAGATGGTGCACCCTGCCATGATGCCTACCTCCAGCGGTTGCCAACTTGTGGTGAAGCCTGATGTTGTAAGGCAAAACTGTAGATCCTGGAAGTAGTGTTTCACTAGATTTGTGATTGTAATCGGCACCTGGAAGAAATCAAAGGCAGCCTACAGAAATGAATGAGGGACTGAACCATAGGCATTAGCCAGACTGAGGAACAAGACGTGGAGATCTTTCCCTTCTTTCTTTGCAGTCTGGATTTGATGCCATATGATGCTGTTATGTTCAAGGCATCCCGAAAAGCCTGCGATGCCAGCCTTTTGGATTGATGTGTCAATGAAATGGTTTTGTTTTAAATACTTTGTCAGTCGTTGTGCCAACACACTAAAAAAAATCTTACCTTCAATGTTCAGAAGGTTTATCTGGCGGAGCTGTTCAATGGTAGTTGAGTTCTTTTCTTTTGGGATGAACACCCCTCCCGCTCTTCGCCAGGCTTTCGGGGTGATTTGCTTGTCCCACGCCACTTTCATGTTTTTCCACAGGATTTTCAAAACATCTGGAGCGTTCTTGTAGACACTATACGGTACGCCGTTAGGTGATGCCTGGTGCAGATGCCGATCTTGCCTTTTTCACTGCCTGCTTCACCTCCCTCAGCTTGGGAGGGCTGATATCAAACTGATGTTGTGGTGGTGATATTGGAGGGATGTCAGTGGGGACAACGATCGGTTCATCTTTTTTCTCATCAGTATAGATGGTTCTCAGATGCTCTTCAACCTGGTCTTTTGATGTTTTCAGGGATCCACTCTTTTCCTTTTTGAATATGCCTTTCACAAATTTAAAAGGGTCTTTATAGAAATCGGTTCTGGCTTTTTCTTTCTTGTTCCGGCGCATCCGTAGGCTTTCTGCTCGGCTGAGTTTTGAGAGCCTGTGCTTTAGGTCCTCTTAAAGGAAGTTGATGCCTTCCCTTTCTTCTAGTCGCCTTTCTCCACAACTTTCTTAGCCGTCACCTCTCTTTCACAAGTTGTTGGATTTCTTGCAGCCGACGGGACTTGGGGCCGGGAAGCATGTCTTTCTTTCTGACTTGCTCCTTCACTCCACATTTCTCCTCTCCGTAGCTGTAGATAAGGTCGCCCATCTTCTCCAGCTTCTTCTCGGCTGATCCTTTGATGTTACTTAGGATAAGGCTTAAGTCTGTGTTGATGGTTTCCCACTCCTTGCTGCTAGACTTTGGCCATTTCACCAATGGCTTACGTCCTTGCATGTTTTCTTTTTTTGCGGTGGGCTGGTTGTTGTCTTGGACTGGTGGTTCTGCCTGAAGCTTCCTCCTTATTCCCTGGGGTGCTGATTCTCTGCGGACTATGGGTTTCTTCCTGCCGCTGAGTTTCATCTGACTGATTTAACCTTCTTCTTGACAGAATCCGGTCAATGCGGGGCCCTGGGTTGGTGGTTTTCAGGCATTTCTTCCATCCTTGATGTACCTTAAGACCATGGGTTGATTTTACTTTCGCCCATCCACACACGCAAGTCTGACAAACATGTCCATCTGCTGGTTTCTCAAGAGTCTTGCCACTTCCTTCATTCGATGTCATGTCCATTCCAAGGGTCATTACTGGGAGGTCAGTCTGTGAGTCTTCTTGCACCCCTGCTCTCGCAGGGTATTCTTCTTTTTTAACTCTATATACAATGGTGGTCAGAATTATTGGCACCCCTGGTAAATATGATCAAATATGGCTGTAAAAAATAAATCTGCATTGTTTATCCTATTAAGTATTGAAAAAACCTTCAATACTTCTAAATCTTCAGCAGAGACAGACAGATATAGAGCACAGTTGGTACCTCCTCCTCTATACCTGCCTGAATCCAGTCAATGTCAAAACAATATAATTTCACCTGCTATTTTTGCATTGATGTGTGTTCTTTAAATAAAGAGCATGCCTGCACTACAAAGACACATGATAACAAGCACACCTGCAGCGTAAGGCGTGCAGGTTCATCAGGAAGAAGAGTTCAAGTGAAGAGCCCTCACATTGTAAAAGATGTCTCTCATTGACCTTTCAGTGCACAAACCTTCTGATCATCCATGCACTTCCATATGCTCAAGAATAAAGGAATAAGCAGGAGCTGAGTTGAATGATGTATGTGGAATGATGGAGGAAGGCATTTTTGCCCCCAGGGAGCATATGCTGTTATGATGGGCACAAGCAGCAAAGCACCACACCTTAGCGCTCTCTCTCTCTCTCTCTCTCTCTCTCTCTCTCTCTCTCTCTCTCTCTCTCTCTCTCTCTCTCTCTCTCTCTCTCTCTCTCTCTGTGTATTTCAGCAGTGGCGTGTAACGCAATCACTTCTACTAGCCACTTTGGGTTGAGTTTTATATATAATATAGGCTATACATTTTTCAATTGTAGTCTTTTAAAAAGGCATCTGAAATAATTAACTAAGTGCAATGTAGTGTTGTCAAAAATATATATTTTTTTCGATACATATCGATACTGAAATATCTGATACACTTCCAATACTCATTTTCCGCAGAACAGATATACTTTACCAGCTGCACTTTTTCTCTCCGACAGCGAGTTGACACACAAACCCGCCTCCCTTCATTCACTTGTTCATTTGCTGCGGATGAATATTGTTGGCGTTACAGGGCTTGAATTTCTGCGTGGGATTGCGTGTATTGCACATAATTTTACTCATTCCCACCAATGTTGTGCTCACACCCAAAGTACGGCGCACATAAAGCACATTCTCAGCACTAAATTGAGTTCTTTTTTGCTGCTTATTGCACGTAAACAGTCAAGTACACACAAAATAATGACAAAATGCTGGTCTTGGCGAGTATTCATGTAAACACAGCCAGTTGAGAAACAGTTGAGAAAGAAAAAACACGTGTAACAGTATAATGGATCAGTGCGTCAGGTCTTAAAGTGACAGTAGCCTAATATACCTGCTGCCAAATTATGAAATAATGTTAAAAATATACAGTGGTGGTCAGAATTATTGGCACCCCTGGTAAATATGATCAAATATGGCTGTAAAAAAATAAATCTGCATTGTTTATCCTTTTGGTCTTTTGTTCAAAAAATTCACAAAAATCTAAACTTTCATTGAAGTAAAAGAATTGAAAGTGGGGGGTAAATCACATTATGAAATAAATGCTTTCCTCCAAAACACGTTGGCCACAATTATTGGCACCCCTAGAATTTTTTATGAGTAAAATATCTCTGAAGTATATTCCCATTAATATTTACATTTTTTTTAGCACACCAGGGTGACTAGGAACATGAAATTGTCCAGCTATGATGTCTTGTTCCACAGGAGTATAAATATGAGGAAACACAAAGGCCAAATTCACTTAATCATTCATCACAATGAGTAAAGCCAAAGAATATAGTTCTGATGTGCAGCAAAAGATTGTTGAGCTTCACAAAACAGAAAGTGGCTGTAGGAAAATAGCTAAAGCATTGAAAATTCTCATTTCCACCATCAGGGCAATAATTAAGAAGTTCCAATCAACTAAAGATGTTACGAATCTGCCTGGAAGAGGACGTGTGTCTATATTGTCTTAATGCACGGCGAGGAGGAAAGTTTGAGTGGCCAAAGACTCTCTAACAGATGGAGAATCACAGAGATTAGTTGAGTCTTAGGGTCAGAAAGCCTAAAAAAAAAATCAAACAACCCCTACATCACCACATGTTGTTTGGGAGGGATTCAAGAAAAATCCTTCTTGCTCATCCAGAAACAAACTCCAGCATATTCAGTTGTCAGACACGACTGGAAATTCAAAAGGGACCTGGTTCTCAGATGAAACTATAAAAAGAGCTTTTTGGCAGCAAATCCACCAGATGGGTTTGGTGCAAACAGGGATAAAAAGTACCCCATGCCCACAGTTAAAAATACAGCTGGATCTTTAATGTTGTGGGCCTATTTTTTTGCTGGAGGTCCTGGACATCTTGTTCAGATACATGGTATAATGATTCTAGCAAATACCAACAGATAAAAAATCAAAACCTGATGGCCTCTGCTAGAAATCTTATAATGGGCCGTGGTTGGATCTTCCATCAGGACAATGATCCAAAACAAACATCAAAATCAACACGCAAATGTGTCACTGAACACAAAATGAAGCTTCTGCCATGACCATCCCAGTCCCCTGACTTGAACCCTATAGAGAATGAGTGGGGTGAACTGAAGAGAAGAAGCACCAACATGGATCTGGGAATCTGAAGGATCTGGAGAGATTCTGTATGGAGGAATGGTCTCTGATCTCTTGTCAGGTGTTCTCCAAACTCATCAGGTATTATAGGAGAAGACTCAGAGCTGTTATCTTGGCAAAAGGAGGTTGCAAAAAGTATTTAATAAAAGGGTGCCAATAATTGTGGCCAACGGGTTTTAAAGAAAAGCATTTATTTCATAATGTGATTTACCCCCCACTTTCAATTCTTTTACTTCAATGAAAGTTTCGATTTTTGTGAATTTTTTGAATAAAAGATCAAAAGGATAAACAATGCAGATTTATTTTTTACAGCCATATTTGATCATATTTACCAGGGGTGCCAATAATTCTGACCACCACTGTATATGCCAGTTTTTCCCCATGGAATCAATATATATATATATATATATATATACAGTGGGGAGAACAAGTATTTGATACACTGCCGATTTTGCAGGTTTTCCTACTTACAAAGCATGTAGAGGTCTGTAATTTTTATCATAGGTACACTACAACTGTGAGAGACGGAATCTAAAACAAAAATCCAGAACATCACATTGTATGATTTTTAAATAATTAATTTGCATTTTATTGCATGACATAAGTATTTGATCACCTACCAACCAGTAAGAATTCCGGCTCTCACAGACCTGTTAGTTTTTCTTTAAGAAGCCCTCCTGTTCTCCGCTCATTACCTGTATTAACTGCACCTGTTTGAACTCGTTACCTGTATAAAAGACACCTGTCCACACACTCAATCAAACAGACTCCAACCTCTCCACAATGGCCAAGACCAGAGAGCTGTGTAAGGACATCAGTGATAAAATTGTAGACCTGTACAAGGCTGGGATGGGCTACAGGACAATAGGCAAGCAGCTTGGTGAGAAGGCAAAAACTGCTGGCGCAATTATTAGAAAATGGAAGAAGTTCAAGATGACGGTCAATCTCCCTCGGTCGGGGGCACCATGCAAGATCTCACCTCGTGGGGCATCAATGATCATGAGGAAGGTGAGGGATCAGCCCAGAACTACACGGCAGGACCTGGTCAATGACCTGAAGAGAGCTTGGACCACAGTCTCAAAGAAAACCATTAGTAACACACTACGTCGTCATGGATTAAAATCCTGCAGCGCACGCAAGGTCCCCCTGCTCAAGCCAGCGCATGTCCAGGCCCGTCTGAAGTTTGCCAATTACCATCTGGATGATCCAGAGGAGGAATGGGAGAAGGTCATGTGGTCTGATGAGACAAAAATAGAGCTTTTTGGTCTAAACTCCACTCGCCGTGTTTGGAGGAAGAAGAAGGATGAGTACAACCCCAAGAACACCATCCCAACCGTGAAGCATGGAGGTGGAAACATCATTCTTTGGGGATGCTTTTCTGCAAAGGGGACAGGAAGACTGCACCGTATTGAGGGCAGGATGGATGGGGCCATGTATCGCGAGATCTTGGCCAACAACCTCCTTCCCTCAGTAATAGCATTGAAGGTGTGTCGTGGCTGTGTTTTCAGCATGACAACGACCTGAAACACACAGCCAAGGCAACTAAGGAGTGGCTCCGTAAGAAGCATCTCAAGGTCCTCGAGTGGCCTAGCCAGTCTCCAGACCTGAACCCAATAGAAAATCTTTGGAGGGAGCTGAAAGTCCATATTGCCCAGCGACAGCCCTGAAACCTGAAGGATCTGGAGAAGGTCTGTATAGAGGAGTGGGCCAAAATCACTGCTGCAGTGTGTGCAAACCTGGTCAAGAACTACAGGAAACGTATGATCTCTGTAATTGCAAACAAAGGTTTCTGTACCAAATATTAAGTTCTGCTTTTCTGATGTATCAAATACTTATGTCATGCAATAAAATGCAAATTAATTATTTAAAAATCATACAATGTGATTTTCTGGATTTTTCGTCTCTCACAGTTGAAGAGTACCTATGATAAAAATTACAGACTTCTACATGCTTTGTAAGTGGGCAAACCTGCAAAATCGGCAGTGTATCAAATACTTGTTCTCCCCACTGTATATATGTGTGTGTGTGTAATTGTTGTGTAATGTGTATATACATTTTACATACAACACAATTTACAAACATTGAGCATCATTTATGAAGCAAGCAGAGCAAATTTCTGTAAATTGTGGATAAAATCCATGTTTTATAAATGAGGGTTAGGGTTAGGGTTAACCCTAACCCTAAAATGTGGTCACATTTAGCATTCAGTAAACATAATAAAATTAAATGATTTTTCAAAACAGAATGACAGAACAAATAAAAGAAGTACATTTCAGTCGACAAAAAAAGGATTTTGGGTCTATGTCAACAGTGTAGCCTACAAAGAAAATCGTCCTAAACACTGCTGACGCATATCAATTTGACCTAATAGTAAAAGCTATGTTTTTATCTTTAATCACAGTTGATTTAATGGGCTGCACATATTCTAGACTCCATCCTAGCCCTAATAATAGCACATCATAAGGCTGGAGTGTGAACATCTATTACCCAAATGACAGTGCTCTAAGCTTCAAGCATATTCCTGCACGCACCTGACTGCGATTTAATGAAACGGCCAAAGGGGAAAGATCATGCCATCAATATTTCACCTTTTAATATTTCATAACCACACAAGATCTAGTGCATGAAAGCAGGTGAGGTAAATCTGTGTTTGTATGTGAGAGGGGAAGAGAGAGAGAGAGAGAGCACACGCATTAAAGTCAGCAATTAGCTATATCTGACATATCTCAGAGTGAAAAAGGATATTCAACACGGGAAAAAGTGGAGAAAAAGGATGGATTTTATCCATTAGGAATTGATTGAATTATAATAAGTGGACTCTATACGAGAGCCCATTTATCATGATTCAAGAACCCTAACACGCACAGATGAATTGTTCATAAAACACCAGGAGCATGCATTTAAAAAGTAATTATAGTCAATTTCAACATCCTGTATGTCTTAGAAACAGCTTAAAATAGCTGAGAGTGAGCCAGAGGCTAAAACAGGCTGCCTACAGAACAGTTTGCCTTGCAAAACCACCAATACATCTGAAAAACTTTGTGTTTAATACAACAGGCAGAAATGGGGATTCATACTGAGAAAAACAGATTAACACTTTCAGCATGGTAAAGCGTACAGCTGGTCAAAATATCTTTTCAACAAAACAGCATCTGAAAATATGCATGAATGCACGTACGCCTTATGTACTGATCATTGTTGACTAGAAGAAGAACATGCCTTGCAGGGTGATGAATTTCACTCACGCTCACTTTCATTTAGACAAAGTGACTGTAAAGGAAAATCTGCCCTTAAAGGCATAGTTCACTCAAAAATGCAAATTCTGGCATCATTTAGGCCTATTCACCTTCATGTTGCTCCAAACCTGAACAAAACACTTGCAGGTTATAGGGGTTTGGAACTGCATGAATGTGAATAAATGATGACACATCTATGCTTCCACAGAGAAAACACAAGCTCTGTGCAATTTCACAAATAATCTGTTTTGATGGTCTTCCCATGCAAGCTGGGCAAATGACACATAATCAAACCCATGTGGCAATCAGAGCGCATATAATAAAGACATGCGTTTCATTCTCCATTCATACTAGAATGTGATCATTTCCCATAGCAACATGCAAAAGGATGATTATTGAATATCATTAACAAGATTTCAGCATCCACAGAAATGTTTTCGATTCTTTTTAGAGACCTTTAATTGGATTCTCAACTGTGACGCAATGAGCTGGCGTACAGAGAAGAGAGAAAAGAAAAGAAGAGGAATGAAGTGAAAAATAGAGATGGGTAGTAATGAGAAAGGGAATTATGTTGTGAGGTAGTGAAGACAGCTGGGAGCTGCGGCCACTAAAAGAAAAATGGATGGATTTTGAGAGGAGGGGAGATAAAAAGTGCACTTTAAACACTTTCTTACAACAATGTAAGAATGTTTTTTTATATGTTTTTATTTATCCAAATGATTTATCACCCTTTGATGCCTTAATGTAATGTAATAATGTTCTGCTACATAATAACAAGACAAATAAAAGCCAATGACAACCAGAAAACACACACATCTGCTGTTGCCAGGCAAACAGCCGGACAGCAGGATGGTAATTGGCTTGAACGTGTGGAAGCCACTGAAACCTGAACAAATAAATATAAATTAAAGGCCAAAGTCACAATTATTCAATAACGATGATAAATGTCAATTGATTTATACTCAGAATATTTCATGTAAATGGCAGGAATAATCATGAGTCCCCTCAGACTCCGTGATCAGCATCCTGCTTTCAACTTGAAACTACTATAAATATATCCGCATACATACAGTGTACTCACATAAAGAGACTATGTATCTATCTATCTATCTATCTATCTATTTAAATCACTACAAAAAATACATAATAAATAAGTTCACGTAGAAACTGCTTATGCAACAAGGTCACACATACAGTAGCACTGCAGGTGAGAATCATGTACAGTATATTATGGAAATACACTATATTGCCAAAAGTTTTGGGATGTCTGCCTTTACATGCACATGAACTTTAATGACATCCCATTCTTAATCCGTAGGGTTTAATATGGAGTTAGCCCACCCTTTGCAGCTATAACAGCTTTAACTCTTCTGGGAAGGCTTTCCACAAGGTTTAGGAGTGTGTTTATGGGAATTTTTGACCATTCTTCTAGAAGTGCATTTGTGAGGTCAGGCACTGATGTTGGACGAGAAGGCCTGGCTCACAGTCTCCGCTCTAATTCATCCCAAAGGTGTTCTGTCGGGTTGAGGTCAGGACTCTGTGCAGGCCAGTCAAGATCCTCCACACCAAACTCGCTCATCCATGTCTTTATGGACCTTGCTTTGTGCACTGGTGCGCAGTCATGTTGGAACAGGAAGGGGCCATCCCCAAACTGTTGGGAGCATGAAATTGTCCAAAATGTCTTGGTATGCTGACGCATTAAGAGTTCCTTTCACTGGAACTAAGGGGTCAAGCTCAACCCCTGAAAAACAACCCCACACCATAATCCCCCCTCCATCAAACTTTACACTTGGCACAGTGCAGTCAGGCAAGTACCGTTCTCCTGGCAACCGCCAAACCCAGACTCGTCCGTCGGATTGCCAGAGAGAGGCGTGCTTTACACCACTGCATCCGACGCTTTGCATTGCACTTGGTGATTTAAGGCTTGGATGCAGCTGCTCGGCCGTGGTAACCCATTCCATGAAGCTCTCTACGCACTGTTGCTAATTGCACACGTGGCTAATCTGAAGGCCACACAAAATTTGGAGGTCTGTAGCTATTGACTCTGCAGAAAGTTGTCGACTTCTGCGCACTGTGTGCCTCAGCATGTGCTGACCCTGCTCTGTGATTTTACGTGGCCTACCACTTCGTGGCTGAGTTGCTGTTGTTCCCAATTGCTTCCACTTTGTTATAATACCACTAACAGTTGACCGTGGAATATTTAGTAGTGAGGAAATTTCACGAATGGACTTATTGCACAGGTGGCAACCTATCAC
Organism: Coreius guichenoti; assembly: GCA_039654105.1. Lineage (NCBI taxonomy): Eukaryota > Metazoa > Chordata > Actinopteri > Cypriniformes > Gobionidae > Coreius > Coreius guichenoti. The sequence continues at coordinate 27,732,760 of CM077190.1, forward strand.
GGTACCACGCTTGAATTCACTGAGCTCCTGAGAGCGACCCATTCTTTCACAAATGTTTGTAGAAGCGTCTGCATGCCTAGGTGCTTGATTTTGTACACCTGTGGCCATGTAAGTGATTGGAACACCTGAATTCAATAATTTGGAGGGGTGTCCCAATACTTTTGGCAATATAGCGTATGTAATATGTGTGTGTGTGTGTGTGTGTGTGTGTTACATAACAGTTTTTCTCAATCGCTTTGGTAAAATTCTCGAATGATACTTTTTGTCCTCATAACAAGTTCAGATCTCTGAACAATTAGTTTCTTGTTCACATCAGATTAGAATTTCTTATTGATTTGAGTTTTTTTTTTTTAAGTATATTTACTGTATAATGTAAAATCAAGTGGTCTACTGTAATATAACATTACAGTAAGTGTTCAGTATTACAATATAGTGAACATTGTCTGATTACATGCCTCTTCTGTTCTACAAACATTTGAATGATTGAGGACATGGTTGTTCTCCCAACATTCGGCTGTACGTTTTGACCCGCCTCAGCCATAAGGTCATGATTGAGAACATGTTCCACAATAGTGGCCCTTACTTCATCAGAAACATGTCTACAATCTTGGCCTCTTCTACCTCTTCCACTGTTTTGCCTCCGTACCCTTCCACCACACATCCTTACTCCTCTTCTTTTTCCCGGCTGTTGACCCTGTTTGTTTCCTTGTTGTTCTTCCACTATAAGAAATTGTAACACTGTGTTGTCGTCTTTCTGTATATGCTTGCCAAATAAATGTTCATGAGATGCACCCCTGAGCCATTTTAGAGAACTGGTTGATCATTGGTTGATTTAGCCCTTTACATTTCCCTTCATTACTGAAACACACACACATACATACAAAAAGGCTAATAGAAATGTATAGAAAATACATTTCGCATACAAAATGCATTATGGCATCTACTTTAACCATTTTGCATTTAATGACTTATGCAAGGAACTAATGCCTATTTGTTTTGAGGGGTAAGACTATTCAACAGGGAACCAATATAATACATTTTGATAAACATTATTGATAATGTAGGAAACAGCAGACAATTGTACATGATCAATTGCATGCCTGTACCAAAGCATTTGCAATTTGTTCAAAACAATGAGAAATTGTTTTCATGATGTGCACAAGTGACTAGATGATGTGGAGGTTGAACAAGTAGTGTACCAAAGCGATTGAGAAAAACTGTAAATACATGCAAATCACATTTGTGTGGAGAACATGTTGTAGAAGATTATGAAAAATAAAGTTGTTGTTGTTGTTGTTGTTGTTGTTGTTTTTTTTACATGTTTAGCCATACATCTTAGAAGACTAAAACATATTTTAGTAACTGAGTCAGATGGGAAATAATATGTGCAATAAAAAAAGTTACCGGAAGATTATAATAGTCAATTTTGCACCCAAGTGCCATTCATATACTGCCTCTCATATAATGGAATAATGCAGCCTCATTAAATAAATGAGAGAATCTGTTCTGAATATGATGGTTTAATTTAAAATTCACTTGCGCGAGTAGAAGCTCGTCCCTTCTATATTCTGATAATGTGCAGCAGACCAATCTGATAATAATTCAGCTTGCGCTAACGCCACTCGCTGATGACGTCATACGCCACATTATGTTTTCCCCTCAAGCCAAGTTCTGATATACAGAATGTCCACAGACAAAGATGCACAAAAAAGACTTTTTCTCTGAATGTCAGGCCTGTGCTGCTCCTTTTCAAGTGTTTTGTTTATCTCTTCATTACCAATGTGCTATGAGGCAGTGTGTCATTTACTGGTAAAAAGGACTAGTTGGAAACCTGTTCAGAGAAGATCATTAAAGTCACCATGAAATACAATTAATACAATTTTTTAAAGGAATATTGCAGTATTTTATGGAAGCTTGTTTTTGCCACAAAATAAAAAAAAAAAAAAAAGGTAATTGCGACTTTTTATCTCACAATTCTGACTTTATATCACAATTCTGACTTTATATCTCAATTCTGACTTTATATCACACAATTCTGACTTTATATCTCACAATTCTGACTTTATATCACGCAATTCTGACTTTATATCACACAATTCTGACTTTATATCACACAATTCTGACTTTATATCTCACAATTCTGACTTTATATCACGCAATTCTGACTTATATCACAATTCTGACTTTATATCACACAATTCTGACTTTATATCTCACAATTCTGACTTTATATCACGCAATTCTGACTTTATATCACGCAATTCTGACTTTATATCACACAATTCTGACTTTATATCTCACAATTCTGACTTTATATCACGCAATTCTGACTTATATCACAATTCTGACTTTATATCACAGTTTTGACTTTATATCACACAATTCTGACTTTATATCACGCAATTCTGACTTTATATCACAATTCTGACTTTATATCACACAATTCTGACTTTATATCTCACAATTCTGACTTTATATCACGCAATTCTGACTTTATATCACAATTTTGACTTTATATCACACAATTCTGACTTTATATCACACAATTCTGACTTTATATCTCAATTCTGACTTTATATCTCAATTCTGACTTTATATCACACAATTCTGACTTTATATCTCACAATTCTGACTTTATATCTCACAATTCTGACTTTATATCACACAATTCTGACTTTATATCACACAATTCTGACTTTATATCTCACAATTCTGACTTTATATCACGCAATTCTGACTTATATCACAATTCTGACTTTATATCACAGTTCTGACTTTATATCACACAATTCTGACTTTATATCACGCAATTCTGACTTTATATCACAATTCTGACTTTATATCACACAATTCTGACTTTATATCACAATTCTGACTTTATATCTCACAATTCTGACTTTATATCACGCAATTCTGACTTTATATCACAATTTTGACTTTATATCACACAATTCTGACTTTATATCACACAATTCTGACTTTATATCTCAATTCTGACTTTATATCTCAATTCTGACTTTATATCACGCAATTCTGACTTTATATCACAATTTTGACTTTATATCACACAATTCTGACTTTATATCACACAATTCTGACTTTATATCACAATTCTGACTTTATATCTCAATTCTGACTTTATATCACACAATTCTGACTTTATATCTCACAATTCTGACTTTATATCACGCAATTCTGACTTTATATCACACAATTCTGACTTTATATCTCACAATTCTGACTTTATATCACGCAATTCTGACTTATATCACAATTCTGACTTTATATCACAGTTCTGACTTTATATCACACAATTCTGACTTTATATCACGCAATTCTGACTTTATATCACAATTCTGACTTTATATCACACAATTCTGACTTTATATCACAATTCTGACTTTATATCTCACAATTCTGACTTTATATCACACAATTCTGACTTTATATCTCACAATTCTGACTTTATATCTCACAATTCTGACTTTATATCACACTTTATATCACAATTCTGACTTTATATCACACAATTCTGACTTTATATCACACAATTCTGACTTTATATCTCACAATTCTGACTTTATATCTCACAATTCTGACTTTATATCTCACAATTCTGACTTTATATCACACAATTCTGACTTTATATCACAATTTTGACTTTATATCACACAATTCTGACTTTATATCTCACAATTCTGACTTTATATCTCACAATTCTGGCTTTATATCTCACAATTCTGACTTTATATCTCACAATTCTGACTTTATATCTCACAATTCTGACTTTATATCTCACAATTCTGACTTTATATCACACAATTCTGACTTTATATCACACAATTCTGACTTTATATCTCACAATTCTGACTTTATATCTCACAATTCTGACTTTATATCTCACAATTCTGGCTTTATATCTCACAATTCTGACTTTATATCACACTTTATATCACAATTCTGACTTTATATCACACAATTCTGACTTTATATCTCACAATTCTGACTTTATATCTCACAATTCTGACTTTATATCACACAATTCTGGCTTTATATCACACAATTCTGACTTTATATCACACAATTCTGACTTTATATCACACAATTCTGACTTTATATCTCACAATTCTGACTTTATATCTCACAATTCTGACTTTATATCACACAATTCTGACTTTATATCTCACAATTCTGACTTTATATCTCACAATTCTGACTTTATATCTCACAATTCTGACTTTATATCTCACAATTCTGACTTTATATCACACAATTCTGACTTTATATCTCACAATTCTGACTTTATATCTCACAATTCTGACTTTATATCTCACAATTCTGGCTTTATATCTCACAATTCTGACTTTATATCACACTTTATATCACAATTCTGACTTTATATCACACAATTCTGACTTTATATCACACAATTCTGACTTTATATCTCACAATTCTGACTTTATATCTCACAATTCTGACTTTATATCTCACAATTCTGACTTTATATCTCACAATTCTGACTTTATATCTCACAATTCTGACTTTATATCACACAATTCTGGCTTTATATCACACAATTCTGACTTTATATCACACAATTCTGACTTTATATCACACAATTCTGACTTTATATCTCACAATTCTGACTTTATATCTCACAATTCTGACTTTATATCACACAATTCTGACTTTATATCTCACAATTCTGACTTTATATCTCACAATTCTGACTTTATATCTCACAATTCTGACTTTATATCTCACAATTCTGACTTTATATCACACAATTCTGACTTTATATCTCACAATTCTGACTTTATATCTCACAATTCTGACTTTATATCTCACAATTCTGGCTTTATATCTCACAATTCTGACTTTATATCACACTTTATATCACAATTCTGACTTTATATCACACAATTCTGACTTTATATCACACAATTCTGACTTTATATCTCACAATTCTGACTTTATATCTCACAATTCTGACTTTATATCTCACAATTCTGACTTTATATCACACAATTCTGGCTTTATATCACACAATTCTGACTTTATATCACACAATTCTGACTTTATATCACACAATTCTGACTTTATATCTCACAATTCTGACTTTATATCTCACAATTCTGACTTTATATCACACAATTCTGACTTTATATCACAATTCTGACTTTATATCTCGCAATTCTGACTTTGTATCTTGCAATTCTGACTTTATATCTCACAATTCTGACTTTATATCTCACAATTCTGACTTTATATCACACAATTCTGACTTTATATCTCGCAATTCTGACTTTATATCTCACAATTCTGACTTTATATCACACAATTCTGACTTTATATCTCGCAATTCTGACTTTATATCTCACAATTCTGACTTTATATCTCACAATTCTGACTTTATATCTCGCAATTCTGACTTTATATCTCACAATTCTGACTTTATATCACACAATTCTGACTTTATATCTCGCAATTCTGACTTTATATCACACAATTCTGACTTTATATCTCGCAATTCTGACTTTATATCTAGCAATACTGACTTTATATCTCGCAGTTCTGACTTTATATCTCACAATTCTGACTTTATATCACACAATTCTGACTTTATATCACAATTCTGACTTTATATCACACAATTCTGACTTTATATCACAATTCTGACTTTATATCTCGCAATTCTGACTTTATATCTTGCAATTCTGACTTTATATCTCACAATTCTGACTTTATATCACAATTCTGACTCTATATCACGCCATTCTGACTTTATATCACGAAATTCTGACTTTATAACTCGCATTTCTGACACAATTGTGAGATAAAAAGTCGCAATTATCTTTTAAAATGTTTTATTCTGTGGCAGAAACAAGCTTCCATAGTATTTATTATAAATGGTTCATCCATACATATCATTCATTCACTGATTTCATATGCCTGCGTAATCTTTAATCAAAATAACTTCTCTTCCCTCTTGCAGCGACGTCTCTTCTCTTCTCTGATGATGTGTTTACTGCCGTGAGGGCGGGACAACCTGTCACTCACATGACATCACAGCAATAGCAAACCACAACCATCCAATCGATTTCCGATGGCCAAAATCACATCCCGTCCTACATTTTTTTCTTGTTCACTCGGTCACTATATATCACAACTTCCATGTTAACTTTAAGATACTAATTAAACTGATTAAAACTATTACAGCAAAGGACAAAATGTGTGATAAAGGCACTTGCAACAAATTAAGTATCAGAAGCTGAGCAAATTAAAAAAGAAACAATGTGCTGCTAAATGGTGGTTTAATTAAGTTTTAGATGTCATTATTATTCATCAGAGCAGCTGTGTTTGCCTGACTGCTTGTTACTGGCAGCACAAAATAGCTGATTTCTGACCCCAAGGACATAGAGCTCATCATTTAAAACTAAGCACATAACTGAGAGAAAATTAATGCAAACTCATTAGTTTGCTTATGCTGACCTCTAGGCTTGTATCAAATTAGCATTTTTCCATTTTTACTTTATTTTTTGGATGGTGGTGTTTCGTGTCAGTGGTTACTATTTAATGTTTCTCTGTCTTAAAGAAATAGTTTAACTTTACTTCAAGCACTTAATTCTTAGCACTGTTCTTATTTTATTACTGACTGTTCACTTGCATTCAATACTGTTTTAAATTTATGTAATTAGGCTTGTAGTCTTTGCTGTGGTATATAAGTTGGAATCGAGAATTGTGAAATTTTACTGGAAATTTCTCACCAAAATCCCCTAAAGTAGCCTTGGCCACCCCATGTATAAAAGTCTAGTTCTGTCAGGATCACTATCATCAAAGATGACTTGCAGTTAGCATACAATTTGGATTGGCCGTATGATTCTGTTCCTGCCCATCCATGCAGCCTAGCATGGATAAGAGCGGGGAGAGCAGCAATAACCCCCCTTAGGGTAAACAGAACAGAACCAAAGTATTGCAACATCATTAATTTACTTAATGACAATAATTAAATGTACAACATAATTGAAGAAATGAGTCTGATTCAAGAGGAATATCAGAAAGCCCAGTCCTGACTGGACGAGAGAAGGAGCTGGGGATGGAAGAGGGTAATTAGCTCCTGAGCAACGCGATAAAGCTGCTGATAATTCTGAATAACCATATATATAGGAATGTGGTGATAGGGATCATATTACTATAGGTAGATGTGGATCAGCTGACAGTCAGCTGATGCAAGCTTGACCAACATGACCTGCCAGAACAAATGCTACTGAAGGATGCGGATTCTGAAATCCACTGCCGCTTCAATATACCTATATATATCCTAATTAAATTTATAATCAAAGCCTTAATCAATATTTATCCTCCTATATTATTATAATGATTTTTAATGATTCTTTCCAGTTATGATATTACTTAATCAATAGAACCACTGATTGTTTATTGTTTCTTCATATATGTTTTCTAAAGTTTGTATTTGGTCTCTGAGGAGTGACTGAGGGTCTGGCCCATGCCAGGAGTGCAGTAGCAGTGCTTACTCACTTAGCCCGGCTTCCAGAGATGAAATATGGATTTGTCTTTTATTTTATATTATTTCCTTTTACTGAAACACTAAAGAATTATGGTGAATATTGTCTGTACCTCTTACTGAGAGAAAGCCAATGTTATCAGTATGTTTTGGGAAACTTTCTGGTCAGAGCTGGGGCTCAGCCAACTCCAACCTTGGAGAAGCCTGTGTATCTGTGTATGTGCGCTAGGGTTCTGTATTGCAGATCCGTATTAGAGCTGTACAACGGGCATGTTGTTCTGGACAAGCTGGCGCCTGCTCCAGACCTGGAAGGTCACTACGTGCCTAATTCCGGGGTCAAAGCGTAAACAAGTGATCTATGGAGATGTGCATCTGATTAACTGATAATGTGTGGAAATGTACTATGACTATCTATTTTCTCTTAGCCAATGCATGGCGTTGTGGCATGGCATCGGATGCAGTGGTGTAAAGCACGCCGCCACTGGACTCTAGAGCAGTGGAGACGTGTTCTCTGGAGTGACCAATCACGCTTCTCTGTCTGGCAATCCGATGGATGAGTCTGGGTTTGGCGGTTGCCAGGAGAACGGTACTTGCCTGACTGCACTGTGCCAAGTGTAAAGTTTGGTGGAGGGGGGATTATGGTGTGGGGTTGTTTTTTTAGGGGTTGGGCTTGGCCCCTTAGTTCCAGTGAAAGGAACTCTTAATGCTTCAGCATACCAAGACATTTTGGACAATTTCATGCTCCCAACTTTGTGGGAACAGTTTGGGGATGGCCCCTTCCTGTTCCAACATGACTGCGCACCAGTGCACAAAGCAAGGTCCATAAAGACATGGATGAGCGAGTTTGGTGTGTAGGAACTTGACTGGCCTGCACAGAGTCCTGACCTCAACCCGATAAAACAGTGTGTGACCTCACAAATGCGCTTCTAGAAGAATGGTCAAAAATTCCCATAAACACACTCCTAAACCTTGTGGAAAGCCTTCCCAGAAGAGTTGAAGCCGTTATAGCTGCAAAGGGTGGGCTAACTCCATATTAAACCCTACGGATTAAGGATGGGATGTCATTAAAGTTTATGTGCATGTAAAGGCAGGCGTCCCAAAACTTTTGGCAATATAGTGTATGTATGCAATTCCCCGCGAAAACCATCCTGACAGGTCTAAAATATAAACACTTATATGCACCATAGTGAATCAGGGTAAGACAAAAACACGTTTTGAAAGAAGAATGATGTATTGTCTCGTTATTTAAATTTTTGTTAATTTTGAACCAAAAAAAAAAAAAAAACATACACAGTGTACCTTTAAAAAGTTAAGTATTCTTATTGATAAAATAATTTGAACCAAAACCGTTTCTTTGACCACTTTTGATGAGGTTCGCGCCTTAATTATACCCGTTTTGTGGATACAACCTTGTTTAAAAACGACGTTGAGTATATTTTTTTTATATAGATCAAATCATTTTAACCAAAACCTTTTCTTTGACCTCCTTTGACGAAGTTCGAGCTTTAATTAGACCCCTCCCCACCCTGCGCACCCAGAACGGTCTTCACTGTCAGGGTGACAGAAGTTGGGCTTCAGTTTGCATGAGTAAACGAGTGACAGTTGTCCTGCAGCACATTCAGTCTCTCGCTGATTTATGTGGTTTGTTTCTCGGAGCCGAAGCGCTGCGCTTCAGATGCGCACCGGCGCGCCGTGGGGAGACACTCGGCGAACCGCACAGGAGAAAAGGTGCATTCACACACTCAGAAACAGGAATATTTTGTATCTTAGGTAATGTATTATTTTTTTTTAATTCTAAAGCCAATACCCTGGCTTGTTGATATAGGCTACTGCTAATTTTGCTCTACATCGAATGTTCTTATTCCTACATTTTAGTCAAAGGATGCAATATTTAAAGTATGCATATATGCATTTAGAAGATGCCGGGGCTAGTTGTCACAAATGCGATATCCCAATAGCTAAGGTTTTGAGTCAAAAAGCATCTCTGCATGTTCGTTTCAAGCGTGTGGACACGAGAATATCTTTTTAGTGTAGCCCTGAAATAACAAACATAATAAAAAAAACAACCTGGCAAAACTTAACAATATGTAGTTGTGATACCTGTATTATTGATTGATTTATTGATTGATTAATTTTTTTTTTTTTTTAAAGAATTTCACCATCAAATCTACATTTTGCAGTTTGTGTGTGGTGTTAATGAGCGCTAAAATTATTAAATGTAAAAATAAATAAAAAATTCTCTATGGATTTAACCAAGAACAGAAGGCTTTATTTCTGACTATAAGAAAGTTCCATTATCAGTATTATAAGGTAATTAACACTGACAGTAAGAGAATTATGGTATTGCAGACTCCATAAATAACATAATCACCCTGTCTGGTACTGATTCCTTTTCAGATCTATTCTTTATAGATCTATATGGCATGACCTTTATTTTCATGTATAGTCATTAGTTATGCAAGTAGCCTTTTATTTACTGTCCCCATTACAGGATTACATGCAATAAGATGCTGCCCTGATGAATATGATGAAATTCTGGTGTTTCAGAAGGTCTTTAGAGGTGTTAATGAACTCCAAATGTATGAATTTTTAAAAGTATAAATATTCCATGCAACCTCTCAATTAATATGATCATAAAACCTGCATGCAAATGAATGACAGAATAGTAAAATTCATTTTAAAATAGTTTAGCATGTTGCACTGCAAGAGATCTCAACTTTCTAAAAGAATTTAATGTAAACTACCCATCAATAGTGTAACTTCATAGACATATCTCATAATTCTTCCTATATCCACCATGATGTTTGAAAGGGGGAATTTTATAAAACTGCAAAAGTTTCATTTTTGCAAAACTGAACTCAGTAAGAACAGAGAACATAGTGCCAAAAATGACTGGCATTTAAGTTTAATTAAAATTTGCATTTACACAGATGACATGAATGTAAGCAACGTTTACCTGCTAAGCTTTGACAGTCATCATTCTTGTTTGTCTGACAGTGAACGTACATTAAAGGGATAGTTCACCCAAAAATGAAAATTCTGTCATAATTTATTCACCCTCATGTGGTTCCCAACCTGTAAGACTTTTGTTCGTCTTTGGAACACAAATGAAGATCTTTTTAATGAAATCTGAGAGCTTTCTGTCCCTTCATAGAAAGCTACGCAACTACCACTTTGACACTGAGATCGTTAAAACTAATAAATATAAATTGAGCGGTTTAGTCCAAAATTTTCTGAAGAGACACGATCGCTTTATATTATGAACAGATTTGATTTAGGCTTTTATTCACATATGAACATTGATCAGTGAACTTAAACAGAAGCTCAACCGAACCTTCTTGACGCATGAGAACAAACCTCATTGGTTCTTGCAGAAGCTCAGATGTGCTGCGTAACACGAGAATGAACCTCATTGGTTCTTGCAGAAGCTCAAACGTGCTGCGTAACACGAGAATGAACCTCATTGGTTCTTGCAGAAGCTCAAACGTGCTGCGTAACACGAGAATGAACCTCATTGGTTCTTGCAGAAGCTCAAACGTGCTGCGTAACACGAGAATGAACCTCATTGGTTCTTGCAGAAGCTCAAACGTGCTGCGTAACACGAGACTGAACCTCATTGGTTCTTGCTGAAGCTCAAACGTGCTGCGTAACACGAGAATGAACCTCATTGGTTCTTGCAGAAGCTCAAATGTGCTGCGTAACACGAGAATGAACCTCATTGGTTCTTGCAGAAGCTCAAACGTGCTGCGTAACACAAGAATGAACCTCATTGGTTCTTGCAGAAGCTCAAACGTGCTGCGTAACACGAGAATGAACCTCATTGGTTCTTGCTGAAGCTCAAACGTGCTGCGTAACACGAGAATGAACCTCATTGGTTCTTGCAGAAGCTCAAATGTGCTGCGTAACACGAGAATGAACCTCATTGGTTCTTGCAGAAGCTCAAACGTGCTGCGTAACACAAGAATGAACCTCATTGGTTCTTGCAGAAGCTCAAACGTGATGCGTAACACAAGAATGAACCTCATTGGTTCTTGCAGAAGCTCAAACGTGATGCGTAACACGAGAATGAACCTCATTGGTTCTTGCAGAAGCTCAAATGTGATGCGTAACACAAGAATGAACCTCATTGGTTCTTGCAGAAGCTCAAACGTGATGTGTAACACAAGAATGAACCTCACTGGTTCTTCCAGAAGCTAAAACGTGCTGCGTAACACGAGAATGAACCTCATTGGTTCTTGCAGAAGCTCAAACATGATACATAACACGAGAATGAACCTCATTGGTTCTTGCAGAAGCTCAAACGCGTTGCGTAACCCAAGAATGAACCTCATTAGTTCTTGCTGTAGCTCAAACTTGCTGCGTAACACGAGAATGAACCTCATTGGTTCTTGCAGAAGCTCAAACGTGCTGCATAACACGAGAATGAACCTCATTGGTTCTTGCAGAAGCTCAAACGTGTTGCGTAACACAAGAATGAACCTCATTGGTTCTTGCTGTAGCTCAAACGTGATGCTTAACATTAGAATGAACCTCATTGGTTCCTGCAGAAGCTCATACGTGATGCTCAACATGAGAATGAACCTCATTGGTTCTTGCTGAAGCTCAAACGTGATGCGTAACACGAGAATGAACCTCATTGGTTCTTGCAGAAGCTCAAATGTGATGCTTAACACAAGAATTAACCTCATTGGTTCTTGCAGAAGCTCAAACGTGCTGTGTAACACGAGAATGAACCTCATTGGTTCTTGCTGTAGCTCAAACGTGCTGCGTAACACGAGAATGAACCTCATTGGTTCTTGCAGAAGCTCAAACGTTATGCTTAACACGAGAATGAACCTCATTGGTTCTTGCAGAAGCTCAAACATGATGCGTAACACAAGAATGAACCTCATTGGTTCTTGCAGAAGCTCAAACATGATGCGTAGCACAAGAATGAACCTCATTGGTTCCTGCAGAAGCTCAAACGTGATGCTTAACATGAGAATGAACCTCACTGGTTCTTGCAGAAGCTCAAACGTGCTGCGTAACACAAGAATGAACCTCATTGGTTCTTGCAGAAGCTCAAACGTGTTGCGTAACACAAGAATGAACCTCATTGGTTCTTGCTGTAGCTCAAACGTGTTGCGTAACACAAGAATGAACCTCATTGGTTCTTGCAGAAGCTCAAACGTGATGCTTAACACGAGAATGAACCTCATTGGTTCTTGCAGAAGCTCAAACGTGCTGCGTAACACAAGAATGAACCTCACTGGTTCTTGCAGAAGCTCAAACATGATGCGTAACACAAGAATGAACCTCATTGGTTCCTGCAGAAGCTCAAACGTGATGCTTAACATGAGAATGAACCTCATTGGTTCTTGCAGAAGCTCAAACGTGCTGCGTAACACAAGAGTGAACCTCATTGGTTCTTGCAGAAGCTCAAACATGATGCGTAACACAAGAATGAACCTCATTGGTTCCTGCAGAAGCTCAAACGTGATGGTTAACATAAGAATGAACCTCATTGGTTCTTGCAGAAGCTCAAACGTGCTGCGTAACACAAGAATGAACCTCATTGGTTCTTGCAGAAGCTCAAACATGATGCGTAACACAAGAATGAACCTCATTGGTTCCTGCAGAAGCTCAAACGTGATGTTCAACATGAGAATGAACCTCATTGGTTCTTGCAGAAGCTCAAACGTGCTGCGTAACACGAGAATGAACCTCATTGGTTCTTGCAGAAGCTCAAACATGATGCTTAACATGAGAATGAACCTCATTGGTTCTTGCAGAAGCTCAAACGTGCTGCGTAACACGAGAATGAACCTCATTGGTTCTTGCACGTCAAGCGAACATGCTTGAGCTTCCTTTTTTTTAAGTTGATGAATGTTTATGTGAATAAAAGCCTAAATTCAATCTGTTCATCATATAAAGCGATCGAGTCTCTTCAGAAAATTTGGACTAAACCTCACAATTCATATGGATTAGTTATATGATCTCTTTATGAACTTTTTGAAGCGTCATCACTGCATAGCTGTCAACGGAGGAACAGAATGAGTGATGATCGAAAGTCCCTAAGGGTTTGGAACGATGTGAGGGTGAGTATTTAATGACTGAATTTTCATTTTTGGGTGAACTATCCCTTTATAATGTAAAGGAAGGAAGGAAGATTACAAAAGATCTTTGGAAAAATACATCACTGCAGGCACATTGTTGTGTTTTAAAATGCTGGGATGCTGGTACAAAGTGAACAAAAAGCTTTTTTACGACCTTCATTTTCTATAGTTGCTTTCATACAGGTACATTAATGCACTTCAATTCATAAATAAGCAGTTATGTAACAAAATATTCAAGACGAAGTGAGACCTTTGAAAAACCTTTGTGTTTTCGTCCAGCAGGTGGAGACAGAAGTGTTTTGACTGAAGAATGGAGGGCTCTGGATGGGAAGGTGGAGAAGAGCCTCCTGGAGGCCATGTGTACGAGGTGATGGTGGTCCAAAACGCCACGGCCCCTCACAACTTTACCTTCGCAGATGTAGCCCTGCTGCAGACCTTCAAGCCGCTTATCATCCCCTGTTACGTTCTTGTGCTGCTGGTGGGCGTCTTTGGCAACTACCTTCTGATCTACGTCATCTGCCGCACGAGGAAGATGCACAACGTCACCAACTTCTTCATCGGTAACCTGGCCTTCTCAGACATGTTGATGTGCGTGACCTGCGTCCCCTTCACGCTGGCCTACGCCTTTAGCCCTCACGGGTGGACGTTTGGGCGCTTCATGTGCTACCTGGTGTTCTTGATCCAGCCCGTCACTGTATACGTGTCCGTTTTCACTCTCACAGCCATTGCCGTCGACAGGTGAGTGCAGCCATCTGACCCTCTAATGATCTCTCTAATGGCTCAGGCAGTTACGTGACGCAGATATCAAAGCTAAGTGGGGTTAAAGTGGGTCAGATCACTTGAGATGAAAGGATGAAATGATGGTTCTTTTGAAAAGGGTTTTGTGTCTTTGGAGATCATTAGAGGTGAAGACTGAAGACTTTGAGAGGAGGGTCACTATCAGTGCTGTTTCCCCACTACTGCTTTGATGTTTGTTGACAAAACTGAATTGTTTCTTGCTTTAACTCACAAAATCTGTCAAGAAAATGTCTTTGTCATATTTCACCCCATAAATACATACATAAAGAAATAATTTAATTTTATGAAAAAAATGAAGCCTATTTTAAGATCTTTGCATTGTGACATTATTTCACATTTTTTCATTACCATAATTCTAAATATATTTTTACTATAATCTAAAACAATAGTAAAAATGATAATAATGTTAATTTTTAAATGTTGTAGTGAATTACTTTATGTTGATTTAAAATAAATAAAAAACATTGTATTACTGCTTTTTTACTATAGCAAAAATGTAACTATATTGATTGTAAATGTAATATGTCCAAATGAATTACTAGTATTAGTATTTGAGGGTTAAAGTGCTTATATATATATATATAAATAAAATGAAGCCAATTTTTCGAACCATTATATATATATATATATAATGGTTCGAAAAATAGGCTTCATTTTCTTTATACAAAACATGTCTTTTTTTTTTTTTTGATTTTGGGGTAATATCTGAAAGAAAAATAATAAAAAAAAACATTATATTACTGCTTTTTTTAGTGTAGTAAAAATAACTATATTGATTCTATTGAGATTTAAAATGATAATATAAATTATGAGTAAATAATGATAATTATTTATGCATTATTCTATTAATGAGATTAACGGGTATTTAAAAAAAATCTTAAAATGTCCAGATAAATTATAGTAATAAGAATTTGAGGTTAAAAGTGATTAATGGTACAAAAAATATTAATATGTTCTAAAAATAGGCTTCATTTACTTTATACACTTTTATACTTTATACAAAAAACATAATGGTTTTTTTTATTATTTTTTATTTGGGGGTAATATTTGAAAGCAAATAGTGAAATTATAATAATTAAAATGGGAAATAATATAATATAATATAATTAGTGCTGTCAAATCCGTTAAAAGTTTGTGTTTACATAATATATGTGTGTGTACTGTGTATAATTATTATGTATATATAAACACACACTCATTCATGTATATTTGTATTTGTATTTATATATATATATATATATATATATACAAACCCGATTCCAAAAAAGTTGGGACACTGTACAAATTGTGAATAAAAAAGGAATGCAATAATTTACAAATCTCATAAACTTATATTTTATTCACAATAGTATATAGATAACATATCAAATGTTGAAAGTGAGACATTTTGAAATGTCATGCCAAATATTGGCTCATTTTGGATTTCATGAGAGCTACACATTCCAAAAAAGTTGGGACAGGTAGCAATAAGAGGCCGGAAAAGTTAAATGTACATATAAGGAACAGCTGGAGGACCAATTTGCAACTTATTAGGTCAATTGGCAACATGATTGGGTATAAAAAGAGCCTCTCAGAGTGGCAGTGTCTCTCAGAAGTCAAGATGGGCAGAGGATCACCAATTCCCCCAATGCTGCGGCGAAAAATAGTGGAGCAATATCAGAAAGGAGTTTCTCAGAGAAAAATTGCAAAGAGTTTGAAGTTATCATCATCTACAGTGCATAATATCATCCAAAGATTCAGAGAATCTGGAACAATCTCTGTGCGTAAGGGTCAAGGCCGGAAAACCATACTGGATGCCCGTAATCTTCGGGCCCTTAGACGGCACTGCATCACATACAGGAATGCTACTGTAATGGAAATCACAACATGGGCTCAGGAATACTTCCAGAAAACATTGTCGGTGAACACAATCCACCGTGCCATTCGCTGTTGCCGGCTAAAACTCTATAGGTCAAAAAAGAAGCCATATCTAAACATGATCCAGAAGCACAGGTGTTTTCTCTGGGCCAAGGCTCATTTAAAATGGACTGTGGCAAAGTGGAAAACTGTTCTGTGGTCAGACGAATCAAAATTTGAAGTTCTTTTTGGAAAACTGGGACACCATGTCATCCGGACTAAAGAGGACGAGGACAACCCAAGTTGTTATCAGCGCTCAGTTCAGAAGCCTGCATCTCTGATGGTATGGGGTTGCATGAGTGCGTGTGGCATGGGCAGCTTACACATCTGGAAAGGCACCATCAATGCTGAAAGGTATATCCAAGTTCTAGAACAACATATGCTCCCATCCAGACGTCGTCTCTTTCAGGGAAGACCTTGCATTTTCCAACATGACAATGCCAGACCACATACTGCATCAATTACAACATCATGGCTGCGTAGAAGAAGGATCCGGGTACTGAAATGGCCAGCCTGCAGTCTAGATCTTTCACCCATAGAAAACATTTGGCGCATCATAAAGAGGAAGATGCGACAAAGAAGACCTAAGACAAGTTGAGCAACTAGACAAGAATGTATTAGACAAGAATGGGACAACATTCCTATTCCTAAACTTGAGCAACTTGTCTCCTCAGTCCCCAGACGTTTGCAGACTGTTATAAAAAGAAGAGGGGATGTCACACAGTAAACATGGCCTTGTCCCAACTTTTTTGAGATGTGTTGATGCCATGAAATTTAAAATCAACTTATTTTTCCCTTAAAATGATACATTTTCTCAGTTTAAACATTTGATATGTCATCTATGTTGTATTCTGAATAAAATATTGAAATTTGAAACTTCCACATCATTGCATTCTGTTTTTATTCACAATTTGTACAGTGTCCCAACTTTTTTGGAATCGGGTTTGTATTTAAGAAATTGATATTATATATAAATATTTTATATATAAATATAACAAATGTTTCTTAAATATATGCATGCATATTTATATATACAGTTGCAAGAAAAAATATGTGAACCGCTTGCAGAATCTGTGAAAATGTGAATAATTTTAACTTAATAAGAGAGATCACACAAAATGCATAAATGTTTACAACTACGTTTGACAAAAATATAGCTGAATTTATTAAAATGACCCCGTTCAAAAGTTTATGAATCATTGATTCTTAATACTGTGTGTTGTTCCCTGGATGATCCACAACTGTTTTTTTGTTTTGTGATGGTTGTTCATGAGTCATTTGTTAAACTGCCCAATGTTCTTCAGAAAAATCCTCCAGGTCCTGCAAATCCTTCAGTTTTCCAGCATCTTTTGAATATTTGAACCCTCTCTAGCAGTGATTGTATGATTTTGAGATCCATCTTTTCACACTGAGGTTCCTGTAGTTCTTGACCAGGTTTGCACACACTGCAGCAGGGATTTTGGCCCACTCCTCCATATAGACCTCCTCCAGATCCTTCAGGTTTCGGGGCTGTCGCTGGGCAATATGGACTTTCAGCTCCCTCCAAAGATTTTCTATTGGGTGCAGGTCTGGAGACTGGCTAGGCCACTCCAGGACCTTGAGATGCTTCTTACGGAGCCACTCCTTAGTTGCCCTGGCTGTGTGTTTCGGGTCGTTGTCATGCTGGAAGACCCAGCCACGACCCATCTTCAATGCTCTTACTGAGGGAAGGAGGTTGTTGGCCAAGATCTCGCGATACATGGCCCCATCCATCCTCCCCTCAATACGGTGCAGTCGCCCTGTCCCCATTGCAGAAAAGCATCCCCAAAGAATGATGTTTCCACCTCCATGCTTCACGGTTGGGATGGTGTTCTTGGGGTTGTACTCATCCTTCTTCTTCCTCCAAACACAGCGAGTGGAGTTTAGACCAAAAAGCTCTATTTTTGTCTAATCAGACCACATGACCTTCTCCCATTCCTCCTCTGGATCATCCAGATGGTCACTGGCAAACTTCAGACGGGCCTGGACATGCGCTGGCTTGAGCAGGGGGACCTTGCGTGCGCTGCAGGATTTTAATTCATGACGGCGCAGTGTTTTACTAATGGTTTTCTTTGAGACTGTGGTCCCAGCTCTCTTCAGGTCATTGACCAGGTCCTGCCGTGTAGTTCTGGGCTGATCCCTCACCTTCCTCATGATCATTGATGCCCCACGAGGTGAGATCTTGCATGGTGCCCCAGACCGAGGGAGATTGACCGTCATCTTGAACTTCTTCCATTTTCTAATAATTGCGCCAACAGTTGTTGCTTTCTCACCAAGCTGCTTGCCTATTGTCCTGTAGCCCATCCCAGCCTTGTGCAGGTCTACAATTTTATCCCTGATGTCCTTACACAGCTCTCTGGTCTTGGCCATTGTGGAGAGGTTGGAGTCTGTTTGATTGAGTGTGTGGACAGGTGTCTTTTATACAGGTAACGAGTTCAAACAGGTGCAGTTAATACAGGTAATGAGTGGAGAACAGGAGGGCTTCTTAAAGAAAAACTAACAGGTCTGTGAGAGCCGGAATTCTTACTGGTTGGTAGGTGATCAAATACTTATGTCATGCAATAAAATGCAAATTAATTATTTAAAAATCATACAATGTGATTTTTGTTTTAGATTCCGTCTCTCACAGTTGAAGTGTACCTATGATAAAAATTCTACATGCTTTGTAAGTAGGAAAACCTGCAAAATCGGCAGTATATCAAATACTTGTTCTCCCCACTGTATATGGAGGAGCTATTTTTAATAGCAGGACTATTTTTAAAATTTCTGCGTTTGAGGTCCGAAAAAGATAGAAGGACATAGGGCATTAGAACAACAGCAGGGTGAGTAAAAGATGGCTTTATTTTCATTTCAGGGTGAACTATCCCTTGAAGTGAGCGGTGGTTTACAACAGGTTATTTTACTCTCAAATAATATTACACAAGCTGCCCAAGATTATTGTTTGCTAAATCAGTATGGCTGTTTTTCTCTCTTTTTACCATTGATTGTTGTTTAATGCATCAATTATATTAATAAAACAATGTGTAGTCCATCTGGATGGTGATGGGTGTTATTTATAATAATAATAGGCCTAATAATAATCATTTTTATTCCCAAAAAATAACTGTTTTTATTTATGAACATTTTATTTAAAACTTCACAACTGCTAACGTTTTTCAACATTGTACAAATCTCCCGTTCCAGTACATCCTTTAGCTTTTTAGCGATTAGGGAGTGCACTTTGCACGCATTCTACCATGCCAAACCACGCACGCGGCAGCCTATTGCTTTTCTGTTAAAAGTGGTTTGTGAATACTGATGCTTTAATAACAAGTAATTTATCGGGAGCGTTTATGCAGGAATGTGTAGGCTAACTTGAAACCATTTCATGGAATTTTTATGGACATACAAAAAATAATCTATTTATAGCCTACGTTTATGCGGGCGGGAGCGGGACAAAACGTGAATGTTGCGGGCGGGAGAAGTTTAACATAGCTTATATTTTTGCGGGAGCGAGACCGAGGTCATAAAGGGATGGACATGGCCAGCAACAATACTAGGCTGTGCCATTTAAATCATGCTCAAATGGTAAGAGGCCCAAAGTGTGCCAAGAAAATATCCATCACACCACCAGCACCTGTTCACATCAGACCAAAATGCTTAGATGTGAAAGATGGGTTTATACATCACCAGAGTTATTTTTGGGAACAGAAATTATTATTATTATTATTATTAGGCCTATTATTGTTATAAATAACACCCATCACCATCCAGATGGACTACACATCGTTTTATTAATATAACTGATGCATGAAACAACAATCAAAATGCTAAAAAGAGAGAAAAAATACAACCATACTGATATAGCAAACAATAATCATGGATAGCTTGTGTAAGATTATTTGAGAGTAAAATAACCGGTTGTAAACCACCGCTCACTTCAGCACTTCAGCAGACACGCGACTGCGCCAGGCGCGTTCTCTGCAAGACGTTCTAACCATAAATATCTATGGTTCTAATAACGTACTGGTCTAACAGAACAGTCACTGACAGACGCGCGTGATCATTTCTCTGTTCTTGCTCCACTTCATCTGCCAGTAAATGCCTCGCTCTAATAACTCTGCTGCCGCCATGTTTCCAACACCTGGCCTCGCCTTGATGCAGTGATTGACAGGGCGGGGCGGAGACTTGATCGGCTGGGATTGCAGTTTCAATTCCACATTGAATTTTGCTACATTCATTGCGGGTCATATAATGAAAATGCAATTGCAAGTATCTTAACTGTGAGTGTAAATGCAATTAAGTAAAATAACATTTAAATGATCATTTTGCTACAATTTTTGCTTGAACATGTTAAACATCTAATCATTTCTGTAATACATTTTCCTTTTAATTTTGCAACTTATAAAGCGTTAAAATATATGTTTAAATTATATGTTAAAACTAGTGTAAGAAATAGCAAATGTAAATTATATTATTCAATTTGAATTATTTTGCTGCAAATGTTGCACACATGGTATGTAAAATGTAATTTTAAATACTGAAATGCATTGCCATTTTACATATTGCATTGCCATTTTGCATATTGCATTGCAAATTGAATATTGCTACACATATGCTTCCATAAAAAACAGCCGTGGATCATCCAGTGAACGACACACAGTATTGAGAATCAAGGGTTCATAAACTTTTGAAGGGGTCATTTTAATAAATTCAGCTATTTTTTTGTCT
The DNA here is from genome assembly GCA_039654105.1 of Coreius guichenoti. NCBI lineage: Eukaryota > Metazoa > Chordata > Actinopteri > Cypriniformes > Gobionidae > Coreius > Coreius guichenoti. The sequence goes on from CM077190.1 coordinate 27,753,802, forward strand.
TGTGGACTATATGTGAACATTTTTTTATGTAAAATATCATATTCAGGACAGCACTAAATAAAAAATTATGAATTTTTTATGATCTTTTCTTTTGTTAAAATTATTCACATTTTCACAGATTCTGCAAGCGGTTAACATACTTTTTCTTGCAACTGTACATGGGCGTCGGAACCATTGTATGTTTGTACTTTTTAAGACCAATGATATTGGACCCACTCACTTTTACTGTTCTCCTACCCCTAACCGATAAACACTTTATTATTAAACACACGTTCGACATTTTATTTCTATTTGCGCTTAATGTAAATGGCATCTACTCCAGTAAAAAAAATTCTCGGGGACGACCCACCCACATTTTTTTTGCTCCCGACGTCCATGTGTAAACACAAACTTTTATTTTGGATGTGATTAATCGCGACTAATCGATTTGACAGCACTAAATATAAAATAATATAATATAATATAATATAATATAACATAATATAATATAATATATCTCTGTGTGTTGTAACAGGTACTACGCTACAGTTCACCCTTTGAAGAAGCGAATCTCAATGGCGGCTTGCGGTTACGTGCTGTCCGGGATCTGGCTGCTGTCGTGTGTGCTAGTCGCTCCCGCTGTAGCCCACACATATCACGTGGAGTTCAGAGAAGAGGGTCTGACCATCTGTGAGGAGTTCTGGTTGGGCCAGGAGACCCAGCGGCTGGTGTACGCCTACAGCACATTACTACTGACCTACATCCTTCCTTTATCCGCAGTCTGCATCTCTTACTTCTGCATCTCCGTCAAACTCCGTAACTGCGTGGCCCCCGGACACCGTACGCGGGACCAGGCCGAGGCCCAGCGGGCACGCAAGCGTAAGATCTTCAGGCTGGTGTCTCTTGTGGTGGCAGCGTTCGCCGTCTGCTGGCTGCCCATCCACGTGTTCAACGTGCTGCGCGACATCGACATCCGCCTCATCAACAAGCGGCATTTCCTGTTGATCCAGTTGTTGTGTCATCTGTGCGCCATGAGCTCGTCCTGCTGCAACCCATTCCTGTATGCGTGGCTGCACGACCGTTTCCGCGCAGAACTGCGCAAGATGTTCACCTGCCACCGCCGCATCGGCATACCCGCCAACCACTGCGCGACGGCGAGCGTCGTACTATGACGTCACTGTAGGCTTCAGAAAAGCTGAAAACTCATGAAGTGCAATTTAATAAAGGCCAACAAAATGTAAATACAAGAAAAGACATGATGGATGGAAACGTGCTAATGGTGAAATTATTTTTTCTTCACTTTAAAAAAAAAAGTGCAGCGGTATACAGTTAGTAAACATCCCAAATGAAATTTGAAGAAGATTTCCACATCAAAGAAGGTGGAGCCGCAAAGCCACATCTACCTATTATGTAATCACCATGGACCAATGGTAGATCGAAGGTGTTTGCCAGCTGAAACAAACTTTTCCGGAAAGTTCGCCTTGGCAAGCTGTTTCGAACTCCTGAAACAAACTCCAAACGAACTTCACTTTGGCCTGATTATGTTTGAAATAATGTCACACCAGTTTGTTCTTTAATTCCACTTGAAGTACACTATATTGCCAAAAGTATTGTGACACCCCTCCAAATCATTGAATTTAAGTGTTCCAATCACTTCCATTGCCACAGGTGTATAAAATCAAGCACCTAGGCATGCAGACTGCTTCTACAAACATTTGTGAAAGAATGGGTCGCTCTCAGGAGCTCAGTGAATTCAAGCGTGGTGCCGTGATAGGTTGCCACCTGTGCAATAAGTCCGTTCATGAAATTTCCTCACTACTAAATATTCCACGGTCAACTGTTAGTGGTATTATAACAAAGTCGAAGCAATTGGGAACAACAGCAACTCAGCCACAAAGTGGTAGGCAACGTAAAATCACAGAGCGGGGTCAGCGCATGCTGAGGCGCACAGTGCGCAGAAATCGCCAACTTTCTGCAGAGTCAGTAGCTACAGACCTCCAAACTTCATGTGGCCTTCAGATTATCTTAAGAACAGGGCGTAGAGAGGAATCCATTCATGGAATGGGTTTCCATGGCCGAGCAGCTGCATCCAAGCCTTACATCAACAAGTGCAATGCAAAGCGTCGGATGCAGTGGTGTAAAGCACGCCGCCACTGGACTCTAGAGCTGTGGAGGCGTGTTCTCTGGAGTGACGAATCACGCTTCTCTGTCTGGCAATCCGATGGATGAGTCTGGGCTTGGCGGTTGCCAAGAGAATGGTACTTGCCTGACTGCATTGTGCCAAGTGTAAAGTTTGGTGGAGGGGGGATTATGGTGGGGGGTTGTTTTTCAGGGGTTGAGCTTGACCCCTTAGTTCCAGTGAAAGGAACTCTTAATGCTTCAGCATACCAAGACATTTTGGACAATTTCATGCTCCCAACTTTGTGGGAACAGTTTGGGGATGGCCCCTTCCTGTTCCAACATGACTACGCACCAGTGCACAAAGCAAGGTCCATAAAGACATGGATGAGCGAGTTTGGTGTGAAGGATCTTGACTGGCCTGCACAGAGTCCTGACCTCAACCCGATAGAACACCTTTGGGATGAATTAGAGCGGAGACTGCGAGCCAGGCCTTCTCGTCCAACATCAGTGCCTGACCTCACAAATGCGCTTCTAGAAGAATGATCAAAAATTCCCATAAACACACTCCTAAACCTTGTGGAAAGCCTTCCCAGAAGAGTTGAAGCTGTTATAGCTGCAAAGGATGGGCCAACTCCATATTAAACCCTACGGATTAAGAATGGGATGTCATTAAAGTTCATGTGCATGTAAAGGCAGACGTGCCAAAACTTTTGGCAGTATAGTGTATATCAAGGTATATCGGGGTAATATATTGACAGTTAGTGGTAAAGATGGGTACAGCAGTCCGAATTCAAAATATTGGAGAGGGTTGTTTCTCCCGCCCCCTCCTCCTCAGACTCGACGCTCACGCTGGTTGCTATTTTGAGAACACACAACAGGAATGAGCGCAATGGACAATGGAAGGCAATCTATCCTTACACTGTAAGTTAATGAGTTGATATGCCTCTGGACATAGAGCTTTTTAGGTCAGGTAGAATCTGCAAATGGCAACCCGGGGAGCCGAAATACTATTGGGTAAACTGGCAGTGGGCGGGATCACACAGACCAAAACAAAAACAGACATCCTAACTGGCTGTAGCATTGTTTTTCAGAGAAACTTAGCATGTTTCCTAAATCTCTGCAAACATATTATAATTTTTGTGTTTAAGTACAGCCAAAAAATGACATACAGCACCTTTAAAGCTACGTCTACATTAATATGGATACATTTGAAAATGGCATTTCCATTTCAAACCATTCTCCGTCCACTCTAGTGTTTTCAAGTGTTTTCCAAAAGTTTCTCGTCCAGACTGAAACATCGGAAAACACTAAAATGATATACGTAAAACGTTATAAAAGCTAACTGAAATGAAACCTAACATAAAAAAGTTCTTCTGGCACAATCAATTTAACAGCAAAATATTCCACCACTTACTGGTGCGTACCAGTAAGTGGTGGAATAATTTGCTATTAAATTGATTGTGCCAGAAGAACTTTTTTATGTTAGGTTTCATTTCAGTTAGCTTTTATAACGTGGACGAGAAACTTTTGGAAAACACTTGAAAACGCTAGAGTGGACGGAGAATGGTTTGAAATGGAAATAGAAATAGAAATAGAAAGCTTCTGCAACTCGCTGTTTAAATTATTGCATGCTATTAGAAACTAAATAAAGATTTACTTTTAATCAATTGGTGTTTTGGTGATTTTTGGATATTTAATGTACACTTAATTTTTGGATATTTACTGTCACTTAATTTTAATTTAATTTAAAGTCCCCCTATGGTGAAAATCAAGTTTTTTATGTTGTTTATATGTCTATGTGGTGTTTTTAATATGCTTTAAGACAAACCATGTGCAAATTCATGTCAACACCATTGCTGAGTGCTTTAAACTGCAGTGAAACAAAGACAGTCTCAAAAACGCGGTTTGAAATCGCTGGTGTTTCTGACGTCACAAACTACCTTGTAACCAATCACGTCAACATGCGGGCGGGCTTTAGCATATCATTAACTATTCTCTGAAGCAGTGGAGTCTCAAGAGAAGCCAGGTTATCCCGGTATATTTTTCTGTTCATATTAAAAAAAATCAGGTAGATTTAGCAATATAGCAGGTGAATTATATGATGTAGATTACTATGTTATGATGAACTGAGATGGCAAACGGGAACATGGCTTGTGTAACATTAGCAACACATATTAGCTGTTTAGTCAAGGAAAAGGATAATCATATTAAAGGTGCGGTATGCAGGATTGATCTAGTGGTTGAAATGGGTACTGCAGTCTAAACTCAACCCAGCAAACACAGTACGTGTGACGTCTTCAGTTAGTCCTCATGACAACGTTGTGAGAATGTAGTGGTAAAGTTCCATTTTTTAGAATCTTGGCTAATGTTCCAGAAACGTTGTGGGCACGTCCTCAAAAGACATCGCTAGTTTATCCCATAGAGAACGTTGTGAGGACGTCGTGGTAAAGTTCCATTTTTTTAGAATCTTGGCTAAAGTTCCAGAAACGTGGGCACATCCTCAAAAGACTTCGCTAGTTTATCCCACAGAGAACGTTGTAGAGACGTGGTCCACTGGTCTCCAGATAACTTTCCAGATAATTGCATTACAAGTATATCTTTGTGATGTATGCCATTTGGATATTATATGGGACATTTACTTAATTCATCAAAGATTTTAAATGAATCAATGTTTTCAAATCGTCGTGTTTGCAAAAACAACAATAAAAAATCTTAAATTATAAAAGTACCACAGTTGTCCCACTATTACATGGAGTGGCATTTTGCGCCTGAGCGGGTCGTAGAACTTCAAAATGAGTTATAAATTCATGATTTAAAATTCGTGGTTTTTATTCATGTAATGTATTAATTCTAGACGTTTATGTTTGTAAGTGCTGCATGACTTTGACGTGTTTTAAAGGGCGTGCGCGTTGAACATCCGAGTCGATTTCAAACATTGGAGCGGCGCAGAGTTGCCATGGAAACGGCGCAGCAACAACTGACAAGCAGCAAAACTCCCTCTCTCGCTATTGTTTTCACTGCTTTCAGGTGAGTTTAGTCTCTAAAATCACACAAATAATACACACAACTGTTCCTTGTAACAGTGCAATTGACACGCTTCTGTTGAATATTTACTTTATAGAAATGAAGTGTCTTCGAAAGTCTGTTAGCATCTCAACCGTTTTCAGGTACCCCGGTTTTAAAAAAAAACTGTCAAATCATATATAATATATATTATAATACTTTTAAAAGCAGAAATAATAATATAATTATTATGAAACATAACAAATTATTGTATATTTTGTATATAATCCCATACAGTAGTGAAAAACATAGCAATATTTACACATGATTTGACAGTTTATTTTAATAAATATCAAACATGTAAAAGGTGTGCATCATAGCTGACACCTAGATGAACACTTGACAGTTGGTTTTGTGACTGTAAGTCATTCTCTTCAAATGCTATTGAGCTTTAAATTATGGCATATTTTGTATATGACCCCATACAGTAGTGAAAAAACAGCAATATTTGCACGATTTGACAGTTTATTTGAATAAATATCAAAAATGTTAAAGGTGTGCATCATAGCTGACACCTGGATGAACACTTGACAGTTGGTTTTATGAGTAAGTCATTCTCTTCAAATGCTATTGAAGTTAGAAACGTGTATACAAATGTCGTATGTACAAACCCGATTCCAAAAAAGTTGGGACACTGTACAAATTGTGAATAAAAACAGAACGCAATGATGTGGAAGTTTCAAATTTCAATATTTTATTCAGAATACAACATAGATGACATATCAAATGTTTAAACTGAGAAAATGTATCATTTTAAGGGAAAAATAAGTTGATTTTAAATTTCATGGCATCAACACATCTCAAAAAAGTTGGGACAAGGCCATGTTTACCACTGTGTGGCATCCCTTCTTTTTATAACAGTCTGCAAACGTCTGGGGACTGAGGAGACAAGTTGCTCAAGTTTAGGAATAGGAATGTTGTCCCATTCTTGTCTAATACAGGCTTCTAGTTGCTCAACTGTCTTAGGTCTTCTTTGTCGCATCTTCCTCTTTATAATGCGCCAAATGTTTTCTATGGGTGAAAGATCTGGACTGCAGGCTGGCCATTTCAGTACCCGGATCCTTCTTCTACGCAGCCATGATGTTGTAATTGATGCAGTATGTGGTCTGGCATTGTCATGTTGGAAAATGTAAGGTCTTCCCTGAAAGAGACGACGTCTGGATGGGAGCATATGTTGTTCTAGAACTTGGATATACCTTTCAGCATTGATGGTGCCTTTCCAGATGTGTAAGCTGCCCATACCACACGCACTCATGCAACCCCATACCATCAGAGATGCAGGCTTCTGAACTGAGCGCTGATAACAACTTGGGTTGTCCTTGTCCTCTTTAGTCCGGATGACATGGCGTCCCAGTTTTCCAAAAAGAACTTCAAATTTTGATTCGTCTGACCACAGAACAGTTTTCCACTTTGCCACAGTCCATTTTAAATGAGCCTTGGCCCAGAGAAAACACCTGCGCTTCTGGATCATGTTTAGATATGGCTTCTTTTTTGACCTATAGAGTTTTAGCCGGCAACGGCGAATGGCACGGTGGATTGTGTTCACCGACAATGTTTTCTGGAAGTATTCCTGAGCCCATGTTGTGATTTCCATTACAGTAGCATTCCTGTATGTGATGCAGTGCCGTCTAAGGGCCGAAGATCACAGGCATCCAGTATGGTTTTCCGGCCTTGACCCTTACGCACAGAGATTGTTCCAGATTCTCTGAATCTTTGGATGATATTATGCACTGTAGATGATGATAACTTCAAACTCTTTGCAGTTTTTCTCTGAGAAACTCCTTTCTAATATTGCTCCACTATTTTTCGCCGCAGCATTGGGGGAATTGGTGATCCTCTGCCCATCTTGACTTCTGAGAGACACTGCCACTCTGAGAGGCTCTTTTTATACCCAGTCATGTTGCCAATTGACCTAATAAGTTGCAAATTGGTCCTCCAGCTGTTCCTTATATGTACATTTAACTTTTCCGGCCTCTTATTGCTACCTGTCCCAACTTTTTTGGAATGTGTAGCTCTCATGAAATCCAAAATGAGCCAATATTTGGCATGACATTTCAAAATGTCTCACTTTCAACATTTGATATGTTATCTATATTCTATTGTGAATAAAATATAAGTTTATGAGATTTGTAAATTATTGCATTCCTTTTTTATTCACAATTTGTACAGTGTCCCAACTTTTTTGGAATCGGGTTTGTAATTTAGAGACGGTCCCTAAATTTGCGAATATCGAACGTCCAACGTCAAGCCAACTTTATGCCAGTAATTAATTAACATAAACGTATTTAACGTAACGTTAAATGTGTGTGCTCTTAATCGATGACGTCACTTACACTGAGTGCGAAAAACGAGTTAAAATATTGATAAAAATGTTCTGTGATTTCCGGAGGGACAAAATAACCCCTCTACAACAGAGGGGAATCTCCCAAGATTCCAACATTTCTAAAGGAAGCTGCTGACAGAGTAGTAGTTAACAGGTGAACTGAAGAAGGTCATTAAATAACCTCATATCCATTTTTTAAACAATATTTTCACCTATATAACCATGCATTTATCATCTTTTTATTTTCTCAAATTTACATTTTTTGTTTATTTCATTTATTTTAGAAGGCTTTGACATCCAAACGTAAGTGACGCTGTATGAACAATATTAAATTAATAAGTAAACCTAAAAACAAATTCTGTTACCCTAAGAATAACAGAATTATTTTCTGTATTCTTTCTCTTTTCTGCATTTCACCTCTGCTGTAGCTTCTTTCCCTTTTAATAAACCTGGCATTGTATACTAAATATTGTTGGCTCTGTGATAAATTGTTTATGTTGATACTTCCATGCTGATGCCCTGCATAGTAGCAGAGTGGGAGCGGATCTCATGTTGGACAACATCTCTTAAGGCACTATGAACCATGTGACTAGTAAGTAAAACCTCAAACATACAATTTTTTATGTCTTTGAAAAAGTCTCTAATGCTCACCAAGGCTGCATTTATTTGATTAAAAATACAGTAAAAAACAGTAATATTGTGAAATAATATTAAAATTTAAAATTGTTTTCTATGTGAATATATTGTAAAATGTAATTTATTCCTGTAATTAAAGCTGAATTTTCAGCATCATTACTCCAGTCTTCAGTGTCACATGGATCCTTCAGAAATCATTCTAATATGATGATTTGATGCTCAAGAAACATTTATGATTATTATCAGTGTTGAAAACTGTTGTGCTGCTTCATGTTTTTGTGTACACTACAATTCAAATGTTAGGGTTTTTTGGAAGACAATTATTAGCAAGAATGCATTAAATTGATCAAAAGTGACAGTAAAGTCTTTTATAATGTTATAAGATTTTTAAACGTTCAAACTTTTAACTTTGTATTCAAAGAATCCTGAAAAATGCACCATGGTTTACACAAAAATGTGAAACAGCACAACTGTTGTCAACACTGATAATAATCAGAAATGTTTCTTGAGCAGTAAATCAGCATATTAGAATGATTTCTAAAGGATCATGTGACACTGAAGACTGGAGTAATGATGCTGAAAATTCAGCTTTGATCACAGGAATACATTTTTAAAAAAATATATTAAATATCATTACAATGTAAAATAGCGTTTTTCTATTTAAATGGTTAGTTCACCCAAAAATAAAAAATTCTGTCATTAATTACTCACCCTCATGTCTTTCCAAACCCGTAAGACCTTCGTTCATCTTCAGAACACAAATGAAGATATTTTTTGATGAAATCCGAGAGCTCTCTAACCCCTCCATAGACAGCTATTTAATTACCTCTTTCAAGGTCCAGAAAGGTAGTAAAGACATTGTTAAAATCGTCCATGTGACTACAGTGGTTCAACCTTAATTTTATGAAGCGACGAGAATACTTTTTGTGCGCAAAAACAAAAATAACTAATTTATTCAACAATTTTGTTCTAGCCTGTGTCAATCTCCTACGCAGTTTCCGTTGTAAATAGTGCAGCGCTCTCGAGATCTACGGCAGCTGATGCTGTTCACGTGAGCACCATGACGCATGCGTGTGATGATGATGCGGGATCTGCAACATAAACTGCGTAAAAGACTGGCACAGGCTAGAACGAAATTGTTGAATAAAGTCGTTATTTTTGTTTGTTTTTGCAGAAAATTAAATTAAGGCTGAACCACTGGAGTCACATGGACGATTTTAACAATGTCTTTACTACCTTTCTGGACCTTGAAAGTGTTAATTAAATTGTTGTCTATGGAGGGGTCAGAGAGCTCTCGGATTTCATCAAAACTATCTTAATTTGTGTTCTGAAGATAAACGAAGGTCTTAGGATTTGGAACGGCATGAGGGTGAGGAATTAATGACAATTTTCATTTTTGGGTGAACTATCCCTTTAAATATAGAAAACAGCTATTTTACATTATAATGATATTCACAATATTACAGTTTGTACTGTATTTTTAATCAAATAAATGCAGCCTTGGTGAGCAAGAGACTCTTTCAAAAGCATAAAAAACATAGATTAGCAACATTATTAAGGTGCTCCTCTGTTTCAGCTGCCAGTGAAGAATGAAGAAGTGACAGTGCAGCTCGGGATAAGGAAGAGGAAGGGGAACACGTAAGTTAAAAAATTATTTTCTTATACCTTTCTAACAAAAAGCAAACCTGACTACGATAGTATGGCACATTTTTATTTTTCAGCTTCCAGTTTGCAAAGATCCAAAGTGAATATATAGAGACCATCCTCCTATCCTTGCCTCAGAAGACCCTCCCCTCCGCTGGTGGAGTAAGAAAGACACTCTTCCTCTTCTCTCACAGCTCTCCATCATCTCCCTCTGCCTCCTCAACACTGTCTGAAAGAGTGTTTTCCACAGCTGGGACACAGTCAGGAATGAGAGATCTCAGATTCTCCCTGAGAAAGTCAACATGCTCATTTTCTTGAACAAAAAAACTGTATTATTTTGGCCAAATAATACAGGAGAGATGCTAGGAATCTATATTGTGTTTTTTACATATCTCTTTATGAACGTTATTTTCTTTATTTGTTAGCTTCAGAGAAGCTCAAGGACTTTATATCTTTGGTATTTGTCACATTATTTAGGTTTAGCTACTGGTAGTGAAGCAATAAAGCACATCATCACCAGACATTTGTAGCAGGTGCCTCACAGGACATGCAGGAAATTTCTGCAAATAAAAGTAATAATAAAGAAACTGATTAATCTTTTTTTCATGTCTTTTTTTGTGCTAAATTATAGAGAGTAGTATCAATAAGAGTATTGATTATGTTGTTTGATTAATGAATTTGTTACATTTCTGTTCTCATAATTTGTTCAAAATGTGTTGGCTTAGTATATGTACAAAGTAACAGTGTGTAACATGCAGTGTGGTTTTGGGCCATTTTCTATTAGAATTTATTAGGGGTTGTATTGGTTTCTATTACATATAAGTATTGATCCCTAATGTATTAACTAAAAACAAAACTAATTTATAAGGTTTTACAGCAGAGAATAAAATGTTTATCAGTTCTATGTGGATTTCAAGGTTATGGACCAAGCACATCTTCATTCCCCGGACTAAAGGTGAGAAGTATATTCAAATAAAGGTGGACGTGGTATTTTGGTCGTTAAAACGTACCTGCCACGTTCCAGCGACGTACCACTATAACGCCGACACGACGAATACAGGAATCACAAAGTTATGTCCCTGGAACGTTATTTGGCACGTCGCTAAAACTATGGTCCTTTGAGGTTACGTCCTCACAACATGCCAGTTTGGTCGTTAAAACGTCACGTGCTCATCACGTTCCAGCAACCACTATTCATCGTTTTCAGTCACGTGACTGTCGCGGAACACTGGAGGGCAAAACAGCCATAGAACTGCAGCACATGCCTGTCAATTTTCCATCTTAAAAACAAAAATATGTGAACAAGATGCAAGTTTTGGGCACTTGTGATCCATATACAGCACTTGCTGCAGTATTGCAATCACTAAAAACAGCGGGACGTTTTTAAAACGCTTAACGTGAAAAACACTTATAGGGTGAGTTGCACTAATAAGGATTAATTTAAGCAAAGTTTAACGCTAATCAAGGATTTGTTGATCTGGGTTTTATTTTAAATCGAGTTGTGTTGCACCACTTAATTTTAAACACAGATTAACCATGTAGAAAGACCGTTAGAATTAAAGGCCTAATCGGGATGAACCGACGCCAGGCTAAAGAATTCTTATTAGTGCAACCCGTCCTTAAGTGCCTTAATGTACCGTGATATTAAAAGATTAAATTCATTTTACACCTTTTTGATGATGCATACTATATAGGCGAGTAGATGAGCCAAGAATATGAACGCAACGCGTTTTCTTTATAATGGTTTTCGATGGGAAAAACACTTAACGAGAAACCTCGTGTTGCATTAATATTCTGTGTTCATTTGCTTGCCTGTACAAAGCATGCAACATCAATAAGGTGTACATTGAATTTGGTCTTTTAATATCACTGTCTTACTACATTAAAACTTACTACAAACCTGGTAAAAATGACTGGCGGGCAATGGAGGAAAGCCTTGTTTGAGAAGGGGTTCAATCTTCAACTGGCTGGAAGGAGCAGCCACTGACAGATCATGTGACCTGTCAGTGGGTGGTGGCAGCTGCCAGTCTGAGTCTGGCTGGTCACGTGACCTGCCGGTGGCAGCTGGCAGTCGGATTCTGGGCGGGCTGGCGGCTGGCAGTGCAGCCGCTGTTGAGCTGCGAGTATAACGTGTTCCCTATCACTCTCGCTGCATGGAAATACATTATTTTATTATTATTAATACAATCTTAGGAATCTATTCTTTTGTATGATAGACGTTTTAGGGGAGTTTCTCACAATTAAAGCAGTCAAATGAACGTGATCACGACTGGGTGCTTACTGACGCTTGGCTGGCCGCTCAGTCCAACCAGCCGCCGCCCAGCAAGCAGTCGTCATTTATTTATCATTTCTTTTATTGAATTATTAAAAAGACATTTGCTGCAGTCTGTCCTGTTGTTGCTGAAAATACTCAAGGCAATGAGAAAGATTCATGTTATTGGGATAATTCATGTTTTCATAGGCAATTTTTTTCTGCATCTACATTAGCCTATTACATTACATAAATCGTAAAATCGTCACAACTAGCGGCAGTACCCATACATATTAGAACAATTTTCTTGGAATGAGAGGCAACAGCGGCTGGTTGGATTGAGCGGCCAGCCAAGCGTCAGTAAGCACCCAGTCGTGATCACGTTCATTTGACTGCTTTAATTGTGAGAACCCCCCCAAAATGTCTATCATACAAAAGAATAGATTCCTAAGATTATATTCATGATAAAAAAATAATGTATTTCCATGCAGCGAGAGTGACAGGGAACACGTTATACTCGCAACTCGACAGCGGCTGAGACTGCCAGCCGCCAGCCCGCCCAGAATCCGACTGCCAGCTGCCACCGGCCAGCCACTGGCAGGTCACGTGACCAGCCAGAATCAGACTGGCAGCTGCCACCACCCACTGACAGGTCACATGATCTGTCAGTGGCGACTCCTGCCAGCCAGTTGAAGATTGAACCCCTACTGGCTTGTTTTCAAGTATAGAGGTGCGTTCCATTCGACCGTAAGTGGACTGCAAAGTGGACTTCACAGGGTATTCCGCCATCTTAAGTGAGATTCCAATCCGAAGGGAGCGAACATGTTCAGTTCAAAGGGCACTGCGAACGGCGTAGGGAATAAAGGAACATCGATACATCACTTCACAGGAAGTGGAGAGCGAAAATCATCCAACTGTCATTGCGCGTTGTGTCACCAGTCACTCTGAACTAATGATGGAGCAGACCGTTAGAAGAGTTTTTAAACGGCTCTGCGATGGAGTTTATGTATGCATTTGAGTATTCATAAATATTGTTATTATTATACAAACTATAGTATTTATGAATGGTTATGGCAATGAATGTTACATTTGCATATTGTATGAATATGTAAACAAAGTAAAAGTGTTGAGAAGCAGCTGAGGCATTTATTATTTTACTTTATTTACCTCAGGAATGTTTACTATGCAGCTGCTCTTGCTATGAGACCGCTACAATTATTAAGACCATTATTAAGAACACATATACAGTTAACCAAATCAAAATGTATTTTCATATTGAATGACAGTTTGATTTTAACTAATTTAATTGACTATTAACAGATTTGAAATCTGTTAGTTAATTAAATTAGTAGTCTATGCAATAAACTAACAATAGTAGCTAAATAAAAGTAAACTAATAGACTAATACGTTTTGATTATATTTATTAGATTGATACATAGGCTACTGTGTGTTTTGTGTGTGTGTGTGTATATATATATATATAGGACTATTATATGATTTTAAATTTCAAAGTAAAGTCAATTACGATATTGTTTGTGTTATAGGCCTATCATAATCTGCGCGACCCCGTCATTGCCTTTCTTAGATGACGTTGCAGGGCATTCCAAATGAGCGATTATTGTCAGCGAAGTCCACTTCACCTGATATACCGTGCTCGGGGAGTAGGGAGCAGTGAACACTGCGCAGGGACCCTGTCAATTGGAACGCACCTTAGGTCTCTGCAGGATAGTAATAGGAGTTACTAGATCAGTGGGCGAGGCCATAAACAGAGGGGTGTTTTTCACTGCATTACCTGATTTGCCCATGTCACAGTGTGGGTAGGGTTTAGGGGTGGGGTCGGGTGAAGGGGATCATTTTCATTGCATGGTTTATAAACACCCATCAGTTTGAAAACACCCACAAATTTAGAAACGCCCACTTTTGTTCCGCAGAGACCCCATACTCCAAGGCTGCGTCCCAATTCGCCTACTTATACTATGACCTAAAAGTATGTACTCTTTTTGTAAAGAAAAAGTACATACTTTTGAGTGTGTAGCAGAAGAGTATGCATGCTATGGGACTTACTACTTCGTCATCTATAACGGACTCTGTCGCTTAGTTACGTGCATCCTGTCACCCTTTAAACTGCCCTGTCAATCATCGTCACAGTTAAAATCCTCCACATTCAGTTTAATTTCCTACCGTATCGGAGAGAAATGTAGTAGCACGTTGATCTGCCATTTGTGGGTCTTTAATGCAGAGACTCTCCTCATGTGTTTGCAGTTTAAATATAATGATGCGTTTAAAAGTTAATGGCCAAACGTATCATTACAAAAGTTCACAATGCTGCTGCAGGTAAAATATAATGTGGATAACATTGAATAAATATGTTTTTGTCAGGTTAAATACTGATAATTGATCACTCAAACCCCTTTATCTAAACCAATAGGTTACTGTCGTAACCCCGGTTCTCTGAAACATCGAGTGGAGAGATCCACCTATGGGAAGGGCATCCGTACCTGACCTCTGCAGAAGCATCCAATTGCACCAAGTCTGACAAGACAGGCAGGAGCGTGCAGCCAATGCCCAGTAAGGCCCCACCCCTTACCTGCGGGCATATATAGCCTACATCAGTAAGTATATTCGCTTCTCATGCGGCAAGCGGGGCAAAGCTGGTGGATCTCTCCACTCAATGTTTCAGAGAACCGGGGTTACGACAGTAACCTATTGTTCTCTTTCATCATCTCGTGTTCGAGATCCACCTATGGGAGAGACATGGACAGCTCCCCGATTGCCCAATACACTCACAGTGAGGTCCTGTTAGTCAGAACAAGACGGTCACCCCAAGGGGCGGTGCTTGACACGTCTCATAATCATGAGATCACACTGACGCATAATCACACTGACGCACACTCGTAACTGCGGTGTACAAGCAGGGCATGAAACGTGTGGCACACACAAAAGAAGGCAGGGTTATGAAGACCCCACCCCCAAAACCGAATGTGCTACAGAGGTTCTTGTGACATCCAGCCTATAGTAACACACAACGTATGGGGAGAAGCCCAACTGCAGATATGCTGCAGTGATACTCCCCTGAACAGAGCCCAAGAGGCGGGTAAGCCCCTCGTGGAATGAGCTCTGATGTCCCCTGGGGGTTGCACTCCCTTCGATTCGTAAGCCAAAACTATAGCGTCCACAAGCCCATGTGAAAGGCATTGTTTAGACAGGGGATCCCCTTTGTGGGGAGGAGCCCATGAAACAAAGAGTTGGTCACTCTTCCGGAACGCACTGGTCCTAGCCAAATACGTATGTAACGCACGGACCGGGCACAGGGCATTCAACCTCTGATCCTCCGCGGAGGAAAAGGGCGGAGGGTGAAAAGCGGACAGCTCCAACACCTCCGATGTGAACGCAGGGAAACATTTCGGCATGAAGGCTGGATTAGGCTTAAGAAAAACCTTATCTCCACCCAGAAAGAATTTAATGCACGAGGGGTGAACCGAGAGTGCATGTAACTCACTGACACGTTTGGCTGATGCCAAGGCCAAGAGCAAGGCTGTCTTGAAGGACAGCAACTTTAGGGAAATATTCCCCAGAGGCTCAAAAGGGAATTGAGACAGAGCTCCATGGAGAGGTCCCATCCAGGGATCGTTCTCCTAATGACTGGCAACGAGCGACGGGCACCCTTAATATAAGAGATCATAAGATGCTGCCCAATCGTTGAGCCCTCAAAACCCACATGACAAGCAGAGATAGCTGCCAGATAGACCTTAATAGTGGAAAAGGACCTTCCCTTATCCATAAGGTCTTGGAGGAAACACAAAATATCAGAAACTGAACACTGATATGAAGTGCAACCCCGCCCATCACACCACTCATTGAACACTTGCCACTTACAGCCATATAAGGACCGTGTAGAAACGGCCCTGGCATTCTGTATAGTAGCCACCACGCGCGGGGGAAGCCCTAACGCGCTCAGGTTCGTCCTCTCACGGGCCAAGCCCAGAGAGCTACCCTGTCCGGGTGTGGGTGATAAATCTCCCCGTTCACTTGAGAAAATAGGTCTGTGCGGAGGGGGAGGCACCACGGCTGGGCATGTAACAGAGGGATTATCTCCTCCAGCCAAGGTGCTTTGGGCCACCTGGGTGCTATCAGAATGAGAGACAGGCGCCCCTCTTTCACCCTGGCCAGTGTGGGAATTATCAGGCACAGGGGAGGAAAGGCATACAGCAGCACTCTGGGCCACGGGTGGGCCAGTGCGTCCACCCCGAGGGGCGCGTCCAAGTCCTTTAGCGAGAAGAACATAGGACAATGGCTGTTTTCACGCGAGGCGAATAGATCTACGGACGCCTGTCCGAATCTCATCCATATCATGTCTACTATCTGAGGATGGCCACAAACCGTTCACAGTTCTGCCCTCCTGGGTGGCACCCCAGCCTGTTAAGGACGCATCCGTCATCACAACTTTCCGCAACATAACCATCCCCAGAGGGCCGCCCTGTGCGTAAAAAAGTCCACGCTCTTCCAGTGGCGCAGAGCTGCAGCGCAGGTGCGCGTCACTGTTGCAGAGCGGCAAAGATCGTGTAATGGGCTGAAATGTAGTGACAAAACCCACTTCATGAACGCCCTCATTCTCAGGAGTCCTAGTGGCAAAACCTGGATAGATGAAGCCATAAGACCCTGTAGCCTGAGACATGTGCAAAATTGTACCCTCGCCCCCTCTCTGAACTGCGACAGACAGTTCATCAGAGAGAGAACGCGCTCCTGTGAGAGACGCGCTCGCATGGAGACTGAATTCAGCTCCATGCCCAGGAAAATCACATTCTGGCTGTGTGTAAAATTGCTTTTGTTCACATTCACCCTGAAGCCCAGAGATGTGATGTGCGCGAGCACACGGCAGGTGTCCTGCAACACCTTTTCCCTCGAATCGGCTATGATGAGCCAATCATCTATGTATGTCAGGATCTGTAGACCAGACATTCTCAGGGGAGTCAAGCCCGCTTCCGTGCACAGACAAAATGTGCGGGGGCTTAGGCTTAACCCAAAGGGCAGGACCGAGAATTCGTAACAAACGCCTTGATAGGCGAAACGAAGAAACTTCCTGTGTGGTGGATAAATGCTTATGTGGAAAAAAGCAACTTTCAGAACGACCGATGTGAACCAGTCGTTCCGTTTTATGGCGCGGGCGAGCGCACCATGAGTTAATATTCTGAAATTGTATTTCCTCAAATGTTTGTTCAACATCTTGACGTCCAGAATAGGACGTAGGGAACGTCCTTCTTTGGAACCAGGAAATAACGAGAATAAAAACCCTGGTTTATCAGATCGGGGGGTACCACCTGAATTACACCTTTGCTCAGAAGAGAGGAGATTTCCTCCTTCAGAACGTGCGCTGTGCTTTCCTCTGTGTGAGAAAAGCGAACACTGCTGAAACGTGGGGGTTTCATAGCAAACTGCAGACGATAACCCTGCGATATTGTACGCATTACCCATTCGGGTGGTGCTGCAGTTCGCCAAGCTGACACACGGCTCTTGAGCGTGCCCACTCTAGCCGTGCTGGCTTCGTGCATGCCCAACTGGCTTATTTGTGATGCAATGAAGCCCTCTAGTGGAGAAACTAGGGACGGCATGCGTAGGTTCAGAGGGGTGTCCACTCTTTGCAGAGAAAGGAACTTTCCCTGCAGAGAGAGGGTATCCCTCTGTAACGAATTCATTTGATTCGTTTGATTTAATGTGTTTTTGGTGTTTTTTTGTGTGTTTTGTTTTTTGGAAAACACTGGGGCCGAAGCCTTTATTAACTGGGTGAGGTGTGGTGACACTGCTTTTGCACATTTCCTCACAACAGACCCCCTGAACGGGGGGGAACACACATTATCCACTAAACACATGGGCTGGGCAGCCACGGGAGGGGGGCACCCTCCAGAAGAGACCCTCCGTCTTTTGGACAGGGGTTCTGGGGCAGGAAGGGAGTCCAAAGAGCTTGTCGCTCGGGGGTTTTCCCGCAGCGGCAGGAGAAGGTTTCCCCCAGGGCTTAGCAGAGGGTTCTCTGCCGTGGTGGGGGCTTGTTGCAGGGCCTTTCCTTGCTTTGATGAAAGCTACGTCCCAGGGCCGGGGGGTTAGGCAAACGCGCAGGGGGTGCCTGGCGTGGAGCCGCCTTCCTAGGAAGGCACAACTTGAAAGTCTCGTCCTCCTTTTTCTTGTTGTCACATCGTTGTTGCATCAGTGCGACAGCAGGGCCAAAGAGAGCCCGGCCGGGCTCCACCCGGGCGCCTGCTATGCGTCTTTTCTCGCTATCCGGGAGGCCCGAAAGGTTAAGCCAGAGCGCACGCTCTCCTACCACGGAAAGCGCCATGGAGCGCCCGCAGGCTTGAATGGCCTGACGAGCGTTACGGAGAACGAGGTCGTTAACCGTGATGATCTCCTTCCATAGTGCAGGCGAGGGAGATCCCTTGTCCAGCTGTTGGCCCAGGTCATCCAGAATTTCCGCCTGGTAAGCGGAGAGGAGAGAGGAGACATTCAGGGCCCTAACAGCCGAGGCCACGGATTTATAAACGGCCTGGTGCACCGAGGCAGAAACACGGTCTATCTTGTCTGACTGGGTTGAGGTGCCTGGCGATCGAGGGCTCAATAGCAGGCGGTTCGCCCATGCCGAGAGCCGCCATATCCTTAACCTCCAGAACCGCGAGACCGTGTTTAAAAGTCAAGCAGGTCGCTCCAGTAGTGCCTCATGTGCGTAGCGCATGCTGGAAGAACGGGAAAGAGTTGTTTCCTCGGGCCGGGGGGAGCTCCCAGCACTTTCCTGTCATAAATATCCCTCTCCTGGTCGGTGGCGCTCTGTGGAGCCGGCCACTCGATGTTGAGACGAGCAGCCGCTCACTCACACACATCCAGGAGGATGGATTGAGGCAAGGCCTCTGAGACCCTGAGAAGGCCCGCGTCGTCGTCATCACTGGACCCGGCCGGATCGTCGGCGAGCGGGGGTTGCCCGCGAAGATGTCCTCTTCAGGGAACTCAGGATTGGGCTGGTCAGCCCAGATAAGAGCAGTCGTGTCCCGGGAGGTCCCCGGTAGCGCGCTGTCGTCACCGTGTCCCACATCTGAGTCCGAAAAGTCGAGCTCGCCGCACTGGGTAGCAGCAACTTTAAGGCGGTGTCGCAGGAGTTTCTTAGGCAGCACTAGGCAGTGACTGCAGTTCTCTGGATTCTCTATGGCCTCTTCCGCGTGCTTGAGGCCCAAGCAAACCATGCAGAATTGGTGAAGATCCTTAGCGGTGATGAGAGCACCACACGCGGCCGGGCAGGCCCGTGATGAGCTACTGCCGGAAGAAGCAGCGATAGAGAGCGACATACCGGCGAAAAGCTCAGAATAGTCCATGGCGGCAGCCGTGGAACAGGAAAGACGAGTGAGAGCGCAGGCAGCTCCGAGAGCAGACACAGAGAAACTGGCAGAATAGAAACTGTCACGCCTAGCGGAGGCTGATCTGAAGATATTTCCTCCTGCAGACAATAAGTGAGCAGCGCAAATTCGACCGAGCTGTGTCAGTGCAGAGATCGCGAGAAGCGAATGTCAACTGATGTACAGTAGCGCATGTAGGCTATATATGCCCGCAGGTAAGGGGTGGGGCCTTACTGGGCATTGGCTGCGCGCTCCTGCCTGTCTTGTCAGACTTGGTGCAATTGGATGCTTCTGCAGAGGTCAGGTACGGATGCCCTTCCCATAGGTGGATCTCGAACACGAGATGATGAAAGAGAACTCTCTATTTAACCGTCGGACTCGCACATCCGTCATGTTTGTAGTTTTTTAACACTTTTTATCCGCATTTGTAGTTCTAATCGAATCCTCGTCCAACTCGCAAAGGGTTGTGGGCAATATCAGCCGTTAGAGTGTGCGTCGATCTGCAGATCGAATTCTGACCGGAAATAGTAGACCATCTGGGTATCTTTGCAATACTCTTTTCAACATACTACAATTTGGGACATACTAATTCTATTTTCGAATACTATTTAGTACGGATAGTGCGAATTGGGACGCAGCACTTGTTTTGCCCTCCAGGTGGGCGTGACGGTGTGACGTCGCGTGAAAACTATGAATAACGTCGCCACGACGATTATGGGAATTACAAAGTTACGTCGCTGGAACATTATTTGGTACGTCGCTACGACGAATATGGTCTGGTCACGTCTTCACAACGTAACTGTGTTAGCTGGAAAAATATTGGAGATCGTTGTTTCCCCGAATCCCCGCCCCCTCCTCTTCAGACTCGACGGTCGCGCAGGTTGCCAGCTTGAGGACACGGAACAGGAGTGAGCACAATTGACAATGAAAGCCACACTAAGTTTATGAGTTGATTTATCCGCGTTTTAATATGCTCTCGTTCATACCCAGATAGCAAAATTTGTCTGGCCCACCTCTGGGCCTCACCCTTGCTTCAGTTCTGGCTGGGTCCCCAGCCCAAAACTGGCCCACACACTGAAAACAGACACAAACAATTTCCTCTGGCCCAGATGTGGCCCACACCCTGTAAAATGATTTGTTTTATGTGGCCCAGCCACTGTAAGACAGATCTGGCTGAGAGTCGGCTGGGAGTCGCACTGAAGAATGTGCAGGACCTGGAGGATTTTTCTGATGAACATTGGACAGTTTAACTGCTCAGGACTAACAGTGGACTCAAGAACAACCATCACAAAACAAAAAAACAGCCGTGGATCATCCAGGTAACAACACACAGTATTGAGAATCAATGGTTCATAAACTTTTGAACGGGTCATTTTAGTAAATTCAGCTATTTTTTTGTCTTGTGGACTATAATGTAAACATCTTTTATGTAAAATATCTTATTCAGGACAGCACTAAATAAAAAATAACATGTATTTTGTATGATCTCTCTTATTTAGTTAAAATTATTCACATTTTCACAGATTCTGCAAGCGGTTCACATACTTTTTCTTGCAACTATATCTTTTTTTTTTTTTTTTTTTTTAGATCAAAATGACTGATTTTGTGGTGGTAAATTTTCCCGCTTAGAGTGGGAAATATGACCAAAGTCTTACAAGTAAACCACAGCAATAAGCAATTACTTAATATAAGTTTTCAAGTAATTAAGTAATCAAGTAAACAGTCAGTAATAAAATAAGAACAAATGAAAATACTGGCCTACAAAGGCAAAAGGCAGTAACTTCATTTTTGGTCGAAAATGAGTTATTGATATTTTTGACACATTCAAGACCTCCTTTATCATGTGAATAAGTATCTTGAGTCAATTCCGTTGTTTTATCGAGAAAATAATGGGTTGTCTAAACAGTAACTTCCAAAAGCCCAGGAGAAAGCAAGGCAGAACACCATAACACCAGTTACTGTTCTTTGCCTTTGTTTTAGAACGCTCAAATTGAGTTTGGATACTCTGCTATTGTTTAGCCGTTGTTTAGAAGTTACTGTGTCGGCCTGAATTCTGCCTTTGTTTTACTGTCCATTAAAGTTTGCTGTGTTTAAATTACGGTGTAGCTTGTGTCATACATCTGTCACTGAAGCACTTCTGACACACACAATACCTGAATAAAAGTGTAGGTAAAACAAATAGTTGAGTGGTTGTTTTTACTAATAGCGTTTAAGGATGGTTGAGGTGGCTTTGAAACGCAGACATCAAGGTCAAGGTAAAAAATTGTGTAACACAAAAGATGCATTTTAGACTAGCAAATTAGATAGATCGCAATCTACTTCCTTTAGCTAGCTAGCAGCCTATAGCATAAATAGTCTAGTCAGCTATCCAATGAATAGGCTACCAAACTGCTCCATATAAAAAAGCAATTGTAAATCATCCAAAATAAATGCCATGGTCACTAGATTTTATACAGGTGTTACTATAATGATTTTGTAAATGGTGATCAGCAACCAAATATTGATAACGTGGAAGTTACTGCCATTTGTACGTGCTGCAACTGAAGAAAACACATTCAAATAGAAAAAACACCAGAAAATAAAGAAAACATCTTCATCAGTTTGACAACACATGCGCTGCAAAAGTTAACCACACAACCAAATACAGAAACGTGCTGCAAATACTCACAACGCAACAGTACACATAAGATCAGGATGTTAAAATAAACAAAAAAACTCACCTTTCAGGTCATCGACCACGGACTGAAGAGTAAACACTGAACAATAAGCGGTCCCAGCCATTTTATTAACCATTTTACAATTCTCGGGGGGCTTGCATGAAAATGTATTATATTATTAATAAATAATAATTTATTTAATAATTTACTTGATTTTATTATCACGGGATATGACGTGCGCTGTGAATCGTTGTTCATCATTTTGCGAGCAATTGTCGGTAAAGACAAATGTCACGTCACAATTGGAAATGTTTGCGCTTTAAACCACGAAGGCAAGTCAATGGATATCACACAAGCAATTGTGCAAACTTTGCGCTAGTTATGCTGTTGAAGAAGTCTGAAATCCCAAACTAAAAACTGAGCGATGAGTGCATGTCCTGTTAACGTATAGGCTTTAATTTATTTTCTTAATATTTCCCTTGTGGCCCATACGTACCCCATTACTATACTATAGCCTAGTGAGAGAGAAAAAAAATAGAAGAGATGTAGGCTATTTCGTGTTAAGTTGTTGTTTTTTTTTAAATGAGGAGTTAGCTCGTGTCGGTTATGCGGTGATGCGCTATGAAATTATTGCAGGGCAAATGAATTGTAATAGTATTAATTCAATTATAAAAGTAGCCTAATAATAATAATAATAATAATAATCATCATCATCATCATCATCATCGTTCAGATCATCGCAAATTCCGAGCTCGAAGCCCTCCCCCCGGACAGCACGCCAAATACGCATTTAAATTTACTCTCTGTAAATTATATGTAAGTGTGAACTCGTGAATTGCAGCGCGTTTCTGTATTTGGTTGCGTTGTGAACTTTTGCAGCGCGTTTCTGTATTTGGTTGCGTTGTGAACTTTTGCAGCGCGTTTCTGTATTTGGTTGCGTTGTGAGTATTTGCAGCGCGTTTCTGTATTTGGTTGCGTTGTGAGTATTTGCAGCGCGTTTCTGTATTTGGTTGCGTTGTAACTATTTGCAGCGCGTTTCTGTATTTGGTTGCGTTGTGAGTATTTGCAGCGCGTTTCTGTATTTGGTTGCGTTGTGAGTATTTGCAGTGCGTTTCTGTATTTGGTTGCGTTGTGAACTTTTGCAGCGCGTTTCTGTATTTGGTTGCGTTGTGAGTATTTGCAGCGCGTTTCTGTATTTGGTTGAGTTGTGAGTATTTGCAGCGCGTTTCTGTATTTGGTTGCGTTGTGAGTATTTGCAGCGCGTTTCTGTATTTGGTTGCGTTGTGAACTTTTGCAGCGCGTTTCTGTATTTGGTTGCGTTGTGAGTATTTGCAGCGCGTTTCTGTATTTGGTTGCGTTGTGAACTTTTGCAGCGCGTTTCTGTATTTGGTTGCGTTGTGAGTATTTGCAGCGCGTTTCTGTATTTGGTTGCGTTGTGAACTTTTGCAGCGCGTTTCTGTATTTGGTTGCGTTGTGAGTATTTGCAGCGCGTTTCTGTATTTGGTTGCGTTGTGAGTATTTGCAGCGCGTTTCTGTATTTGGTTGCGTTGTGAACTTTTGCAGCGCGTTTCTGTATTTGGTTGCGTTGTGAGTATTTGCAGCGCGTTTCTGTATTTGGTTGCGTTGTGAACTTTTGCAGCGCGTTTCTGTATTTGGTTGCGTTGTGAGTATTTGCAGCGCGTTTCTGTATTTGGTTGCGTTGTGAGTATTTGCAGCGCGTTTCTGTATTTGGTTGCGTTGTGAACTTCTGCAGCGCGTTTCTGTATTTGGTTGCGTTGTGAACTTCTGCAGCGCGTTTCTGTATTTGGTTGCGTTGTGAACTTTTGCAGCACGTGTTGTAAAACTGATGAAGATGTTTTCTTAATTTGCTGGTGTTTTTTCTATTTGCATGTGTTTTCTTCAGTTGCAGCGCGTTGAGCTCTCTCGGCCACCGTACATTTGCCTTGGTGTGACTTCTCACTTTTTGCATACAATACAAAGGCAGAGTACAGTAACTTCAAAATAGGGGTCAAAAGTCAAGTTTGAGCTCAAGATTTTTTTATGTAGATAATTTTCAATACTAAAACATCTAATTGCCAGATTTCCAGTATAATAATTTGGCTGGACAACTAAAAATCTTTAAAGTAATTTTTCTCAGTTCCACACTCTAGCGAGTTAAGGTCTTTTGCCTTTGTAGGGCAGAATAGCACAAATAAATACAACATAAAGATACAGATACAAACAGTGCTTTAAGTTTAAGTACTATGTTTTCCCCTGTTGTTGTTGATTGATTAACATTAACGACTCAGACAGGAGCGGATATATGCTATATTAGATTGCTTTCACTTTTAGACCTACAGTAATGCGCAGATCCAACACTGACACAGGTCTCCCAATCTTGTTCACTCAAGACATAATCACCAATATGGACATAGGCATAATTATGTGTGTATTTGATCGTTCAAGGGCAATAAGCCTAAATAGAATACATATCTGACATCCGCGTGTCAGTGCCGAACTGAGTTTGTGGTTTACATCGCTTTTATTAACTCTTTTTAAGTGCTATCATACTTTTTATTTGGTCATTCATCCACCTTGCGTCATCGCTTTGCCTGGTTTTTGGCGCTTATGTGAGATGGCAGGTGAAAAATTTAATGATTCGCCTTTGCTCCCACAATCGCGGAACTGGAAGAACTATTAGCTGAAGAATAAAATCCGTTTTATGTGTCTGTGGTACAATCAGAAAGAGATTGGCTGTAATATACGATGCATGTTGGTCTCATTTGTAGTCGTATACAGCGAATTATATTTGGACTAGCGAAAGTAAGAAACTACTACAACACCCCGGAATAAAAAACAAACACGCACACATTCTAAAGCGCTGTGGGAGCATTTCAATGAGCATTAGAGGTAGCGTTACATGGACATGGAAAATTAAGACTAGGGATGGGCATTTTTCAAAAATATTGTATTCGAATATTTTGGCTCATAAAAAACGAATATTCGAATATTTGTTTATTTAATTTATTCATCAAGTTGTCGTCACCATTTCTGAACAAGTTTAGGATTAGGCAATATACGCAACAAGCTTACGTTATATCTTAAGGTTTTCTTTCGGTTCAAAACATTAAACAATATGTGTAAACAAAAAAAATATATGCCTAAAGAACAAAAGCATTATAAGCTCAAGCAGCGCGAGTAGGAAAAAAACGCTAATAAAGCAGGCTGCGCCAGTTATCGTGCAGAACGTACATACACTCGAGTCGGTATGGTTATCGTGTTTATATTGTTTTTATGTAATTCCAAACATCGCGAGGCAGACAACAACATTATGTAATCAAATACAATCAACTTAACCCGCTCCACAGCGCCATCCAGTGGATTCAGTTATAACTGCGATTTTTAGTAGGATTTATCATGGATTCACTGCATTTACGGCCAGCTATGGAAGCCCGTTTCCCGCCACTAAATAAAAAAAATAAAAAGAGTAATTCTGATTTTTTTTTTCCTCACAATTGCGAGTTATAAAGTCAGAATTCTGAGATATAAACTCGCAATTGCGTGATATAAAGTCACAATTCTGTTTTTTTTTTTCTCAGGCAGAATTGTGACTTTATATCACGCAATTGCGAGTTTATATCTCAGAATTCTGACTTTATAACTCGCAATTGTGAGAAAAAAAAAGTCGCAATTACTCTTTTTATTTTTATTTAGTGGCGGAAACGGGCTTCCATAGCTAGCAAAGCAACGTAGTAAAATTCGAAGAGTATTTTTATTTTTCGAATATTAATTACAGTTCGAATATTCGTGCACACCCCCAATTAAGACCTGTTTAAAATTATTTAAGACCTAGAACTCAATACATAAGCGAATTTAAGACTTTTTAAGGCCTAAAATTTTGATTTTGAAATTTTAGACTTTAAGACCCCGCGGAAACCCTGGTTCAAGAACACAATTTAAGAAGCTGCACTTATTTTGCAGCTTACCTATCTATAGCGCTTTTCCGTTTCGGGCTCCCCATAGCAGTGTTACAACAAAATAAATCTTACTTAATTTCAGATTGCACACATATGAGTTTGTCTCCGCGGGTGTAATGCAGCTGGTGGTCAGTGTAGTTCGATTCACAAACAAATGACTCTTTTGAAAGGTTAGTGAAGCCGCCGAAAGCGTAGTCCGACTCCTATGATTCGATAATCACTCGTTGAAAAAGACGAATTGACTGACTAAATTTTAGCAAACAAAATGGAATATAACTCAATATCATTTCATTAGCCAACATTACAGTTCACTGGATATAGAGCAGTTTTTCTATTAAAAAAAAAATACATAGTGTTAGCCTAAAAAGAGACCGTCCTTCATCAACATTCCGTAGGCTATTTCGAATGGGTATTCTGCCGTTACGTAATTATCATTGCAAACCATCTATTCTAGATATTAAACAAACTATTTGTATCTTGACAATTAAAACATCAAACATCACTAAAACGATAAATTAATTAAATTGTTTTTCAGCTGAAATGATTCCTCTCGTCGCAGGATCCTCCTCAGGATTTAACCGCCAAAACCTTTTTTCACGCGGCTGAGTTCCTTCTCCTGTAGTGGCCCGCCTGTGACAAAACGAACTCGGGCCCAAGGTAAATACACGACGCTACGCCGAGTATGAACCGGTATGATCCTGACACCATTACAGCTGCGTTCAGCCGATGCTGGCCCATACAGAACTATCCCTTTAATTACGGAAAGTGTGTACGTGCTTTTATTTTTTTTATAAATGCCAGCTGGGTTGACATTTTGTCATTAATGTAATGACATTTAAACATTGTACAAATACCTGTAAAGGCATAGGACATGAGTCATAATTGAGCTTCAGTTGCCAGAAAGCCTTTTATTCAAAGCCGCTATTGATCTTAAAACCAAAATATCTCCTGAAGGACCAGACAAATACGACAACATAATGAGAAAAAGCACTTTAAATTATTGCGAGCGCCTGTGTCACGTTGTCAAGATCACATACCTGCGGGACATTTTAAATGGTCTGTATTAGTCTACAGCCTCAAGCAAATGAAAGAATTAAAACGGCTCATACTAATGATTCCATCACAAACACGAGCAGGAACAGCTGTGACTTGGACACTAATAATACCAAGGTCTTGGAAATGTACTTTCCTGGAATAATACATCCGATGGATGACGTGCAAAGGAAAATCTATTTGTTTTGGACACGGGGACTTTAGAGCCGGTTATTTACGTCAAAGGCAAGCGACATCAATCAAATAATATGAAATCACAGGCTCCTGCAAGATTATAAATTACTTCCTGCAAAAGCAGCTATTCATAACAGCACTAATTCACTGACTCAAACCTGAATGCAATGGCACTGCATTGCAATATAAAAACAGTACAAAAATAATCAGAAATAATGGAGAAATATACCAGTTCAGACAAAAAAAAATATATATATTAATAAATGTAAGATTTAAATGTAACAAGAAATAAGTATCAATGTAACGAAAAACTGATTGCAACAGGACATCAGCAGTGAATTATATGTAAATGATATGATAATTACGTTTGCTTTAGCTCCTTCTGAGCCTTTAGATACAATTTAATCTCATCCGGAGAGCGAATGTATGATTCAATTTCACTGTCCGATATGTCTTCGTCTCCGGTCACTTCCAGCTGTGGAACGTCCACCCTCTGCCGCTTGCGACTCTTCACGCAGGGGGGTAAAAACAAGTGCCTTTTACCCCAGTGGGTTGGTGGTAGTTGACAATTCGTGGTTTCTTCATCCGCAGGATTCTCACATTCGGCCTGGTCAGAGCTCATGACCGCAGGGGTCTCTGGGGAAGGTGATTCGGAGCGGTTCGACTCTGATGCGTCATTGTCACATTCTGTCGTTTGGGACTCTGAGAGTTCATTTTGCAGTTGTTGTTCGTATTTTTTAACGGCCCTCAAGAGCAAAGCCCTGCGGTGCTTCAGGATGTCATCCACCAGGGTAGCCACGGTGTTGGGCTCCACTGCGACGCCCCTCAGCCACGGCAGCTCTCGACCCAGTTTACACAACACCTCCAGCAGCTCGCTCACCCGCTTCAGGGCCGTATCTCTGCTTTTGCGCCACGACTGCTCAGGTGCTTTTCCAATCTTGCAGAATTTAGTGAAGGAGTATTTCATGCGGGCCTACAAAAGATTAACAATCATGAATAATTTGATCAACCTTTCCTGAAGGAAAAACCAGTGCTGCTGTAAAGTTTATGCTTTTTTTTTGCAAAAAAATAAAATTCACTTTTTATTTGTCCTAACACTCAAATGTCACTCAATTTTTTTACACGAGAATAAAAACATTTGTAGTGTGAAGGAAGGAAGATGCAGGAATGTAAAGACCATTACAATTTTGTGTATGAATAAATGCAAGTATCGCAATTAAGATGCTTTCAGTTATGCTGTTTGTGTGGACAAAATTATTGTGAATATGATACCTCAACTCAGAATACTATTAACGTAAAAAAAAAAAATGACATGTTTACGCTACCATTCAAAGTGTGGGTTTGGTAAGATTTTTTTAATGTTTTTGTCTCTTATGCTTACCAAGGCTGCATTTATTTGATCAAAAACTAAATTTAAAATAGCTGATTTGTATTTTAAAATGTAATTTATTTCTGTGGTGGCCAAGCTGAATTTTCAGCATCATTACTCCAGTCTTCAGTGTATGGAAGCCCATTTTCACCACATATGAAAAAAAGTCGAATTTATGACAAATTGAGATTAAAGTAAAAATTATGACAAAAAGGGTGAAATTGACGTCAAAATTATGACATACTAAATCGAAATTGAGATTAAATTATGAGAACTAAAAATCTAAATTATGAGATTAAAGTCCACATTGTGGCAAATCGAAATTATTATTTTAAAAGTCATAATTATGAGATAAAAACAGTTGAAATTATGTCATACTAAATAGAAATTATGACATAGGAAAAAGTCAAAATTAAGATATTGAAATGAGATTTAAAAAAAATAAAAAAAAATAAATAAAAATTATGATATAAAAAGGTGAAATTGACCAATCAAAATTAAGATTAAAATCAAAATTATGACATACCAAATTCAAAATTATGAGATTAAAGTCAATGATAGTCAAAATTGACATACTAAATTGAAATTCTCACAGTGTTGAACGTGACAGTCAAATTTATAACAAATCGAAATTGACACTGAAATTGAGATTAAAAA
This sequence comes from Coreius guichenoti, assembly GCA_039654105.1. Taxonomy (NCBI): domain Eukaryota; kingdom Metazoa; phylum Chordata; class Actinopteri; order Cypriniformes; family Gobionidae; genus Coreius; species Coreius guichenoti. The sequence continues at coordinate 27,783,059 of CM077190.1, forward strand.
GTCAAAATGATGACAAAAAGGTGAAATTGACAAATCAAAGAAATTATGACATTGAAATTATGAGATTCATGTAAAAGTGTGACCAATCGAAATTGACGAGTTGAAATTGACTTATGAAGTCATAAGATTAAAAAAAAAAAAAAAACATTAAAAATTATGACATTGAAATTATGGCAATTGTTTTATCTCATAATTGTGATTTAGTATGTTATAATTATGACTTTGTGTCTCATAATTATGATTTACCAAAGCATGATTTTTTTTCCCCCCTTGTGTGGCAGAAATGGGCTTCCATATCAGTGTCATACGATCCTTCAGAAATCATTCTAATGTGCTTGTTTTCTGCTCAAGAAACATCAATTTTTATCATCAATGTTGAAAACAGCTGTTCTGCTTAATATTTAGTGGGAAAAGCCATATATTTTAAATGAAGAACTTTCAAATTTATTTGAAAACTTTTGTAGCACTATAAATGTCTTTACTGTCACTTTTGATCAAGTGTGTCCTTACTGAATAAAAGCATTAGCCGCTTTTCCACCTTTGGGCTGAACGGTTCTCATTGCGTAACCATTCTATTCCGTGCCGATCCAGGCCAGCTGGTATGGTTCTGGTTTCATTTTCCACTGTGGGGCTGATAACGGCCACTCTTTGGAATGTCATACAAAAGCGTCAGTCGTCGCCTTGGTAACAACGGTTTACTAATGATATGAGACGTAAATAACGACCGCATTATAGAGGATGATCAGATATTTCTTTTAATTGTATTATTAATTTGTGTTTACGTCGCTCAAATAGAGCGCTTAGCCAGCTACAGAGAAACTGGTAGCCAGGCAACAGACAAGTGACCAATCCTGAGTGGCGACGTCACTACACGCATTCTACCAGCACGGTTAGACAACCGGGCCGAGAACGCTTTGTAATCGTGCCGTGCCGTACCAGGCTCAAGTGGAAACACAACTGGAACTGTTCCTTACCATTCTAAGAACCGTTCGGCCCGACACTGGAAAAGCGGCTATTCATTTCTAAAAAAACTTTTAAACGCTTGTTTACATTTGTTGTCGATTTCATTGTCTTACAAACTGCATTATATTCTTTGAGCACAAATGTCTCGCTTTCAGTCACACACACACTCCTCAGAATATTATGTCACTCACCACAGGATTCAGCGACTGCCAGGCCACATACACCGATCCCATGAGGAGAGGCAAAGGCTGGCGGCCCGTCACGATCCAGGTATCGGAAGCTAGTTCAATCAAAGCAGACATCCTGTCCACCAGCCGCTGGGGGGTTTCAGAAAGCACCTCCTCCACCTGCTTAGGACCCAGCTTGAAACTACAAAAACACCGCAAGTAAACAAACAAGACTTTTACATTGACTAAAATATTGTGGAAGTCATGAGAGCATCAGACATACTCGTAGCAGAAGCTTTCAATCAGGTCTGTGATGCCGGTCGTGGTGGCCTTAATGTTTAGACTCTTTATGAGCTCCTGATATACCGTGCCCATCACAGAATTGTCCGCCCCCAACAGGTAAGCAACGGTTCCCATGGCAATAGGCCAGTTTCTCTGGCGACAGACGCAGAGTATGCAACAGCCTCCCAAGATCTCTTTCTTGGTTAAGGCCACATGGAGGAAGTTTGGGAGATTGTAAGCTCGCTCAAACAGACTCACTACTTCCGATTCCATGACGTTGGATAACCTGAGGATACGGCACAGTGCACGCACTCGTATGAAGCCTGGAAAGACCGAAAAACAAGAAAAATTACAATTGCATGCAAAATTGCATAATACTGTCCATACAAAATTCAAAACCATGAAAAGCCAGCAAAGCCTTTAACTTTTGTACTAAAACTATTAAAAATCATTGTAGGTAACAAATAAAGCTGAAATAAAATAAATATTAGATGAAAATTTAAATATATTAGAAAAATGTTAAGAACTATAAGAACTATTAAAGGCACAATATGTAATTTTCGCCGCTTATTCAAAACAAAAGCGTAGCTTGATGACGCCATGAGCGTGGATTCATGGAAGTTGTCGTCTTCACCTCCACAGCCGATGGAAAGGAATCTGACAGACTCGAGCAGAAATCATGTTCATGGATGAGCTACTGTATTAAAGTTTTATTTCCGTTACTGTAGTAACGGGCTGAGAGCCATGGGAGCGAATGCCAATGAGAGACCTGCGATACACACTTTTATTATGCTTATGCTGCAGTCAGCCGCTTCAGCTCTTTTCGTTGCTTACGTGGGGTAACGCAGCTAAATGACATGCAATTGAATATATAAAATGTATTGTATGATGGAGAAAGCTCTCTCTGATTATGCTATGTTAGCCACTTGACAAGAAAGCGCTGTCTCTGAGGCATGGTAAAAACCTTCTTCGCTGTGAATCAAGAAAACAAGAGATTCAAACAATAAGACTAACTGTGTTGAGCTATATAACAATGATTAGTTTTCTGTTGATGAACGTATCCAAACAGTTGCTCATCTGATAAAACACATATGTCCTGTCCAAATACCCACACTTGCGGTCTCTGCACTTGACCACTTGTCTACTTACATGATGTACTTCCTGTATTTGGACCAAGTGTTCAAGTAGGCGTGAAGACTGCAAGTGTGTACAGAACATTTGATTACCTAATGGGACACACTTACAGTGTTGCAAAAAATGCAAGTGTTTACAGAGCTTTTTTTTATTTTACACTACGTCAACAGCATAAGAGTCTGACACAGGCTAGAAGAAATTGTTGAATAAAGTTTAAATTTTAACAATGTCTTTACTACCTTTCTGGACCTTGAAAGTGGTAATTAAATAGCTGTCTATGGAGGGGTCAGAAAACTCTCGGATTTCATCAAAAATATCTTAGTTTGTGTTCCGAAGATGAACCAAAGAGTTTAGAACGACATGAGGGTGAGGAATTAATGACAGAATTTTCATTTTTGGGTAAACTAACCCTTTAATTCTGCAGTGAGTTGGGCAGCGGTGGTTTTATGGGTTTTTTGTGGATACAATCTGGGTTAATAGCTGGACATCCCTTTCAGACAGCTTCCTCTTGCGTCCACAGTTACTCCTGTTGGATGTAGTTTGTCCTACGTGGTGGTATGGCGACATTACCCTGGATACCATAGCTCTCGATACACCACAAAGACTGTCCTGGTCACAGATGAGCCAGCGAGATGCGCATCCAACAATTTGTCCTCTTTTGAACTCTGATATGTCTCCCATTATGTTGGGTGGATTGCAATATTTTATGTGCAGATGTGCTATTGCTCTGCTAATTCAACCTTCACACTCATCAGTGATTGGCCACGATGCCGTGCATATATAGACGTGAAACCTCCAACATTATATTGGCCAGTGTTTCAGTTTCATTGTCAAACCCCTGTACCTCTAAAGCATTTATTAATCTTAGTTCATTGACTTGCAGGACTGGATAGCAAACCCTCTAGCATCACTCTAATAAGAACTATTAACTAGATTAAATGTGAGCTGTTGATCTTACCAACAATTAGATTTCTACACGGTTTCTTGATCTCCTCCGTGGAAGCATGATAGGGCACATCTGGATAAAGTGAAACAGATGTCAAACCAGAAGCTTACAAGCAAAGTGAATTAAGATCAGTTCAAAGTGAAAGTCCCGTGCTGGGTTACCTGTGCCCTGGGTCTCATCGCTCAGTAAGGTGGTCAGATGCCCCTCAGAGACCACTGAGCCACAATCCTCACACACCCACTGCCTCTGAGAATACAGATCATCCTCCACCACACTGGACGAGCCACACTCAGGGCAATTGCTCGGCATACCTGTATGAGAAGTGTATCAGCTATAGTCCAACATCAGACTATTAATGCAAACATTGCATATTATGACACATTACAGAAAATCTCTATATTTATATTAAAGGCATTTAGCAGGGCTTTGTTTCTTCATATCAACTGATCAGCAAATGACAAACGTGCAATTATATGCAATATGAAACGAACGAAAGAGAATCACACTGTTCTGGACGTATCAATACAAACAGACATTATTTACTATTAAAATATTTTGAGGATTTTGCAAATCTTACTGGTGGCCGGCGGAGTATTACTATTGCAGACAATCAAAATGCGTTGCTCCTGTTGTGCACAAACTTCTGAAAGCGGCTTCTCTCAGCTTTTCTTGCGACATTTGTACGTTTGTTTTGAACAGGACGCCGCCGCGCTTCTTGATGACGTAATTGGTCCGGGCGGAAACAAGACTTGTCAATAAAAGTTCCTTTATAATGTAACTATGTTTGAATAATAATAATAAAAAGTGGAAAATAAAATATATAAAAAAAAAGAAATTTACAAAAACTGTCAGCTATATGACAAAATTTAACACACCAGCAAATAATATTCTCTTCAATACATTTCTGATGTAATGTTTTTCAATATTTTTGTAGTTGGAAATATTTTATTGCTAATTAAGTTCCCATCATGCGAAACTAGTGTCTGACAAGATTTAAGATTTAATAGAATAACTGAGATTACAATAAAACTGTAGTGTAAAATGAGTAATGTAGTATATTAAAGGGATAGTTCACCCAAAAATGAAAATACTGTCATTAATTACTCACCATCATGTCATTCCAAACCCGTAAGACCTTCGTTCATCTTCGGAACACAAATTAAGATATTTTTGATGAAATTCGAGAGCTCTCTGACCTCTCCATAGACTGCAATTTAATTACCACTTTCAAGATCCAGAAAGGTAGTAAAGACATCGTTAAAATAGTCCATGTGACTACAGTGGTTCAACCTTAATTTAATGAAGCAACGAGAATACTTTTTGTGCACAAAAACAAACAAAAATAACAACTTTATTCAACAATTTCGTTCTAGCCTGTGTCAATCTCCTACGCAGTTTCCGTTGTAAATAGTGCAGCGCTCTCGAGATCTACGGCAGCTGATGCTGTTCACGTGAGCACCATGACGCAAGTGCAGGAGCTGCACTGTATTTACAACGTAAACAGCGTAGGCGTAGGAGACTAGCATAGGCCAGAACGAAATTGTTGAATAAAGTCATTATTTTTGTTTGTTTTTGCACACAAAAAGTATTCTCGTCGCTTCATTAAATTAAGGTTGAACCACTGGAGTCACATGGACTATTTTAACGATGTCTTTACTACCTTTCTGGAGCTTGAAAGTGGTAATTATATTGCTGTCTATGGAGGGGTCAGAGAGCTCTTGGATTTCATCAAAACTATCTTAATTTGTGTTCCGAAGATGAACGAAGGTCTTACGGGTTTGGAACGACATGAGGGTGAGTAATTAATGACAGAATTTTCATTTTTGGGTGAACTATCCCTTTAAGTGCTAACTATTGTTATATTATATTAACTAGTTATTGTTGCAACTGTAAACAGTGCAAGAAGCTTTCTCACAATTTATCAATTTATTATATATGCCAGTGGTGGCTATAAGAAATTATAGTAAATTTGTTTTGTAAGTCTTCCTTGGTTAGTCTTCCTCTTAGAGGAACAGCAGCATGTAAACATTACCAAGAGTGTCAGTTAGACAGTCATCTGACATTCACGCTTAATCTGCCTTCTTAAAAATGCACAGACACAATGTTGTGACACTGCCCTTTTCAAGGCCACACCTATGATGACATTCTTTATTTCAAAAGCAGAGAATAATAAAGCTGTCAAGTTACATGACAAAAGGCATAACATACAAATGATCACATTATTTACAGACAAACTGATTCTTTAAAGTGCTTCAATATGTATCAATACAGAGCTCTGTCTACAAAACATTATACAGCTTCATAAACAATATAAAATATTTTGCATAGAGAATATGATATATAACACAATTTTGTTTACTTAGTGAAAATGTGGGGGTCACTTCCATTGAATGCTTTGGCCAAAACATTTAATAGATGGTAACATGAAAAAAAGAAAACCAAATACTAAAATCAAAGAATATTAGCAATTCAAATGAAAAAAGTGGACAGTAAAAACCTTTGGGGAAAATACTTAAATTCTTGAAATAAATCATGTTATCAGTCACATGGATCTGAGTCAAGCCAAATAATAAACATTCATGTTGTCACCATTTATTGTAAGATGTCATAAATCAGGTGTACATCAACCTGATCTTCAGCTCAGTAGTGTGGTTTAGTGAAAGGACTTTGAGTTGCCCACAACCTTGTATTGTTGTTCATCCCGAATTTGTGATAAGTGCACATTAGATACAAAACCCTCTACTGCAAAAGTACTGTCCCTCAAACTTACTTCTTCATCATGCTCAACGACATTAAGATGCTGGGGTTCTCCTCCATGACACGGACTAGAAGATTGTCTATATACTGCTCCAGTTCACCTATCTTAGAGTCCTTTTGAGAAAGCTGCACCCTCTGCTTTTCCAACAAGTTTATGAGTTCTTCATTGGTTAACTGGGAGTACGGCCCTGTCCCTTTAGCCTCTGGGGCCTGAAAGAACACAGGAATAACATCTTTAAAAGTCAAGTGAGAGGAGAAACATCTTCATATTTCTATTCAATGCATGGTAAACGGTTGCAGTTGCACAATAATAGATAAAAAAAAACCATACCTTCATCTTGACTTGCACGTCATCTAGAATTGTAGCAGATCTGGAATTATCTTGGGTCTCTTTGAGGTCTGGCTGCTTGTCAGTGGTGCTCAAGGGCTTCACTGCATGGGGCCTGACAACAGAAAGAGAGCTGTAAGTCTTACAGGCAGATCTGAGATTACAGGGGTGGAATAAAAAGCAGTCAATCGGAGGACTCTGCCAGAAGAAAAAGAAAGGGTGACAAATACATTTTGCCTCACATTTGTCGGCTTTAAAAGTACTTTGTTTAAAAAAAAAAAAAAAAAATTGAATCCTTCATTTCCAAAGATGAAAGTGTTCATATCTGTGGTTTTTAATTATTGGATAACCATTTTAGAATTAAAATGTAAAAAGTAAAAAGAGAAGGTTCACACTGGGACATTAAACACCCCATCCATTTCACCCGAAACTCTGAAAAGAACAGTAATGTGGAACATCAAATGGAAGTCCCAACAATGAGTAAATCTAGGGTCCAGAGTATAATATGATGTAACATCTTGCAGGCTGATTATGTTACATTAACTTTTGTTGTTGCCTTCAACAGACACTTTAATAAATAACTTATCATAACCTCGCTACTTTTTGGGAAATAATCATTATATTAGAGTTACACGATCATTATAAGAGCCCATTATAAGAATTGGATGTTACTGAAGTCTGAAGTATAAATACAAAATGCAGTTGGCCACATCAAATGATAACTTCAACACCAAGGGTTCTGTTGGTAATCGAACACGCAAGCAGTAAGCAACAATTCAGGCAGGACAGGAGTGTCCGATCCTGCTCCAGGAGGCCCAACTTCCTGCAGATTTTAGCTCTAAGTATAACCGGCCCTATTCAACCTGCTCCAAGCGGGATTGGAACCATGGTCTCCAGCGTGGGAGGCGGGCGCTCTAACAAGGCGGCTAAAGACCGAAGCCTCTAGCGACAGTTGCTAGAGCACCTCTTGAGATCAGGGGAGTGAGGTTTACACACACAGCTCTTACTGGCCTACGACAGTTATGGCTCGTTTCCACTGAGCGGTGCGTGTGCAATTTTTGCAGTTTCCATTGTCAGAAGTTGTGAATGGAACCCTAATGCTGAACCGTACCATACCACTTTTTTGGCACTCATCCGTTGGGGTACCTAGCACAGTAGTCCGGTACTAAAGGTGATGCAGAACGTTGATTGGTTGACAGAGAATCGTCACTTGTGCATGTTTTCAACTTGTGTTTTCGGCTGTCTTTCCTTGCAGCCTGCAGCCTTGGCTCAAACAAAGCGCGTCTTCTTGTGACAACAGCCACATGCCGAGAAGCAAGAACAAGATCTGCTGTATGTCGTCCATTGTTGTTTACTGTGTCACTTTCTTCTTCGCTCGAGAATGACGTTGATCGCTAAACCACGCCTATCATAAGGGTACTGTTGGCAGTGGAAACACAAGCCGGATCAGGGTTTACGGTCCCGAATCGTACTGTACTGTACTGAACCTTACCGCACCGCTCGGTGGAAACGAGCAATTACACTCACACCCCTAAACCTCACTCCCATCCAGGTCAACAGCACCAAATGTAACCGGTTTTACGCAACCCGCTCCGAGCGGGATTCAAACCGTGGTCCGCAGTCTCTAGCGTCAGTCGCTGGCCTACAGTCGCTTGACAGTTACACAAGCCCGAAAAAACACACCTGAACAAGATAATCAAGGTTTCCAATATTGCTAAAAACTTCTAGGGCTGCATTTCCTGAAAACAAGTAGATCATACAGACCACTAGTGCCAATGGTCTCTATGATCTACTTATGGTTTTGGGAAACGCAGTACACGGCAGTGTGTTGGGGCAGGTTGGAGCTATACTTTGCAGTACAGTGGCCCTCCAGAAGCAGGTCTGGGCACCCCTGAGTTTGGAGAACTAGGTGAACACTGTCACAAGTAATATTCATGAGCAAAGTTGTTGAGTTTAATAACACGTTTCTACTTTTCAGATAATTCTAACACTACTGTCTGCTCTCCAGTGAAATTGAGTGGCAAAAATCACAACTACTCTTGAGAGTAATTCTGTGTCGAACAAACTTTAAAAACTTTTAGAATTTTAACTAATGGCTAACGGGAACCTACCGTCGACATCTGCTACTACTTCTAAGGGTCTCTAGAAGTTCTACAAAAGGGCCTCACCTGCAGGGTTTGAAGGCAGGATCACCTGTTCTCTCATGTTCACTTCCATTATTCTGCTCAATGATGGGCTTAACATCAATCTGTGACACTCCGGCCTGCGGCAGAGACCGCTGCCCTGACCCTTGACCTGCTTCCACTCTCAGAGAATGTTCAGTCTTAATTTGCACTTCATTTTTCTTGAGAGCTTGATTCAAGATTAGAGAAGAGTTTCCATGGGATGGGGTAAAACTTGAGGGTGACATGCTATTATTAATAGTTAATGACTTGTCTTGATATGGTCTGGTGGGTTGACTGGTTGACTTCAGAACAGCTTCAGGTTGCTGGCTTGTTGAGTCCTGGTTGCCAGTTGATGCTGAATTGGCAGGAGGCAATGGGGCCCGACTCTTCTTTTTGGAAACACCAATATCAGGCAGGACATTTTCGATATTGCAAAGAACCTTTTCAAGGATTGGTTCAGACCTTAAAGAAAGGTCTCTTTCAAGAGAGTCTAGTTTACAGTTTGAGGAAAGGTCATCAGAGTGTACAGACACAGGTTTGGTGGAAGGCTCTTCAGATACAGTAAGATTATCAAGCTTGCCAGTCGACTGGCTTGAAGACTCATCTAGTTGACCAATGCAAGAGTTTGAGGTATCTCTGTCTTCAATAAGGGATACAGCATGTTCAGTCAAATGGACGTTAGGAATTGCTAGGTTGTTGGGTTCAGGTTCAGATGCAGAATTCTTGCATGGTGTTGACTGTAATAAAGGCTTTGGAGCTGGACCCTTGTTGTGTTTAATTGTTTTGACCTCGGTAGATATAAAAGGGTTGGTTTCTTGTCTGTTACTGGGAAGACTCTGGCTGAGTTGTGATAAACTGGTGTTCCTAAAATTGTCTGTGTCAGAAGTCCTTGACTCATCCTGCAAGACTAGGCACATTTTGCTCATCTGGTCTTTTTCCTGGAATCTAGTAGTTTTCCATTCTCCAATATGAAGAGGAGTGGTAGATTGGTCTACATGTTCGTTTTTCATTTCTTGCCTGTTCTTTGAGACTTCTGGTGGTAAAGGTGTGGGACGTTTGTCTTGTCGTAAACTGCAGGGATCAGAGTCTCCACCGTCCTCAGATGGAAAACTTTGAGTGTCTTGAGGAATTGCCTGTGCTCTTGGAGGGATGTCTGGTTTTCCCATCTGTGGCTTGTTCTGGGGAGGCATCGGGGCACGTTGTTTCTTCTCTGACCTTTCCACAATGTTTCCAAGACTGACAACGTTCTCTGTGTTTCCGCTAATGGCATCAGAATCATCTAAGAACGGGTTGGTATTTGGCACAGATGCTTGTGAAAAGAAGATTCCAGAAACAGAAGAACTGAAGGAGCAGGATAATGAGAGGGAAGATTAAACTCGATCAAACACATATGCTAAATATCTAAATAAGTTGCAAGATAAAGCCACTTTGCTTTGCTCAATAGCAAATCAAACATTAAAACTGCCCCCATTTACTTTAAACACGTTCCTGGTGTTACTGAGTAAATGTTGTCAATATCCATAAACTTTTTAAAGGGGTCATGAATTAAGAAATCAACTTTTCATTCAGCCTTTGATATATAAAAGTTCATCGTGATAAGAATATCCTGTAAGTTTCGGAACTGAAAACTTCCTTGTTAGTCAAAGAAAAGCTTTTGACACTAGGCCCAGCAAACGCTCGATCTCAGCTCGATCCAGCGTTAACAGGAAAATAATGAAATAGAATTTGATTCGGCTGAACAGCCGCTCTGGAGAAAACGGTGATGTCATCCAGCGTCAATGCGGGCAGATCAGTAATATAAACTGAAATTTTAGTGTCCCCAACTGAGCAAGCCAAAAGACAAAGGCGACGGTGGCAAGGAACCAAAACTCCTTCAGTGGCCAGAATGGAGAAAAAAAACCTTGGGAGAAACCAGGCTCAGTCGGGGTGCCAGTTCTCCTCTGGCCGACGAACAAATAGTGTATGATTATGATTCTGGCAACATTACAGGTCTGAAGTCATATTAGATCGAAAGATATTCGCAAGATTATTCGAAAGATTGGAGTCGTCACGCTGGAGACGGGTTTAATGAGGATGTCGTGTCGATGCGGCATTTACAGGGTGGAGTTTAATTGAGAAGGTCTCTGCAGACATTTCAGGGATGCGTTGGTCATGTCTAGGCGCAGGTCCACCATCTGATCTGGATACGGCCCGGATCCGGCTGACTGCAGTAAACCTCGGGATAAACAGAGAGACTAACATTAGCGTAGATGCCATTCTTCTTATGATGTAACGAGTACATCAGGTGTTATGGGAAGTGTTCCCGGTTCCGGCTGACCTAATTAATGCAGCCTAAAACAATCATTTAACTGATTTGAATAATAGAAATTGATAATGTTCTATGTGTATGCCATAGTCATGAGATGTGTTTTTAGTCTAGATTTAAACTGACAGAGTGTGTCTGCTTCCCGAACAATGCTAGGAAGACTGATCCAGAGTTTAGGTGCTAAATAGGAAAAGGATCGACCGCCTGCGGTTGATTTTGATGTTCTAGGTATTATCAGCTGGCCAGAATTTTGAGACCATAATAGACGTGATGGAGTATAATGCGTTAAGAGCTCGCTCAAGTACTGGGGAGCCAAACCATTTAGTGCTTTGTAAGTAATTAGCAAGATTTTAAAATTTATACGATGTTTAATAGGGAGCCAGTGCAGTGTTGACAGAACCGGGCTAATATGGTCATACTTCTTGGTTCTAGTAAGAACTCTAGGTGCTGCGTTTTGGACCAGCTGCAGTTTATTTATTAAGCGAGCAGGGCAACCACCCAGTAGAGCATTACAATAATCTAGCCTTGATGTCATGAACGCGTGAATTAACTGTTCAGCATTTTGCACTGAAAGCATGTGCCGTAATTTAGATATATTTTTAAGATGGTAGAATGCAGTTTTACAGATGCTAGAAACGTGGCTTTCAAATGAAAGATTGGTATCAAAGATCACACCCAGATTCCTAACTGATGACGAGGACTTGACAGAGCAGCCATCAAATGTTAGACAGTATTCTAGGTTACTACTTGTGGAGTTTTTTTAGTCCAATAATTAAAAATTCAGTTTTTTCTGAATTAAGTTGCAGGAAATTACTAGTCATCCAATTTTTTATATCAGCTATGCATTCCGTTAATCTTGTGAATTGGTAAGTTTCGTCAGGGCGTGAAGAAATATAGAGCTGAGTATCGTCAGCATAACAATGAAAACTAACGCCATGCTTCCTAATGATAGCTCCCAGTGGTAGCATGTACAGGGTGAAAAGCAACGGTCCTAGCACTGAGCCTTGCGGTACTCCATACTGAACTTGTGATCGGTGTGACATCTCTTCATTTACTGCTACAAACTGATAACGGTCAGATAAGTATGATTTAAACCATGTCAATGCAATTCCACTAATGCCAACATAATTTTCGAGTCTATTCAAAAGAATGTTGTGGTCGATATTATTGAATGCAGCGCTAAGATCGAGTAACACTAAGAGAGATACAACCACGATCGGATGATAAGAGTAAATCATTTGTAACTCTGATGAGAGCAGTCTCAGTACTATGATACGGTCTAAATCCTGACTGGAAATCCTCACAGATAGCATTTCTTTCTAAAAAGGAGCATAATTGTGAGGACACTGCCTTTTCTAGTATTTTTGACAGAAAGGGTAGATTTGAGATTGGCCTGTAATCAACTAATTCTGTAGGATCAAGTTGCGTTTTTTTAATAAGTGGTTTAATAATAGCCAACTTAGAAGTTTTCGGTACATATCCTAATGACAAGGATAAATTAATATTAAGAAGAGGATCTATGACCTCTGGAAGCATCTCTTTTAATAGCCTAGTCGGTATAGGGTCGAGCATACATGTTGTAGATTTTGATGATTTAATGAGTTTAGCCAATTCTTCTCCTATAGCAGTGAATGAGTGTATTTTTTCCTCAGTGACACTACAATGCACCGTCTGATGTGATACTGTAGTAGACGGCTGCATGGTTATAATTTTTTTCCTAATATTATCAATTTTACACGTATGAAAAGAAGTTCATAAAGTCATTACTGCTATGCTGTTTACAAACGTCAGAAGTTGAAGCTTTATTTTTGGTTAATTTAGCCACTGTATCGAATAAATACTTAGGGTTGTGTTTGTTGTCTTCTAAGAGAGTCGAGAAATAAGCAGGTCTAGCAGTTTTTACGGACTTTCTGTATACAATCATGCTCTCTTTCCACGAAATGCGAAAAACCTCCAGTTTTTTTTTTTTTCCAGCTGCGCTCCATTTTTCTGGCTGCTGTTTTAAGGGCCCGAGTGTGCTCGTTGTACCATGGCGTTGGACTATTTTCTTTAATCTTCTTTAAGCGCAGGGGAGCAACTGTGCTCTAAAGTGCTGGAAAAGAGAGAGTCAATAGTTTCTGTTGCAACATCGAGTTCTGTAGCCCCGCCCACCGATTTGTGCATGGCATGTTATAGATAAATAACATAGGCCTACGTGGAGCTAAAACGGATTGAACTTCCAAACAATAAACATGCTGCATAAGCTTCATTTAGATTCCAATATTATGAATGCATGGATGAACTTTATTTTTAATGAATATCCAGCTCAAGTGGGTAAGACATTGCGCGTTTGTTCCTTCATTTCACCACGGATTCGTTTGTAAACAAGAGACTGGATTTGCAGACAGGATGAGATTACATACATGAATGAAGCAACACACTAAAGTGAGTAAAAAATGTTTTTTTTATATGTGATAGTATTGCATTGTTACAGATTTTTTTTTTCAATAGTTTGATATCTATTGATTATGTGTACGTGTCTAACTGAACATAACTTACCAAGCTGTCACAGGCTGGAGAATCCTTTATTTGAGGTGTTGTTGGTTCATTGTGTTGCGATTCGTGATCAGACTCGGACATGTATAGGCCAGGGCCCAACGTCCCGGGGCTATGTGTTTTCCAGACGGGCTACCAAAACGTATCACCGGCCTGCCGACGGGCTTAAATCCTAAATCTTAAATAGTGAAATAACTTTTTTTGTTCACTCTCTTGACTTGATATTTGAAGGAAAAATACAATCACGGAAATTTGGATCATGCTGATTTGTCTGACTCTGCAGTGAGGCTTGTGCGTGCGTGTGTGTGTGTGAGAGAGTGATGCACGGTTAGCAGTTATATCCCCTGATCGGGCGGGCCAAGTAATAAAAAATAACATTCCAATTAATTGCGGGTGGATGAGAGATAAATCATTGTGTTTGTTTGATAAAGACATTTTGCGAGCCCTGTGGGCGAATCATCCCGGTTGCTGTTTTCCCACACGCTTTCAAAACAATTCCTCACGTGTACTCACGGGGGAGCAGAAGCTCATTGTAATATGCAAAATTGTTATCCAATCATAGCAGTGGGCGTTTACTTCCAAGTCTTCAATGCGGCATGCCCATAAAAACCGAGCGTTCCAGGAGAGAAACTCAAAACCAGGGTAGAAAATAGCCTATTACTTATTCATTATGTTTTTGAATGTAAAAACCACGCAAACGTCATAAGTTGACCTCAGACAACAGTATAAAAAAAAAAAAAAAAAAGCCAGTTCATGACCCCTTTAAAGAGATTGTAAACACCAGAATCAAAGTTATGTCATCATTTACTCACATCCTCATGTCATTCCAAACTTGTTTGGAATAAGTTTATGGACATTCATTACATTTGAGCAACTAAGGTTTCTGAGACAAACTCAGATAATTTTGTCTCAAAAAATATGAGGACAGAACGTCCTTACTTTAACTGCTGGCTTGAAGAGATAACTGGTTTAGATTTAAAGAGCCAACCACAAATCGTGCTGTCTACTCCCAGTCTCCTACACATTCCAGAACCATTTCATGAAGCCCTCAAGTCTAAACACATGAGTCAGAGAAAAAGAACTGCTTGATCAGCTGTTTTCCAGGGAAACAGATTTCTCCAGTTTCCTCTGGGTTAGACCTCAATTAAGTACCACACGACAGTTAACACAATGAGGGTTAGAGATCCTATAAATAATTGTCAGCATTAATGCATCTCAGCAGAAATAAACAGATACCATGGTAAGAAAGATTCTGTTTATTCAGGTTTTTGTATTTCATTTGGTTGAGGGTTATTCAACTTAGTCGGTATGGCAATCATCTTCAGAAAATATGACAGAGAAAGACGAATAGAAGTTGTAAATGTCTATATTATACTTGGAGTCCTTGAAAAAGTTTCAAAACAACTGCTTCTCATGCCAGACAGTTTGGACACGTACAGACACGCACTCACACCAATACACACACACAAACAGGCTACTGCATATTTCATAATGGTGCCAAAAGCTTTTACAGGACGGTGTAAATCATGGCAGCGTGGTGTTATGGACCCTACCACACTGAAATCGAGTCCAAGCATACTACAGAAACACTGAGAGACAATTCCATGCCTTTAATATTCAAGCTGTTATCATAGGTCATGGATTTGCCTTCCAGCAGAATTAGTAAAAAGGAGACATTTGGAGAATGATTTGAAACAGTTCTGTGAAATGATAAATGAATGAGTAATGAAGAACATGGACTGTCAGTGAGCTGCAAAGAAGCTGAGTTAGTCAGCCGGATGTCTGTCAAGCTACAAACTTCATGAAAAAGGAGGAGTGCTTCCTTTTGGTTCTGAGTGGTAAATAGAAGCTAAATGCATTCAACGGACTAGTCAATTTGCTGTCAACTAAACTTTTTTTTTTTTTTTTTTAATTTAGTAGGTTGCTTATTTATATTTTAGAATGGTTGATGCAAAGTGGCCCTAGGGATGCACCGACACCACTTCTTCCAGAATGAGTCCGATACAATACTTTTTTTCTCCACTTTTTTTTAGTACTTGCCAATACCTGTATTTTCAAAGCATTTTTAATTTTTAAAAATATTGGGCAGCGAAACCAACAGAATATGAATCAAATTTGTTGGATTAGCAAACTGATATTTCCTTCAGTTATTTTCATGCCTAATTATGCCTGTTAAAAATGTTACTGTTACTGTTCATATTATTGCTATTTATATTTTATCTTTAATTTAATAGCACAGTGAATATTTAGAGCTGATCCAGCAGGGCTCAACCAGTCAAAAGCAGTGAGTGATTTTGTTTTTTGTTGTTAAATTAACATTGAGGACAAAGACGGCAGCAGGTTTTATTAGGCTGCTGTCACTTTAAGAGCAACAAGTATCCAACATACTGTTACACATACGTTTTCTTATCAACTGTTTACGTTCATTTAAGACATAACCGACTATGTTTCACAAGGACACTTGCCTATAGAGGGTATGCATTGACGTCACGTTCCTGCCAGAACACGCACACACTGTCTGTTGTTGTCCAGTTGTTTTTGTGAATTGCAGCGATCCATTTGTTTCTTTTCTGTAGCTTTCGTCAGTCTGTAAAAATATACCCCAGATTTCTTGTCAAATCTATTTGTACCATCAATCTCAAAGCTCTTTCCCGTTTTAGATGTGTTTTTCGCAGCATTCACGCTGAAAGCCACTCAGTGGGCGTAACCGCAGTTGCTCTGGCCGATGGTGACATCATGTGCATACCCTCTATATGGGCATTTTGACAATTTTGTGTGAATTTGTCCGTTAAAGCGCAAGAAGACATGAAAGAGAACTCGATTTAATAAGCTATTTACGTGCTGTCTGAGAGGCAGCTTTCTGGGCAAGTGCTTCAAATGTTTGCACACAGAAAACGTCATGTGATTACTGTACCACCTTCCTGTAATAATGTAGGGAACCACTCGTTATACATAAATCATTTAACAGTTTAATGTTTTTACTTGCACATACGATTTATTTTAATTCAAATGACGCATGAGTGCTGAATGAACGATTAGCAAGAGCATGCAACAGAAGTGCGCTTTTACTTCATAGACATGCTTCTCTGATATATCCATTCTGCTCTCTGTTTGCTCTGTTGTCGGTGTTTCTTTGTCACTGTACACACTGCGTGGTGTTGGTTGTAAGTATCGGAGCATTTTAACATGAGCGCAGTATCTGGCCCGATACGGATACTGGTATCGGTGCATCCCTAGTAAAATCCCATTTGTCCAAAATCTACCCCACAAAGCTGTATATTAAATAACAACAGTTTTCTGATTGGCTGATTTTAACACTTCCCACAGCCTTTTGCTTTCACTGATACATTACTAAGTTGTCATGTTTTAGGGCCTGAGTCATATAACATATTCTGTGTAAAACCATTCTTAGGCAACAAGGCATATAAGAATGGATTCACTAAGGATTTACATTAAAATGCTTCATGAATAAGGCCAAAAGAGTGTAGTTAAAATACACAAGCTTCTGTGATTTCAGGTAACACACTGACCTTGGCTTGACCGCAGACACTTTGGTTGAGCGACTGAGGGCTTCAGGCTGAGGACCGGTGGGCTGCTCGAAGGGATTGGTGAAGCTCTCGTCTAATGAGAGAGGGTCTTCAAAGGGATTGGTGGCTAGAGTGTAGTCTGAGTTCATCTCATCAGGTGCTTTTTTACTTGTATTCAGTCGAGCACTCCTGGGTTTCACCTCAGGCCGCTGTTCTTTCTCTTTCCTCCGTCTCTCCATCTCTTCTTTTTCTTGCCTGATTCTCTCCTGGTCTGCTCTCTCTTTCAGCTTCCTCTTCTCCTCCTCTTCCTCAGCAATTTTTTTCACCTGCTCCTCTCTCATCCTTTCTTCCATTTTCTTTTTCTCAAACTCCACTTTCTCTTTTTCCAGCCGTAACCTTTCTTGCTCTTTCATTTCTTTCTCTTCAGTCATTCTTCTCTCTTCTTCCGCTTTCCTCTTTTCCTCTGCTTCCACCTTTTTTTCCTTCCGTCGTCTTTCCTCTTCTCCAGCGTGTCTTTCCATCTCAATCTTTCCTGTCACTCCTTTTTTTCGCAGCTTTTCATCCTCAAGTCTTGTTCTCTCCTCTTCCTCCATTCGTCTCCGTTTATCTTCTTCCTTCCTAGCCTTTTCATCTTCTTCCATTTTCTTCCTTTTCTCCTCTTTGATCCTCTCCTCCTCAAGCTTTCTTCTTTCCTCTTCCTGTCTAATTCTTTCCTGTTCCTTCTTTATTCTGATCATTTCCTCCTGCTCAATTCTTCTCCTTTCCGCTTCCTGTTTCTCTAGCTGCTTCTTCTCTTCCTCCTCCTCCACCCGTTTCCGCTCCTCTTCCCTCTCTATTCTCTTTCTCTCTTCCTCTCTCTCAATCCTTTTTCTCTCCTCTTCCTGTTTCTTTAGCTGCTTCTTCTCTTCCTCCTCCATCCGTTTCCGCTCCTCTTCCCTCTCCATCCTCTTTCTCTCTTCCTCTCTCTCAATCCTTTTCCTCTCCGCTTCCTGTTTCTCTAGCTTCCTCTTCTCTTCCTCTCTCTCCATCCATTTCCTCTCCTCTTCCCTCTCTATCCTCTTTCTCTCTTCCTCTCTCTCAATCCTTTTCCTCTCCTCTTCCTGTTTCTCTAGCTTCCTCTTCTCGTCCTCCCTTTCCAACCGTTTCCGCTCCTCTTCCTTCTCTAATCTCTTTTTTTCTTGTTCTCTCTCAATCCGTTTCCTGTCTTCCTTTTCAGCCTGTCTCTTTTCCTCCTCTAGTCTTTTCCTGACTTCCTCTTCCTGTTTCCTCTGTTCCTCTTGTTTTCTGTGCATCTCTTCCACGGAATTCTCTTGAGTTTGCAGGTCAGAGGTTTTAAGAGAGTCCACTGAGGTGCTGGAGGTTTTCTGGTCATGACCTCTGCGCAGGTCCTCCATGGACCCATGGCCTGAGCTGTTCAGGCTGAAGGTGGAACCAGCTCTGGATCCTCTGGTATCTGGCTCTTCTGTGTAGACGTGACTGCCATTGATGCACACGTTGCCCTGCGCCATGCCCAGTCCAAGAGAGCCGGTACCTTGGGAAACCTTGCTGTCAGAGCTTCCGGTCCGCTTGTGCTTCAGAAATTTAAATTTCTTTTTGCCTTTGAAGATAAAAGAGGGATGTCAATAATATTACACCATTGGAATTTTGCATTATTTTAAAGATTTAAAATCTTTTGCTAATTACGTTACGAAGGGATGCACAATATATCAGTACTATAGTGATTATCTGTATATACACGATACTGAAGATGTTAAATTTATCGGATTTATCAAATGTTTAATTCGAATATTGAATTGAATATTGAATTGAATATTGAATATGCTCATTTTCCCCATTTTTACAATTAGATTATCTTTATCATCATCTAACATTTACTTTTTTTAAAAATACAAATAAAAAAATAATAAAAAAAAAAAAAAAAAAAAAAAAAAACTGTAAAATGTAAACTTTAGCAAATCTCAAAATGAATATCCATTTCTCATACTGTACATTGTAATGTTGTAATGCTAAAATTCACTTCACGCATTTAAATATTGATTTTAGTTTTTAAGTTTTTAAATTTTTGCTATATTCAGACAAAATAGCATAGAATTTCAACATCTGAAATTTATCGGTTATTGGCCATAACTTGAAAATATTTCACTGTATTGAGATCAGCCAGAATTTTCATGATTTTTCATGTAAATTGGCCGATTCCGATAACCATTGTTAAAAGCAAATTTGTTTGTTGTTTATTTGCTCTATAACAGACTAAACTGTCTTAAACAAAAATATATGTAGCCATTTGAAATTAGAGGCAACCACTGCATTTTAATCATGATCCAAACAAAGATCAGTTGTTTTTTTATTTGAATTAGATTGTATAATATCAAGATTTAAAGCAAAAACAGAATGGTCTGACTTTAGATTTGCAAAATTATGCTACATTAAACATACCTGCACAAAACAAAAACAGCAGACGGACTGAATGAAAATACAAATTCACTCTCTGACAGTAGGTGGCGCTTATGGAACAACAGCTGTTTCTTTAGGTACCGTTGTACACAAAGCAGCGCTGTTCTTATAAACACTACTTTATATGGAGGTAAGAGGAAAAGAAAATGCCATTGAAACATCTGAAGACAGCCAGTTACCTTCAGAGATGCATTCATATAAACCCCCACATCCAATTCAATATTTATATATATTTTTTCCTATATTTCGAGCATTGTAAACAGTGAGCTTTTTGTGCCTGGTACAGTATTTACTCCGCTGGTGCATCTGCTATCTTCTTTGCGTCCATATTCAGTGTGTCCCGTCTCTGGCCTGTGCTAATAATATTCGTAATATTTCCACACAAATGACATTTTGGGAAATGATTGCACTCCAGTTTGTGTGCAAGACCTGAATAGAGACAACCAGTGCATCTCTATTAATGTCATGGGGAATTGTTTTAATTTTAAAAATAATGGATAATATCCATATTTACATTGCATTTGGCAGATGCAAGGGCATATATTAATCAGTTCATGATTACTCTAATGATCAAAGCCATAACCTTGGCATTGCTAGCATAATACTGTACTAATGGAACAATATGGTAGCAGATATATCATGCATTTCTAATATTGAAAATATTGCCGCAATGCGCTGTGTGGTGATACCTTCAGGAGACTCTACATTTAGGCCAGACGATCTGCTCAGACTGATGGCCGAGTCTTTTTCAGGCAGGGTGGCGAGCGTGGACATGGACTGGGACATGTTACGGTGCAAACCCGGTTTGGGTGTGAAGAAAGACTTCAGTTTATTCTTCTTTTTGGCTCCAGATGTGGCGTTAGGCTCTTCCTCGCCCTCGCTGTCAGTCAGTACCTGTCCAACTGAAGGCACAATGGCGGAAGCAGAATCTGACATCCCATCTTTCTTTTTCCCTTTAAGCTTATCCTTAAACTTGCCAAGCCGTGATCGTGACTTGTCCTGCCCGGAGAGGTCGTACATGCTGGCGGTCATGTTGTTCTTCATGAACTGAATGTCTACGAGCACCTCACCCCTGTCTTTGTCAGCCTTTCCCGTCTTGCCCATCAATTTGAACCATCTGTTGAAAACAAATAGCACAGGATGTTTAGTTAAGCATTTTTCATTTCCCAGAGAACCCCCTCAAAGAAAAAAGAATGCTAGAGGCAAGATTGAGATGAAAGATATAAGATTATGGAATGAGATTGTGCTGTGTCGTGTAGATACACTGCTGTTTTTAGAAGTTTCTTATGCTCACCAATGCTGCTATTATTTTTTTAAAATACAAAAAAAAAAAAAAAAACCTGTAATATTGTGAAATATTACTAAAATGTAAAATAACTCAAAGCTGAATTTTCAGCATCATTACTCCAGTCTTCAGTGTCACATGATCCTTCAGAAATCATTCTAATATGATGATTTGCTGCTCAAGAAACATTTATGATTATTATCGATGTTGAAAACTGTTGTGTAAAACATTTTTTTAGGATTCTTTGATGAACAGAAAGTTCAAAAGAACAGTATTTATCTGAAACAGAAAGCTTTTGCAACATTGTACTACTGTTCAAAAGTTTTGGGTCAGTAAGAATTTTTTTTTTTTTTTTGGGAAAGAACTTAAAGAAATGAATACATTTATTCAGCAAGGATGCATCAAATTGATCAAAAGTGACAGTAAAGACATTTTTAATGTTACAAAGGAGACTATTTAAAATAAATGCTGTCCTTTTGAACTTTCTATTCATCAAAGAATCCTGAAAAAAATTCACACACAACTGTTTTCAACATTGATAATAATAATAATGTTTCTTGAGCATGAAATCATCATATTAGAATGATTTCTGAAGGATCATGTGACACTGAAGACTGGAGTAATGATGCTGAAAATTCAGCTTTGCATCACAGAAATAAATGACATTTTAAAGCATATTCAAATAGAAAACAGTTATTTTACATTTAAATAATATATTTCACAATATTACTGTTTTTTTTTTTTGTTTTTTTTTAATAAAATAAATGCAGCCTTCGTGAGCATAAGAGACTTCTTTTAAAAACATTAAAAATCTTACCGATCAAAAACTTTTGACCGGCAGTGTATACTTTGCAGAACTGCAAAAATGACAAGGTTGCTGTGCACTCAAAGCTATAGGATTCCAAAGTCTGAGTAAATAGTTTCACGTGATTGTTAACATTCCTCAGCGACTATGAACAAGAATGGCACATTTTGGTTCAATGACCTAGACACTGACTTGTCATAACTCAAGGACACTAGAGGAGAACAATGACTTCAGGGTCTAAAACAACAAACAAAAAAAACTACAAAAATCTACTGCATTGGACAGTTTGGAATTAAAAACCTGCATTTTCCTTTTGGGCATCAATAAAATAGGTCTATCAATCTAAAATGACCAAAAAACAACATACAGCCTTGAGCAAGCTGAATGTTGTAGGAAATTAATGACTGAGCTGGTGAGCTAACGTGACTGTAAGAAACAACAAACTTAGATCCATGAAAAACGTAGAGGAATAAGATGAGGACACAAGGGTGCTGTAATTGCACACAGGCCTCATTTAATGAAAAGTTAAGCTTGCAGTAGCGTATGGCTGTGAGATTGGAGTGGGTAGCTTAAAAAAAAAGCTATTTTGAGCTCTGTGAATAACACAATACTGACACTCAGGGCAGAAAACATACTTTGGCATTATTAGGGTCAGATGAGGGGTTAAGAGGAAAAATGGCAATTCACTAAAACCTTATAAGAGTCAAACTTGTTTCTTTAAACAACTTTATTCATTTCAGGAAAAACCCATATAAAATATGGCACATAGTACCTGGCATAAGGTATGGTGATAAAATAAAATAAATCCCAAAGTCTGTGTAAATAGTTTCACGTGATTTTTGACATTCCTCAACAGCTACAAACCAGAATGGTACATTACAGTTCAATGACTAAGACACGGTCTTATCATAACTCAAGGACACTAGCGGAGAACACTGACTTCAGGGTCTAAAACAACAAATCTACTGCACAGAAGGATAATTGTCTCAAATGAAAGTGCATTTTAAAATTAAAATCTGCATTTTAGACAAAACAGGAAAATAGTGCCTGACTTCAGGGTTTGGAAATGAAATGAAATGCTGGGATAATTGTCTTGTTTTCGTCTAAGAGGTCCAGGGGGAAATGGTGAATTGGTGATGATCACAGAACTTATAAAGTCTTAATAACACTGTAAACCCTAATGCTCAAAATAATTAATTGGTAGTTGGGTAAACTTAAATCAAACAAATTTTATTGTTTTGAGTTGTGTGAACTAGTTTCTTTTAATTTAGACTAACTTAAATTTAACTGAAACTGGGCTGGGATTTCTATTTTCCAGCATGATTTGCCATGACACCCAAAAGGGAGTGTTTTTGTGCTAGATTAATGTTTAGTAGGAGATTCTGTAGTGTTTAATGTTTTGCTATGCTAATTTTTCTGTCATGGATTTTTTTTTTTTTTTGGGGGGGTGGGTTACCATCATGGTGACAAGTGGAGCATGAGCTTTGTTTGAGAACAGATACGTTGCGTCCCAATTCGCACTATCTGTACTAAATAGTATTCGAAAATAGAATTAGTATGTCCCAAATCGTAGTATGTTAAAAAGAGTATTCCAAAGATACCCGGATGGTCTACTATTTCCGGTTAGAATTCGAAGTGCAGATCGACGCACACTCTAACGGCTGATATTGCCCACAACCCATTGCGCGTTGGACGAGGATTCGATTAGAACTACAAACGCGGATAAAGTGTTAACTTTTAAATGCATCATTATATTTAAACTGCAAACACATGAGGAGAGTCTCTGCATTAAAGACCCACAAATGGCAGATCAACGTGCTACTATATTTCTCTTTGATACGGCAGGAAATTAAATTGAATGTGGAGGATTTGAACTGTGACGATGATTGACAGGGCAGTTTAAACGGTGTCAGGAGTCCATTAAAGATGACGAAGTAGTATGTCCCAAACAAGCCTGCCACACTGTCCTGAAAACTGAAGCCGACGCGTCTCGATCACCCCCAGGTGACTGGAAGCAGTATAGGTCATAAAGCCCGCCCCTCCATGAAATGTAATGGGACATAGACTCGAATTACACTTCAAAAACATTTTTTCCAAAGATAGTTTCTGTCATTTTAGGCTGTTTTTTTTTAATCACGCTGATGTTAGTTCAAGTGTTCGTTCAGTTACGTCAAAGGAAGAAAGTGAAGGCACGTCCTCCATCTTTTTTTACAGTCTATGGTCCCAAAGCTTGCTCTTCTGCTATACACTCAAAAGTATGTACTTTTTCTTTACAAAAAGAGTACATACATTTAGGTCGTAGTATAAGTAGGCGAATTGGGACACAGCAATACACTATATTGCCAAAAGTATTGGGACACCCCTCCAAATCATTGAATTCAGGTGTTCCAATCACTTCCATGGCCACAGGTGTATAAAAACAAGCACCTAGGCATGCAGACTGCAAGCATTTGTGAAAGAATGGGTTGCTCTCAGGAGCTCAGTGAATTCAAGCGTGGTACCGTGATAGGCTGCCACCTGTGCAATAAGTCCATTCATGAAATTTCCTCAATACTAAATATTCCACGGTCAACTGTTAGTGGTATTATAACAAAGTGGAAGCAATTGGGAACAACAGCAACTCAGTCATGAAGTGGTAGGCCACGTAAAATCACAGAACAGGGTCAGCGCATGCTGAGGTGCACAGTGCGCATAAGTCGCCAACTTTCTGCAGAGTCAATAGCTACAGACCTCCAAACTTTTTGTGGCCTTCAGATTAGCTCAAGAACAGTGTGTAGAGAGCTTCATGGAATGGGTTTCCATGGGCGAGCAGCTGCATCCAAGCCTTACATCACCAAGTGCAATGCAAAGCATCGGATGCAGTGGACTCTAGAGCAGTGGAGACGTGTTCTCTGGAGTGAAGGTTGCCAGGAGAACGGTACTTGCCTGACTGCATTGTGCCAAGTGTAAAGTTTGGTGGAGGGGGGGATTATGGTGTTGGGTTGTTTTTCAGGGGTTGGGCTTGGCCCCTTAGTTCCAGTGAAAGTAACTCCTAATGCTTCAGCATACCAAGACATTTTGGACAATTTCATGCTCCCAACTTTGTGGGAACAGTTTGGGGATGGCCCCTTCCTGTTCCAACATGACTGCGCACCATTACACAAAGCAAGGTCCATAAAGACATGGATGAGCGAGTTTGGTGTGGAGGAACTTGACTGGCCTGCACAGAGTCCTGACCTCAACCCGATAGAACACCTTTGGGATGAATTAGAGCAGAGACTGCGAGCCAGGCCTTCTCGTACAATATAAGTGCCTGACCTCACAAATGCGCTTCTAGAAGAATGGTCAAAAATTCCCATAAACACACTCCTAAACCTTGTGGAAAGCCTTCCTAGAAGAGTTGAAGCTGTTATAGCTGCAAAGGGTGGGCCAACTCCATATTAAACCCTACGGATTAAGAATGGGATGTCATTAAAGTTCATGTGCATGTAAAGGCAGGCGTCCCAAAACTTTTAGGCAATATAGTGTATATGTTAAATGTTCTGTATTGTCGTACTCATTCAGCAATTGTTATGCTATGCTAATGTTATCAAAGCATTGTTACCAGTTAGCAAGTTAGCATTTACTGAATTAGCTAGTTAAAGCAACAAGTTTCCACTACTGAAAATTTTAATTTGAGATTACATGATAATTCTAAATTACTGAAATATTTCAAATTAAGAGTAATTAAAAAGTATGAGTACAGACTAATCTGCCAGTTCTACTTAAATTTCTTAACTTAAATTTAAGTAACTGATTACCTCAATTTTTTTGAGTTTTGCCAACTTATTCGGGTGTACAGTGAACCATTAATCGTTCTGTCTCTCAATCAGCCACTTAAACAGCAGCTGCTACTTTAAGGCCAGGTTTCACAGACAGGTCTTAGATTAAGCCAGGATTAGGCCTGGGGTATGACGACAGAACATGCACTGGACACAGTGAGTAACGCAATGATAATGCTATGGAAAAAATAACATGTTGGGTGTGTGTTTAAATGACTCTGTGGCTATCTGATGAATAATACTGTGATGACTCTGGAGCTAAATATAGCATCTAACCCTGGGATTATTAGTGAATGATCTCTGCCGCCCGCCTACGCCTCAACAACATTTAGCACCATTACACAGCACATCTACGTCAGAGAATAACATAATGGCTAGTAGGAATGGACAATATAGCTAAAAACAACTCAGTTTTGGCCATGATATTTATATATGTCCTCTGAAATGACTCAAAAAGCGGGTTTTTTTTTTTTTTAAATCAGGATCATAATTAAAATATAGATTTTTGTTTCCAAGCATAAGTATAACAAGAACAACACCAATTTAGTTTTGTAAAATAGACAAGTCTTGTTTTCCACAAAGCTTTGCATTAAATTAACACAATAAAGAACTTTATGCACATAACAAAATATATAAACAGCAATATACACCTTCATATATTAACTAAAACATTTTAAAAGCATGTAAAATTTCATGAACATTTCATTAGGTTATTATTCAAATCATCACAATGTTGATTAATTTTGTACTGACAACAAAGCAATATTTAAAGGGGTCATGAACTGGCTTTTTTAAACTTTTTTCAACTTATGACATTTGTGGTGTTTTTACATTCAAAAACATCATAATGAATAAGTAATAGGCTGTTTTCTACCCTGGTTTTGAGCCTCTCTCCTGAAACGCTCAGTTTTTATGGGCGTGCCGCATTGAAGACTTGGAAGTAAACGCCCACTGCTATGATTGGATACCAGTTTTGCATATTATAATGAGTTTCGACTCCCCCGTCAGTACATGTGGGGAATTGTTTTGAAAACGTGTGGAAAAACGGCAACCGGAATGATTTGCCCACAGGGCTCGCAATATGTCTGTCAAACAAACACAATGATTTCTCTCATCCACTCGCAATTAATTGGCAGAGGTGGAAAGAGTAATAAAATATTCTACTCAAGTAAAAGTACTATTACTTCAATGAAATCGCACTTAAGTACAAGTAAAATTACCGTTTTTTTATTTTAAGTAAAAATCGACTCAAAAGTAAAAAGTAGTTCATTTAAAATGTACTCGCACCTGTGCACTCGCAAATGTACTTACTGAGTTACTTTTTTTAACAGCAGGGGTGGGGGACTCTCCAGTGTAGGGTTGTAATAGAATGAGATTTTCACAATATGATAACCATCTCAGAAAACATCAGAGTTTTACAGCATCATGGTATTAAACAATTATTTAATGAACAAATTGTATTAAATTATGGTTATTATCACCAGTTAAAATGGCCGTTAAATGAGTGAAAACAAACTTTAATTATAACAAACTTGAAACCATTTGTTTTGTTTATTAAAATTTCAATAAAACATGTCTAATCAACTAAATTCAAATGATTATGAATTAGATTAACAACTTATTTTTATCATTAATTTATTAAAATGTTTAATAATAGAGTCCTATGAAATTTGTATATTTATATACACAAATATATTATCAAGAACGGTGGTACTTTTATCTTTTTATTTTTTGGCAAAGTGCTGCAAAACAGATTTACTATATTAAACCATGGATTAAAAAAAATATATTCTTAAATAATGTTTAAATTATGTATTATTTTGACAAGTACATTATATTGTAGGCCTACAATAGTAATATATTTCTGTCATAATTTCTTCTAGTTAAACAAAACTTTTATTTTGACGGGTTGTACTGAAGACCTGTTTCAGGGTGTATTTGGTGTAATGGTTTTTATTCAAATAAAATGATGAAAATGCTCATTAGGGGTTCTCTCAGATCAGCTCTGGAAATGTTCATGTGTTCATGTCCAAATATGGTTTGTGAGACATTAAAAACACCATGAGCATCGCGCGTACTTGAGTATGTAGTAGACGAAACGGCCCTGCTCATTCACACAGAGACAGAACAAGCAGATCATATATTTATGTAGCAGTGTAAATACAAAATACCATGTCGCAATTTGATTTATTGTACAGCTCTACTTTCAATTTATTCATTCATCCATCAGTTTGCGTGTTTTATGTGACATCTGACATCTTATTTTTACTCAGTAACGGATATGGTTTAAAATGTAGCGAAGTACAATACTTCAAACAAAACATACTTAAGTAAAAGTAAAATTACAGATTTTTAAAACTACTTAAAGTAGAAGTACACAGAAAAACTACTCAATTACAGTAACGCGAGTAAATGTTATTCATAACCTCCACCTCTGTTAATTGGAATGTTATTTTTTATTACTTGGCCCACCCAATCGGTGGATATAAGCGTGAACCGCATCACTAACACACACACACACACACACACACACACACACACACACACACACACACACACACAAGCATCTGCAAAACTTCACTGCAGACAAATCAGCATGTTCAAAAGTTCCGCGATTGTATTTTTCCTTCAAATATCAAGTCAAGAGAGTGAACAACGCACATTAAGAAAGGAATTTTATTTCACTATTTAAGATAGCCCGTCGGGCAGGACGGTGATACATTTTGGTAGCCCGACTGGAAAACACATTAGCCCCGGGACATCGGGCTTTGCGAGGCCTGGCATACATGTTCTAGTCTGATCCCGAATCGCAGGACAATGAACCAACAACACCTCAAATACAAAGGATACTCCAGCCTGTGACAGCGTGCTAAGTTATGTTTAGTTAGACACATAATCAGTAGATATAAAACAATCTGTAACAATGCAATACTATCACATATAAAAAACTTTTTTACTCACATAAGTGTGTTGCACCATTCCTGTCGGATCCAATATAAGGCACAGCATCGTTTTTAATCTCATTCTGTCTGCAAATCCAGTCTCGTTTACAAAAGAATCCGTGGTGAAATGAAGCAAACAAAGCGCAGTGTCTTACCCACGTGAGCTGGATCTTCATTAAAAATAAAAGTTCAACCGCATTCCTAATATTGGAATCTGAATGAAGCTTATGCGGCATGTTTATTGCTTGGAAGTTCGATCCGGTTTAGCTCCACGTAGGCCTATGTTATTTAACTATAACATGTCAGGTGCGAGTCGGTGGGCGGGGCTACAGAATTAGGCGTTCTTCTTCGGTTAAGGCGGCGTTTCACTGCACTCTGACGTCACAGGGAAGAACATTCGCAGATTGATCGTTTGCTGAGCCAGCTGTCAATAAAAGCTTTTCTTTAACTAACAAGGAAGTTTTCAGCTCTGAAACTTACAGGATATTCTTATATTACCATGAACTTTTATATAATCAAAAGCTCAAGGGAAAGTTGATTTCTCAATTCATGACCCCTTTAATATGCTATAAAGGTTATAACTAAAAGTTATCACCAGGCTTTTAATGTCACTTGACCACATTTCTGAACCATAACAAGGAGGTAATATTTGACATTGCAGAATTTTGACTAGCCCCAATAACTGAAATCATGGTGTAAAACAGGAATTTCAAGGCGTTAAACAGAAGTGGTTAAAGGGCTGGTAACCAGAAAGTTACTGAATGAAGTCCTGGAGAGACTGAACCATAAGCAATCGCAATTGTGCCCTTAAACATTAAATGTTGCTAAACCAACTAATTACACAATAACAAGGGAAACAGCTTTGCACATCTAGGAGGTGCTCATTTGCCATGACATGTTCTGACAACGCCCATAGAAACGCACTGAACACACGTGCAGCTCCTGATGATGTGATGTCATTCAGATCTCGGTCAACCGCACACAAGTTGCATTACAGTTCTGTTCACAGAAGGGAAGTTGCAACAGGGTGTTGCCTTGTTTGAGAGTGTTTTTTGTGAGACCTTTTAGATAAGCTATTATCTAGTAAAGAATTAACCTAACATGAAAATAAGCTAATGTTTTAAATAAATTACCCCCCTCCCCCTACCCACACACACACACACACACACACACACACACACACACAAATAAATAATACAATCATGCAATGTCATCACTTTAACATAATATATTGAACTGATATTTACTTTTGATGTTACATCATGATTTCTCCATTACAAAATGTTATTCTTAAAAATTTTCCTCATAAAATTCACTTAAAATTGTGTCTCTCTTTAGATTTTAGTATTATTGATACACTATTATAGTTTGTTAATATTTTGAATTAGGTTTTTATTTTAAATATGTTCTGTTTTTTTTTATTTATTTTTTTTTAATTTAGTTGTTTTTGCCTTTTTTTAAATATGTTTATATAGTTTAAGTTTTAGTATTTAGTATTTATTTTATTTAGTTTTGGTTATTATAAAATTTAATTATTACTTCAACTTAAAAAAAAAAGAAAAAAAAAAAAAGAAATATTGCCTTGGCAAATAGCTGAAATAAAATACAATTTTATTCCATTTTATTTCAGTTAATTTTTATTTCATTTCAAGTACTGTTTTTATATAGTTTTAGACAAAACTAAATCTTATTCAGTTCTCACATTTTACATTGCCAAGCTCAACCATACAGCATAGGAAAAAAGTGATCAAACTAATATTTTTTCATTAATTTATGTGAAATATACACCGATCAGGCATAACATTAATGACCACTGACAGGTGAAGTGAATAACACTGATTATCTCTTCATCACGGCACCTTTTACTGGGTGGGATATATTAGGCAGCAAGTGAACATTTTGTCCTTAAAGTTGGTGTGTTAGAAGCAGGAAAAATGGGCTAGCAAATGAGTTTGACAAGGGCCAAATTGTGATGGCTAGACGACTGGGTCAGAGCATCTCCAAAACTGCAGCTCTTGTGGGGTGTTCCCGGTCTGCAGTGGTCAGCATTTATCAAAAGTGGTCCAAGGAAGGAACAGTAGTTAACCGGCGACAGGCTCATGGGCGGCCAAGGCTCATTGATGCACATGGGGGAGCGAAGACTGGCCCGTGTGGTCCGATCAAACAGACGAGCTACTGTATACACAGTGCATCGCAGTTTGTTGCGCATGGGGCTGCATAGCCGCAGACCAGTCAGGGTGCCCGTGCTGACCCTTGTGAGCATCAGAACAGAACCTGATCGGTGTACATTTATCAAACCAACATTTGGTAAAAGTTGCAAAAATTGCAAATATATTTTAATTTAACTTAAATTAAAACATGCTCATATAATTGATTGTTTATATGATTGATGGTTCAGGTTTTCCAGTTAAGTGCCTCTCTCCATTGATCATTTGTTGAAAGTGTGTGAAAAATGCCTTTCGGCCCTATTTTGTACCCTACTAATGGAAAGTGTCAGGTAAGAAAAAATAAAAACCTAAATAAGCAAAGTTCTTGACAAACTCATCAGTTTTGCCCCGAAAGATCCTCAAAAACAGCTGTGCCCTGACAGGAAGTACAAGCAGCATCAGATGAATCAGCACTGACTGTTGTTCCAGTGTCTCTTCCTGCATGTGCCAGTGCGCTGATAAGGCCGTTGACTGGCAGGACTGTTTTATCACACACAGCAGTGCAGGGACAAGCACAACAACAGAGTTTCTTCACTTTGTTCCAAGATATTCAACAAATTAACTATGATGCTCAGATAATTGGACATATTTTGTCATGTGACATAAAAATAAGATACTTTATAGGAATTTATTGATACTTCCAAACCGGCAAAACATCACCATCCAAAATTTAAAGTGTAACTTCGCAGATTTGCTTGACAATGTTGGTAGTATATGTAAATGAATAATGTTTACTTATTCTCCATGTTACCTGGACCGAGAAATGTATGTTTATTTGTCAGCAAAAGTCTGCCAGATGACGCAAAACCAGTTTGAAATGTTGACATCAAACACAGAGGTTTTTCTGATTTTCCGTCAGAGTGTTCTCTCTGTATTTATAATTATTTGCCTTCTTTAGCAACTGCTTACAATGATCTGGATGTTTCACTGGAAACTGAAAGTAACTCACTCCCGCTAAACCTTAACTCTTTGAATTCTTGCTCCCGGGAACAATACAAGTCGACACCATTATGACAAAGTTTGCAAAGAAGTATTTCCTACTAAAGCAAGGCTGTATTTGACTCTGGTAAGCGTATCCATAGCAGACTGGTGGGAGTGGGTGAGGTAAGAGACACTGAATTTAATGCAAAACCTGTAATATTCAAAGGAGAAAAGAAGACAAAAGACTGCCAACAACGGAAACATTGTTAGCAGTTGGAGAAGACGTGCTCCCATTCTGCCTCAAATCAGGAAAGAGTCACTGTGTTAAAGTCTCAGTGGATGAGTTCACGCAGAAAGAAACGCCTGATGCCTTTCAGGAGCTTCTGTATTAGCATGAGGCTTTTAGCATATTTAAGGCATATCCTCTGAAGCATCCTCTACATGCATGACAGAGAGAAAACGAAGTGCTCTCTTGACTTTGTTTGAAGTCTGAAGCAGGTGACAAGCCTTGACTTTATGTCACGCTAACAGAAATTTATTTATCAATTTAGCAACACGCATGTCAAAGCCTGAGAGAGAACTGGGGCACAAACAGAACAATCAGACACCAGAAAAGGGGAGGTTAGATATTTAACCTTCTCCAAAATACTGTTTTATTTAAATAACTGCACAATATAACGGGAATCTGAGTGTAAGCTTAAATGTGCACACACAAGGGGTGTGAGTTACACACCAAGGTTCTGACGGGTTAAAGGGTTAGTTTAGACCTTAGCGCTACACTGTGTGAATAGCCCAACAACGTGACTAGCGTAAGAGAGAGACAAGGAAGAGAAGACATTGTTGAATAAATTCATTATTTTTGCTTGTTTTATGTATTTACTACCTTTCTGGGCCTTGAAAGTGGCTATGACATGGCTGTCTATGGAGGGGACAGAAAGCTCTCGGATTTCATCAAAAATATCTTAATTTGTGTTCTGAAGATGAACGAAGGTCTTACGGGAACGACATGAGGGTGAGGAATTACTGACAGAATTTTCATTTTTGGGTGAACTAACCCTTTAAAACACATACTCTACCATTGAAAAGTTTAGGGTTGGTAAGGCTTTTTAATGTTTTTGAAAGAAGACTCTTACGTTCAACAATGCTGCATTTATTTAATCAAAAATACATTAAAACAGCAATATTATGAAATATTACAATTTAAAATAACCATTTTCTAATATTTTAAAATGTAATTTATTCCTGTGATGTCAAATCTGAATTTATCATCATCATTCCTCCAGTCTTCAGTGTCACATGATCCTTCAGAAATCATTCTAATATGCTGATTTACTGCTCAAGAAACATTTCTTATTGTTATAAATATTCAAAAGAACAGCATTTATTGGATATAGAAAACTTCTGTAACTTTATCAATGTCTTTACTGTCACTTTTGATCAATTTAATGCATCCTTGCTGAATAAAACTATTCATTTCTTTAAAAAAATTATAATAATCATCTCAACTGACTCCGGACTTTTGAATGGCAGTGTAACGCTAAGTATTAGCAATAGTAATAGTGACGCTATGGTCTTAACCAATACCAAATGTTTTACAAACCCGATTCCAAAAAAGTTGGGACACTGTACAAATTGTGAATAAAAACAGAATGCAATGATGTGGAAGTTTCAAATTTCAATATTTTATTCAGAATACAACATAGATGACATATCAAATGTTTAAACTGAGAAAATGTATCATTTTAAGGGAAAAATAAGTTGATTTTAAATTTCATGGCATCAACACATCTCAAAAAAGTTGGGACAAGGCCATGTTTACCACTGTGTGGCATCCCCTCTTCTTTTTATAACAGTCTGCAAACGTCTGGGGACTGAGGAGACAAGTTGCTCAAGTTTAGGAATAGGAATGTTGTCCCATTCTTGTCTAATACAGGCTTCTAGTTGCTCAACTGTCTTAGGTCTTCTTTGTCTCATCTTCCTTTATGATGCGCCAAATGTTTTCTATGGGTGAAAGATCTGGACTGCAGGCTGGCCATTTCAGTACCCGGATCCTTCTACACAGCCATGATGTTGTAATTGATGCAGTATGTGGTCTGGCATTGTCATGTTGGAAAATGTAAGGTCTTCCCTGAAAGAGACGACGTCTGGATGGGAGCATATGTTGTTCTAGAACTTGGATATACCTTTCAGTATTGATGGTGCCTTTCCAGATGTGTAAGCTGCCCATGCCACACGCACTCATGCAACCCCATACCATCAGAGATGCAGGCTTCTGAACTGAGCGCTGATAACAACTTGGGTTGTCCTTGTCCTCTTTAGTCCGGATGACATGGCGTCCCAGTTTTCCAAAAAGAACTTCAAATTTTGATTCGTCTGACCACAGAACAGTTTTCCACTTTGCCACAGTCCATTTTAAATGAGCCTTGGCCCAGAGAAAACACCTGTGCTTCTGGATCATGTTTAGATATGGCTTCTTTTTTGACCTATAGAGTTTTAGCCGGCAACGGCGAATGGCACGGTGGATTGTGTTCACCGACAATGTTTTCTGGAAGTATTCCTGAGCCCATGTTGTGATTTCCATTACAGTAGCATTCCTGTATGTGATGCAGTGCCGTCTAAGGGCCCGAAGATCACGGGCATCCAGTATGGTTTTCCGGCCTTGACCCTTACGCACAGAGATTGTTCCAGATTCTCTGAATCTTTGGATGATATTATGCACTGTAGATGATGATAACTTCAAACTCTTTGCAATTTTTCTCTGAGAAACTCCTTTCTGATATTGCTCCACTATTTTTCGCCGCAGCATTGGGGGAATTGGTGATCCTCTGCCCGTCTTGACTTCTGAAAGACACTGCCACTCTGAGAGGCTCTTTTTATACCCAATCATGTTGCCAATTGACCTAATAAGTTGCAAATTGTTCCTCCAGCTGTTCCTTATATGTACATTTAACTTTTCCGGCCTCTTATTGCTACCTGTCCCAACTTTTTTGGAATGTGTAGCTCTCATGAAATCCAAAATGAGCCAATATTTGGCATGACATTTCAAAATGTCTCACTTTCAACATTTGATATGTTATCTATATTCTATTGTGAATAAAATATAAGTTTATGAGATTTGTAAATTATTGCATTCCTTTTTTATTCACAATTTGTACAGTGTCCCAACTTTTTTGGAATCGGGTTTGTATAAGTAATGACCTTTATATCCAATGTTACGACAAAAGAAAAAACAGAAACTAGTTATGGGAACAGTAGATTAAAAAAATACTGATATGACAATCAGTGAAATTGAGAACAATGAGAAGTACAGGAAATAAAGTTTTTGGCAGAAAGAACAAATCAGCTTCTTGGAAATTAAAGCAATATTCTGGGTTCAATACAAGTTATGCTTAATCGATGTAACAATGTTATTAAATTATTTCTTTAAAAAAAGGTTAGGTTACACTTACAATTGAAGTGATTTGGGCCAATCCGTAAATATTCAAATACTCAATACAACAGCCACAAGAATGATGGTAAAGGCACAACATGTAAGATTTTTGGAATAAAATATCCAAAAACCACTAGAACAATGTTATATATTTTGTTGACTTGTGTACTTACATTATCCCAAATGTTTCCAAATGTTACGCTTTCTTCGTAAGTTGAATACGGAAGGCGGTCTGGCAGAAGCTAGATATTTTACTTTATAAAGAAAAATATCCATATTTAAAAGTTACAAAACAATTTGCTTCAGAATGCCTTTATTAACCCCCTGGATCCGTGTGGAGTACGTTTATGATAGATGGATGCACTTTTTTGAGCTTCAAACTCAATGGACCCTGTCACTGCCATTATAAAGCTTGGAAGCGTCAGGATATGTATTAATATAACTCTGTGTTCATCAGAAAGAAGAATGTCATACACCTAGAAAGGCTTGAGGGTGAGTAAATCATGGGGTAATTTTCAATTTAAAGTAAACTAATCCTTTAAGATTGTTGCCATGCTAACGTCATAAACCCTAAAACGACTGTAAAAATTAATATTTGAACAGCTCTGCAGATTTAAGAGTACAATTAGGTGCTTTTATAAAAGCTTCACATTTCTGCTTTTAAATCCTCCAAAAATTGGCCCTGTTCAACCTCAATCTTTTTTATAAGAAAAGGAAGTACAAGTGATGCAAAATCAATTATGTTGTGGCAAATCAACAATTTTTTAGGTATCCAACACTATGCCACAAACGCTCTCAATTGAGCTCAACTTCCATTTAATCTTGAATATTCAAATGGAATTTTCCAGTGATAACATCCTGTTGATGTCAGCCACAAGATTGGCAATCTTATACTTCAAATCACCATCAGAACAGCAGATCTGTTTACAAGAAACACTGTGGTCCGGTTTCATACGAGAGTCAGCTTACTTCACCTGACTGTGTTTCCGGTTCCTCTGACCTGGGGGAACAGCAGCCCACGCTGGAACTAGGGATGCACCGATACCATTTTTTTCAGAACCGATCTGATTCGATACCAATGCAGTTTTGTTTAAAAATTCAATGTAGAATTTCTATACCTCAGTGTGTTGAACTGATAATCACTCTTTTGTGTGTTAAACACAATCTACTAAATACAGACAACTTCATTATAAAGAAAAACAACACAATCACAATCTATGACAAAAATACTACTATAAACTAGATGGTGGATAAACTAGATTAGTGGATAATTCAGCAGCAAAAGTTACTCTAGAAAAATCATGAGTGCACAATAATTGTATAAAATCTAAACATTTAGTGAAAAAAAAAATAGTGGGGAACAAATAAAAGTGAATAAGTGTAGTGTTGTAAAATACATTCATGAAAAACAAGTAAATATATTTACAGAAATAGGGCCTATATACTAAGAAATTAAAAGACATTTATTTTAAATGTATAGTGCAGCTTTTTTAATGAGGCAGCAACATATTATAGATAGGGCAGAACAAGAAAGGCTATTAATAATCTTTCACTGCGCAAAAGTATTATAATACGAAAGGCTCCAATACTGAGCGGCACAAAGCGCGTATGCGCATCCCGTGCGCAGGATGATGCGCTTGAAGCAACACGGAGTCACAGCTCGCAGCGCTCCGTCTGCATTGAAAAGTTAAAAACACAAAGGAAAGATATATCGATGCGTAGTGTATCTATCTATGAAATATTTTATTGAGCCTGTTCTTTTAACAGTTTAAAAATGCAGTTACCGTGCGCGTGAAGAACAATACAACCTCTAGTCCAGTGCTCTGATCTAACAGACACCCGGTAGAAAGTAACACGATTTAGAAATCGCAATAAACTCCAGCCAGATAAAGTCATTTTATGCGAAACCATAGAGCGTTATCTACAGATCAAGCATAATAACAGGAACATTGAATCATCTTGGAGAGCGTTTCATCATTTTGACTGTCGTAACCGAAGGCGACACGCAGTTTGAAAGCTGACACGTGAACTTGAATTTAATGGCTTAAATATTCATCTGTACCTCACATTAAACTATGGAATGGCTTCAGACACACTTAATATAGTGCAAGAAGCGTTGATGATGTTTTACAAATGTTTTTGTGCCTTTTGTGGGGCACTGGGGCTTAAGAATAACAGAATATTATACGCACAGTATCGGATTTGGATCGGTCCTGTCTGACCGATACCCGATCCGGCAAATAATGGCGTTATCGGATCGGCGCATCCCTAGCTGGAACAGGACAAGATATGACTTACTAGCATAACAAACTCTATCACATGACAACAGGAAACGTCTCAGTCAGACCCAAAAAGAACTAAACGGCACAGAAGCTGAGCTCTCTAGTGGCCCAGTTAATTAGAAAACAGCTTTCATTCTGACTCAAATGCGAGCTGAACTTATAGAGCAAAACAATTATTCGGCAGAAGGCCGGACGTGCGCTGGCTGCCTTTGTGCATGAGATTAAATTAGGTCTCGTAATGAAAATGACCAGGCGAGCTGTAATCAAAAACTTTGTGCATTTACAAGCAAACAATGGAAGTCATTCAGAGAGCAGGTGAAGAGAAACAAGCTCATTAAAGCAAGCTCTTCAAATCCAAGGTCAGAAGAATGCTGTGACGGATTTGTGCGCCACTTTGCAAATTTCATTTCAGACCTTTGCCGTGACTGACGTTACAATGATGTCTAGAGCTAAACTAATTTATTCATGAAGTCTGTGCATAATGTACACCCTGTGGCTCTGGATTACAGCGAGATGTAATAACCACCAGATCTAGTCAAACAGATTTCCACTGACCTTATACAAACATTCCAATGGAACGCCAGTGGAATTTCCATCATAATTCAGAAACAATCACATACAATCCCACTGGATAAACTGAAATTCTGAACAAATAAACCAAAAGAGGAATTTCTATCCAACAGGTTATTCTACATTCTATCCAACATTGTTTGAACTCATTACAATAGTTCCCACATTCGATTAGCACATATTTTCCTATCCTTAAAAGAAAACATCTGCTGTAAATATGAAAGACTCAATTCAGAGTCAGTTGTGGAGGTCTGTGACATTTCTAGTTGAGGGGAAAAATCCTGCTCTGTGTCCTCTGGTCTACCATGACCAAGTGCAAGAGAATTCAAAGCTCAGCTCATTATTTCCACATATGGAAGATTTGATGCCATCCCTCAGCACAGAAGTATCCTTGTGAAACCATTCAAACACTAATAAGAAGCAGAGAAAAGTTAGATGCACTTAAGAAATGCCTTAGTTTTGTCAGAAGGATATCAGATATCCTGTGCCAAATGTATGTGTATTATATATATATATATATATATATATATATATATATATATATATATATATATATATATATATATATGTGTGTGTGTGTGTGTGTGTGTGTGTGTGTGTTTCATGTGACGCAACATAACTTAAGAATGCACTAGTCATCAGGATGCATGTAAAGTCACGTTCACTCACTCTGTTTTATTACGGGATTTATTGCCCTGGAGCTCCAGGAGGTTGATGGACGCCTGACCGAGCGTTTTATCGGGTCCCATCAGAGCCCGGTGCATCACACACACCTGTAGGGTGCAGCGCTCCGCGTTATTTGGGTGAAAGAGTGGCAGGTCGAACGCGGCCTCCTCTTTCCACACCGGCGCGACGCTCTTCTCGGCCACCGAGGTGGAGAACTTATCCTTTGCCACCTGCATGATGGCGTATGCGTCGTTGGTGCCATTCTTCCCCTTGATCCGCAAACCCCTTGCCTGGAGCACCGTTACCTGGACGCTGGTGGGATACCACTGCTGGCTTTGATCTGCCAGAGACATTTCTGTGAAAACCCAACCCGTATCAGTTGGAACTGAAAACTCAACAGGACGCGCGAGCCGTCCTGACAGACGAGAAGTTGTGTCAAAGGTCCGTTAATGTTTCGCTGGAAAAGTTTCACCTTATCCAGTGAAGCAACAAGTGAGCGTCACTCTGAGGCCACGCCCACACGCCGTTGCTCCATATGTGAACAGGCGTGTGGGCGTGGCCTCAGAGTGACGCAACGAATAATTGTTGTATTGGGCAGAGCTGCAAACAAGCTCTGTCTAAATCTCCTTTATACAAGGTTTTCTGTATCGAACTCACTCTGTTAATAAAGTCTCTTAAAGTTGTGAAAAATGTAAAAGGTACTGCTATTGTTACATACTATGAATCTGTATTTGGCGTCTTGTGAATGTCTTTGTTGTTGTTGGTTTTATTTTTTTTATTTCATTTTTCTTTATCTTTGGAGCCTCTGTATTTGGTGCCTGTTTTTGTACTGTTGTTTACAAGTTCTATAATTTAAAAAAAAAAAATGTAAACCTGTAAACAAGCTCTGACAAATGCTTAATCTTTGTGCTTTTTTACTATATATATATAATAAATAATATATTATATATTTATTTTTTATATATATTATTTTATCATATATACAATTATTTTATCATTAAAAATATTTAGTTTTATATATATTATTTTTATCATATATATGATAAAAAATAATATATATAAAATATATATATACATATTATAAATTATTTAAAATATTTATTTTGTATATATAATATTTTTATGATATATACAATTATTTTATCATATAATATATATATATTTATATCATTTTTATTTCAAAGGAAAATTTATGGACTATTTTCTATGATTTTACTTACATGACAAGGCCTAAATTAAACCCTGACTAAGGATGCTTGTTGTAAACATAATAAAAAATCTAAAAATAAAAAAGATTAACGTCACGCAGTGTTTGGGACCCATAAATGGAGCATTTTGTTTTTTTGTTTATAATTCACAGAAATATTTAGAAACTTCTTTTGGTGAAGCACTGATGTTTTATGAAAAAAATCCACACACATAAGTACCCTGCAACTTTTGCATTGTGTATCTTATAATAATTCTATGATGCTCCTTTTAATTATGACAATTTAATAGAGACGTGTAATTAAAATGTCCCATGACTAAATATAGACATTATAGAGAACTGTACAGCTCTGTAACACAAAGCTACAATTATGTGAATTGTCATACTGGCAGTGACCAGTTCTCATTGTTCATGAAAAAAAGGAACACAAATGAGCAGGATCTATTTGTCTCCTTATTTCAAAAGAGATTTAAAACGAAAAAGACTTTTCTGCAAAGAACACAGTCCGCACTTTGATATACAGAGCAAACCAACAGAAATAAGCCATTTAGGAGACTGAAACAAACACTTCCACCCTGATTACTCAAAATAAAGTTTTATAATGATCTAAAATAGAGATAGGTTGAACAAAAACAAAGAATTTTGTTTGTGGGAATCATACCATTGTGTACCGTAGAGCTGCTTTACAGCTGAAATTGAAGTTGTGGTGAATTTTGCAACATGTATTTTCCTGTTTATTACTGTGAAGCTGCTTTGAAATAATCTGTATTGTATAAAGCGCTATATAAATAAATGTGACTTGTTTCATAATTTATAATTGTATATTAATCTGTTGTTTTTCCAGTTATGTAAGCAAAAAGGTATTAACACAAAGTCACCATCATACATTACTGATGAATCTTCATTGTCATTCAGGTTTAACCTAATAAACATGACGTGAACAAACACTATGTTCCTTCATGGGGATAATGCGTGCTTGTATTGTTCCTGAAACCCGTCGTTCAAGGCCTTCATAGTTCTGCATGGGGAGTGGAAGTCAACAGGGCACGTCCCTTTAACTCTTTATCATTGTATTCTTTTACATAATAAAATGAGGTCAGACTGCAGGCTATGGTTTGCTACAGCAGCAAAAATAAATTCATACTTAAAAAAGCATCTATGTAATACCACGCTGTTTTCTTCTGTGTTATGGCCATGGGATGCGTTCCAATGATGTCATCTTTTCCATACCAGACACTAATTGAAAGCAGAATTTTATCATTCAGTCACAGACCGCCTGTTTTGAATTACTGTAATGCAATAGTGAATCATGAGAAAATACTGCCCTCTAGAGAGGACTAAGAACACATGCAATAAAGGAATAATTCAGCCAAAAATCTCATGTTTTTTGAAAAACCATATAACTTTCTTTATAACATGGAACCCGAAAGAGAAAGTGAATGGTGACCACAGTTGTGAGATGGCAGGATTTTTAATGAATAGCTACAAGTTTTCAGTGTGTTCCTCACACAAAGCTACTGTATGGTTGAAGATGTTCATGAAGACATGTTTATGATGCTTTTATGGTGTGTTGTCGTTTTTGGAGTTTGATAACCCTGGTCACCATCCATTTTCATTGTTCTATAAAGTAGAATAAGACCAAATTTAAATTTTTGGTAAACTTTAGATATAGAATTATATATTTGCCACTATTATAAAAGTTTTGAAGCAACTGTATTTACCTGAGCATCATTAAAAAACATGTTCTGTGAAATACATTCACTAAAAACCAGGGTTATTATAGCTAACTGAAAGTAAAACCACAAAAAAATCATTATTTGAAATAAAATATATAAAAATAATAATTAAAAATATAATAAAAAATGTATAAATATTAAAATATATAATGAATGGAAAAAAAATTCAGCTAGCTTTAGTATAACTTGATGTACTAAAATAAGTCAAACTAAAACTGAAATAAAAATGAATAAAAACTATAAGAGAGATTAAAAAAAACAACAAAGACAAAAACTTTAACTAAAATCAAAATGAAAACTAATAAAAAATTGTATAGACATTTTAAAAAACATGACTAAAACTTTTAAATTAAAATGGAATTTTTTTAAAAACGGACTCAAACTGTTAATATGGTATTAAAATAAAACTGCTTAAAACATACTTAAACAAATAAACATAAAGGCGCATATTATGGCACTGAAGTGCTTGTCACCAGTGTTTTAAGAGGTCCTGGCGTCTCTGCCGAAAATGTTTCCCACAGTACAGCCCCTCATCCACACAGAAGTGCCCTCGCTCCATGAGACTGAGA
Source organism: Coreius guichenoti (assembly GCA_039654105.1). Lineage (NCBI taxonomy): Eukaryota > Metazoa > Chordata > Actinopteri > Cypriniformes > Gobionidae > Coreius > Coreius guichenoti. Next base: position 27,825,042 of record CM077190.1, read on the forward strand.
TCACAGTCCCTGCAGGTATAGCACTCGACGTGCCTGTAGCGTCCTTCTCTGATCCTCACCGCCTGAGTTCTGCATCAGGAGACACCGTCAAACGAGTTAAACATCCATGTGTATGTGATCTTTATGCATTTCAGACATACATTGGCCAGTCTTGATTTTGTAGAATAGAATTTTCTTGCTTGAATGTTCCAAAAATTTATTTTTCAAATATTTTACATTGTTGCAGCACCTCTCTTCCTAGTCTGTCAATAACACTCTGTTTAGTTCTGGTCTCTAAGAAGCCCCTCCTTCCAAAAAGTGCACTGTGCTCTGATTGGTCGGCTGGACCAGTGTGTTGTGATTGGTCAGCCGCTTCAATCGTGTTTCGGAAATGCCACGCCCCTTACCATAACAATTTCAACCATAGACTGTAAAAAATATGGACGTAGTGTCTGTGACATCACCAGTAGGTTCCTGAAGAGCATTTTTAAAGCTCAAAAGTGGGCGGAGCCGGCCGTTGCCATCTTGGACGTAGCGTGTCACAGCGCATCACTCCCGGATAACCGAAAATAGGCAAAGAGGCGGGACGTGGGTGGACTAACAGACAGCAGACAAACGGCAGCAGCGGCAATCCACCTGTCACTCAAGTGGCCACGCCCCTTAATTATGCAGAACTTTAAGGCTTAATATAATTTAAATGGATGAGTTATAAAAAAATTCACCCCCCTCACAGTTGTCATGAACAGCAAAATTAACTATATAGACCAAAAACAATTTTTGTACCAGGCTGTAAACATATTTTTTTATGCTGTAAAGTTGGGCATTTTAACATGGGGGATATATGGAATTGACTCCAGCAGTCATGTTGGAACAGGAAGGGTCCATCCCCAAACTGTTCCCACAAAGTTGGGAGCATGAAATTGTCCAAAATGGTTGGTATGCTGAAGCATTAAGAGTTCCTTTCACTGGAACTAAGGGGCCAAGCCCAAACCCTGAAAAACAACCACACACCATAATCCCCCCTCCACCAAACTTTGCACTTGGCACAATGAAGTCAGGCAAGTACCGCTCTCATGGCAACTGGCAAACCCAGACTCGTCCATCAGATTGCCAGAAAGAGAAGTGTGATTCGTCACTCCAGAGAACACCTCTCCATTGCTCTAGAGTCCAGTGGCGGCGTGCTTTACACCACTGCATTCGACCCTTTGCATTGCACTTGGTGATGTAAGGCTTGGATGCAGCTTCTCGGCCATGGAAACCCATTCCATGAAGCTCTCTACACACTGTTCTTGAGCTAATCTGAAGGCCACATAATGTATATCGTCTGTGGAAGACATAGGACCATAAAATGTTCGTCCAATCATTGCATTCGTTCCGATGTCCTACCTGCCTGTCAACGTATGTATTCCCTCACCTAAGCGTACCTGCTCGCGCAGACATCACAAGTCATCAGCACGTTTCATGCTATGCAGAGTCAAACAGACATCAGTCACCGAGCATTGCAACCACCTTAGTTCCTCCTGAACCAAAACAACAAGCTTATGCTGCATTCACACCATAACTACTGTAATTTGGAAGAGATGGAAATCCGTGACGTTATACTCGGAGTGGTTTGTGACTCTTTTGTGAAATTTATGTTTTTCAATGGCAACACTATAAACATTGAAATGAATCTGCAGCAGTCAGGTGGTAAGGGTCAGTCCTCTTTAAGCTGTTTATGTTCATTATTATTGTAATGTTATGTGCATTGAGACATAAGGTAGTTTAACGCAGACTCTTGTGACGCTTTTGTTTGCTCTCTGCTGTACGTGTTCATGTGTTTTGGAGAAGGCGTGGTTTTGGAGACGCTGTGAAGGGAGGGTAGAACATTCACGGAAGAACATTCAAGACTACAAATCAAAGCATTTCAGGGAATTCAGAAACAGCGTGCACTGATATAGAAAGTAACGCAATTTGGAGTGACTTTGTGCTTTGTAACTTTGCAGACCTTTTTCATGCTCAAACAGCAACATTGCACACTAAAAGTTGAAAATGTAAAAAAACATAATATGTCCTCTTTTTAGGGTTCTTACACAATGATGTAGCCACATCTCTCACAAGTGCAGAACCTTTGATTGTGCTGGATCGCTCCAGATGGCTGTGATGTTCCTGCACAAATCATGTGCATTTCTATTACATGAGGTGCTCTTTATGTTTAATTTAAGAGGTTTTAATGCAAGATCATGTTATAAGAGTGAAATGAAATACTTACGTTCTAGTCCTTCCTGTAGTATTCTGAAAGTGTTGGACTGTCTGGGCCGCTGAGGTTGACCTTGCATACTCTTGATTCTCCTGAGCTCTTCAGGGTCAACAGGACCGTAGCTCCATACTGGATAATTAAAGCTTACCCTGAGAGTCAAAGAGCAGCATGAGTTTGGAAAGACATCCTAATGTTCTTCTACTACTAATTTTGTCATATATAATATGTATAATAGCATTCCAATGTTTGGGTGAAAAGATTTTTTTTTAAAAGAAATTATTACTTTTATTTCGTAAAGACATTTATAACGTTACAAAAGATTCTGTTTCAAATTCAAATGCTGTTCTTTTAAACTTTGTGAAAGGGCCAATTATGGTAACCCAAGTCCTCTGCATTTAACCCATCCATGTTAGTGCACGCATATTAGGAGTAGTGAGTAGTGAACACACACACAGCAAACTGTGGACACACACACCCGGAGCAGTGGGCAGCCATTTTGCTGCGGTGATTGGGGGGGGGGGGGGAAATATTTGAAATATTTGACTACTATTTGAAATATTTGTTATTCCATAGTTGGGACACTGTACAAATTGTGAATAAAAAAGGAATGCAATAATTTACAAATCTCATAAACTTATATTTAATTCAATACAATAGAATATAGATAACATATCAAATGTTGAAAGTGAGACATTTTGAAATGTCATGCCAAATATTGGCTCATTTTGGATTTCATGAGAGCTACACATTCCAAAAAAGTTGGGACAGGTAGCAATAAGAGGCCGGAAAAGTTAAATGTACATATAAGGAACAGCTGGAGGAACAATTTGCAACTTATTAGGTCAATTGGCAACATGATTGGGTATAAAAAGAGCCTCTCAGAGTGGCAGTGTCTCTCAGAAGTCAAGACGGGCAGAGGATCACCAATTCCCCCAATGCTGCGGCGAAAAATAGTGGAGCAATATTAGAAAGGAGTTTCTCTGAAAAAAAAAAATTGCAAAGAGTTTGAAGTTATCATCATCTACAGTGCATAATATCATCCAAAGATTCAGAGAATCTGGAACAATCTCTGTACGTAAGGGTCAAGGCCGGAAAACCATACTGGATGCCCGTGATCTTCGGGCCCTTAGACGGCACTGCATCACATACAGGAATGCTACTGTAATGGAAATCACAACATGGGCTCAGGAATACTTCCAGAAAACATTGTCGGTGAACACAATCCACCGTGCCATTCGCCGTTGCCGGCTAAAACTCTATAGGTCAAAAAAGAAGCCATATCTAAACATGATCCAGAAGCGCAGGTGTTTTCTCTGGGCCAAGGCTCATTTAAAATGGACTGTGGCAAAGTGGAAAGCTGTTCTGTGGTCAGACGAATCAAAATTTGAAGTTCTTTTTGGAAAACTGGGACGCCATGTCATCCGGACTAAAGAGGACAAGGACAACCCAAGTTGTTATCAGCGCTCAGTTCAGAAGCCTGCATCTCTGATGGTATGGGGTTGCATGAGTGCGTGTGGCATGGGCAGCTTACACATCTGGAAAGGCACCATCAATGCTGAAAGGTATATCCAAGTTCTAGAACAACATATGCTCCCATCCAGACGTCGTCTCTTTCAGGGAAGACCTTGCATTTTCCAACATGACAATGCCAGACCACATACTGCATCAATTACAACATCATGGCTGCGTAGAAGAAGGATCCGGGTACTGAAATGGCCAGCCTGCAGTCCAGATCTTTCACCCATAGAAAACATTTGGCGCATCATAAAGGAAGATGCGACAAAGAAGACCTAAGACAGTTGAGCAAGTAGAAGCCTGTATTAGACAAGAATGGGACAAGATTCCTAATCCTAAACTTGAGCAACTTGTCTCCTCAGTCCCCAGATGTTTGCAGACTGTTATAAAAAGAAGAGGGGATGCCACACAGTGGTAAACATGGCCTTGTCCCAACTTTTTTGAGATGTGTTGATGCCATGAAATTTAAAATCAACTTATTTTTCCCTTAAAATGATACATTTTCTCAGTTTAAACATTTGATATGTCATCTATGTTGTATTCTGAATAAAATATTGAAATTTGAAACTTCCACATCATTGCATTCTGTTTTTATTCACAATTTGTACAGTGTCCCAACTTTTTTGGAATCGGGTTTGTATGCAAAATTGTATAAACGAGATTTGTCAATCATGGCAACTCTCTAAATAGTTTTAGCATGTTACTGAATATGGCTGTACTGATGTATTTGGTCTTGGTGGACTACGCTACTGCTGCTGATGATTATTGCTGCTGTTGCAGAGCAAGTATGGACTTGCTGCTAACAGATACACAGACACACTGTGTGAGCATGTAAGATATGCTGCTGATGCATAAATAGGCATAAATCCTGTAGCAGATCTAGGCAGGTGGAGCTGGGGGAGGTGGAGGGTTTTAGAGGAACTCTGATAGCGGGACTAGCTTACAGCAAACTTAAGGTGCTTCTCAATACTCAAATTGATGCATCCTCGTTTCCTCATTCCTCTGTCCTCCAGCCCGTGACCTGGAAACCGATTGATCTCAGCCATCTTGAAGGGCATCTCAATTTTCCAATTGCACCGTGGGGACGTGAGAAACAAGGAGCGAGGAGGCTTCCTGAGGAGTCATGAGTGAGGATACACAGGTGAATCCTTCCCTCACATCCTAATGGGGTGGAGTTAAGATGCGAGGAAAGTAAGCAACACTTTTGTTTTTGCCCCCATTTTTCATGAGCTGAACTCAGATCTAAGACTTTTTCTATGTACACAAAAGGCCTATTTCTCTCAAATATTGTTCACAAATCTGTCTAAATATGTGTTAGTGAGCACTTCTCCTTTGCTGAGATAATCCATCCACCTCACAGGTGTGGCATATCAAGATGCTGACTAGACAGCATGATTACTGCACAGGTGTGCCTTAGGCTGGCCACAATAAAAGGCCACTCTAAAATGTGCAGTTTTATCACACAGCACAATGCCACAGATGTCGCAAGTTTTGAGGGAGCGTGCAGTTGGCATGCTGACTGCAGGAATGTCCACCAGATCTGTTGCCCGTGAATTGAATGTTCATTTCTCTACCATAAGCCGTCTCCAAAGGCGTTTCAGAGAATTTGGATCTCACCTCGTGGGGCATCAATGATCATGAGGAAGGTGAGGGATCAGCCCAGAACTACACGGCAGGACCTGGTCAATGACCTGAAGAGAGCTGGGACCACAGTCTCAAAGAAAACCATTAGTAACACACTACACCGTCATGGATTAAAATCCTGCAGCCCACGCAAGGTCCCCCTGCTCAAGCCAGCGCATGTCCAGGCCCGTCTGAAGTTTGCCAATGACCATCTGAATGATCCAGAGGAGGAATGGGAGAAGGTCATGTGGTCTGATGAGACAAAAATAGAGCTTTTTGGTCTAAACTCCGCTCGCCATTTTTGGAGGAAGAAGAAGGATGAATACAACCCCAAGAACACCGTCCCAACCGTGAAGCATGGAGGTGGAAACATCATTCTTTGGGGATGCTTTTCTGCAAAGGGGACAGGACGACTGCACCGTATTGAGGGGAGGATGGATGGGGCCATGTATCGCGAGATCTTGGCCAACAACCTCCTTCCCTCAGTAAGAGCATTGAAGATGGGTCGTGGCTGGGTCTTCCAGCATGACAACGACCCGAAACACACAGCCAGGGCAACTAAGGAGTGGCTCCGTAAGAAGCATCTCAAGGTCCTGGAGTGGCCTAGCCAGTCTCCAGACCTGAACCCAACAGAAAATCTTTGGAGGGAGCTGAAAGCCCAGCGACAGCCCCGAAACCTGAAGGATCTGGAGAAGGTCTGTATGGCCAGTGGTGGGCTGTAGTTGGCCAAAATCCCTGCTGCAGTGTGTGTAAACCTGGTCAAGAACTACAGGAAACGTATGATCTCTGTAATTGCAAACAAAGGTTTCTGTACCAAATATTAAGTTCTGCTTTTCTGATGTATCAAATACTTATGTCATGCAATAAAATGCAAATTAATTACTTAAAAATCATACAATGTGATTTTCTGGATTTTTGTTTTAGAATCCGTCTCTCACATTTGAAGAGTACCTATGATAAAAATTACAGACCTCTACATGCTTTGTAAGTAGGAAAACCTGCAAAATCGGCAGTGTATCAAATACTTTTTCTCCCCACTGTATATATATATATATATATATATATATATATATATATATATATATATATATACATATACTGTATATACACCGATCAGGCATAACATTATGACCACTGACAGCTGAAATGAATAACACTGATTATCTCTTCATCACGGCACCTATTAGTGGGTGGGATATATTAGGCAGCAAGTGAACATTTTTTCCTCAAAGTTTATTTGTTAGAAGCAGGAAAAATGGGCAAGCGTACGGATTTGAGCGAGTTTGACAAGGGCCAAATTGTGATGGCTAGACGACTGGGTCAGAGCATCTCCAAAACTGCAGCTTTTGTGGGGTGTTCCCGGTCTACAGTGGTCAGTATATATCAAAAGTGGTCCAAGGAAGGAACAGTGGTGAACCGGCGACAGGGTCATTGATGCACGTGGGGAGCGAAGGCTGGCCGATCAAACAGACGAGCTACTGTAGCTCAAATTGCTCAAGAAGTTAATGCTGGTTCTGATAGAAAGGTGTCAGAATATACAGTGCATCGTAGTTTGTTGCGTATGGGGCTGCATAGCCGCAGACCAGTCAGGGTGCCTATGCTGACCCCTGTCCACCGCCGAAAGCACCAACAGTGGGCACGTGAGCATCAGAACTGGACCACGGAGCAATGGAAGAAGGTGGCCTGGTCTGATGAATTACGTTTTCTTTTACATCACGTGGATGGCCGGGTGCATGTGCGTCGCTTAACTGGGAAACACATGGCACCAGGATCCACTATGGGAAGAAGGCAAGCCGGCGGAGGCAGTGTGAGGCTTTGGGCAATGTTCTGCTGGGAAACCTTGGGTCCTGCCATCCATGTGTTACTTTGACATGTACCACAACAACGAGTTTGAGGTGTTTACTTGGCCTCCAAATTCCCCCGATCTCAAGCCAATTGAGCATCTGTGGGATGTGCTGAACAAACAAGTCCGATCCATGGAGGCCCCACCTTGCAACTTACAGGACTTAAAGGATCTGCTGCTAACATCTTGGTGCCGGATACCATAGCACACCTTCAGGGGTCTAGTGGAGTCCATGCCTCAACAGGTCAGGGCTGTTTTGGCAGCAAAAGGGGCGGCCAACACAATATAAGGTCATTCAAAGGTCATAATGTTATGCCTGATCGGTGTATATATATGATGTGCTGTATGTACTAGTATTCCAAACATGATGGTATTACTTTTTCTTGGTGGTCTGTGATTTATATGTCGGAATCCTATCAGATACAAAGTTGTGTCCTGAGGTGGAATCCTTCTGAAATTAATAAACTGAAACATTATTGTTAACCATAAAAGCCATAAAAAAATTATCATTACTTCAAATAAAATAAACATCACCTGAAATAAAATATAAAAAATATTGTTTTTATTCCATCTAGTTGCCAAGGCAACATTTCTCAGAAACCAAATAAACTAAATCTAAAAACTTAAACTTAATAAAAACTATTTTATATATACAAATACAAAACATATAAACACATACAAAACTAGACATATTTTTTTTTTTTTTAAATAATAAGAATGACAAACTATTTCTACTAAAATTACAAAAACTTAAAATGGAAAAAATAAAGATAATATAAAACACAATTTAATTCAAAATATTAACAAAAACTATATCAATGATACTAAAATAAAACTTCCATATGAGATATATCTTAATTTTGGCTTGCTGTTTTTACTGAACACAAGATGGCAGCAAAGCCTTCAACATTGGGTTTTGTCCATTTAATGGGAACTAAATGTACAGACTTGAATTCAAGCCAAACATAATTACAGTGTGATAGTATTTGTATACTCCCACCTGCTCATGTTGTTTCAGCTGGTTGGGACTGCTGTTTCTCTCCGGTGGGGCTCTGAAGCTTTGAGAACTGCTGAACACATGAACAATGAGAAACATATGAGATGTTGTTTGAAGACAGCATGGTTCTAGTGCACTAACCTCTTGGACTGGCCCTGTACCGACTCAAGGGTTTGCTTTGGCCTGACTGACGGCTCCTGGGTGGAAGAAGAACAGCAGGAAGTTGCACAACAGAAAACAGGATCGTTCTCACACTCCTAGTTTTACTCAAAGAAGGTGAATGTGCCTTGTAGCAACATTTAACATTAACTTTATGTTCACAAAGAGCTGGTCAGTTAACTGTGTGAATAACTAACCGAATGATGACCGCAGTGCTGCAGGACAGCTGTTTGAGCAGGTCTGTAAGATATTGAGAAACAGCTTATTCTTTGAGATGTTTCAGTGAAGAATCTTCACAAATCAGTGTTTGTCTGGGGCGAATGAAAACATTTCACTTATGAAAACATGCCACTTTTTCACTACAAAAAAAAAACAAACAAACAAAAAAAATTATTATATTAGGCCTATATTATATTATTTTAACTTATTTAAAGGGATAGTTTACCCAAAAATGAAAATTCTGTCATTTACTCATTTAGTTGTTCCAAAACTGTGAACATGAATTTCCTTCTTCTGCTGAGCACAAAAGAAGATATTTTGAAGAATATGGGTAACCAAACTGTTGATGGGCTCCATTGACTTCCATAGTATGGAGAAAAAAATGGGGCCCATCATCAGTTTGGTTGCAGACATTCTTCAAAATAGCTTCTTTTGTGTTCAACAGAACAAAGAAATTCATACAGGTGAACTATCCCTTTAACGTATTATATATCTTTTAGGGCCATTGACATTTCTGTACTGTATTTCACTCCAAAAACAAAAAGATTTATATTATATTACATTACATCATATTATTAATTTCATTTATTATATATATTTTGAACATTAAGATATTTTTTTGCACTGTGCATTTGGCAATAGAACACATTTATCCCAAATCCTCATTAGTTTTTTTTGTTGTAACTTTTACTATATTTTTTTCAGTTTAATTGTAATTTTATTTATTCTCAGTGATAATTCTGATTTTGTTATTACTCAGTTTTTTTATTATTAAATAATACATAAATACTGAACTTCTTTGTAATTTAAATAACATACAGTATGTTTGCATTAAGGTAATAAAAGTAATTTTTGTATTAATGAGAGTTTTGGGGAAAATGCACTCGACAATAATTAAGCTTTTTTATAAGATTTATGAATTTCAATTGTATAGTAAAATTCCATAAAATTGAATTGAATAACCCTTACATATTATTCATATTATAGATTAAGAAAAAAAACTAGAGCTTAATAAATATATAAATCTTAAAGGAACAAGGGAATGGACCATTTAGTTTATGTGATTCATATTCATAAATTTAAACACTTTTTTTAATATGAATACAAATCACATAAACTGAAATGGTCCATTCCCTTGTTCCATTAAGATTAATACAAAGTGTTTTATTAAGCTCTAGTTTTTTTTTTTTTACTCATTTAAAAGTCTTAATCCATAATATGAATAATATGTAAGGATTATTCAATTCAAGTTTATGGTATTTTACTATACAATTGAAATTCATAAATCTTAAAAACAGGCTGAAATATTTTTTTGAGTGATGTTCTTACTTGTCATGAAAATAATGCATTGCACAAAATCTTGCTCCCTAAAATTAGCGTGATGTAAGAGTGAAATATGTATTAATGTATTAACCTTTCAATAAGAAGCCAACGCTGATGTTCATTTATCTTGATTTTGTTCTGAGCCTCCACATTCAACATCTCTCCAGTATCCTGACCATTAATCTCCACTATAACGTCCCCCGCCTGCAGTCCAGCGTCGCCTGCCCTGCTCCCTTCATGAACCTGACAAAACTCAACATGATAAGTGCTCACATCTCAGGTATCAAGACCATCTTGTGCTTAAAACTTTCAATATTTTGTTCATAAGAAAATGTGGGCTAAATATGTTCAGCTCACCTTGGAGACAGCTAGAGTCCTCTTGAAGTCTCTTCCTCCACAGATACAAAACCCCCATGGTGGTGGACCTGTCAAATTCACTCTAAATGTCATCTGTCAAGCTTTGAATTTAAATGCCCAACAACAAAATCGGTGTGTTTCTGGCCTGTGCTAGTAAGACTAAAGGGGTCAGCCGTATGGTGTATTTTTAAAGTTCTTCTGGAACTTAGAGATATGGAGGCTCTGTGTGCGGTCAACACCACCCATGAACATCTGTACATGATGTTCTCAGCTGATTGCACCTCCTGGTTTTGTTTGTTTGTTTTTTAATGCCATGCCAGCTTCTGTGGCTATTTTCTTGGCAAGAAAATTTTATGGTAAAACTATATTATTTTAAGTAACTTGAGTTACGTAATCAGATTACTTTTTTCAAGTAACTAGTAAAGTAACACATTACTTTTAAATTTACAACAAAATATCTGAGTAACTTTTTCAAATAAGTAACGCAAGTTACTTTGTTTTCCCATTTATTGACTGACAGCTCTCTTGTCACCATGTTGAGAAAAAAATGGGAGTGCAGAGGCGTGTACGCTGTGTGAACATAATGGTTATTGCAGTTATAGACTAAATGTGAGCATGCATTTACTAATCTCACTTGCACAAAAAAGATTCAGTATTCCTCAAAATGAATAAAAACAGTGAAACGCAAAATCAGAATACTATGCAAACCTCTAATAATTAAATATTTTAAATAAAACAAATCATTTTATGCATTTAATATCACTTTATTGACCAATGTACTTGCTGCTGACCTTCGATGATTCAGTTAAACCATAAGCAAAAATGACTAGAACTAGAAGTGTTAAATTTTCTTCTCTTGCATCCTATTCTTCTGCAATCCAGCACAGCTGAAAGGTTTGTTTGAGCGGCGCCCTCTACTGTACACACATGAATTTGCATTTCCTTCAGCCTAAGGCTTATTATTTGCACTTTTGGTGTGAAATGGCCTTTACATTTGTCCAAAAATATAATTTTTTTGTTATAAAAAAAACAAAAAAAACAAGCCCAGCCCAGGTGAGAAAAAGTAACGCAAAAGTAACGTAACGCATTACTTTTCTTAAAAAGTAACTAAGTCTTGAGAATTCTCATGGGATCACATGAGCCAGTCATGGGGGGAGCCAGGTCTCCTCAGGTGCACCAAATGATTGATAAGTTGCCTTTGTTTGGTGTGTTTGTGTGTGTGCAACATGCTGAAGCAGACTGTCCCTTTCCTTCTCTCCTATATGAGAGCTTTTTTGTAGAGTTGGTGTGTTCCTGACATTGTAATTTTATTCATTTTGAATTGTTTTGTGTTGAATTAGTTGCATTATATGATTAGTAATTTATTGGTTGCATTTCCATGGTGTTAATTGTATTTAAGATTCTGTTTGTTCTTTTGTTTAGAAACCATGCAACTCTATATTTGATTCCCATTCCACTCTGTCTGATTCCATGTGACTATGGCCTGATTCACATGCTGATATGTACAATAAATGAGTATGGATTGAGTACTGGATCAACTGTGTTTTAATGGACACACCATCCTAGTAGCACATTTCCTGAACCAAAAAAACTCCAAAAAATGACATCGAGCCGGAGAGGCTGCTGGGATGGAGAAAGATGAGGATGATTCTAGGAGACCTAAACAGATATCAAAACCCCCCAGATGGCATCAGGATTATGTATTGACTCAGCCAAGTATACCAGCTTGCATACAAGGACAAACCACTTCGGATCATGTGCCTCTGGAAGTAACACAGAGAGCTGCCATATCTGAGATTCAGGCGGAGGTGAAGGGTCTTGCTGAAGATGTACAGCAAATAAAAGAAATGTTGTCTTAACTGAGCCAGAAAATGAGAACAATGCTGATAAGAAGTAGAAGTTCTTCCATCTCAATCAGTTCTGAACAGAGTTTGAATCAAACATCTCCTGTTGTTAAACTTAATCAAGAAAAGGACAATGACTGAGTTTCTCTTGTCCATGAATTGGGTGAATGCTTAAGACAACATGAGACAATCCTGACCCATCTACCTCACCTCCTAAACTCAGCAAAGTACTCTCCCTCCTCCAGCACGATCAATACTGCCTACACCATTGCCACAAGAAGGGAGAGGATCATTAGAGCCATGTTTTCTACAGCTTCCTGATTCACAAATGTCAATTGAACCTGTTGCTACACAGCATATTCATTTACAGTCCCAGTCTTCAGAGAATCCTCCTGTAATGAATACAAATCCAACTCAGTTTGGCAACGTTCCCCCTTGGTTATCATCATTTCAACAGCCATTATATCCAGTCTATCCATCCAATGATCAGCATGTAGCACTAAGCGGTGGGCCTGTTCTTAGTAGAATACAGGACAATGCATTTTCCCCATGGATGTTTCCAAATTATCCAATGCCTTTTCCTGCTTCTGCATTATATCCACCATATGGTCCATTTGTTCATCCAAGTCATGTCTTTCCAATGGCAGTATCCTCATCAGTTAGCCAAGTTCCTTCGATACCTCCAGTTCAGCTTAGACCATTAGGACCATCCACTGGGCCTTCAGATGTGACTGCTATTAGTAATGTTCCTGTGTCTAGACCTCAGACATCATTTGGCCCTTTTTCCATGATCCCGCCTGGTGATTCAACTGTCAATTCAACTGAGTCAATCAGTAGCAGCAGCAGCCTCCCATGTTCAGCCTTCCTTTGTAGCTGGGCCTTCAAGACTAGCTGCAATCGAAAGACCTTCATTTCCACGTTTCAAAAGTACAGATCCTCAAGAATTTGCAATGCTAAATATGGCATTAAAAAAATCTATTGCCTTCTGAGGAAACAGGACAGTATAAATATCATATTCTTTTAGATCATTTAAAGCTGGATGCTGCTTGGCACTTAGCTCTGGCATATGCTCATGACCCCCAGCCTTACACTACAGCGCTCAAAGGAAGTATGGCCAGCCTCATCACTTAGTTTTGTGGGAGATGGCTTCCATTCAGAGCCTTCCAGCTATTCGTTCTGGGGATTCCTTTGGGTTCAGTTAGTTTGCACTACGAGTCCAGGCTCTGGTAGGCATGCTTCAATCATGGGGTCAAGATGAAGGGGCAAAGGAATTGGCATGTGCCTCTCATGTTCACCAGCTTTTAAGTAAACTTCCAGCACATCATGTTTCCAGTTTTGCTAGACATGCATAAACTGTTAATCCAAATGTTCCTTATAATTTGGTGGATTTTGCAAAATGGCTGGAGGAGGAAGCAGAATGTCAAAGTTTAGTAGTTCAAGTATCTGACCAGTTAAAGGGGGCAACAAAGTTTCAAGTGAGAAGAGAGACCTCCCAAATCTCTATTTCCTACAGCCACCTTCTTGCAGAGTGTGAATCAAGAAGAAAGTTGTAACCCTCAGGATAGAATGATTCTGCCTAACAGTTTGTATGGCAAACCAGTAGACCCTAGATCCTTCTGTGCCTTCTGTGGTCATCAAGCCCATCACTTCAGTTATTGTGCAAAGTTCCAACAGTTTGATGCAGATGCTAAGAGAAAATGGATCCTCGATAATGGTCGTTGTTGGAGATGTGGTCGGACACATTGTTCATCAAAGTGTGATTTGAAGAGACATTGTCCCTTCTGCAAAGAGCGCCATCTAGGAATTCTACAGTCAATGTTCGTAAACCTGACTCTGGAGTCAAACCTGACATTCTACTTGAGTAGACCAAGTGGTCTTAATTCTGTGCTTTTGAAGGTGGTAAAAGTAATTCTGAGTTATCAAGGAAGGATAGTGGAGACAAGGTCAGAAAGAACTATGCTCCTTTCCCCTGCTGTGGAGATGCTGGGCCTGAATGGGGCGGCTGAGTCCCTGAGGTTGCGAACAATTCGACAAGGTTCTGAGGAGATTAATGGCACTAATGTTACCTTCTCCATCGTCTTTTAAACAAAGGAAATATGAGATCAGGGCAGCATTCACATCTAAGATGTTGGACTTGCCTGAACAGACCTACCCTGTCCACACTCTCCAACGATGCTATCAGCATCTTAGAAGTATTCCTCTTGAAGAATTCCATCAGGTTAAGCTCCTGTTGTTAGTGGGAGCAGATCATCCCCATTTGCTATGCTCTACTGAACGAGTAGTATTCGCTCCTCCTGGAAGGCCAGCTGCACTGCATACCCGTCTAGGATGGGTACTGCAGGGTCCCACTTCCTTGATACCAGAAATTAATTCTGTCTCTCAGTGCCACTTCTTAGCTGCTTCAAACAAAGATCAGTTACAGCTGGATGTAGAAAAATTGTGGCAAGTTGATGTCCTTCCCTATTCCCAAACATCAAAGGCTGTTTTTCGGTCAAAGCAAGACCAAGAGGCCCTTGAGTGCCTGGAGCAGAGAACAGAATCTCTAGAAATTAATGGTGTTGTAAGATATGCTACTCCCTTACTTCAAGCTAAACATGCCCCTAGATTGAATGCTCCCCAGCAATCAGTAATGCCAGCATTGCGTCACACAGAACGACAGCTTGCAAAGAATCCAGTGCGTGCAGCAATATATGATCAGGAGATTCAAAAGCTTGTGGAATCTGGCTATGTGAAGAAGCTGACCCAAAAAGAAATGGCTTCTACTAATGAATCCTGGTATGTACCCCATCATCTAGTTGAACACAATGGGAAACACCGTTTAGTCTTTGATTGTTCCCATCAATATAACAGGGAAAGTTTGAATACGTATTTGTTACCTGGCCCTACCTTGGGTCCTTCCCTTCTCGGAGTTCTTCTCTGTTTCAGAGAACATCAAATTGCAATCAGTGGCGACATCCGGGCCATGTTCCATCAAGTTCAATTACTACCTTCAGATAGGCCATTGTTACGCTTTCTGTGGAGAAATATGATCAGAGATACTCCAGCTGAGGTGTATGAATGGCAAGTTTTACCATTTGGTACTACATCAAGTCCCTGCTGTGCTATTTATGCCCTTCAAAAACATGCACAAAGTGTATCAGCTGTTTCTCCAGAAGTTCAAGAATCAGTCCGTCCTTCATTCTATGTGGATAACTGCTTGCAAAGCTTGCCTACTGTCGGTGACGCAAAGGAAATTATCATGAAACTACGTTCTGCTCTGAGTGAAGGAGGTTTTGAGATTAGACAATGGATTAATTGTGCTTCTGTGATTGACCATTTACCAGAAGATGCACGTTCCCTGCAGACTGACTTATGGCTGAGCCATGATTGCAATGATCTATGTGAGGGCACGCTTGGACTGAGCTGGCACTGTGTGCAGGATACTTTGGGTTATAAGCATCGACCTGTGGAATACCAGGCCCTTACTTTGCGAATTTTGTATTGCATCCTTGCTCGACAATATGATCCTTTGGGGTTTATTATTCCCTTTACTACTCGTGCTAAGATTATGCTCCAGCAGTTGTGGATCAAACCTGGCCGTGCATGGGATGATCCAGATATTCCTGAGGACATTAAGATGAGCTGGTTGGCTTGGGAAGATGAGCTATCAGGCTTGAGCAAAATCCAAGTTCCTTGGTGGTATGGATCAGTAGGATCAGGTGAAGAAATGAGGGAGCTGCATATATTTTGTGATGCATCAGAGCAGGCTTATGGAGCCGTTGCCTAGCTTCGTCTTTCAAATAGGAATGAAGTTGTCACCTCATTTGTTATGGCTCGATCTAGAGTAGCCCCAAAGAAGACCATTTCCATCCCATGTCTGGAACTATGTGCTGCTCTATCTGGATCTCAGTTGGCAAATCTCCTAGTAAAGGAACTCTCAGTGCCCCTCCATAAAGTCACACTCTAGACTGATTCAACTACAGTCCTGACATGGATCTGCTCTGAATCTTGCTGGTATAAAGTATTTGTAGCTAATCGTATCACTGAGATCTTAGATCACACTACACCAGAACAATGGAGATATGTGGACACTGGAAACAATTCGGCAGATGATATTACTAGAGGAAAGAGGGTGGCAGAGCTATCTTCCACTAGTCGCATTACCTCCTCATCAATGGCCTAAGTATTCAATCAATTCTCCTGATGATGTAGCACTGGAATTGAGAAAATCTTTGTTTTGTGGCCAGACACAAGTTTCAGTAAGCCTTTCTAAATTAGACCCTTCCCAATTCAACACTTGGTCAGAGCTGGTTGCATATACCATTGAGAACTTTTCCCCTGATCAAGCTCCAGAGAACAGGCTTAGTCAGAATCAAGCAGAGCTGCTACTCCGTCATGCACAAGAAGAGGATTTTCCTGAGGAGCGCAAGTTACTCCAACTAGGTCAAGATGTTTCTGCACGCAGTAGACTTGTTGAATTGGCACCTGAGTGTGACCCTGTGACATGTCTCATAAGAGTGGGAGGTAGCCTTCGTCAGAGTGAGGACTTGGAGTCAGAAGCTATCCATCCAATCGTTTTGGACCCTAAGAATCCAATTACTAAGCTTCTGATTGCAGATCTCAACATTGTGTCACCCAGGACCACAAAGAGTTTTTGCCCAACTTCAAAGAAAATATTGGGTTCTATGTGGACGGCAAGCCGTAAAGTCAGTTCAACGATTATGTTGTGAATGTCGGAGATGGAAAGGTTCTCCTTCAGTCCCTAGGATGGCTGATCTTCCTCCCTCTAGGCTCCGCCTCTATAAGCCCCCATTTTGGTCAACTGGAATGGACTGCTTTGGCCCTTTCAGTATCAGCGTAGGTCGTAGACATGAGAAACGGTGGGGTCTTCTTTTCAAATGTCAAACAACACAATGTGTTCATCTTGAGCTTCTATCTGGTTTAGATAGACAGTTTCCTACTAGCCCTCCGTCGTTTCATAGCTCACAGAGGTCAGCCTTATGAACTTATATCGGATCAAGAAACTAATTTCCAGGGAGGAGAGCGAGAGCTCAGAGAGGCTTTTGATCAACTCAGCCCTGCCCTTCAGGAAGTGCTTTCCCAACATCAGATTCGATTCAACTTTAATCCTCCAAATTCTCCGCAATTTTGGAGGCTGCTGGGGGAGAGAGAGGTCAGATCCATTAAGGCAGCCTTACGGGTGACATTGGGTACACAGGTGCTCTCAGAAGAAGTCCTATATACAGTACTTGTCGAAGTGGAAGAGATGTTCAACTCTAAACCTTTTGGATATGTGTCATCTAATATATCAGACCCTGATCCTATAACTCCCAACATACTGTTGATGGGGCGGCAAGATGCTTCCCTGCCTCAGATAATGTATGCGGATTCTGAAATTCTTTCACGTAGGAAGTAGAGGCATAGCCAAGTTCTGTCTGACAGATTTTGGTCAAGTTTTATTAGAGATTATCTTCCTTCTCTTCAAGGTCGTCAGAAGTGGAGACAGGAGGGAAATTCGATTTCATGTGATGCCGTAGTTATGGTAGTTGACCCCCAGCTTCCACAGGGACTGTGGCCTATAGGAACCGTCACAAAGATCTTGCCAAGTCCTGATGGCAGGATAAGGGTTGTGGAAGTTCTCATTGAGGGAAAACGCTATATACGCTCAGTCAGCCGTCTAGTGGTCCTTGCTAAGTTATCAGATTTGAATTAATAATTGTACAGAATTCTCTAGGGGCAAATATGTTTACATATTCGGGGACGGCTGTTGAGAATTCTCATGGGATCACATGATGTAGCCAGTCATGGGAGGAGCCAGGTGCACCAAATGATTGATAAGTTGCCTTTGTTTGGTGTGTCTGCAATATGCTGAAGCAGACTGTAAATGAGAGCTTTCCTAAATGAGAGCTTTTTTGTAGAGTTGGTGTGCTCCTGAAATTGTAATTTTATTCATTTTGAATTGTTTTGTGTTGAATTAGTTGTATTATATGATTAGTAATTTATTGGTTGCATTTCCATGGTGTTAATTGTATTTAAGATTCTGTTTGTTCTTTTGTTTAGAAACCATGCAACTCTATATTTGATTCCCATTCCACTCTGTCTGATTCCATGTGACTATGGCCTGATTCACATGCTGATATGTACAATAAATGAGTATGGATTGAGTACATCACAAAGATAGTTAATGTTTTGTTTAGAAAATTCTTAAGAGAAGTTAGGCTAGGGGTGCCAAAAGACATCTTGATTGTGCAAGGCGAAAATCTATAGAAGCTTGTTTACGCCACTGAATTAGAATTGAATTGAAAAAACACAGAATTGCAAGTTATAAAGTCGCAATTGCGTTATACAGTTGGGTTTAAATTGTTTTATTCCATGGTGGAAACAAGCTTCCATTAAAAAAAATAAAATCTGTCCCTTTTGGTCTTGATTTCAATTAAAAACTTGTGACCTGCTTGAACAAAAATAAATAAAAACCCTGACCTTTCTGAATGGTTAGACATTATCGTTTCAATAACATTTGAATAATGTTTGGATGAATGCTGTTTGAATGTATAAATGAGAAAAGTAAACATGAAGTGGCAATGTTAAAAAAAACGAATGTATTAAAAAAAAAAGAACAAACAGCACACTAGAAAGGCTGCCATGAGGAGATGATCGCTGAGCAGCTAAACACTTAACAGACATTGTTCTTCATGGTTCTACCAACATTAAAGTTCTACACACATCATCCCTTCACTTTTTCCTCAGATTTTTTTGACATTTTTACACAAACTTAAATAAATCACTTCAAACGCTTGCACTCTTTCTTCTCCTGGGACATCATGCATTACAGTAACATAGCACAACATTTCAAAACTGTAACAGACTGTGAAAGAAAATAAATAATTAAAAAAAAATAAATAAATAAAAAAAAATCACTCAAGTTCGCCATGTGTAACTCACTCCAAACTAAAATCAGTCAGCCCAGGAATTGAATTCAACAGAGAAAATCGTGCAATAATGCAAAAGCTCCTGAGGTGCAGCAGTGAGCCGAGGGTCTGGCAACAGTTTTCCCAGCAGCTCACGAATGACTTCATCAGTTCTACAGGTCTGTCCGAGCAGGTTCAGGAAGGGGCCAGTCTAGGGCCGCACTACATCTGCTGAGGTTTCAGGCTCTCGCCGTAAGCGCCGAGCAGCACGTGTGAAGTCAAGCAGACAGCTGCATCTCTTCAGGAGCGACTGCGGTCTTCGCTGCTGCCCACTAAAACCTTGCTGTAAAGTTTCTGTTGTTCCTCTTTGAAAACTTCTTTGACTTTCCCTCGTTTCAGACCACCATCCCTGTGAACATGCAAAGCACATATGGTTTATGCTTTATTCTTTATTCCACTTTAAGGCCCAACTCATATTACATGCGTGTGTTTGACACTCTTTAAAGAGGAACTCACCATAACAAGTCTGCCAGTCCTCCCTTTCTAGCGATGGCTGCTTTAACTCTATTGGCAAACTGCACAGCGTCCTCTCCTTCCTGTAAAAATAAGAAGAATTTGAAACTCACCTAAAATACAGTGAAGGGGTGGCCAAAACGCTCAAAGATAGAGTTTTGAAGAAATTAATACAATACCATCCAAAAGTTTGGGGTCTGAAAGATTTCTTAATGTTTTTAAGTCTATTATTCTGCCCAAAGCTGCATTTATTTGATCATAAATACAGTAAAAACATTAATATTGTGAAATATTATTAGAACCTAAAACAACTATTTTCTATTTTAATATATAATAATTAGTGCTGTCAAATCGATTAATCGCATCCAAAATAAAAATGTGTTTACATAATGTCTGTACTAATATATATATATATATATAAATAAATAAATAAATAAATAATATACACATACATACACACACATATATATACATATATATATATATATACATACATATATACATATATATATATATATACATACATACTCACCTAAAGGATTATTAGGAACACCATACTAATACTGTGTTTGACCCCCTTTCGCCTTCAGAACTGCCTTAATTCTACATGGCATTGATTCAACAAGGTGCTGAAAGCATTCTTTAGAAATGTTGGCCCATATTGATAGGATAGCATCTTGCAGTTGATGGAGATTTGTGGGATGCACATCCAGGGCACGAAGCTCCCGTTCCACCACATCCCAAAGATGCTCTATTATTAGGATCTTGTTAAGATGAACAATGCTCAGGTAGGCCGTGGCATTTAAACGATGCCCAATTGGCACTAAGGGGCCTAAAGTGTGCCAAGAAAACATCCCCCACACCATTACACCACCACCACCAGCCTGCACAGTGGTAACAAGGCATGATGGATCCATGTTCTCATTCTGTTTACGCCAAATTCTGACTCTACCATCTGAATGTCTCAACAGAAATCGAGACTCATCAGACCAGGCAACATTTTTCCAGTCTTCAACTGTCCAATTTTGGTGAGCTCGTGCAAATTGTAGCCTCTTTTTCCTATTTGTAGTGGAGATGAGTGGTACCCGGTGGGGTCTTCTGCTGTTGTAGCCCATCCGCCTCAAGGTTGTGCGTGTTGTGGCTTCACAAATGCTTTGCTGCATACCTCGGTTGTAACGAGTGGTTATTTCAGTCAAAGTTGCTCTTCTATCAGCTTGAATCAGTCGGCCCATTCTCCTCTGACCTCTAGCATCAACAAGGCATTTTCGCCCACAGGACTGCCGCATACTGGATGTTTTTCCCTTTTCACACCATTCTTTGTAAACTCTAGAAATGGTTGTGCGTGAAAATCCCAGTAACTGAGCAGATTGTGAAATACTCAGACCGGCCCGTCTGGCACCAACAACCATGCCACGCTCAAAATTGCTTAAATCACCTTTCTTTCCCATTCTGACATTCAGTTTGGAGTTCAGGAGATTGTCTTGACCAGGACCACACCCCTAAATGCATTGAAGCAACTGCCATGTGATTGGTTGATTAGATAATTGCATTAATGAGAAATTGAACAGGTGTTCCTAATAATCCTTTAGGTGAGTGTGTATATATATATATATATATAAAAAATAAAAATGTTAGATTTATATAGAAAATATTTATATATAATATAAATTATATAATTATATATACACAGTATATACATGCAAATATTTCTTAAATATATACATGAATGTGTGTGTATTTATATATACACGTAATAATTATACACAGTACACACACATTATGTAAACAAGCTTTTACTTTGGATGCGATTAATCAATTTGACAGCACTAATTATTATATATAATTTATTAAATGTATAAATGTCTTTACTGTCACTTTTGATCAATTTAATGCATCTTTGCTGAATAAAAGTATTAATTTCTACTTTTCATCTCTTTCGAAGCTTCACCACTCACCATTCGGCTCATTGGTGGAAGGTACCAGACGCTACACACGATGGCCCAACTGCTCATCATGTGCAGCAGGTAATTCACCATCCCAAACTTGCTGCTGTTCCAGAATGCATCGCCAAAGCGAGGATCATACTGCCAAAACAACAGCCAGAGAAATTTAAAGCCACTTTATAACAAAGATGACAACGTATAACGTAAAAAGGAGGTTGTTCCTACCTTTATGGCCACAGGATAAACTGTGCAGCCGATCTCAAAGCTTCCCTTCTTGAACATCATGACTGAAGTGTTGTTTATACAAGTTCCTTCAGAAAAGACAAAAAAAAAAAAAGTGCATTTATTTTACATATCTTCACTATGAAATGGTAATAAAACAGGAGTTTTAACACTCACCCTCTGGGAATATGAGGATTGGCAGTTTGCTTTCATCTGCAACGTGGTCACTTAATCTTAAAAAAAAAAAAAAAAAAAAAAAAAAATTATTTGTTTGCATTTACAATGAGCTTTTCTGTTTCACAAATTCAATGTTACCGTTTGGCCACTAGGTGTCGGTCCTTCACTTCAGACCTCTCAAACCAGATGTGAGGACAGGCCTTCACCATTGCCCTCTGAATGACCCCCATCAGACCACCATGGACCTGACCCACCTGATGCACACAGACGGACAGCATTAATCACTAGTGTAATGGAGAATCCCGCTTGGAGCGGTGCAAGTAGAACCCGAGGGGTTACACTTACCGTATATTACATTAAATATCAATCCTAAACCAAATTCATGAACACAAACATCACACTACCATAGCATAGCATCCGTCACTGGCAAGAATGATGACGTCAATAGGTGAGGTGTGATTGGCCACACAGATTCCTCCATTTTTGGGTTTATTCTCACTTGAAGGAAAAAAAAGTGAAGTGGATAGTAAGAAATATGGAAAATAAAACAATGCAACAGGCAAAAAGAGGTGTAGCTGTAGACATAAAGCAACATGACAGCTCTAACAATGTTTAATGTTGGAATATGGAAGTGTCTGTGTGTCAATACCTGTCATGATAGGTGATGATGGCCGTGAGGGCTCTTACACAGATCCGGTAACACATTAAATGAACCTTGTCACTGAGATAATTCTTCATTCTGCACATTAGAGCACAGAAAACGTTTGTAAACAAACGACATTTACATTGCAACAAGAGACTCAATGGGTCTGGAATGTTTAGATCAATTAGCCAATGTATGCATGTGTTTGACTTTAGTAAGATATTTAGCTGTCAAATATTATTGAATAATGATGCTGAACTGTATAATAAACAGTTTTTCCATCCAACCAATTTGCACTCCAATCTCACATAGTAAAATAACTTCAACTCAACACCGCCCTATAAGTATATCAATAAAACTGGAAGAAAAAAAAAAAAAAACTTACTGATTGAATTTTAATTGATTTTACACTACCGTTCAAATGTTTGTACCGTTGATTTATAAATGTTTTTAAAAGAAGATTTAATTAAATACAGTAATAACAGTAATCTTGTGAAATATTATAATCCAAAATAACGTTTTTCTATTTTAGTATATGTGACCCTGGACCACAAAACCAGTCATAAGTAACATGGGTATATTTGTGGCAATAGCCAACAATACATTGTACAATACATTCTTTTATGCCAAAAATCATTAGGATATTAAGCAAAGATCATGTTCCATGAAGATATTTTGTAAATGTCCTACTGTAAATACATAAAATGTATTATTATTAGTAATATGCATTGCTAAGGACTTTATTTGGACAACTTTAAAGACGATTTTCTCAATATTTAGATTTTTTTGCACCCTCAGATTCCAGGTTTTCAAATAGTTGTGTTTCGGCCAAATATTGTCCTATATAATAAACCTAATAAATGACATAATAAACCATACATCAATGGAAAGCTTATTTATTCAGCTTTCAGATGATGTATAAATCTCAATTTAAAAAAAATTGACCCTTATGACTGGTTTTGTGGTCCAGGATCACATATTTAAAATGTAATTTATTCCTGTGATGCAAAGCTGAATTTTCAGCATCACTCCAGTCTTTAGTGTCATGATCCTTCAGAAATCATTGTAATATGCTGATTTGCTGCTCAAGAAACATTTCTTTTTATTATGACAGTTGAAAACACTTGTGCTCCTTAATATTTTTGTAAAAACACACATTTTTTCAGTTAAACAGCATTTATTTGAAATATAAATATTTTGTATTACTATGAATGTTTTTACTGCCACTTGAGCAACTTAACGTGTCCTTGCTGAATACAAGTATTGATTTTTCAAAAGCAAACAAAAAAATTAATGACCCCCAAACTTTTTAATAATTTACCCTTTTTTTAACCCTTAATTTTCTCTTAAGCATGTCAAACTGTTGCATCACAGGACATATCAGTCTAAGAGACCCAATTTCAGTCATAACTCAATTTTGACAAAGTGTAGTTAATGTGTAGCTCATGCATATAAACTGAACAAAATTATAAACGCAACACTTTTGTTTTTGCCACCCTTTTTCATGAGCTGAACTCAAAGATCTAAGACTTTTTCTATGTACACAAAAGGCCTATTTCTCTCAAATATTGTTCACAAATCTGTCTAAATCTGTGTTAGTGAGCACTTCTCCTTTGTCGAGATAATCCATCCACCTCACAGGTGTGGCATATCAAGATGCTGACTAGACAGCATGATTACTGCACAGGTGTGCCTTAGGCTGCAGTTTAACTGTATTGCGGGGGTCCGGGGGGGTCCGAAAACCAGTCAGTATTTGGTGTGACCACCATTTGCCTCATGCAGTGCAACACATCTCCTTCGCATAGAGCTGATCAGGTTGTTGATTGTGGCCTGTGGAATGTTGGTCCACTCTTAAATGACTGCGAAGTTGCTGAATATTGGCAGGAACACGCTGTCGTATACACTGATCCAGAGCATCCCAAACATGCTCAATGGGTGACATGTCCAGTGAGTATGCTGGCCATGCAAGAACTGGGATGTTTTCAGCTTTCAGGAATTGTGTACAGATCCTTGCAACATGGGGCCGTGCATTATCATGCTGCAACATGAGGTGATGGTCGTGGATGAATGGCACAACAATGGGCCGTAGCGGGATCTCGTCACGGTATCTCTGTGCAGTCAAAATGCCATCAATAAAATGCACCTGTGTTCGTTGTCCATAACATATGCCTGCCCATACCATAACCCCACCGCCACCATGGGCCACTCGATCCACAACGTTGACATCAGCAAACCGCTCACCCACACGACGCCATACACGCTGTCTGCCATCTGTCCTGTACAGTGAAAACCGGGATTCATCCGTGAAGAGAACACCTCTCCAAAGTGCCAGACGCCATTGAATGCGAGCATTTTGCCCATTCAAGTCTGTTACAACGACGAACTGCAGTCAGGTCGAGACCCCGATGAGGACGATGAGCATGCAGATGAGCTTCACTGAGATGGTTTCTGACAGTTTGTGCAGAAATTCTTTGGCTATGCAAACCGATTGTTGCAGCAGCTGTCCGGGTGGCTGGTCTCAGACGATCTTGGAGGTGAAGATGCTGGATGTGGAGGTCCTGGGCTGGTGTGGTTACACGTGGTCTGCGGGTGTGAGGCCGGTTGGATGTACTCCCAAATTCTCTGAAACACCTTTGGAAACGGCTTATGGTAGAGAAATGAACATTCAATTCACGGGCAACAGCTCTGGTGGACATCCCTGCAGTCAGCATGCCAATTGCACGCTCCCTCAAAACTTGCGACATCTGTGGCATTGTACTGTGTGATAAAACTGCACATTTTAGAGTGGCCTTTTATTGTGGCCAGCCTAAGGCACACCTGTGCATCACCTGGATGGATTATCTCGGCAAAGGAGAAGTGCTCACTAACACAGATTTAGACAGATTTGTGAACAATATTTGAGAGAAATAGGCCTTTTGTGTACATAGAAGTTCAGCTCATGAAAAATGGGGGCAAAAACAAAAGTGTTGCATTTATAATTTTGTTCAGTGTATTTATTATTTGTGACCCTGGACCACAAAACCAGTCATAAGGGTCAATTTTTTTTAAATTGAAATTTATACATCATATGAATAAATAAGCTTCCATTGATGTATGATTTATTAGGATAGGACAATATTTGGCCGAGATACAACTATTTGAAAATCTGGAATCTGAGGGTGCAAAAAAAACTAAATATTGAGAAAATCGCCTTTAAAGTTGTCCAAATGAAGTCCTTAGCAATGCATATTACTACTAATAATACATTTTTGATATATTTACGGTAGGAAATGTACAAAATATCTTCATGGAACGTGCTCTTTACTTAATATCCGAATGATTTTTGGCATAAAAGAAAAATTGATAATTTTGACCCATACAATGTATTGTTGGCTATTGCCACAAATATACCCGTGTGACTTATGACTGCTTTTGTGGTCCAGGGTCACATTTGGTAAGTAGCTGTGCAATAATCAGGATTACATACAGTCATCATGACAAAATAATCCATTGTCCGTATCCTGATAACACTGTTGGGATTTATTTTCCAACCGTTTATATTCCTTTACATACTGACTCAACAAATAAGATACTGTGAACAAGCATTTCAATACAACAGCCTCAGACCTTCAGAAGTGTACAGAGACATACCTTCCATTTGGAAACAGGCCAACGATTGAAGTCAGAACCACGAGAAGACCGACACCGGTGAAAGCAAGCGTGACCCTGTTAAGAGCAACACAGCAAATGCTAAAAAGCTAAATCTAAGGAGGACACAGTTTAACATAATCACTGCACAAACATTATATCAACATTAGAGTAAATGTCCTGGGCTAGTGAAGATTACAAACAGCCTCAGGTGATTTGAATAAAAATATAAGGTGTCCGTTTAACCTTGAGCACTTAGCACTAGGCACGGTAAGGCCTTAAAACTGCTGATGCCTTAAAAGTGCTGACAGTTTAAAACCGGTGATTCTTAAAATTCCTGTCTGTTTTTAAGGTTTGGAATCGGGCCACACAGAACTTTTGACTATTTCTCACTTAGGCTCCATCTGGTTTGCTAATATTTCTGTAAGCAGGAAGCAAAATAAGTCTTTTTAGAGCCAGTTCATCACGTCTGATTGATTGAGTAGACCCATTTGAAAACCACTACTCTGGCAAAAACCAACCATATCCGTCCACAAAGCATTCATGCAGTATCCATCGATCTCCCTCTCACCTGAGTGGCAGTAGGAACCCATAGCGGATGAGCACGCCCATCCCCCAGAGCGCCGTGAGCCTGGTGCTGACGTGGTGGAAGTTGTAGTTGCTGCGGGTCAGCAGGTTCCAGGACTCCAGCTCCTCTGCTGTGAAGCGCTTGGTCACCTCGTCATCGACGATGCTCTCCACACCTCGCCGGCAGAAATAGAAGATGTCAGACATGTCAAACTCGGGCTCTGCACCACCACGCCTCATTTCCTGTATCTCCTGTTCGAGTGAAGCTGGTTCTTTAGCAATGATTCCTGTGGGGGGGAAAATAGCAGGGTTACAACAATGTCGAAGATATGACGTTGGTGGTAACTCATGTGAATGATCTTTTTAGTGTTTCACCATTGCTGTAGGGTTTGTAGAGATGCTGATTCTTCTCTCTGGCTCCTCGCTCCATTCTTAAGGTCGCCCACTAAAAGAAGAATGTGAATTATTCAGACAAATGAAATAAATCGCACAATGTAATCATTCAGAACAGTATCCTGCTGTGTCCATAGTAGTATTGCAGTAATAAAGCCTCAAAATATTTCAGTATTTGTCCAAATTAAAGTGCAAAAAAAAATTCTTTGCCCAGTTCTTCATGTTATGGTGATGGTGGATGCATTCCATTATGAATTACATTGCATGAGTCTTAATTGGATCACTTAATCTTCTTTTTGTTTTATTTTGAACCCCCAATGGCAGGCTGGTCTGAAACCCCAAGAGACCTCTTACAGCTGTCATGACAATGGGGAAACAAACAACATTCAAGCGATAAACAGCCTTTGGGGGCGCCAATTCCACAGAGATACAGCCACCGGGGAGGAGAACACAACGGCTGATCCATGTGTCCTTGTGGAGACCTGGAGTTTAGCCAAAGCCCCTGAAAACCTCATATGAGCCCATACACACCATCCGCTGACAGTTCCACAGGCTTCTTTTTTTTTTTTCAGCAATGAATTATCAATTCGAATGAATCGTTTTGTTGAACCAGTTCTTCATGATGATTCAGTCGAAATGATTCACAAAGCATCCGCCAATCATTAAGAACTCCTATTGAAACTATTTGAAATATTTACATACATTTGTATTGAAATTGGTTTATGTACTCATATCTAAATACATACGAACTTGAAGTTGATCGATATTGGATTTTGCTGATACAAAAACAAGGTGTTTATAGAAAGGTAATCTAGTAAAATCTAAATAATGAATGTGTTAAATGAAGTTCTTTGCTTCCTGTGCCGGGAATTAAATGTCAGATACAGTTTATTGTGTAACCAAAGTAACCAAAAAAAGAGAAAAAAAAAATGCCCAAAGTTAAATGATAATTAAGACTTTACTGTTTCAGATATTTAAAACATTTTATAACCTTAAATTTGATTAAACTTTAAATTTAAGACCTGCGGGATCCCTGTAAATATCTGCCCTGTTTTGCCTTGTTTATCTATACCTGCACATGTATGTACACGTGTGCACTCAACATTTGATGATGCTGCATCCGAATTTCCCCTTAGGAATCATTAAAGTAGATTAGCCAAGCAAGGACAGCAGCTGAGCACCGAGCATGTAAAGATGCCCTTCCGCTGTGTGAAAGTAAACAGTGACTCTCTCGTGGTCGCTGAAGATGCTGTGACTCAGGGAGATGCGGAAGCGACGGTCGGGATGGGGAAAAAGTGAACAGTCGAGCTGCTTGTCAGACTAAATTTCGCTCCCCTCTTCAGGGTCACCGGACAGCAGAGTAAGTGGAAGTTAGTCATTAGAACAGCCATCTGGAGTTTTTTTTTAGGGAGTCTGGAGACGGTCTGAAAGGGTGACTGTATCAGTCCAGATGGATGAGAGAGCGGAACAGTAGGAAATAGGAAAGGTCACAAACAGCTCCTACTAACATGCATCAAGCAAACAAATTGTTGCAACAATTAGGAATATGAAGGCTCCTCATGATTTGATTTTAATTGACAATCACAAAGCGATTCTTGATGCATCTCAATTTTTCAAATTACAGTGTAGGGGAGCAAATCTTTTGCATTAAAGGCACACCATGTAGTTTTTTGCCACTAGAGGTCGCCTATTCAAAACAAAGGCGTAGCTTGTTGACGCCGAGATTGAGCGCGGAATCTTGGGAGTTGTGGTCTTCACCTCACAGTCGGTGAAACGGATCAGGATGTGACGCGGGCAGAAATCATATTCATGGATGTGATTATTAACGTTACTGTAGTATGAAGCGGAGCAGGGCCGAATGTTGTGGGAGTTGAACGAGAGGTCACTGAAGCGATTGGTAATGAGAGACGAGCGTGACACACGGCACGACAGCAGCGGAACTTTTATTATGCCACAGTCGCCGCTTCCGTAACGTAGCGCTGTTTTATAATATTTGATACATTTGAGTGTGTTGAAAATGATGTTATAACATTACTCTGCATTCGGTCCGCGGCTGCTATGAGACACTTGTTGCACTGCAGTAAGCTAGATCGATAGAATATCATATTAATAAATGCTGGGTGGCTTGTGTTGCTAAATGGCATGCAATTCATTTAGAACATATTGTATGATGGAGAAAATGCTGTATTACTGTACAATAATTAGTTTTCTGTCTATAAATGTCTCCAAACAGTTGTTCCCTTGTCTAATAAAAAAAATAATATATTAAAGTGTCTTTGGTGTTTCCATGGTTTCTACAAAATAAAACCGGAAATCAAGGGTAATGCGGGTATGATGTCATTGTTAGGTGACGCATGGACACGCTTCGTGTCCTGGTTAAAATTGCTTATTTCTCTGGATTTAAACATTCTTGGAATCATTTGGGGTAACGCAAGTACACAAGTCAACAAAATATATAACACTGTTACTAGTGGTTTTTGGATATTTTAATCCAAAAATCGTACATATTGTGCCTTTAAAACATGCATTAGACCTAATGATTAGCTTCATGTTATCCAAAGTATGTGATATCTTTGATACTTGATGTCAGTTCCAAAAAGAATATCCTCAGACAGGCCATCGTTTCTCCATTTCTGAATGGAAACATGCAATAGGACTTGCAATAGTATACTGTTATAGAAATAACCTATCATATTACTTACCATTTCTACAGGATACCGTATGCATACTATGAACAGTATGTCAATTTTCTGAATGCACATACACAGACGACCTACTAAACTGCCAAAATGTGCAGTATTTAAATTAGGATTATTTAAATTAATTCATAAAAAAAAAACATGATCCTTTAGAAATCATTCTGATTTCTTATTTCATTTTATTATGCTCAATTAAAGCCACAATGTGTAAATTTTCACCGCTAGAGGTCGTTTATCCAAAACAAAAGGCGTCGCTTGATGACGCCTTGATTTTGCAGAGCTTTTATTATGCTTCAGACGACCGCTTCCGCTTCTTCAACTTCCTCTGCTCATGCGTATGTGGGACAACGCAGCGCTGTTTTATCATATTGGATACATTTGACTGTGTTGAAAGTTATGTTATAATGCTACTCTGTGCATTTGCTCGGCAGCTACTATGAGACACTTGTTACACACTGCAGTAAGCTAGATCGATATTAGGCATGTTAAAACATGGTACTTCGGGATAATTTAAGTACAAAAGTCAACAGAATATACACTCACCTAAAGGATTATTAGGAACACCATTCTGACTCTACCATCTGAATGTCTCAACAGAAATCGAGACTCATCAGACCAGGCAACATTTTTCCAGTCTTCAACTGTCCAATTTTGGTGAGCTCGTGCAAATTGTAGCCTCTTTTTCCTATTTGTAGTGGAGATGAGTGGTACCCGGTGGGGTCTTCTGCTGTTGTAGCCCATCCGCCTCAAGGTTGTGTGTGTTGTGGCTTCACAAATGCTTTGCTGCATACCTCGGTTGTAACGAGTGGTTATTTCAGTCAAAGTTGCTCTTCTATCAGCTTAAATCAGTCGGCCCATTCTCCTCTGACCTCTAGCATCAACAAGGCATTTTCGCCCACAGGACTGCCGCATACTGGATGTTTTTCCCTTTTCACACCATTCTTTGTAAACTCTAGAAATGGTTGTGCGTGAAAATCCCAGTAACTGAGCAGATTGTGAAATACTCAGACCGGCCCGTCTGGCACCAACAACCATGCCACGCTCAAAATTGCTTAAAATCACCTTTCTTTCCCATTCTAACATTCAGTTTGGAGTTCAGGAGATTGTCTTGACCAGGACCACACCCCTAAATGCATTGAAGCAACTGCCATGTGATTGGTTGATTAGATAATTGCATTAATGAGAAATTGAACAGGTGTTCCTAATAATCCTTTAGGTGAGTGTATAACATTGTTCTAGTGATTTTTGCATATTTTAATCCAAAAATCTTATATATTGTGCCTTTAATGAACAAATATAAATGTTTTTACTTTCACTTAAATGACCAATTTAACACATTCTTGCTGAATAAAAGTATCTATTTCTCAAGTTTCAAAACAAAAACGAAAAATCATCCTGACCCCAAACTTTTGAATGGTAGTGTACCTGACCCATCAATGTGGGATTCACAATTACTGACTTTTTATGTTTTTAGGCTTCCATTTTCACAAATTCAAGCAAAGAGCTACACGCTGACTTCAAACTGCCAGATTCCTACAACAACAATGCATGTTGTCTATAAAGTTTTGAAGATGAAAGAATATGTGACAGCACAGGTTAAAGTCTGAGGTAAAGTCAAATGACAGCCAGACCCTCCAGACTTACTAATTCAGTCAATCGTTCGTGAATGTGTGTTGTATTTTTAGCCTCTGGCATCTTCAGTGAAGGGAGAGAGTGCTGACTACTGAACCTAGTAGTAAAACGCAGATGACTCAAATGACTCCCCTGAATGACCTTTCTACTTATTAATATTATGAGATGTTTACACCACAAACTGACCATCTCACCTGGTTTAACTTTCCACAGCTCCTCTGATATTCTTGTTCAGTAATATAATCATGAGATAATCATTGTAAATGGCCTCACTCACCTCAAAAAGCTTAATCAGCGACTTCATATACAGTCTGCGGATCCCAAAGGACACGCCGAGGATTGCGGGTACGATGATGAACACCAGCAGAAGAGTGAACCACACCGTGAAGGAAATGCCCAGGAGCATACAGATCAGGCTGTCGAAGGGGAAGAGGTAGGACTCCATCTTGACCAAGATGCAGGGAAGGAACGATTTAAAAGTGACGAGACTACCTAAACACAGCCTGATGGACTCCTCTATAGTGCCTCAATTTCTGAAGCCTACGCTGAAACACAGCCTTCATGGGCGTATAGGGAAAAATGATCATTTTATATCCATATCCATCAAATTAACACCTCACGATGCTACAGACAAGTCTGCAGGACACATCAGGGTTAAGAAAACCCCAAACGAGCCTGGAGTGTTGGAAATATAAATAAATGTGCATAAATATTCAATCTTTCACAGTCTCTTGGGAGAATATTTCTGCATCAATGACCTATTTGATAAGGTCTCACATCACCGTCCACTGCCATTTCCGCCATATCTAGGAAAAAAGGAGAAAATGTTTTTGAAGAGTTCAAAAAAGCTCATAATCAACTGTCCACATCAAATATTTTGTTTCTGACATATTTAGAAAAAAAGAGGGAAAATGTTTTTGAAAAGAAATTTAAGAAATAAATGACTATTTCACGGATTGTAACGGACAATTCAACGGCACTTCAAAAGCGAAATATCTATATTATAACGCCTAAAGCATATTCCTTATCTTAACATCTGAAATAAATGTTAATTAGATCTTAAATGCATCAGAAATGGGTTAAAACTACAGTTGTGTGAAACATTGTTTGTATGCAGATGTAAATGGATGGATGCTAAAGCGCTTAACAGCTTCTCTTTTAATCATGTAACTAAACTCCCAAACGTCTTTGAATGTACAAAACCCGCTGTATACTGACCTGTTCCCTGAAGATGGCGTTTAAATGCTAATTTGTCCTCTCAATAAAATACTAATTTGACATTTTAGTAACGTGAGATGCAGCTGTTGTTGTTATGCAACAAGTTTAAGAGCATCAGCAACGGCGCGATGCTCGCTCGGCTGCCGCAACTTCCGCTTCCGGTGGGCTCGGCTGCTTCGACATTAGCTGAGGATATTTGCCCCTCCTACCGCTGATCTCCGAGCAGTTGTTTTATGTGCGGTTGTGTTTCAGGGATGGATAGTTGCGGGGATAGCTGATTCTAGACCAGCGGCGTCTGCATTATTAATAATATTATGTTACAAATATTATTTTATTTAATGGGTAATGTTCCTAGATGGTTTGTATTAAAATGTAATACGTTGTTATTTGTTTTTTAAAAACAGTTTACTTTTCGTTTTGTTAAGATATATAAAAATCACACTAAAATTGTATTGTAAACTTAGTACCATACTTTTAATTTGATACTTTTAAAATGCTGTATGTTCAGTATAAAAGTCAAAAAATCAAAAAGGTAAATTGGCTATCTCTTGTTGTCACTTCCAATTTAGCTTTAGAGGTCTAGTTCACACAAAAATTATAATTCTGTCATTAATTACTCACCCTCCTGTCCTTCCAAACCTGTTCTTTCCATCTTCGGGAACACAAATGAAGATCTGTTTGATGAAATCTGAGAGCTTTCTGTCCCTCCATTGACAGCTACTTAAGTACCACTTTGACACTTCAAAAAGTTCATAAAGAGATCGTAAGACTAATCCATATGAATTGAGCGGTTTAGTCCAAATTTTCTGAAGAGACACAATCGCTTTATATGATGAACAGAATGCATTTAGGCTTTTATTCACATATAAACATTCATTAACTCACACATCAGTTGTGATAAACTGAAGCTCCGGCATGTTCGCTTGACGTGCGAGAACCAATTAGGTTCATTTTCCTTGGCAGCACGTTTGCGCTTCCGCAAGAACCAATGAGGTTTGTTCTTGCACGTCAAGCCGTTTCGGTTGAGCTTCCACAAGAACCAATGAGGTTTGTTCTTGCGCGTCAAGCTTTTCGGTTGAGCTTTTGTTTATGTTCGGTGACCAATGTTAACGCCTAAATCAAATTTGTTCATCATATAAAGTGATCGTGTCTCTTCAGAAAATTTGGACTAAACCGTTAAATTCATATGGATTAGTTTTACAATCTCTTTATGAACTTTTTGAAGCGTCAAATTAGTAGTTGCGTAGCTGTCAATGGAGGGACAGAAAGCTCTCAGATTTCATCAAAAATATCTTTATTTGTTTCGAAGATAAACAAAAGTCTTACGGGTTTGGAACAACATGAGGGTGAGTAATTTTTCGGTGAACTATCCCTTTAATTTTTCAAACGGTGCAAAAAGTGTGAAAATCTATTAATTGGATGTATTTAGAATGCATTAAAAGCCAGACTTGAATAGCCTTAAACAAATAAGTTGTTTTTATAACATTTTGTTATAAAAAAAATTTCAAATATAATTTCCACCACAGACTGTTATCACAGTGCATAATTTGTGAGGTGGTGGAAATGTTCATGACACAAAATTAACAGAATTCTCCAGTGATCCATGTGTGTTCACTGTTGGTAGATAAATTAAATCATCTAGTAAAAGTGTGACAATTGTGTTTAAGAGTTTATTTTTTGAAAGTCAACCAGTTCCAATTAATTTTGATTGTTTATACAGAAAATGTTTCCTTACAGAGTAAATTCAGTGCTTCTTTTATGTTCCAGTCTGGCCTTCTAAAAATAGTTTATTTCATTCCTACAGAGAGTGTTGTGATTGTGAAATTGACATTCATAAATGAAATGTTTCACCAAAATAATACAGTTAAGTCTAAGGTTGAAATGTACGTGCCTGACTGCAGAACCATCTCTGGCCAGATGCTGGAGCTGGAACTCTATGCAGAAACAAGTGGCTCGACGTAACAAGTTTATTACATTTGAAATAAAATATATTATAACAACAACATGTACTGCACTGTGTACATATTACTTATCCTTCGATATAAAATGTGTCTGTTTGCGACGCTATATGTGGGTCAGTAATACAATTGAATACAAGTTAAAAACAAACTCTTTGATTGCACAACTCTTTAATGAAATCTACACTACAAAAAGTTGTTTTGGCATGCATAGAATAACTCAGTTAAGACAAACTTGAAATCGCACAAATAAGATACAAGAAATCCAATCCAACCTCTCTCTCTCTCACACACTCACTCTCAAATAGTGAATTAAGATCAAAGACGCTCATCTGTTAACTAAACTCACAACATTTACATACAGGACACAGGACAAGAAACTACACAAAGTATGCTTACAGTAGGCTACTTCGCTGTGTTGACTCATAATTGCATCAGCACTAGCATTCATGCAAGACAATGTGCAAACAAGGGCAGTTTAATGTTTTCTTTATGGCAAATCTTTTTCAACATTTCAAAAATATGTCCACACATACTAGTGCATAGGTCCAATGTATTGTAAAATAAATAGCAAATGATTGATAGCAAAGATTTCCAGCATTTCCCAGTATTGATATATAAAATAAAATCTTTGTGATAATCTAATATATCATAGGCTACTGTAAAACAGCCAGAGTCTTTTAAAGGGAAACTATAAACACTAATCTCTCTATACTTTACAAATATTAATAAACAGCTTAAATATGAAACAGCAATGTTATTGCAATTTGATGCACCCTACTGTCACAAAGTAGGAGTGAGATGCCAGTAAATGAAAGTACTGGATATTTTGATGCTTACTAACGGAGCAGTTTGATCACTCGCTTTTTTGAAAGGTTGCTCTCGGGGCGTTTTTTGCATCAGACCCCTAGCAGGCTTTTTATTGGGTAAAAATATATATCAGAGATCACAGTATTAGTGAGGCATCCTCTCATTCCCACTGGTGGCTTCTGGGCTTCATAAAAGCTGTCATGGAGCGTTACAGTGCAGTTCTTTCATTTGTGCTTTGAGGTCAGAGGTCATATTCCAGAAGTTCCTCTTGTGAGGCTGCTCCCATTTCCTCCTAATCTTTCCTCTCCTCTTCATCCTCTTCCTATGTCAGAGCACAGGAGATCCAGTTTTTGATGTGGTTTGTCCACCTTTCCTCTAGCGAGACATCATGCGCACAAATTCTGAAAAAAGAAAGACCAGACATTGGTTTAATTTAACACTGAAATACTCAATTAACAACAGGTCCTATAAGTGTATATATATATATATACTATATTGCCAAAAGTTTTGGGACGCCTGCCTTTACTTTACATGAACTTTAATGACATCCCTTTCTTAATCCGTAGGGTTTAATATGGAGTTGGCCCACCCTTTGCACCTATAACAGCTTTAACTCTTCAGGGAAGGCTTTCCACAAGGTTTAGGAGTGTGTTTATGGGAATTTTTGACCATTCTTCTAGAAGCGCATTTGTGAGGTCAGGCACTGATGTTGGACGAGAAGGCCTGGCTCACAGTCTCTGCTCTAATTCATCCCAAAGGTGTTCTATCGGGTTGAGGTCAGGACTCTGTGCAGGCCAGTCTAGTTCCTCCACACCAAACTCGCTTATCCATGTCTTTATGAACCTTGCTTTGTGCACTGGTGCACAGTCATGTTGGAACAGGAAGGGGCCATCCCCAAACTGTTCCCACAAAGTTGGGAGCATGAAATTGTCCAAAATGTCTTGGTATGCTGAAGCATTAAGAGTTCCTTTCACTGGAACTAAGGGGCCAAGCCCAACCCCTGAAAAAGAACCACACACCATAATCCCCCCTCCACCAAACTTTACACTTAGCACAATGCAGTCAGGCAAGTACCGTTCTCCTGGCAACCGCCAAACCCAAACTCGTCCTTCAGATTGCCAGAAAGAGAAGCGTGATTCGTCACTCCAGAGAACACGTCTCCACTGCTCTAGAGTCCAGTGGCGGCGTGCTTTACACCACTGCATCCAACGCTTTGCATTGCACTTGGTGATGTAAGGCTTGGATGCAGCTGCTCGGCCATGGAAACCCATTCCATGAAGCTCTCTACACACTGTTCTTGAGCTAATCTGAAGGCCACACGAAGTTTGGAGGTCTGTAGCTATTGACTCTGCAGAAAGTTCTGCGCACTGTGTGCCTCAGCATGTGCCTCAGCATCATTACCAGGACACACACACATGTTGTGTGTGTCCTGGTAAACCCTATGTTATGGGGATAAAATGTCCCCACAAGGATGGTAATATTCAAAATCCTTGTCCTTGTGGGGACATTTTGTCCCCATAACAGGGTTTACCATGACACACACACACACATGCTGTGTTTTCATGTTTTATGGGGACTTTCCATAGACATAATGATTTTTACACTGTACAAACTGTATATTCTATCCCCTAACCCTAAACCTACCCATCACAGAAAACTTTCTTACATTTTAAATAAAACATTGTTTAGTATGTTTTATGTCATTTTAATTACTATTTTAAATACCAATGTCATTATCCAAATCTGTGTCCTCATAAATCATATAAACACACACACACACACACACACCATTTAATTTGTGGTCAGTAAGAGGTGACAGTAAAGACATTTACAATGATACGAAAGATTTCTATTTCAAATAAATGCTGTTGTTTTGAGAGACATAATTATCAAGGTACATCTATAAACAACAAAAAAAATCCATAAAAACAGTTCATTCTTCTTCATTTTATAGTAACCCCGACAAAGGTTTTGCTGTCAACAACACCAATTTTTTCTCCCCCTTTAAACTTGACATGTCTATTTATTATGTTGTCCAAACTGTGCATGATTATTATTATTATTAGTTGCCTTGTATTATTTTTACATGAGACATTGTTTTCCCTTGCTGTCTGTGACCCAGTTTTGGGTCGCAACCCATCATTTGGGAACCACTGCTCTATATTGTTGCTTCATAAATTTCCTTGGCAAAAAAAATACTATTGACCTCGGATGAGTCAAAGTTAGCCTGAGCTCAAAATACAGCAAGAGGACGTTCGGCTGTCACACCTCCAGACATCAGCAGGAGTAACAGTGCTAGCTATTTTTGTCCTTCCCGTTTTCATGCTCTTTTGCGCGTGGTTAATGTGAGAGGTGAAATAATCCCGTGGTTAAGAGATAATCTGGTTGACAGCTCTACTACTGTCACTTTACCGCCTTCACCATGATGAGATTCAATAGCAGCTAAACTGTGTGACACAGCGGCTCACAGCAAGAGGCACCAAAAGAAATGATAATAGGTCCAAAAATAGGGATCATTTGTCTCAGTCCTTTTTTTCATATTCTATATTTTGCATTGCATTTTTCCCTGAAGTCCACTTATGTTAGTCAAGGTTTCTTCCATCTTCTCTCTGAATGAACCAGTTAGACAAAAGTTTAAGTGCTTTCAAAAGGTTAATTGCTACTTTAATAACTTTGTGAACAAATAGAGAACAAACAAATATTGCATTTGGGATTAAACCATTCCTTAGCATAACAAAATTTTACTGCAGATTCCAAAATATGGACAAGAGACACTGAGGAATCAGTGAAATCTAATAATTTTTGGGTTACTGTGTACAGATAATTGCGATAATTTTTCTCCCAGGCCGCATAAACCGATTCACTCTACCTACCGCAGCAATATAGACACTGCAGCAGTGAAATTAGCATTACTAATTAGCATGCAAAATCAACACAAGGTGGCTCACCTTCGAAGTCGACGTGCCCATCTCCGTTTAAATCAATGTCCCGCAGAATGTCCTCCAGATCTCTGTGACCTACCTGAAGGAAAGAGAATCAATAAAACGATGAAAAGGAGAATTGGATGAGAGCTAAAAGCTTTCAGATGGTTCAGCGTAGTAAATAAAAGCACCTGCTGGCCCAGCAGTTTCTTCATGGCCTCTCTTAGTTCTGCTGTACTGATCTGACCGTCTCCGTTGGTGTCAAACTGAGAGAAGGAGAACAAAAGAAGACTGTTAAGAGGTTTAAATGTTCTCAAGCATGTCTGGATCCAAATGATCCTGCTCTGAATGGCAGTTTTAAGCAATTTTACTATGTTTTACGAAGAAAGCAGGAAGTCTACACAGAAATGGTACATGTTATATGCTAATGTTATTTCTTCATTTACCCCTTGTTTTCAATTTTCTGCCATTTTATTTGTGAGCTATTTTCATGATGTGTGGCGTCACCTGGCACCCTTCACCTTATAGCTGCACTATTCATTGAAATAAAATGGAAATCCTCATATGGCTTAGTGCGATTATCAAATCGTAAAGGCTGTGATTTAACGCTGCATTCACACGGGTGTTGCCGTCAACGCTTGATGGAGGGCGTGTCTGAAGCTTGATGCTGACGCGACCATCATAGTGACAACAGCCAATCATATTACTTTTGTGTTGCATGAACGCAATTGGCTAGCGTCTGCGTTAGAGTATTTGAATAGGCGATCTGATTGGCTGATGCCTGTGTTGGCGCTTAAAAAGTTGAAAACTTTTCAACGTCTGCCGCGAGAAACGCCAGTGAAGCGACGCAACAGAATTCAATTCAGTTCGGCAACACATGACGTCACCCATTCAAAGTAAATGAGAAGCGTTGGCGCCAACGCCCCGTTATTATTGTTAGGGGTTCAAGCACGAAGTGCTGAAACCCTATTGTAATTGTTAATTTTCCCATGATGCATCATTCTCCATCTAAAACTGATTGGGCAGACCAAACCGTAAGTCGTAGAGACTTG
This sequence comes from Coreius guichenoti, assembly GCA_039654105.1. Classification (NCBI taxonomy): domain Eukaryota; kingdom Metazoa; phylum Chordata; class Actinopteri; order Cypriniformes; family Gobionidae; genus Coreius; species Coreius guichenoti. The sequence continues at coordinate 27,864,402 of CM077190.1, forward strand.
AAACTTTCAGGGCTGGTAGTACTCACACCGACTACGAACGTCACCGAGGGGCCCCCCGATCGGCCTGACGGGGACGATACAGCGGTCAAAAGTATGAAATGGCTCATAACTCCTAAACCGTTAGGCATGGGCTCAAGTGTCTTATATCGTTGGAACAAAATGCATGCCTCGGATTGGCTCGTCACCTAGGGGAAATTTCGGGCTATTTTGGCTTTTTCCAAAAACCTACTTTTGCGAACTAGTCCTAGGTTTTTGGCCCGACCGGAACCAAACCAGTGCAGCAATATTCTCTGGAGTCTGAATGTCAATAGTTATCAAAAAAAAGTGGAAATTTGGGTTCACCGTCCCTAATGGCCGGCAAAATGTTCGAAGTGGGAGGAGCCACTTTTACTTAATTGGCTATAACTCGTCAACGGAACGAGATATTTTCACCAAACTCAGCACACCTATGTAAGAGCTCATTCTGTGGTCACGTGAAAAAGGACGCGGTGACTGGCCACTTTGTGGCGCTATAACGGTTAAAAAGGTGTCAAAATGAAGTATTTCTATGGCAAATCCCATTAAATGGCTGAAAGCGGCCCTCTTCCTGCCTGATTTGCATACAGCTTCACAAAATCGGGCGTTCGCATGCGTCACGTGATCCTAAAGAAGCTTGCAGACTTTTATGGACATCGGGCCATTGGTGGCGCTTTAACTGTTATAAAGGTGAACTATATTATCCTATGCAAAATGACATTTAAATGACTAAAAACTGTCTGCTCTGCGTAGAACTTCACCAAATTAGCTGAGCATGTGCGCCATATTAATGTAAAGAAGCGTGCAAACTTTTACGGCGATCGGGCCATCAGTAGAGGTTTAAGGTTAAAAGGTTAAAAAAACCCCCACCACATTTCCAAATGAGCTGAAAATGCACATACCGACCTTTTTCCCCTCTGATGTGCATGTCAAAACGCTCGATAAAGTTTTTGTAACCAGCAGCTCAAAAATCAAGTTCTGAGACCCTATAGTTTTTTTTTATAGGCCTTTTTAGGCCCTTTTTATGCCCTTTTTATTAGGGCACGAAGTGCTGAAACCCTATTGTAATTGTTAATTTTCTCATGATGCATCATTCTCCATCTAAAACTGATCGGGCAGACCAAACCGTAAGTTGTAGAGACTTGAAACTTTCAGGGCTGGTAGTACTCACACCAACTACGAACGTCACCGAGGCGCGCCCCGATCGGCCTGACAGGGACGCTACAGCGGTCAAAAGTACGAAATGGCTCATAACTCCTAAACCTTTAGGCGTAGGCTCAAGTGTCTTATATCGTTGGAATCCTTGGCTCAAGACAGACAAAATGCCTCGGATTGGCTCGCCCTTCACGTGCCAATTTGGAGAAAGTTTGGGTTTTTTGAAAAACCTACTTTTGCGCACTACTCTCAAGTTTTTTCCCTGATCGGAACCAAACCACTGCAGAAATGTTCTTTGGAGAGAGTATATCAATAATTACAAAAAAAATTCGAAATTTCGATTCATAGTCGCTAAGGGGAACCAAAATGTTCAATGTCTCCAAGGCCACTTTTACTAAAATGACTATACCTTTTGACCGGAAAGAGATATTTTCACTAAACTCGGTTCACATGTCTATGAGCTCAAATTTAGGTCAAATGAAAAAAATTGCGACGATTGGCCACTTGGTGGCGCTGTAACAGGAAAAAAATTCATGAAAATGGCTATAACCGCACCCAACCATTAGTCCGATAATAATTGGCATGCATTGTCTTTGTCCAGGGTGCCATGATAGTCTATGAGAACATTGGGATATTTCAAAAAACTCAGTACGCATAAGCCAGTGTTTTTCACAGGAGTCACCTCCTTTGACTCCTGAATACTTGCCAAGTCCAACAATACCAAACATGGCAGGTTTTGCCTTATGGTTTGTGTAACGGTGTCATTGAACGCTTACAAAACTTTTGCGATTATCTTCGAAACAGCTAGGCCGATCGAGAAAAAACAACCACAGGAAATTTGAAAACATAGGTCGATAGCTAAACAATAACATCCAAATGTCAAAATTATGATAGGAAGTGAAATCCAATCAATGTTGCCCATGGGTCATTTATATACTCTCATAAATATACTGTAACTGTCTATAATGGGGTATCCAATCCTGCTCCTGGAGGGCCACTGTCCTGCAGAGTTTAGCTCCAACCTCAATTAAACACACCTGTACCAGCTAATCAAGGTCTTAATAGGCATACTAGAAACTTCCAGACAGGTGTGTTGAGGCAAGCTGGAGCTAAACTCTTCAGGACAGTGACACCCCTGGTCTAGAACTTCAAAATGAAATGAGATATTTATAACAAATTTGACACACATATGTATGGACACACTCTGAGTACACCTAAAAAAGTGGTGGAGATTGGGCAAGACGTGGTGCTATAACTGCTAAAAAAAAAAAACGTTAAAAAAATTAAATTTTTTAATTAAAAAATGTTTCCTTGGTAAATTGGCTGTAAAAAGTCTTTTTTCATCTATGATCTAAGTTTATTTATTTATTTGGATCCCCATTAGCCAGTACCTAAGCAGTGGCTACTCTTCCTGAGGTCCCAACAAGTAAAAAATACAAAACTACATTAAATCCACTACAATAAAAAGCCAATGAAACATACAAACCCAAAATTCATTCCAAATATCAAAATTTGGAATGAATGTCATTAAATGTTCCTTTAAAGATTTTTAAAAACTTAAAAAAATATATTTTACTTAAAATATGTAATATCCGATGGTAAATCATTCCATATTTCCATTCCTCTATACGTTGCACTACGTTGTTTTACAGTAGTTTTCGAAACAGGAAGTAAAAAACATCCCTTTGATGCATGCCTGGTGTTGAAATTATGACTAGTGCTACTATATAAAAGTTGACATTACAGGACATTAGGAACTCTAGACAGAAATATATCTTATAAAACAAAGCAGAGAGACAGTATTTCACCAGTGGCCATCCTAAAGTTTTGTGCATTCTTATTATATTATCCCTTCTATTACAGTTTTAAAGTAAGTCGTGCGGCTCTGTTCTGGACTGTTCTGTTACTTGATGCACTCAACCACACCACTGGGCAATAATCTAAGTAAGAACCATTGCACAATTTAAGAAATACAGTGTTGTAGTAAAAAGTTTGCACATCTCTAATAACTGACAAACCTCTTCCCATAACTGTTTGTAACCCGGGTAACCCTGACCACCAGTAAATGAGTTAAAAGTTGCAAAAAGTTCATAAAACGAAAGAATAAAAGCGTTCTAAAAGGGAAAGAGATTCATCCAATCAATGATTGTGCTGCAGTGACTGACACTCCTGCAAGCCAATAGTAGCGGTGCATTCACGTCCCGCCGGCGCCGCTGTAACTCAGAGAGTCAGATCAGAGCAGATCAGACGAGAGAGCGTTTCTCCACAAACTCCCTGCGTTGAATGTTAATCTAATGAAAACTGTGATTGTGTGCAAATGGAAAGTTAGACTTTGGATGCGTCAGCTGAACTTTTGTCGTCGGAGAGAAAGAGTTTAGTGAAAATCGGAGATTTAGAGATGGATCGGATCCACAGTGTATTTCAGAATAATCTGAAATAGTGATTCTATCTGGCTTTGGTGAGTGAAATGTCAGATATTACTCTGATATTATGTAAAAGAAATGTCAGGGTTTCTGAAATGATTCGTTCTGAGCAGAGCTGAGTAGGCCGCGTGCACACAGCGCGAGCTGAACTGATTAGCACACAGGCTAAAGCTACCACGTGTAAAAATGCTAATTGTGTCATGAAAATGAGTCCAAAAGTGATTTATAAGTGTCAATGTGTCTAATAACTGTTGGAAAGTTGGATTAATGTATCATTTGAGCTGTGTGTATATAATTAATTATGGGAAGTCTTAATGAAAGATATTGTGTTTGCCTTACCTTTTGCAAGGCTAGGTTTTTTTCCCCTTCTATCTTCTATCTTTCCTGTTTTGTGCCAAATACAATCCTCTGGAGAGGAATCGTCTGTGTTGGACGCGATTAAATGTGCACAAATGGCGAGCTGCCCACGGACCTGCTTTCCCTTTGAACTGTGATTTTTGAAATCATCAACTGGTAGGAGAATTACAATTTTTCTTGTTTTTTTGGACACAAAATACTTTATTTCGTTGAATCCGTTTGATTTTTGCTTTCCAAAAAAGGAGAGACTCTATTTTTTGAACTTGAACTGATCGAAAGGGAGTTCAACAACTCTTTGAACTGAATCATTTGATTTGCGAACTCGTTAGCTAATTCGTTCAGCTAAGTCGATTCACTCATGTACTTTGTTCAACCGAGTCAATTCATTTGTTTCTGTATTTCCAATTCATATTGTTAAATGTGCTGTTTACTCTATGAAGGGAAAGTGATTTATTGGAAGGAGTTCTGAATTATATTCTATGTTTTGGGTCAAATCAAATATTGAATTACTTTAATATCATTTTACATTTGGGTTATTGAATATGATATTTTGTTTGAGGGTTTATTGTTGTAAATTACTTTTTTTTGAGAATCTATTTTATTTACACATTGTGTGAAAAGTGTGAAACCCCATCAAATCAAATCGAGAGCTGTTAAGCTGTTGAAATCTTGTCCTAGAAAAAACAATAGAAGACTTGACAAATGTTTTGATTTACTGAACTCAATTGATTGTTCAAACCTATGATTTATCTGATTGAAATAAATTACAAAGAGAACAAATTCTTTTCATAATATAATCTTCGATCTGAATCAGACTATTCACTCACCTGTCGCATCTTTACCTCCCTCCAGTAGCCATTCCTTGCTTCTGATTTAATTGCCCGATACTGAACATCATTACTGGGTGTAGCGCATCAGTTACGTTGCACACTACATGCTATATGTTACCACAGTTTTGACCACTTCAGCCTACTGTCTAATATAACTCCAAGAAGTCTTATTTCCTTCAATAGGCAAACTCTTTACAGACAGATTTAACTGTGGTTTAAATTTAAATCTAAAAGCTTTTGGTTTTTGTCAAGTTTAGAACCAACTTATTATTCTGTACCTACTTTATGACCAATTGTAATTCCTCGTCCAAAGCAGTAGACAACTGCTTAATTGATATTGCAGTTAAATATAACGTTGTATCATCTGCATACATGACTGTCCGTGCACACTTTAAAACAAGAGGAAGATCATTGGTAAAATAGAAAATAATAATGGTCCTAAACAACTTCCTTGAGGCATACCACATTGCAACTCTTTCACATCTGAATAACTTCCATTATAAAATACACATTGTCCCCTATTAGACAGATAACTTTCAACCAATGTACAGTATGAGAAGTAAATTTAAAATAAAATCTAACAATACTGCTCCTACTAAGTTATTGTCCTCAATCTGTGCTAGGCTATCATCTGTCATCTGTGTTAATGCTGTTCCTGTTGAGTGTCCCTCATACATGCTGAAAATTAGAGGGCAAATTATTCTCCTTAAAGAAGAATTGAATTTGCTCACAAACCATCATTTTCAAAACTTTGCTAAGAACTGCGAGCAAACTTATTTGTCGACTATAATGAGCATTAAAACCCAGTGCTGCATTTTTCTGTAGATGAATAACCTTTGCATCTTTCCAAGCTAAACAAAAAATCCGTTTGTCAAGTATCTTATACCATTGGAATCCAGAGCTCAAGACGAACAAAACGTGCATCTCAGATTTCATTTCTGGTATGGAAATCGGTACACATGTGTATGGGCTCAATCTTTGGTCACGTGAAAAAAAAAAAAAAAAGCGCCTATTGGACACTTGGTAACGCTATAACATGAAAAAACCATGAAAATGGCTATAACCAGCCGACCGTTAGTCCGATTAACTTGGAAATTGGTATGCCCTGTCTTTGTCCAAGGTGCCACAATAGTATATGAGGACATTGACATATCTAAAAAAACATGGCCGCCATCGGCCAATAAAGTTTGAGCACCTATTAGACAAGGTTAACGGAGGCTGATCAGAACGAAACTCAATGGGCATGTTCGACTCATGGTCCAAGAGGTCTGTGAGAATTTTGAAAGAAATCGGCCACTAGTTTACGCTAACTAGTTTTACAGCTCTGTAATCACGTGGTGTTTCAAAGATCCACACAATATGCATATCATTTGATAGATCTCCTCATGCTGAACAACTTTGCCTCAAGAACCAATGCTGTCAATCAAATAGTTCATTAATTATTCGCAAATACGTGAAAAACGTACTTTTGCGAACTAGTCCTAGGTTTTTCACCCGATCAGAACGAAACCAGTGTAGGACAATTCTCTGGACTCTCTAGATCAATAATTATCAAAAAAAGTTGAACTTTACCCTTTGGGTCGCTATAACAGGGTCATTTAGAAAATGGGTCTGGCAAAACATGCTCAAAAGCCTATTAATCCTGAACGAAAACTCAAAACTTCACGAAAATAGGTGGGCACGTGCAGCATGTGACTCTAAAGAAGCATGCAAACTTATGGAGATCGGACTATAGTTGGCGCTATAACTGTTAAAAAGCTTTAAAGCCATGCATTTCCTTTGGTAAATTGCCTGTATTGGCTGTAAATGGTCTTTTCCATCTATGATCATATAATGTTCATATAATTTGTTACATCTGCTCATTCTGACTCTCAAGGTCAATAATTATCCAAAAAAAATTAACATGTAAAAAATAACGGTTCCTATTATTTTAATAGCATATTCCCTGAAATTCCCCATTAAAACCACCAGATGGCACCAAAAGACCACTCATTGGCTCATTCATTCATATTCTTCTTTTCAAGGTTTTATTTCATATAAAATCACATTTAAACTTTTCAAAATCATTATAGTAACATTACAAATCACATTTTTGTCAAGGTATACTACTTTGTTTTATTTGAGGTATGTTTTTGCAATTATAACACATTGCAATTACAATGAGACCTGAACATGATGTTTTAAAGGGGAAACCTGGAATAAATATTTTCTCATTCATTTTTAAATATCTGTATCTACAAAAAATGTGTGTGTGTGTGTAAGCACGTTTAATAGACTTAACATGTACTTAAAATGTACTTTGAAACCAAAAACAGACACTTTAAAAATGAAAGTGAGCCAATTACTGATCCTCTACTGCCACCTGCTGGTTAAAATAGTAATTTTGTCATACTACTCACTAATAATGTTCTATAATTCACATTTAGACTTTATAAAGTCACTTTTATAACATTTACAATCACATTTTGTCAGTTTATCATTTAATTTCATCTGAGTTTTAATTAATTTATTGCTTAAAGGCCTTAAATGCAAAAGACATTAAATGCTTAAAGGGCTTAAATGCTTGAACCCCGCTCAAATGCAGCTTGCAGCTTTAATTATTATTATTATTTTTATTATTATTATTATTAGACATGCTGATATAAAATCACAAAATGTTGGCCAGTTTTGCAGCCCTACAAACAAACACAGCAAACCTGGAATTATTTTAAAATCGCAATTTAAATCACAATCAAAGTTTTTATCAGAAAAAAACAATTCGATTTTTACAGCAATGTAAAATAAAATAATTATTATCATATTTTTCTTAAATACTTGTTTTTTTGTGCAGGGAAATAATATATTAATAATATTAATTTATACATTTTTATTTAGTAATTATTATATATAAATAACTATTATTATTATTATTATTATTATTATTATTATTATTGCTATTATTTTATAGCCATACTGATAGATAATTTCAAAATTCTGGCCAAATTGTGCAGCCCTACAAACAAGCACAGCAAAGCTGGAATATTTTCACAATCATGATTATTTCCCCAAATCGTGCAGCCCTACCTCACTCACCTCTTTGAAAGCATCTCTCAGTTCCTTTACTCCGATCATATCTGCCGTCTCGGCCAGAAGTTTGGGGCCCATCAACTCCACAAAGTCCTCAAAATCCACATGTCCCCCCACTATGAGACAGAGGACACAGGACTTAGTGAGCTTCCTATGTAGGCAGCATCAAATAGAGCCATATATGTTGATATGTTGAATATGTTGAACAAAACTTGTTGATTTGTCGTTGCTTACGGTTCATGTTGATCTGCTGGCTCAGTTCGATGAGCTCCATCTCAGTGGGCATGTATCCCATGGTTCTCATGCAGTTCCCCAGGTCTTTGCAGCCAATGAAGCCATCTTTGTCTTTATCAAACTCTTTGAAGGCTTCTCGTAGCTCTGTGAAGATAGAAAGCAGGTCAGGGAAAAAAGAGGACAGTTGAGAGGGAGTCGGAAATGATGAAAAGAGAATATTTTATAGTACAATTATGCTTCTCTCATGCACTCTGCTTTGAAAACAATTTTGAAGACAATTACAAAGCACTTACAAAGCACAACAATGCATCTATGAATGACCAAAACACTTGTAACTAAATACTTCATTGCAAACCCTCTCTACTCAAAATGAAATAAAAGCTCTTCAAATTAAAATGGAACAATCAACACATTATTTTGGAGAATGCTGCGAAATTTCATAGTGAGAATTTTCACACAATGGAATGCCAGAAAATAAAATGTGATCAAAACACTTAAGCATTCTGCAGACTCTAGTTCAGTTTAGTTTAATATCAAACAATCAACCTAATAACTGCATGTTTACTATGAATGGCTTCTATTTATAATGCATCTGCAGGGAACAAACTGTGAGATAATCTTAGTCTTATTAAAAGGCTTTATGAAAGACACTTATGGAATTAAAGGTTTTAATGTTGAATATTCAAAAACTAGATTTGCATTTCCAGAGATTTCACGGCAGCAAAAGAATTGTGTTTTAGGTAATCTCAGGTTTTATAGATGCAAGAAAGACAAGTGTCCTTTTTACTAGTGTAAAAAGAAAGAACGTGTGTCACATAATCTTTCAAAAATCATTCTAATATGCTGTGTTCAAGAAAGATTTCTAATTATTAGCAATGAGACAGAACATACCATCCATTTCCTCTGGTCTCAGCTCTCTGTTCTGCAACAAAATAAACAAAGTAATCAACAACAATCCACACAAATTTGCGCAGTTTTGTCCCAAAAGTCACCTGCATCCTCCTCCCACTCTGAAGAATCCAGTCATTTAATTCAATGCACCATTTCCTGCTAGAGAGAAGCAGCAATTCATTACAGCTTTAGGATCACAATGGCACATGTAAACTAATACACCCAACCTTTTCATGGTTTTTCCCCGTGTTTATAACGGAATTAACGTCTGGTTTTTAAATTTGATCTTCCCATTTGGATTAAGTAATCTGGAACAGCACATACAAACTCAGGATTGATCTCTCATAATCAGCTCAAGTTAGTTTCTTTGATCCCAGCATTTCCTGTTCCACACATCTTCTCACACACACAGGCTCACCTCCAAACACTCTCTGAGCTCCTGCAGAAGAACTCAATCACGTGACCCTGACCCAAGACCCCTGCGGAGGCTAATAAATGCAGATCCCTGCAGTTCATACATAAATGCACACGCAGCACTGCTTCTTTATGACTGTCTGCAAAATGCAATATTTGAAAATTGTGTGTGTGTTTTTTGTTTTTCTGAAATCTGAACTGAACTGAAATCTGTAGTATCATATGTGTGTAGATGTGCATGTCCAGACTTACGTACAGCCTTCCGGCTCTCCGCCCAGCCCTTGCGGAGGAAGATGCAGGCAGGCCCGAGCACATTGTGCATGTATGTTGAGTTCTGAGCCAAGGCCGCGAGGGCCTCTCCAGATGTCACCCCTTCCTCACATAACTGCACTGCTTTGTAGCTGCGCTTCCGGTCCTGAGCGCAGCCATCATGTCCCAACGGCCCCGGACAAGTAAGTGAAGAGGGAACGTGGTGTAAAGACACAATTAGAAACTACACGGTTGTCTGTCTGACACAATAGATAGATGGGCCAGTCAGTCAATTCAGTCAGTCGTCAGGTCAAGCGATTGGTTGAAAAGTAATTGAAACTTTTTTTAGTATCTTTCTGTGAGCAGAGCTCTACCGTCAGACTTTGTGCTTAATGTGATTTACCCAACTGGATCAGCAGTTTTGCTTTCAGGCTCTCCTGGGAAGTTCCCATTTATGAGATCAAGGTCCTTGTTTACGAGATTTGAATTAAAATTGATTCTCTAAAATTGATTCTCTTGACAGTTTCATATTTCTTTTCCTCTCTAATCGGTGTCTTATGTATTTTAGCACTCTTGTGCTGCTACAGAGGATGATGAGAAATGTAGTTTAGTAAAGAGAAATAATAATATCTGCACACTGAAGCTAGTTCCATACAGTGCTGCTTAAAAGTTTGTGAACCCCTTGCAGAATCTGTGAAAAAGTGAATAATTTTAACAAAATAAGAGGGATCATATAAAATGCATGTTATTTTTTATTTAGTACTGTCCTGAATACGATATTTTACATAAAAGATGTTTACATATAGTCCACAAGACAAAAAAAAAATAGCTGAATTTATAAAAATGACCCTGTTCAAAAGTTTATGAACCCTTGATTCTTAATACTGTGTGTCGTTCACTGGATGATCCACAACTGTTTTTTTTTTTTGTGAAGGTTGCGAAAAAAGATGCGATGGAAGGATGAGGCTTAGTTTGCGCCAACAGTAGGGGTGTAAGGATATTCAAACCTAATCGAAAAAATGCAAAACACCACCCACAGTACGTACTGCGATACTCTCATGACGTACCGAACTCCCCCCGCCCCCTGCTGCCCTGGCCCATCATGTCCCAACGGTTAACCTCACTTTAATCAAATGTCACGGAAGAATTTTGTTTTGTGACATAAGGTAAAGTAGTAATTAGGGGTGTAACGGTACACATATATTTTTGGTACGTGTCTTACACAACGAATACAGCGTTGTAGACTAACCACCAATAAACGCAATAAGCTCCATGTTTTGTTACTTTAGATAAGAAACAAAGTGTCATCTTTCAAATTCTGTCCATTTTATCACAAAATTCAAACAAAAAATACCGTTTTGACACTCTTTAATGTGGCGTGACAGATCACCAGAGGTGGAAAAAGTAATAAAATATTCTACTCAAGTAAAAGTACTATTACTTCAATGAAATTTTACTTAAGTACAAGTAAAATTACCGGTCTAAAAATCGACTCAAATAAAAGTAAAAATTGGTGGGGGACTCTGCCGTGTAGGATATTTTCACAATATAATAACCATCTCAGAAAACATCAGAGTTTCACAGCATCAAGGTATTATTAAATTATGGTTATTATTATCATCAGTTAAAATGGCCGTTAAATTAATGAATTTTTTTTGGTTGAACAAATGCTTTAACAAACTTTGTTTGTTTTGTTTATTAAAATTTCAGTAAAACATGTCTAATTAACTAAATTCAATGATTATTAATTTGATTAACAACTTATTTTTATCATTAATTTATTAAAATGTTTAAGAATAATAGAGTCCTATGAAATTTATATATACAAATATATTATCAAAAACGGTGGTAATCAAATAAAATGTAACAAACTTTTATCCTTTTATTTTTTTGGCAAAGTGCTGCAAAACAGAGAAAATAACTAAATACATTTAATTAACTAAATTAAACCATGGATTAAAAAATATATTCTTAATGTTTAAATTATGTATTATTAATGTCTTCTAGGTAAACCATACTTATTTTGACGGGTTGTACTGAAGACCTGTTTCAGAGTGTATTTGACAATGGTTTTTATTCAAATAAAATGATGAAAATGCTCATTAGGGGTTCTCTCAGATCAGCTCTGGAAATGTTCATGTGTTCATGTCCAAATATGGTTTGTGAGACATTAAAAACACCATGAGCATTGCGCGTACTTGAGTATGTAGTAGACCAAACGGGGGTCTGCATCACTGACGTCTGTCTTGTCCGTCTCCATCTTTTTGTGATTTTTGCGCGTTTGTTCTCCCGCCCTTCAATTCAATGCAGTCGTTTCCGTTCCCCCCTTTGTATTATTTATTAATTTATTTTTACTCAGTAACGGATATGGTTTAAAATGTAACGAAGTAACGTTACAATACTTCAAACAAAACATACTTAAGTAAAAGTAAAATTACAGATTTTTAAAACTACTTTAAAAAAGTAGAAGTACACAGAAAAACTACTCAATTACAGTAACGTGAGTAAATGTTATTCGTAACTTTCCACCTCTGCAGATCACTATATACTAGGCGCCTCAGTTTTAAGCGGCAGCGCAGAGCGTGAGTGAACGCGATCATCTCGTCCTCTTTCAGAATAAACATGAATGAACATCTTAAGGTATGTTGAAAGATACAGAACAACTGAAACATATATCTCATGTAATCGCTCAATCAGTGTTTCAACTGTGAAAAGATGAGAGCTTGTAAACAATGTCACGTAGCATTTACCTCAGGCAAGTCATTCAGTGTCCACAGCTTGTTAGTTCGCCAGAGAAATGAACTCTTTCGCTAAATATATGCACTATATTAGACTATATATCAATTATATTTTACTTAACCTATTAGTGATGTCTGGATTATTTAATGTATGTTTAAATAAATCTGTCATAAAAATGACAACCACTGTGTAAATGATTATATTTCAACAACGAATTGGAGTAAAAACATAATTTAGATTTAGAAGTTAATGCAAAAACTGCTTAATGTGCAGTTTACATGTTGCATACAATTTGTTATTCGAGTGTTGATTATTATATCTAAAAAATAAATAGCAATTTAGGCGAATAGTTTGGGCTCTATTGTTAGTCTTTAATATTATAGTAATGTGCAAGTAATGCCCTATAGGCCTATAGTTTATAGCGTTAGCAGAGATCATTTTTTTTCTCCTTAAGAAACCTTTAATTATAATGGAATTCATTTTAAGACAGAGACAATTTGTTCAGCAAACCACTGTTTAATAAAAAAAAAGATATTTTGTTTAGTTTCCTCCCCCCTGCTGTACCGAACCGTGACTTCAAAACCGAGGTACGTACTGAACCATCAGTTTTGTGTACCGTTAGCCAACAGCGGGAAACTCTATAGGCCCTATTTTAACGATCTAAGCGCATGGTCTAAAGCGCATGGCGCAAGTGCCCTTAGGGTGTGTCCGAATCCACTTTTGCTAGTTTAACAACGGGAAAAATGGTCGGCGCATGGTCTAAAAGTGTTGTACCTAGTCTCTTAATGAGTCATGGGTGTGTTTTGAGCGTAACGTGCAATAAACCAATCAGAGTCCCATCTCCCATTCCCTTTAAAAGCCAGTTGCGCTTGCAGCATGGCGGATTCGCTATTTACATGGCGGAATTTGCGAGTGGAAAGACAGAACACTTCTCCACAGAGGAATCCTTTTATTTTTAATATTTAAAAATGTTTGTGTGCTGCTGCACATCCCTGTGTGTGTAATAAGCAGAGTGTATGCGCGTTGTGGTCCCGCCTATAGGCGCATATTACTAACGCGCCCTTTAAATAACACAAAAAATACTGCGCCATTGACTTTAGACCAGGTTTTTGTTGGTCAATGACGCAGTCGTTTTCAGTTTCCTCAAAATAGCAACGCACCAACAATGCCCCTGAACACACCTCGTTTTCAGACCAGCACGCTGATGGGCAAACAGATGAGCACGAGTGTATTTGCTATTTAAACAATGTAGCACTGGACGTGAAAATGATAACTGCGTCGGGCTGAAACTAGCAAAAAACACTTGCGTCGCGTCTGGCGTCACATTGCACCGGGTGTATGATAGGGCCCTCTATTTGTGCAGTGTGCGCATGTCAGAAGATCAATTCCAATTTGAAGCTTGTGACATATAAACGCACACATCAACCCAATCATTTTATTTAGCATTCATGTAAACACTATGTTCAGATTCATCAAGATTCCATTCAAAAATAAAAGGTGTAAACGTATCTAATGAATCAAAGTTCCTACATTAAAGTGTGCAAGAATACGGTAAATCTTTTTTATTCTAATCGCAAGCATCAGACAACTGAACTATATATATATATATATATATATATATATAATATATATAATATATATATTATATATAATATATATTCAGAAGGTAGCAATATCACACATCTGAGTTTGCATGAAATGTACCATTAGGGATATGGTTTTTTGACAGGAACATTGTTCCAAGACTAAGAAAGGCTGTTGATCCTGGAACATGTCCTACTTGGGTAAATCACACTGTGCCAGACTTTGCCCTCTATTCTCTCTTCCCTCTCAGCAACTGACAGAACCTTTACGATAAGATATCATTCAAACTGAATAATTCATCCACTTTCATACTTGCGGCACACTGCCGCAATGCCATGCCATTTGATTGCTGCCATAAAAACAAATGATCACACTAAGCTTAAGACATTTTAAAAGCAAATCCAAGTGGTTCTCACAAATGAAACTCACTGATCATGATCGTTGAAGGGTGACGATGTGGGCTAACTGACGTCATTATTTGAGAGTAGATCCTCAAATAACCTAGTATGTTTTGAGAACGTAAAACTGCTCATGTTTAGCGGAGGGCTACTCAGGATAAGAATGAAACCAGTCAGCCAGCACATTATAATGGCCAATTAGCAGACAGGCAGAGGAGGTGAAGAGTACGTGAAATATAACTCACAAACACACAAAGAGCATCTCCCCAATTACTGACAGACCCACGGGTTAATTAAAGAGAAGACCGACGTCATCGAACAACTAATCAGTGTGCTTATCGAGAAACAGCTACTGAAATGTTGGAAACATATATGTTTATTTATAGTGATCAATTATCACTCAAATTATTAAAATTATTTAATTATAGATAGCTAGTACTTTAGAGCATGACCTTTAAGTCAGCATGAATCAAGATCCTGGTCTTATTGCGCGCAATTCAGTGTCGCACATTAAAATACTATCTGTCCTAAATAGTATTCATATATACAGTGTGTCCTAAATCGTAGTATGTTGAAATCAGTGTCCTAAAGGTACCTGGATGGTCTACTATTTCTGGTGGAAAATCAAAGTGCAGATCCATGCACGCTTTTTTTTGAAGAGGATTTGGTTCAGAACTACAAACACAAATAAAAAGCGCTCAAAAACTACAAACATGGCGGACACGCGAGGCTGACGGTTAAGTAGAGAGGTTCAGGTAAAGGGGTTTGAGTGATTAATAATAAATATCTAACCTGATGAAAAATGTTTAATTAAGCTGCAACAACATTGTGAACTTTTAAAAAGACATGTTTGGCCATTAACTTTTAAATGCATCATTATGCAAAAAACATGAGGAGAGTTTTCCGCATGAAACACCCACGACTGGCAGATCAACAAGCTAGTACTTTTGTCTCCAATACGGAAGGAAGAATTATTCAGTAGTGTAAGTTAAATGAACTTAAATGCAGAGTGTGTGTGAAAAGACGTTAACTGTGACAAGATGACTGACAGGCCAGTTTACGGCAGAGTGATTATTGTTAACTAAAATTAAAATTAATTTTGTTATTTAAAATAAAATAAGCTAAAAGAAAATATAAATATTAGATGAAAAACTTTTAAATGTGACCTTGACAACTAACTGAAATAAATGTAAGTTAAAGCACTAAAATGTAAATAAATAAAAACTAAAACTGAAATAAAAAAATAAATTAACCTAAATAGTAATATTTAAATTTAAAAGAAAAATAATAAAATGACAAAAGCAGATAAAAAAATGACTAAAATTGTAACAAATTAAAAGAAAAACTAAAAAATATAAAAATAAAAGCTCATTCAAAATATTAATAAAAACTATGATATACACTATGATATGATATAAATAATACTAAAATAACAGCGGTTTACGGTGACAGGATGCAAATTATGATGTGGCACAACAGTATGTCCTAAAACTTGCCTATTCTTCTGGTACACACTCTTTTCTTCACAAAGTAGGTGAATTGGGGCGCAGCAATTATAATCTTTTATCAAAATATAATAACTTGCTCCACCTCTAAAACGACCTTCCTTTCAGATGATGTCATGAATCCCTTATTTTTTCAGCTCCTCCCCTCCAGCCTCACTTTTTTTTCAAACTGATTTTATTAACTTAAAGTTTTTTTCTCCTTTAGATCACATTTTCTCGCTCTTCCTGTTATCCTGTCCTACCACATGCGGCTAAAGTAATCTGCATCCGACAGCTGGGCAAGATTGAGGTATACACGCACAAACACATCAGTCTCATTTGGCCTCATACTGAAGATCTTGCTATGAAGCCTATGACACTACCGGTCATGATTTTTTAAAGGTGTCATGAACTGGCTTTTTATTTTTTTATACTGTTGTCTGAGGTCAACTTATTAGGTTAGGCACGTGGTTTTTACATTCAAAAACATCATAATGAATAAGTAATAGGCTGTTTTCTACCCTGGTTTTGAGCCTCTCTCCTGGAACGCTCAGTTTTTATGGGCGTGCCGCATTGAAGACTTGGAAGTAAACGCCCACTGCTATGATTGGATACCAGTTTCGCATATTATAATGAGTTTCGACTCCCCCGTCAGTACATGTGGGGAATTGTTTTGAAAACGTCCAATGTGGAAAAATGGCAACCGGAATGATTCGCCCATACATGTTCGACCCATAATCAGTAGATATCAAACGATCTGTAACAATGCAATACTATCACTTATAAAAAACATGTTTTACTCACATAAGTGTGTTGCACCATTCCTGTCGGATCCAATATAGAAGGCACAACATTGTGTTTTAATCTCAATATGTCTGCAAATCCAGTCTCGACCTGTGTCTTGTTTACAAACGATTCCACGGTGAAACGAAGCGAAGAAACGTGCAATGTCTTATGCACGTGAGCTGGAACTTCATTAAAAATTCACAAATTCCTAATATTACAATCCGGAGGAAGCTTATGCAGCGACTGTGTTCTTCCACAACCAGGCACAGCGCAATATCTTGCTATCTTCGGCGTGTTTATTGCTCGATAGCGCGATCCGTTTAGCTCCACAAGTCGGTGGGCGGGGCTACAGAATCAGGCGTATTATGTTGAGGCGGCGTTTAACCACACGATGACGTCAAGGGTTGGCATATTCTGAGATCGAGCGTTTGCTGGGCATGGTGTCAATAAAAGCTTTTCTTTGACTAACAAGGAAGTTTTCAGCTCCGAAACGTAGGATATTCTTATATCATGATGAACTTTTAAATATCAAAGGCTGAATGAAAAGTTGATTTCTCAATTCATGACCCCTTTAAATGTTCCCACTGTAATGTGGTTGCATGACACATGCACATACGTGTTTGTGCAAATATGTGCATTGCATCTCCCCTGTATTTGCACATGACCTTCACACTCCATCTGTTGCCAAGGTTGTAAGGTGCCAGCTTGTGCATTCTTCCAAAGAAACCTGTGCCATTGGGCACTCTGGGAGAGCAGCTCTTAGCAGGTGCCAGCGCCTGATATCTCAGGCTAATCCTTGAGCGTGCACACTCCAAGTCATCTAGAGATGATTGAGAAGAACTTCTGAGAACTTTCAGAACAGCAACTGCAGACGTCATTGTCAAGAACTTTAGGGTTTAATCTCATTAAAGGCAGTTATATTGCTGATGCTTTAAAGGGTTCACCCAAAAATGAAAATTCTGTCATTAATTACTCACCCTCCTGTCGTTCCAAACCTGGAAGACTTTCGTTCATCTTCAGAACACAAATGAAGATCTGTTTGATGAAATCTGAGAGATTTCTGTTCCTTCGTTGACAGCTACGCAACTACCACTTTGACACTTCAAAAAGTTCATAAAGAGATCGTAAAACTAATCCATATAAATAGAGCGGTTTAGTCCAAATTTTCAAACAGATGGAATTAAGGCTTTTATTCTCATATAAACATTCATCAACTCACACATCAGTTGTGGTAAACGGAAGGTGTTCGCTTGACGTGCGAAAACCATTCATTCTCGTGGTACGCATCACGTTTGAGCTTCTGCAAGAACCAATGAGGTTCATTCTCGTGTTACGCAGCACGTTTGAGCTTCTGCAAGAACCAATGAGGTTCATTCTGGTGTCACGCAGCACGTTTGAGCTTCCGCAAGAACCAATGAGGTTCATTCTCAAGGTACGCATCACGTTTGAGCTTCCGCAAGAACCAGTGAGGTTTATTCTCATGGTACGCATCACGTTTGAGCTTCCGCAAGAACCAATGAGGTTCATTCTGGTGTCACGCAGCACGTTTGAGCTTCCTCAAGAACCAATGAGGTTCATTCTCAAGGTACGCATCACGTTTGAGCTTCCGCAAGAACCAGTGAGGTTCATTCTCATGGTACGCATCACGTTTGAGCTTCCGCAAGAACCAATGAGGTTCATTCTCGTGGTACGCATCACGTTTGAGCTTCCTCAAGAACCAATGAGGTTCATTCTCGTGGTACGCATCACGTTTGAGCTTCCGCAAGAACCAGTGAGGTTCATTCTCATGGTACGCATCACGTTTGAGCTTCCGCAAGAACCAATGAGGTTCATTCTCGTGGTACGCATCACGTTTGAGCTTCCTCAAGAACCAATGGGGTTCATTCTTGTGGTACGCATCACGTTTGAGCTTCCGCAAGAACCAATGAGGTTCATTCTGGTGTCACGCAGCACGTTTGAGCTTCCGCAAGAGGTTTCTTCTCACACGTCAAGCAGGTTCAGTTGAGCTTCTGTTTATGTTCGCTGATCAATGTTTATATGTGAATAAAAGCATAAATTAAATTTGTTCATCATATAAAGCGATCATGTCTCTTCAGAAAATTTGGACTAAACCGCTCAATTCATATGGATTAGTTTTACGATTTCTATGAACTTTCAAGTCAAAGTAGTAGTTGCATAGCTGTCAATGGAGGGACAGAAAGCTCTCATTTGCGAAGATGAAAGAAAGTTTTACGGGTTTAGAACGACATGAGGGTGAGTAATTTTGGGTGAACAATACCTTTAACAACAGCGTGATCTAGCATATCATTAAACATATTAATTCATGATCATGTCTAGCAACTTCCAAGGTCAAAAACGGCAACCAAATGTCCTGATGCAGGGCAAGTCAGTTTTTTCATAGTAATGTTTTTGCTACTCCAGATTGGTTTCTTAGGGTTTTTTAGGTTTTCTAGTCCTTTCTAGCATGCAAAAACTCAATAAATTCAACAATTGCATGAAGTTCAGTCAGTCCAGATTCTGTTTCATTGACAATTACTATAATGGTACTGTATACAGCACTGAGGAATTCAGAGCATGACTATTAAACTCATCTTTGACAGTCCATGCAACACAGTCCAGGTTTGGGTCGAGTCCGTAGCCCACACACACACACACGCTCTCAGCTATCAGAAAGAGCATCTTACCTTCTTGGAGAAATTCTTAAGCGGCGATTTAACACAGTTTCCCATAGTAAAGTCTCTTCTGCTAATTTTGCGCGCATGAGAGTTAATGCGGCCGCATGCGCGCGTGTGCATGCATCCACATGTCTCCATGCATGGATTACAGATGGTGAGATGAGGTCTGCAGGCTTATCTTCTAGGAGAGATGGATTTTAGGGAAAGGATGTAGATGAGTCAGGGGTGGAGATGCAGGACGTCAAGGTGACAGGAAGGGAGGAGAGAAGAAGTGGATGGAGGGATCAGGAAAAGGAGACATGTGTCTCAGTGTGAAGGGCTGCTCAGAAGAGAAAAGCCAAGATTGCTTGTTCACTTGCTTGCACTATCTCTCTCTCTCTCTCCCTTTCACCCTCCCTTCTTTTTCCCCACTCTCTCTTCCCCTCATTTCCCTCCCTCCCTCTTTCTCTCTCTCTCCCTCACTCTCAGCTGCTCAGTTTTAAAACCGTCCATCCAAACAAGGCGAAAACAGACAAAGAGGCTCGCACGGACGAGCGTATCACCTTCCCCCAAGCAAGATGCTGAAGACACTAATCCAAAAACACACACACTCGCGAGCGTCCGTGTACGAACACAGTCGATTACACACATACGGATGTTGGGCTACAGAGCTAAAAATACACACACTTGTAGTCATGCTGCCCAGCTACGAGGGGCAGTGTTCAGATCAAAGACCGGACGTCAAAACAAAAAAGCTGCCTGTGAAAAGGTGGGGTTGATGCGCCAAGGCTGCCAAAATGCAGAGCACCGGCCGAAGGCCACGGCAGGTTATTAAGGGACAACAGGAAGCCCTTCCCAGAATTCACCTGCTGATCTGGCACTCGCTCACTGAACCTGATGGTTTCCTGTTTAGGCCACTTTCGCCTCACACTCTCTCTTTCTACATCTCTCTGTGTTCATAGGAAACAAGAAAAATTACAAATTAAGACATTTAACCTTAAATGATGCTCCTAGACAGCAGTGAGATTAAATGGAGAATTTCTGCTATGCCACTAAAGTCTGCAGTCCATGTACTGGTGGTATTATTACATATTTTTAGGTGGATTATTTATGTATAAAATTATATATTTGTTTTTTGTTTTGTATTCAACCACTAGAAATGTAGAATATCTAACATTAGCCAGTATAATGATTATTGGCTTCAAATTGTAAGTAATTATCAGTTATCTGTATTGCCCAAAATGAGCATACCCTATCAAAAATGATAGCGATGTTTATTTGGACATGTTGCATGCATTGTTTTAGCATATGGGTCCTAAAGTAATTATGCAAATCAAGTGACAGCGTAAACACGTCCATCATTGCAAAACAAGCATCCGATTTGTTTTTTTGAAATCTTTAAAATCTGTATATATGCCTTGTTATAACGCTCTTCTCAGCAGTGTCTTTTGGTCTGACGTGTATGATTGGCTTAAAATTTCAATTAATTTGGTATCTGAGTTTATTAAAAATTATATAATCTTTAGTATAATAATTGAAGATGTACATGAATGCAAGAGTGTTAAAACAAAGCCATTGATTTCTGTTTAAAAAAGGAATTTTGGATTAAAATATCCAAAAACCACTAGAACAATGTTAAATCTTTTGTGTACTTACATTATCCAAATGTTTCTAAGAATATTTAAATCCAGAGAAATAAGCAATTTTAACCAGGACAAGGACTGTGTCCGTGCTTCGCCTATCAATGACATCATCCCCGCGTTACCCTCGTTACATTTTCGGTTTTATTTTGTAGAAACCATGGAAACACCAAAGACGCTTTAATATATTATGTGTTTTATTAGACAGGTGAGCAACTGTTTGGATACATTCATCGACAGAAAACTAATCATTGTTATATAGCTCAACACAGTTAGTCTTATTGTTTAAATCTCGTTTTCTTGATTTACTGCGAGTACTAGTTTTACCATGCCTAATATCGATCTAGCTTACTGCAGTGTCAAGTGTCTCATAGTATCCGCCGAGCGAACGCACAGAGTAGCATTATAACATAATTTTCAACACACTCAAATGTATCTAATATGATAAAACAGCGCTGCGTTACCCCACATACGCATGAGCGGAAGAAGCAGAAGCAGCGTCTGCAGCATAATCAATAAATCAAGGCGTCATCAAGCTACGCCTTTGTTTTTAATAAGTGACCTCTAGTTGCGAAAATTACATATTGTGCCTTTAATTTTCTTTTCTTTTTTTTTGTGTAGTTGTACTGTTTTTTTGGATTACCTTATTGAAATTGGCTGGAAATCACACACTTTCCTATTATATACACTGTAAAAAAAATTATATGATCATTATGAAAACATATTTTTACATTGCTTCAACTCATCAAAATAAGTTAAGCAATTTTCTACTTTTTTTTATAAGTTATACAAGATTCAACCCATTCCAAGTCAGTTTAATGAAGTTTAAATGACTTAAAAAAGTTGATTGTACTTAAAAATTTAAGGCAGCAACTGTTTTTTAACAGTGTAGTATGCAAAAAACAGTATGTGACAAAAGAAGTGTCCGAATTTACAGTACTCATAAAAGCGTTGGCAAAAAGTACCCGGATGACTATTTCCGGTGAGATTCTGAAGTGTGCATACAATGGACACTTTACTATCCCATGAGGCCACTAGAGAGGATTTGTGAATGGCAGTGAAGCAACGCAACTGACACTGGTAGGTCACATGATAATGACAACATGGCAAACATACTATATAGAATATACTTTTTTAGCGGTCGCAAAGTAATTACTTATTCAAAATAAGTGCTTATTCAAAAAAAGTACTTACTCGAGAGTATGCGATTTTTGATGCAGCCATCGTGTTTCCAGCTAAAAAAACACTCTTCTTCATCATGTGGTTATTATTTGATGAATCACTGCTGCTGTGATCACTACTGCCCCCTTTCTGCAGGCTGTAATAGCGCAACATTAACTGCGTCATGCAGCACTGATTTTTGTAAATAAGGTGCGATCTATAATGAGCCTAATGTTTGCTCTCAAAATAATGATCATTTTTATACTATGCATACAGTGATATTTTAGATGAATTTTGTATGGTTAAACTGTATGTAAGTGAAATGTTTAGCGAATGTTAAGTTAGTAAATGTGTAAATACTTTCCTCGTTTAATTTCTCTTAGGGAACTTTATGAGAAACATCAGTTCAATAAGAACTGAAGACATACATTTTGCCCTGGATCCATCAATATCTCTGTTGTATGCACATTTAACCTTCCCGATTAATTCTCAGCTGATCTCTTTGGTTTACTCATGTATGGCTTATCTCTTGCTCCCGTTCTCTCTCTGTCGGTGATGATGATTCATCTAGTTGAAGCCAGCCTCTTCACCGGAGGCTCATTGTGAACTTCAGAACACATCAGAAATCAGAGCCAGGCGCCGTCCACTCTCATAACGTCAACTCAGCAAGAGAACACGCACCAGCAGCGCAGAAACACACTCGCACACATGCATACACACTCGCGCATATCCATACATGCTCAGACTGGCTCTTGAACTGTCGTAAACGCATAACTGTGCATACATGTATGCATAAATCATCCGCACATGGTGATTTAAGTCATCTTTCCACTACTGTAATGCTTAGAGCAGTATGTCGAAGTTAAATAAACAGATATGATTTAGTGCTCTGCATACATCACAAATTGTTTAGCCGGTGTTACTGTACGCTATGCGTACAATATTTCAGTGACATCAATCACATTTTTTTTAAGCAGAGCTGCTTTTCATTTATTAAACAATTATCACAGTCACAGTGTGGCATTCTGACTGATAAAATCAACTTGGCCTTTTTCAGAAAAAGTTCAGCCTTCTGTAGACCCCTACATTTTGTGATAAAATAATACTGTTGTGGTGTTTAATATGATTTGGTTCATTTAAAATGTGTCTTGGCTGTCATGATTACATTTTAATGGTGGTTTAAACTGAATAAAAACACCTCAAGGAGTATTAAGGTGGGAACGATGTTCCAGTGCGGCGTTATTGTAGTATTTTTATATATATATATATATATATATATATACACACACACCGATTAGGCATAACATTATTTCCGAATATTGTGTTGGTCCCTCTTTTGCTGCTAAAACAGCCCTGACCCGTCGAGGCATGGACTCCATTAGACCCCTGAAGGTGTGCTGTGGTATCTGGCACCAAGATGTTAGCAGCAGATCCTTTAAGTCCTGTAAGTTGCGAGGTGGGGCCTCCGTGGATCGGACTTGTTTGTTCAGCACATCCCACAGATGCTCGATTGGACTGAGATCTGGGAAATTTGGAGGCCAAGTCAACACCTCAAACTCATTGTTGTGCTCCTCAAACCATTCCTGAACTATTTTTGCTTTGTGGCAGGGCGCATTATCCTGCTGAAAGAGGCCACAGCCACCAGGGAATACCGTTTCCATGAAAGGGTGTACATGGTCTGCAACAATGCTTAGGTAGGTGGTACATGTCAAAGTAACATCCACATGGATGGCTGGACCCAAGGATTCCCAGGAAAACATTGCCCAAAGCATCACACTGCCTCCGTCGGCTTGCCTTCTTCCCATAGTGCATCCTGGTGCCATGTGTTTTCCAGGTAAGCGACGCACACGCACCCGGCCATCCACGTGATGTAAAAGAAAACGTGATTCATCAGACCAGACCACCTTCTTCCATTGCTCCGTGGTCCAATTCTGATGCTCACGTGCCCACTGTTGGCGCTTTCAGCAGTGGACAGGGGTCAGCATGGGCACCCTGCCTGGTCTGCGGCTATGCAGCCCCATATGCAAACTGCGATGCACTGTGTATTCTGAAACCTTTCTATCAGAACCAGCATTAACTTCTTGAGCAATCTGAGCTACAGCAGCTCGTCTGTTTGATTGGACCACACGGCCAGCCTTCGCTCCCCACGTGCATCAATGAGCCTTGGCCGCCCATGACCCTGTCGCCGGTTCACCACTGTTCCTTCCCTGGACCACTTTTGATAGATACTGACCACTGCAGACCGGCAACACCCCACAAGAGCTGCAGTTTTAGAGATGCTCTGACCCAGTCGTCTAGCCATCACAATTTGGCCCTTGTCAAACTCGCTCAAATCCTTACGCTTGCCTATTTTTCCTGCTTCTATCACATCAACTTTGAGGACAAAATGTTCACTTGCTATTTAGGTTTAATTTATTTTTACTTCAGTTAAATGTTTTATTTAGTTTTAGTTATTTATTTCCAGTTAGTAATTTTAATGCTACTTGAACTTAAATTTTAGTTTAGTTTGTTTAGTCATCTAATATTTATATTTTATTTTATTTCAGCTTTATTTAAATTAACAAAAATGTTTTTACTAGTTTTAGTTAATGATAACCATATTCCAGTGTGACGAATACATTTGAAATAATATCAACAATATCATTTAACATCTCTTATGTGATTATTTATTTGATCAGAAGGTCAAGATTTAAGATATTTCACACAAAGTTGAACTAAAACTAGAAAATAATAGAATCAATTTCCAAGGTCAAGGGACAATGTATTGACAGGATAAAACCCAGCAAACAAAAAAAAGAAAAAAATAATGTTTTGCTAACGTTCCCATTAAGTTATGAAAATATTATTTAGGAATGTTCTCTGATATGTTTTAAAAACATGTTTTTTCTTGGTTATGCAAACGTTAAGGGAACATTCTAATTTGCAAACATTATGGGATTGTTACTTTTGAATGTTCTGAACATTCTGAAACAAGTAATAAGTGGCTAATGCAGTTAATTTTTGTTTCATACACTGCAAAAAATGATTTTTTTAAAAACTCTACTGTTATTTTTTTTCTTGTTGTTCAGTACAAATTTAATAAAGCAAGGAAAAAAGATTAGTTTTCTTACCTCATTGGCAGATATTTTTTCTTGTTTTAAGCAAAAACAAATTTTCAAAGAAAATTTGTTGTAAATAAAAAAAAATTCATCTTCTCAAGTAAATATATCTTGATCTAATAATGTATAGATATTTGTATTGGAAAACAAGATAAAAATACCAAGTTAATTAATCATTGTTTTGCAGTGTTATGAACATTTTATGCATGGTTTAGAATATACTGCAATACTGTCAACTTCTTATGATTTATAACTTGGTGTTTGTGTTGTTCTCCATTTGTTGCTTTGGATAAGTGTCTGCTCAAAAAATAAATGTTGAATGTACTTTATGCTGTTGAATTTTTTTCATTTAGCAGATCACTAAAAGAAACAAACCCCATGACCTTGATGTTGCTGGCATCACGCTTTTGCATTTGAGCTCCAGGAACGCGAGCGTTTGAGCCACGCATGCACAAAACGGATCATTCTGACAGCAATGTTAATAAGTACTTCTTCATTTTAACGAAGATGGGAGGTCAAGGATAATCCTGTTGGACACGGCGACAGGCTGCCAGAGAGACAGGAAGATGAGCAGCGAGGTTCACGTTCATCTCTAGTGCGCTGACGGCATATGAGCTTCCTGCTCCGTCTTACACAATCACACACAATGGTCAAAGAAACATCTTTGACCTTTCAGCCAAACACAATCGGAGTGATATTATAAAATATCCTGGTTCTTCAAAGCTTTATAATGGCCTTAGATTTTGAATGGCCTTAGATTTTGAAGCCCAATAAAGTGCATCCATTTATCATAAAAGTAATTCATACGGCTCCAGGGTGTTAATAAAGGCCTTCTAAAGCCAAGCGATGCGTTTCTGTAAGAAAAATATCCATACTAAAACTTTATAAACTATAATCACTGGCTTCTGGTAACGGCCGTTCGAGTCGAGTTCCGGCGGAAGAGTGACCTCTGACCCGACGCATGACGTAAGATGTAAGATGTAAGATGTAGGAGTAGCGTAAGCTTAGGTGAGAGTAGACGCCTCACATGGTTCAAACAAATAGAGCTGGGCAACAAACTCAAGCTCCTCTTTTATATCGAAATCCTCTGACATTTATCTTTAAAAATTCTCTAAATTGTGACTGGTGTTTTGCTTTGCTCTATCCTCTACTCATTTCGAGTTCATCAATACGTCATGCGTCGGGTCAGAGGTCACTCTTCCGCCGAAACTAGACTCATGTACGGCTATTACCGGAAGCCAGAGATTATAGTTTATAAAGGTATAAATATGGATATTTTTCTTACAAAACTACATCGCTTCGCTTCAGAAGGCCTTCATTAAAGGGATAGTTCACCCAAAAATGAAAATTATCCTATAATTTACTCACCCTCAAGCCATCCTAGGTGTATATATCATTCTTCTTTACTTTTCAAGACCGCCTTCCGTATTCATCTTATGCAGAAAGTGTAACGCCTCTCGCAGTTCAAAACGCTTACGCTACGTCCGACGTCACGCCAGTTACGCTTTTTTTTGTAAGTTGAATACGGAAGGCGGTATGGCGGAACCTAGATATTTTACTTCATAACGTTAAATATGGATATTTCTCGTATACAAACCCACCGATTCGCTTAAGAAGGCCTTTATTAACCCCCCGGAGCCATGTGGATTACTTTTATAATGGATGGATACACTTTTTTGGGCTTCAAATTTTGGGCTGCCATTCACTGCCATTATAACGCATGGAAGAGCCAGGATATTATTTAATATAACTCTGATTGTGTTTGGCTGACAGAAGAAAGTCATATACACCTAGGATGGCTTGAGGGTGAGTACATTATGGGATAATTTTCATTTTTGTGTGAACTAACCCTTTAAATATATCATAAAAATCATGAATATATTGGTAACTAGATTTTAACATTATCTGAAGAAAATGTGAGTGCTGATCTGCTGAAAAGTATTGAATAGGTTATTCACTTTAATACACATTTCATGTCGGTTTCTCTAAAGGGAGACGGATTTATGTGCAGAATTAGATATATCTCTTGAAATATTCATTCACCTTCTTTTAAGAGCATCAAAAATGTAGCAGCTCTTCAGAAGTGTTGTTCTTTTCCACATCCGAATGCTTCATTAGCTCTGGTTTCACTCTGTCTTTCTCTCCGCTTGACCCTTCGCGCTCACCTGCCGTACCTGAGTGTCAATTACTCACCTCGGGTAACCCGCAACGTGTCGGGTGGCGCTGTGTTTTGGTGTTATGAAGACTTGTGCTAAAAACAAATAGATGTTACTAGTAAATGTTTTATAAAAGCACCTGAATGCATGTTTCCTTACCACAACAAAGAAAAATCCCAAATGGGATCTTTTTAATATTGCAAGAATTTCACATAGTGAGCAATAAGACTAAATGGAAAGCAAATGGAGACTTTTAGTTTTGTTTTAGTTTTTAAGTAATCTTTTAAAACTCATAGAACACAAAAGGGGAAATTTAGCAAAATGTCTCTGCTCTTCTCCATACAGTGACAGTGAATGGGGGCAAAAAGTATGACAAAAGCACCATAAAATGTCTTTGTCTTTGTAAAATCAAAGTCTTTTGCACATTTGGTTCGGTGTCAAAATGACAATACACTTGAGAATCAATGACATGTGATGTCAAACCTACCATGATTTGAGTGTAGTGTATAAATAGCACACAAGCACACTTTTTAAAACACTTTGGTGTTTTAGTCATTTTTGGAGCTCGACAGCCCCCATGCAGATTGTGGCGTTTCAGATGAGATCTGAGAATATTATTTCATATTATGAATTTTTCCAAGTTCAAATGATCTGAGCTGCTATCCAAATAGTTTTTGTATATGCCCTATACTTACACTGCATTTTGACAATTGCGTAATTTGTCTATTTTGGGGTGAATATCACAAAATGAGCCGTGAACAAAATCGAAATCAAACGAAAAAAATAAAATCAAGCTGTACCTATAGACAATTTGGGTGTTTGCGAACAGCGATGATGTGTTTTGTGGGCGAAGCCTATAACTGGTGGCAGAAAGTGACAGTTCTGCAGTAGCAGTCTATGGAAGCCACAGAATAAAAGAATAAACAAGGTAATTTATATCTCACATTTCTGAGAACAAAAATTCTGAACTTGAATTATGAACATGAACTCACAATTGCATGTTATAAAGTCCAAATTACTTAATAAACTTGCATATGTATAAACTTGCAATTGTGAGAAAAAGTCAGAATTGCGTGATAAAAATGTTATAGGTTTATATGTTATCTATGTAAAATGTTATTAATACAAACTGTGACTGTAGGGCTAATACTTATGCCCTCTATGAACTGCAATATAATGTTGATCTATTGTTTACATCA
This sequence comes from Coreius guichenoti, assembly GCA_039654105.1. Lineage (NCBI taxonomy): Eukaryota > Metazoa > Chordata > Actinopteri > Cypriniformes > Gobionidae > Coreius > Coreius guichenoti. The sequence continues at coordinate 27,892,935 of CM077190.1, forward strand.
AATTCATCCTTTAAAGGGGACATATTATGCCGCTTTTCACAAGATGTAATATAAGTCTCTGGTGTCCCCAGAATGTGTCTGTGAAGTTTCAGCTCAAAATACCCCCCAGATTATTTATTATAGCTTGTCAAATTTGCCCCTATTTGGGTGTTAGCAAAAACGTGCCATTTTTGTGTGTGTCCCTTTAAATGCAAATGAGCTGCTGCTCCCCGCCCCCCTTCCAGCGGCTCCTTTACACGAGCTTCGGATACAACGTCAACAACAAAACGAATCTCACTCAGCCTAAATGTCAGAAATAACCAGTTGTGGAGTGCAGAACCGGAACCGGAGTCGGACACAGATGAGAGACTCAGGAAGAGGTTGCAACTTTTAGACTGCACCTGGACATTTCTGAATGGTTAGTGGATACATTTATGTAACGTTAGTTGTTGTGAATTTACGTTGATTCAACTCATCGACTAGCATTTACTGTTATGTTAATCTATAAATTGTTGTATCGATGCTCGTGTGGGAACGTAACACGTCTGTCACCTGACTATACAATGCATAATAAAAGTGTGTTTATGAATTACGCAGTCGGTGAGCGTTTTCGGGATAAAACTAACGAGATAGCTCTAGTCTCTGTAAATACAGCCAGACTTTAGCCATATGAGCCGTACAGCATTCTAGAAAGCTCATTCAGAAAGCACATTTTTCAGAAAGGAACATCCAACAACTGAACATTTGTAATGTTTTTTGGTGCAGACATTATAATACTCTATAGCTGATACAGTGAGTAAACAGAAATGGCAGTCTCTGTGCTTCTCACTCAGGGGTGTGTCTATGCTAATAGGGCAGATCATCAACAGTCATGGGCAGGTTTTCCCTACTCTTAAGTAGGAGTAGGGGGAAATCTGAAACAGCACATTATGAGAGATTGATAATGATGGATGGGGATTATAAAAAAAGTATTGGGTGGATTTTTACCATTATAGGCTGGTTGTTTACACACATTGTGGACACACATCTGTGTGAATTTTGTATAATATGTCCCCTTTAATATGCAGGTTTCATTAGTCCAGTCTGTTCATTTAATGACTTACAACCATAAACGTCTGTGTTCTGCTTTAAAGAGCGTCTTCGACAATGGTATTGTATAAAAATGAAGACCATCTTTTTTTGCTTTCAGATTCTGACATCCAAAGGCACAACAAGACATTTTTCCCCTTATTCCGTGAATCTTGCACGTTTCCTTCCACTTACTGCTGTTTTTTTGCCACCACAATGTGCGAGCAGCTGCAGTGACGTAACTGTTAAATCTATTCCCAAATTGTCTATAGGACCATTAAGATTTTGTGGCATTTAATTTTGTTTAATTTGAATTAATTTTATACTTTTAATCATACATTTATTAAAAAAATATTGTAATAATTTTTTTTTATGATTTCATCTTTTTCTTCTGATTTTCAGGTGAAATGTGACCTGAACATCCTCACGATCACCTTTTTATTTCTCCTGAGGTGAGATCTCAATGAAATCTCCTGAACAATCAAGCTCTGAGCAATAACATGTTCCTCCGGGATGTGCCGAGAAAGGAATTTCAAGGTCTATTCTCGAATACACAGACTGAGAAAGGCTTAGAAATTCTGCATATCCTCCCCTGCAGTCCATGGGCGAATAAAAAAACACACACTGGCTTCTATAAATAGCACAGACTTTGAGATTGTATGGAAGACAGAAATGACGTGGAATTTACGACACAGCTTGTATCGCTTTCACATATCCTCTTTTTGCTCATCTATTTAAGCCTGGTTCTTTCAACTATCCCTCCATTTGCCTTCCGCCCTTCCTCTTGTTCTGTATCTCTCCCCCCCTCAGACCCTTGCAAGGTCGGTGTGACCCAAGTGGGATGGAGAGGGAGGGCGGGAGCGGCTGAATGCTCCGGAAAAAGCCCAAAGAATGAACGCAAATGGAGCCAAGAGAGTGAGAGGAAGAGCTAGTGAGAGGAAGTGGTTCTGCATCACCTGCCTCCGAACACTGAGTGTTGTGTCTTTCTTACATAACATAATACATAAAGGTCTTTCACGCTTCCCCTCATCTCCTGTATCCCTCCATCCCAGTTTGGATCCAACAGGGAGGAAGGATGCAAGCGACTTGACAAAGAGTGACAGAATGTCATTTAGTCAGAAGCAGCGCCGTATCTCTGACTCCAGCCAGAGAGCCTGAGACGGGCAGCCCCTGCTGGCATCGATCTGAAATCTCACTGTGAAAACAATGATGCACAAAATTGTGCTTTTGATGTACGCAGCACATCTCCAAAAGAGGGTTAGTGGCATAATTCGTTGTTAGTGAATGCAAGTCAGGTCAAGTTATGCCAGCATTAAGATATTAATCTCTTCTGCCTCAAGAGAGAAAGACAGAGAGAGAGAGAGAGAGAGAGAGAGAGAGAGAGAGGAAGATTGTGAGCAGCAGCACAAGTCTTTTGCGACACTCAGCGGCTGAAAAGAATCTGACAAGGATGCTCAGGTTAATAAATGCTGTAAAAAATATATTGCTCATAGTTCATGTCAAATAATGTATTAACTAATATTAGCAAATGAGACCTTATTTTAAAGTGTTAAATAGATAGTTCACCAAAAACTGAATATTTTGTCATCATTTACTCACCTTCATGTTGTTCCAAACCTGTATGAGTTTCTTTCTTCTGTTAAACACAAGAGAAGATATTTTGAAGAATGTTGGTAACCAGACAGTTAATGGGCCTCATTGTCTTCCATAGGGAAAAAAATACTATGGAAGTCAATGGGTGCCGTCAATTGTCTGGTTACCAACATTCTTCAAAATATCTTCTTTTGTGTTCAACAGAAGAATGAAACTCATACACGTTTGGAACAACATGAGGGTGAGTAAATGATGATGAAATTTTCAGTTTTTGGTGAACTATCCCTTTAAGGTATTACAAGGAAATCAGTAAGGGCACACATTTGTTACATTGAAAAACAAATTTGCAATCTTTTCTTTAAAAAAAAAAAAGGGAAAAAGGTGAATATTGCACACTATAGAGCCTGTAGTAAAATACTATAAAGTAACAGTAAAGTAGGTAAAGTAACAAAAGTCATTTTCGGATGTATGCCATATCAATCAGCAACAATAAACCTGCTTATAGAAATTTTCTTTTATCCACAAGAGTATAATAGTATAATTCATTAGATTATATTATGGAACTCTAAATGTTTGGAATATGTAGGTCAGTATTACGGTAACGTGTGGTGAAATTACTTAATTAATTGAAGTAGCAACATCAAAGCTTTGAACATGAACATGAACACAGCAGAAAATATCATATGAAAGGCATAAACCTGTTTTCCCATGCCATTTTCAAGAATATAAATCTACGATTTATTAAGTTACATCAAGGAAATCTGTGATAAAAATTGATTTTAAAAAATGTAATCAGTATATAAAGACAAAAGGTGAAGTATACTTTCGGTTACTAAAGTTTAGTCATGTTTAAATAATGTTTTTTTGATTTATTTTATAATAATCAATATTTTTTTGCAACTTTTGAGTTGCAGTAACTTTTATATTTTAGCATGCTTATTCTTTCGTATATTGTAGCATCGTAGTGAAAAGGTCCAGTCAAATTGACCATTTCTCTTTGAAATTTTGTGGCTGAAATCCTGTCATTCCAATAGGAATCTGTGCAATCTGGTATTTCACGTGATGCCAAAAAAGCTCCCTAAGGAAATTTCACTCATGTTTAAGTTGTCCATGTGAATTCACTGGATTGAACAACAGAAAGCTGCTTGGTTTGCAAGTGACTTCTTTATATATGAGCTGTGCTTCATATCTCTTTATGCTATTAACAATTAACCTTTTTTTTGTGTGCAAAATATCGCTGAATTTTCGCTAATGTGACCGCACCTTACCTGCTCATGTTGCAAATCATTATGGGTAGGTGCTATCTGTTCTCACCTTCTTAGGCCCTGTTTACACCTGGTTTTAAGATGCGTTTTGGTCGATCGGATCACAAGTGGACGACACTTTCATAGTGTAAACTCTCATGTGGTTGAATGTGTTCGAACAGCCTCAAAAGAACACCTACTCTCCTCCTACTGACCTAATGTGTAAACATAGGAAGTGCTCTAGCCAGTTGGCTGAAGATCCAAGTTTGTTTTGAAGACGAAAAACGCACCAAGCACAATGTTCTCTCACCATTCCTGATTTCTAACACACACTCACAGTGTTTGCAGTGGTCTTGCGAAAAGCTGCTGCTCTCCGTATGTTTTTCCGTCATCATCTCCAGGCACATTCATATGTAAACTGCACAAGCTTGTTTTGTCCAGTAGATCAAAAGATCTGAAAAAACCCATACATTTACCCGCCCATAGACCCTCCCCTTGAAGAAATCAGGACAGAAGTGGTTGAAAGTGGACAAAAGAGATGGATTAAAATACCAGGTGTATTTTGGTAAAGTCGGGATGGAATGGAAGTTGCGATACTCTTTTCTTCCCTATTGTGATGTATAAGTGAAACGACTTCTCGAACAAAGGAAAAAATGTAGGACGAGACTTGATTTTGTCCATTGGGAATTGATTGGATGGTTGTGGATTGCTATTGCTGTGATGAAATACTGGTTGATTTTAGATTTAAAATCACACTTATCAATTAGTTAAACATTGATGATCACTAATGTGCAAACAGATATGACTACATATTCTGTCATATACATTAGATCAGTCTCGGCAGGGTGATGAGCTTCGCTCGAATCCTCTCTTCATTTTCACGGTGTCAGGTAGCTAATGGATTTGAATTTTTTCACTCCAGCACAAAAGACAGCTTTCCCCTCTCCTCTCTAATCAGGTCTTGAGCTGCTATATTTAGCGCCTGCTGGCGGAGAATGATTTCTGTAGGGATTGTATGCAGGTCTTGATGTTACATAAGGAAATATGAAACACGGCATTTGAGGAATATCAATCCACTACGAGGAAAAAAATAGACACGGCTGCGCTATAAATACAGCAGCGTTTCCGTTCACATTAAGATGCAAGGCTTTTCTGGGTACGAGCTGAGCTCATGTGTGCACAAACATATTGTACGGCATCGCAATCGCATGTCACGTCAGTCATGGCTGAATGTTCTCTCAAGAAATGTGCATGCTTTTTAACTATTGCACAGGTCTTACACTGAAGAGTTGTGACAAAATGACTGTGTGACATTTACAAGCCAAAGACTAATGATGTCTGGGAGGCACTTGAAATCGAGCAAAAGTGTCAAAACTAGGACCCACTCAGCCTGGTTCCTGGCAATACTGAATCTTGAGTTTCTGACTGAAAAGAATGATGCTTGGTGTCAGAATATGCTTCTTGTGACGCTAAAATAGGCTTTGTGGTAACAATGTGATTTCTGTTGTACCTGTATTACATTTTTAATGATTGATCAAACACGTATCAAGTCCAAAACTGTGCTGATTATAATGACACTGCGGAATGGGCTCATAAGCTCCCTTCTCTTCATATAAAAAATTAAACAAATCACTTTCATTTCAAACGTATTTCAGTGTTTTGTTTCATTCCAGCACAGTCACAGATTGACAAAGGGTTTCTCTCTTTAGCTTGGGCTATAATATTTGAAAATATGCTCACAAACATGTCAAAAATCAACATGAAGTGAAGTGCTGTTTGAAATGCTCACAAATGGGCCACATCATGTTTTTCTTTAAATCTAACAATGCCAACAGGTTTGTTTGAGGGTAAGGTTTAAGGTAAGGCTGTAGCAAATATCATTATCTTAATATGAAAACCATTGCATCCTTAATAATAAGGTCTGTTAGTGTGCAAGTATTTCATTTTAATTGTACTTTGGAGGCAGAAATGTCCACAAATGTCAGCTAAATCTGACGAAACCACACTTTGATAATGTCCTTGAAGCTAAAAAATTATTTAAAAAAATTAGTTATAATTTAAGTAAAAATTATGTTTCAGCCAAAACAAGGTTCTTGAAACATTGCTATTCGTATGGAGCCCCTAAGGGGACAAAAATATGAAATGGGGGGTATCTTTCAATGCTTTTGCATTCTCTCGCAAAACATTTCCGTTCCCCTAAGAAATTTGCAAAAGCACTGAAATACAATATTCTGTCATAAAACTGTAGATGAAGCAGGCTAATAGGTCCTTAACTCAGGCTGCGTTTACACTGCAAGTCTTGATCCAATCTTTTGACCATATCTGATTTTTTGGCCCGCCTGTTTACATTCACTTTAGACACGACTGGTATCTGTGTTTACATTAATTCCCACCCAAAGTGATTGTCGGTGATCGCTTTACTATATGCACATGGTAGACCCTCTGATTTTGAATGTCCGTGTTATTAAAATTATTTATATAATTCATGTCGGGTGGCTATGATTATTTGCCAGAATGGACAAGATAACGGCTGTCCGGGATGTTTTGCAGAGCAAAATCTGACCGAACGGATACAGACCGGAAAATAACGGTCATTTTCATTTATTTTATTTGCGGCTCATTAGATCTAGGATTCTGAAGTGAAATAAAGTAGCACTGTAAGATTAATTCGACTGAATTAACGAGAGGGAGAGAGAGAGAGCGTGCGAGTGAGTAGCCAGTAGTGAAGCTTGTTGATTTAATTACAGCAAAGTTATCACCACATTGCTGAGAAATTTAATGTAGCTTTCAGAAGTGAAGCTGTTTTATTTATAAAACTCACGGGGCAGAGGTTGAAAACCAGCTCCTGAATGTTTGTGTGCGTGCACAATTTCTTTCCTTTATAAAGTTCCCACCCCAATAAAAAAGCTGCGAGCGAGCACGTACAAGCACATCTGCTTCATAATACAAAAAAGCTATCTTTGTGGGCAAACGTGTCGCCCTCGCCTTATGGTGTCTTGGAATTCAAAGGGGAATCGTATATTCAATATCAGATGTAGGTCGGATGTCCTTCCTCCTCCTCAATTAACATGAAATCATTTGAGTTCGGCAGATGACTTAAGGGACCTGTTTTGATCCCTTAAATTTTTAAGGGCTAAATGGTTGCTAAGGACATAGCATAACAGAACATAAAGGGTTAGTTCACCCAAAAATGAAAATTCTGTCATTAATCACTCACCCTCATGTTGTTCCAAAACCGCAAGACCTTCATTTGACGTCGGGACACAAATATATTTTTGATGAAATCCGAGAGCTCTCTGAACCCTCCATAGACAGCAATTTAATTACCACATTCAAGGTCCAGAAAGGTAGTAAAAACATCGTTAAAATAATCCATGTGACTACAGTGGCTCAACCTTAATTTTATGAAGCGTTGAGAATACTTTTTGTGAACAAAAATAACGAATTTATTCAAAAATTTCTTCACGTCTGTGTCAGTCTCCTACGCTGTTGACGTAGTAAATAGAGTGCAGCGCTTCCGATTTACGTCAGAGCTACGCCAGAACACCGGCATAACATTGGCCGATGCTGTTCACGTGAGCACCACGACGCATGTGTGTGACGCTGACGCAGGAGCTGACCAATAATGAGCCAGCGTTCTGATGTAGAACCTGGAAGTGCTGCACTGTGGTCGGGGTTGGGGTCATACCAAAAATCTCTTACAAAAAAAAGGCTTGTCCAGTGGTGTGCTTAGTTTTAATAACATGATTGCTTAGGGTAGGAAATATGACCAAAATCTTACAAGTAAACCATAGCAATAAGCAATTGCTTAATATAAGTAAAAAGTTCTCAAGTAATTAAATAATCAAGTAAACGGTCAGTAATAAAATAAGAACTTATAAACAAATGACAATAGGACAAATAAATACAACATAAAGATACAGATACAAACAGTGCTTTAAGTTTAAGTACTGTGTTTTCCCCTGTTGTTGTTGTTTGATTAACATTAACGACTCAGACAGGAGCGGATATATGCTATATTAGATTGCTTTCACTTTTAGACCTACAGTAATGCGCAGATCCAATACTGACACACGTCCCAAACTTTTTTACACACAACATAACCGCCAATATGGACATAGGCATAATAATGTGTGTGTTTGATTGTTCAAGGGCAATAAGCCTAGAAATAAACCCGTGCACAGAATCCGCAGCCAGTCTGACATCGGTCCGCGTGTCAGAACCGAACTGAGTTCGTGGTTTACAGCGCTTTTATTAACTCTTTTTTTAGTGCGCAATCGCTTCGCCCGGTCCTTGGCGCTTATGCGAGACGGCAGGTGAGAAAGATTCCCCTTCGCTTTCACGATCCCGGAACTGGAAGAACTGGAGAACTATTAGCTGAAGAATAAAATCTGTTTTATGTGTCTTTGGTACAATCCGAAAGAGACTCGCGCCAATAACACAAAAGCTGATTGGCTGCAATATAAGATGCATGTTGGTCTCATTTGTAGTTGTAATACAGCGAATTATATTTGGACTAGCGAAAGAAAGAACTACAACACCACGAAATAAAACACACACACACACACTAAAGCGCTGCGGGAGCATTTCAATGAGCAATAGAGGTAGCGTTACATGGACGTAGGAAAATTAAGACCTGTTTAAAATGATTTAAGACCTAGAACTCAATACTTTAGCGAATTTAAGACTTTTTAAGGCCTAAAATTTTGATTTTTAAATGTAATACTTTTTTAGACTTTTTAAGACCCCGCGGGAACCCTGTTATAACTGAGGGTTTTCTTAAGGGCTTCCATGCAACCAGGCCCTGGTATGTCCTCATTTAGATAACTAGACAAATGTGTGCCCTTCTGTGTCTGTGACCTACTGAAGCTTTAACCTGAATTTGGAGGTGTTATTTCTGCAGCACATTATAAGGATGGTTAGTCCTTTAGAGAGATAAAGCAGCAGGAGAACGTGATATGAAAATACAGTAAGGATGAGAATGATGAACATGTCTTTGCTGATACAGGTCCCGCTGTAACACACACTAAAAAAAGTCCTTAAAAATAGGGCCAATGTACTGCGTTAATATAAAGAAAATGTGTGTATTGATTTTTCACAGGGATTTTACTCATATTTTGAATCACGCATTTAATTGTGTTGTGTTTTATGGTTTTAAGGAAATGTCCATAAACTTAACGGATCATGTCCTGGCAGAAAATTACCAGCACAGTGCATTGCATAAGAGTGTATAGAAAATCTGTAGAGCCTCAAATAATATCATATGATTAAAAAATGATGCTCAGGTTACACCATGTATGTCACTTTCAACCATGCGGTTACAATTTCTACAACAGCTCGTTTCACTATGCATATCATTTATCCATTAGTCATTTAACATTGCTGTGGCTTTAAGTGTGACAGTACAGGGTCAAATACACCACTCTGACCACCATTTGAACTCTGAATTCAAACTGACATCTCTGAGACTTCTGTTTCACTTTCATCTTCAAATCCTCATGCATAATTCACTTTTATCATTATCTGATCATAGAGAGATCATATCCCCATGCACTCTAGTTACACATTCAAAACATCTTCTATGAGGCACTGTGATGAATAATGAAGTTTCATAACCCATAATTCAGCTGGGCAGCATTAGGTTATAAGGGAGAACATTCAGTAATGATAGTTATATAGCTGACACTTTTATCTAAAGTGACTAAAGCGTATTACATTTTTGTTTTGTCCTTGCACTAAATGTCCGAGACAAAAACTCTAAAGCTGGAATGCAGAAAAGTGGATTTCCGTTTAATTCTCCATTGACCACCTGTTGAGCTTATTTTTATCATTTCAATTTTAATAATAATATTTTATTTTTACCTAATTTGGATGAACTTAATATAAACATGTTTGAAATCAAAATCTACACCTTTTTATGAATGCTATAATCATTCTGTTTGAACAATTCCTAATGAAGAGATTATTGAGTGAACATTCAATGATTTTATGGTCTTCCCAGCATGCACCAAGGCATAAATAATAATTATGGTTTGCCAGTTTGATTTACACTGTTGTTGTTGATTTTTTTGTCATGTTTATCCATTTATTGTGTTGATTCACAGTTGATTGTTACCCTTCTGCAGTGTGACATACTAAAAATAGCTAAAACTATTTTAAAATGATTATTAATAGTTTTTTATACATACAACTTTTATCACTTTTTTTTTTGTCACACCACAGGGCTATCATGAACTGATAAAAAGGCAAAAGGTGATTAAAAATGCAACTTTTCCATACATTTTAACCAAATCACTATATGTAGGCTATGGAACACATGAGATGAAGCACATAATATAGAACAATTAAAAACCTTGTTACTCATTTTGAATGATTCACTTTTTAATTGAAACTTGCTCAGTTGTAAACAGTTGAATTTAATCAGTGAAGTTGCCATGTTACTGAGTAGATGTATGTACTGTAAGTCACTTTAGATACAGGAATCAGCTACATGACTTATTTATAGTTAGTGGTATAGTACAGTAGTCACCCTACCTGTCCAAAGACTGATTTGACTATGGGATGGAGGTCTGCATCAAGAGCGCCGCTGTACGCGCTCGCTTTCCCGGGGACGCGCTTGCTGCTGGGCTGAAGCGCTGGAGGTGGACTGGAGGTGAGGCTTTGATTTGAGCCCGTACGATACTTGTCCTTCGTTTCAAAGAACAGCGCGGCTTCTTCCGAGCGCTTGGATTGGGATGGAGTCGGCGAGGGCGTCCGGCTGGTGCGGGAATTCCCGTGGAGTTGGAACGGAGGGTCAGTGGTGTGGTGGTGCCGTGACGGTTTGCGGTGTTCCAGTCCATCCTCCTGATGACATCCATCCTGACCGCGGTGATTCTGGATCTTCTCCCCTTTTCGTCCGTGTTTCGGTTGGCACAGAGGTCTGCGGGCGGTGGCATCGCACTCTTCGGTCCAGCACGAGTCCTCGCCGACGCCTCCCATGTGCCGGTGACCGTTGCGTTGACTCGCGGGGTCCGCGCGGACTCTCCGGTTCGTTTTGATCAGGGACGTGGTGGAATCGCTTTTTTGAAATGAGGAGCTCATTTTGACACCCACAAACTCGTGAAGTTTTACAGTTCAGTCAGATGTAGCAGCAAAAGCCTGAATATCTGAACGTGTCGTTGGGTGGGTTGGGAATCTCACCGGTGAAAGCACAGTGAATGACTTTATAGAGCACGAGAGGATCGCACAGGTCGCTCGAGCAGAGTTTGGTCGGTCCCTCGTGACCCCATTGAGCGCGCGCTACCACAAAATTTCAGCAAGTGAATCTCTCTCGCTCGCTCTCCCTCTCTCTCTCTCTCTCTCTCTCACAGGATGAAAGTTACGTCAAACTGCCTCGCGAAGCCATTGAATAATAAAAGGCCGTCAAAATATTAATAACTGTGTGACGTGACTTCTGCGCAGGTGAATTGAATAGTGACAGGAAAAAACGAGAATAGTCCATTTGTATTCAACCTTTACACGCAGTTTTCATTTCTTTAGGGAAGACTGGGGATTTTACATCAGTGAATGTTTCACCTTAAAGACTAGACTACAAGTATGTTATAGTAACATTTCCACCATTATTGCCTATAAGAACAAAAATACAGTTCATTAAACACACGTCGACCTTGTGTGACGACATACCCCAGTAGAAGGTGCAACTTATAGGAAAACTAGCAAGGTTCTACTGCAAACAATTTGTGCACAATAATAGCCTACAACTGGGGGAAAAGACACAAAAAAAATATATGCACAGCTTAAAATTGCAAACGTCAGTCACATTCTGGATGTTGACTTTGAGCCATATATTCATGTGTCAAAACATGCCGCTCCTATGAAATCTTTGTTACTGATGTACCGGGTACAGAACTGCTTATAATGCCTGTTTCTGAAGGACAGTGAGTTTTGATGGACATCACAGTCAAATGGAGGGGGCCGTACTCATCATCTTTATAGAAGACCAGTGACATCTTTCAAACTTCTTTCACGTTTAATGACTTGTTTCAGTGCAGATGTAAGACTATTTGTGCAAGCTACATAATGGGTGCAGATTGGCTAGAAGTAGGCGAGATGTTTCCTGTTCAAACAGGCCCGTTGTAAAGTCCCATCTGGTTGCTTGCGTTCCTTTAGTCTCGGAGCAGCTGCACAGGGTGTTCAGGCATTTATGTGCATTATGTCACTAAACATGGACCCAATTAAAGGAGTAAAAAACGTCTTTCCACTGTGTGTGTAAACAGTGTGTGAGATGTTGGAAAGTGCCGCTTCTGCCCTACAGAGTCTCCTGGGACTTTGTGTTCACTGACATCTGTGTCTCCATCTCACTTGCTCCAGGGAAAGATGGCATCTTTCGCTTCATCTCACCATCTCTTGCCCCGCATCACTTCCTCCTTCCTTTTTGACTGACAGGACTCCCCTGGTCTCACTCTAACTCTTGGAATACATACTGACATTTGGGTTATCTTACTTTCGCCAACTTTTTATTCAGCAAAAATGGTGAATTTTTAGTTTCTTTAAAGAGATACTCCCCTCCCTCCTCTCTGTCTGCAGCAGGGGACACTAAAGCCCCAGGGTTCAATCTGGCCCCATTTGCATTCAAGGGAGCAAAAGAGGAAAAAAACAAGATGTGTTTTCTTCTCACACTCCAGTGAAAAAACAGACTTAGTTTCATGTGCATCATCACACACTATATATATATATATATAGTGTTGGGCTTTGAACAAATCTTTAACCTTAAGTATTAAACTTTGGGCTCAAACAGTACAAAATTCTTGCAACATTTGTGCTGTAGCTGGACAATACCTCAAATTTCACTGTGCAACTGTCTGCAACAGCACTGTTCCGAATGTTGGGGTCAGTAATTTTTTTTATGTTTTTGAAAGAAGTCTCTTATCCAAGGCTGCATTTATTTGATTAAAAAAAAACAAAAAAAACAGGACAAGCAGTAATATAGTGAAATATTATTACTATTTAAAATAGCTACTTTCTATATTTTAAAATGTAATGTATTCCTTATAGTCTTCAGTGTCACATGATCCTTCAGAAATCATTCTAATATGCTGATCTGCTGCTCAAGAAACATTTATTATTATTATCAATGTTGAAAAAAGCTGTGCTGCTTAATATTTTTGTCAAAATGATGCAAAAGTGCTACATTATTTTAGGATTCTTTGATGACTAAAAAGTTCAGAAGAACAGCATTTATTTGAAAAAGAAATTTGTAACATTATACATGCCTTTATTGTCACTTTTGATCAATTTAATGCGTCCTTGCTGAATAAAAGGAAAAAAATCTTACTGACCCAAATTGGGTCATTTTCAAAAAAGTGTTGGGTAGTTTTGTGTGTAACCCACTGCTGGGTTAAATTTCACTGACAGTAGAAATGATGCACCCCCTCATAAACTACCCAGCCTGCTGGGTTATAGAAAAGACTATATGAAGATGGTGCACTCCGATTACTTATGAATGGGAGAAAGTGCAACGCCCAGTATGGCGAATAAGCCCCTCCTTCTAAATGAAAAAGCCAATCGTTGATTAGTAAAGTCATCGCGTCACTGCAGCTGCAGTTAGAAGCTCCGGTTGCTATAGAAACAGGCAGTGCGTTTAGGATTGGGCATGCGCATTAACTTTGTCCAGGCTGAAAAATGCAGTTTTTTGTCATGATTCGAGCATTTAGAAACAAAATTCATGAGACAG